>CM036256.1:4445407-5045407 GCA_020698575.1 Bostrychus sinensis | reverse complement strand
AAGGGTTTACAGATGAAAGAACTCCAGCGATGCATTAAAAAATCATGAATAAATTAATCAATAAAAACATTTCTTCAATGAATATATTTTGTTATTGTGGTGACTATACTTTTTTGTGATATTAACAAGGCATTGACTTTTTTGCTCACTAGCCATTTTGGCAAGTGTTCTTTAAAGGTTACTAGCCATTTTGATTTTTTATAAACCATAATTTAGATGTTAAAATGATGATTATGTGTAGTATATAGACAATATAAATTGTTGTTTTTACAATTCTTTTGAAAACGACCACTGGAAATTTACTTTTTGAAACAGTAGTTTATCATCTTTAAAAAGAAAAAGTTGGTTTAGACTCAGAAAAGCTTTTTATTTTTGCTTTTGCTGTCTTTTTTTATTTTCATTTTTACATGTTTTCAATTAAAACCCTCTAAAAAGCTTAATTTTGTCTCTCCGCTGATGATTTATAGGTTTTAAATGATGGAGATTTATAAGCGTAGCAGCAGGAAGTCAGGTCTAAAGTCGTTCAAATAAATAAAATAAATAATCCAAGCAGACCAAATGGCGAGTGAGACTGAATATGTTACTGGCCAAAATGGAAATCTACCTGCATTTGGTGTTGGCTGGTGGGCGTTAACATCAAGCCTTGTATATTAACATAATGTTTTGACAAATTTTAAGACCTAGATGAGCAAAATATTATACCTACTCATAATATTTAATACATTTAAGGCCTTGATTTCAACAAGATCAGATTTAACACCTATTTCATTTTTTTAAGACCTTGGAGATACTGTGTGTAAAGGTAATGCACACAGCCTACACTGCTATGCCTGTCTTGTTTTAGTTTAGTAATATGAATATAAACTAAATAGAAACTATTATTATTTATAAAAATAATACATATTCTGCTTTTCTTCATATTTTTAAACCAGTCTTGGTTGTCTCTAGAACAGCAGCACGTTTTACAGCCTTTTTTAAACATTATGTGACTAAATGACAGCGCTTCCAATACATTCCTTACTTAAGAAACAAGAGAAGAGACCAGCAGAGGGCAGCAGAGGGCAGCTCTCTTTTAAACAGAATCATAGAAATAGGGCTTTTTACTTCCTTAAACTTTTTGTATGATGCTATTTTACTACAAAAATAAAAACTCAGTGAGGAATCAGAGGAAACAGAGCTGTACACTTTTTGGTGGGGGTATAAATGAATGAGAGCAGACTGGATGTCGAAGGCTTAGTGATTGGTCAGTGCTTCCTGGAGTGGGCGGGGTTTCGTGGAACCAAGCGTTTTGAGGCCTCAGAAACTCAGCACCAGAGAATACAGGATCACTCAACCAGGCATGAATGAAACAAAAAATAACTCCAGGTCTGTTTTTGATGAGGGAACAATAACATGGGAGACAGAGAAGAACGTTGATAATAATAATAATAATAATAATAATAATAATAATAATAATAATAATAATAATAAGAAGAAGAAGAAGAAGAAGAAGAAGAAGAAGAAGAAGAAGAAGAAGAAGAAGAAGAAGAAGAAGAAGAGTAAGAATAATAATAATAATAATATAGCCGCAAGCGGCGATGGTAGGCCCTCGCCTGCCGCGCCCGGAGCTGGGGCAGATTTGCATAAACTTGCCAAATTTTTAGTTGTGGCTCTTTAAAAATTTACCAAATGTGACATAATTCTGTGGCTCCATAGGATTCCATTGTATAGGATTCCCATTGGAATATAATGGGGAGTTTCTGACATTGCCGTGGCAAAACCGTACAAGGTAAAGCATGAGTCCTATTGACTTTTTTCATTGTTGTGAGCTGATGGATTTCTCTGCCAAATTTCGTGCATTTTCAATAAACTTTATTTTTGCCCTTCCATAGGGATTTTTCCCTCACTCTGCAGGGGGCGCTATTGCAACAATTGGCATTTTTTCTTCGTTCATGCCCATAGGTCCATGGAATAAATAAGTGATTAAAATTTGGTCCACTTTGGGCTCTGCATGTGTGAGTTAGAACAAATTAGGGTTTGTTAGCGAGCCACAGAATAAACATGAAATTTGGGGCTGTGCTGTGGCAACACCGTTTAATATTCTACACAACCTTCAACAACTTTTGGTCAGACGCCTCTCCAGATGATGTTGACAAAATTTGAGGTCATTTACTTAAACGCCCTAAGACGAGTTCGTTAAAATGTGAAGGGTGCAAATCAGGGGGTCACATGATCAATCCAAGATGGCCGACTTCCGGTTGGTCAGGGGGCGTGGCCACAATATAATTTTTTGTTCGTATAGCCATGAAGCATATGTGAACCAAATTTCGTTTTGCTCCGTCAAAGTAAGCGCTGGGACGTCCCATTGGCTGAAGTGGATATTTGGGGCATCACCATGGCAACAAGATGGGAGATGGGGTGGGGCCATCATTGACTTTTTTGATGAAGGTCATGTGACAGATATGTGTACCAAATTTCATTAGTGTACGATAAAGTTTATTTTTATCGTCCCATACAAATATGTATTTTGCTCTCTAGGGGGCGCTATCGCGCCCATTGTGAATATTCACATAGTAATCTGTTCAGGGCTGGGGACTCCACCAACGATTCAAATTTGAGAGAAATCGGTCAAGATATGTGTGAGCTATGACACTTTGAAGGGTGTCGGCGAGCCACAAAAACGACGCCAAAATTTGTCGCGTCACCACGGCAACACCGTTTAATATTCTACAAAACCTTGAACAACTTTTAATGTCCCACTTGTCTAGATGATGTGGAGCGATTTTTGTGTCGCTGGGTTAAACGCCCTAGGACGAGTTCGTTAAAATGTGAAGGGTGCAAATCAGGAGGTCACATGAACAATCCAAGATGGCCGACTTCCGGTTGGTTGCCTAGCAACGGCATAATATATTTTTTTGTTCAGGATCATATGATCAATCACTGTGCCAAATTTCATTTGGATACGACAAAGTTCATTTTTGGTGTATGGCCATAGACGCAATGTATTTTGATTTTCCAGGGGGCGCTGTCGCGCCAATTTTTTGAGGTTTTTGATAGTACCTATTTCAAAAATTTCCGCTCCGCGTGATTTAATTTTGGGCAAAATTTGGTGACTTTTCACTGACGGCAAGTTGCCGAAAATTGTGGAAACGGGTGGGTAGAAGAAAAATAATAATAATAATAATAATAATAATAATAAGAAAAAACGGAACAATTTCAATTAGGCGTTTTTTCTTATAGCAATATATATATATTTAGAAAGTACTCGCGTCCAGTAACGCACTCGTGGGGTCCATAGTCAATGACGAGCGCGTTGCGCTCGTCATTGACCTGTTTTTTTTGGTCTTTGTTTTAGTCGGAACAATTACAAATGTGCCGCATTCGCGGCACATACCTATATCACCGAATAGTGCTTGATGCCATGAGTGTGATTATGAGTGTTTGGTGAAGGATGAGCGCTTCGCGCTCTGTTTACGTGCGCTTCGCGCACTTTTGGGCAGTGCGCTTCGCGCACTGCTGAACAGTCACTATAGGCCCTCGCCACTCCTGGCGCTCGGGCCTAAATAAGAAGAAGAAGAAGACGAAGAAGAATAAGAAGAATAAGAAGAAGAAGAAGAAGAAGAAGAATAAGAAGAAGAAGAAGAAGAAGAAGAAAAATAAGAAGAAGAAGAAGAAGAAGAAGAAGAAGAGTAAGAAGAATAATAAGAAGAATAATAATAAGAAGAATAATAAGAAGAATAATAATAAGAAGAAGAATAAGAAGAATAAGAAGAAGAAGAAGAAGAAGAATAATAAGAAGAATAAGAAGAAGAATAAGAAGAAGAAGAATCTTATAGCCTCAGTACTCAGTTTCTTTACATAAGTAAAAGTACAGATAAAGGAGCAAATATTTACTCAAGTAAAACTAAAAGTCTCAGTTTAAAATTTCTATTTCAGCAAAAGTATTAAAGTAATAATTTAATGTATATGTACTTGTGAGTAAAAAAGTAAAAGTATTTGGCACAGACTCGACAGCTTATGAATGAGTTAAATGTGAGGGATTTTGCTGATTCCAGATGAAATGAACAAACTGCTGCAGTGGAAGAAACTGAATTTATTTTATTTATTATTCTGATGTTTCTAAAGCAGTACTACTTTACTGCATCTGTTATATTTAAGTACTGCGTGTCTACAATGAGGGTAAGACAAAAAAAGTAAAAGTACCCCCTGTAATATTCACTCAAGTAAAGTACAGATTCATGAAAATTGTACTTAAGTAACTAAGTACTTTTACTTTGTTACAGTCCACCCCTGCTGTAAACAAACACAGTTGTTTGTGTCTGGATTTGCACAAACATAAACAGAGACTCACCATCATGGCTATGAGAGCACAGATGTAGCTCTGCTTCATGATGAAGTGAAAGACTTTAACCATGGCACTGAGACGAGTTTTGGCTGCGCTGTCTTCATCACCGTCGTCCTTGTCCTCGTCTCCGTCTGCAGCCGTGTCCTCCGGAGGCAAATTCACCTCCAACATGCAATCGTTCTTATTCTCTGATGGCCACACAACACTTCATTAGAAACATAAACAGAAACTTCATTATAAACGAAAAGTCAGAGCATGAAGGAGTTACCGTTGGTGTCCGTGTTTGGGTCGAGTTTGTACTGCGGGGTTGAGTACAGGTCCAGGCAGACCGGACCGTTCTCTGTCGGGACAAAGTCAAAGGACGTCCCGTTTGAGGTGGGGACGGCCTGCGGAGGTCAGAGAGGTGTAAGTGTTTAATGACACAGACACAGTCAGGTTTAACACTCGCACTGTATCATTGTTACAAAGAGGGACTAAACCAGGACTAAACAAGAACTAAACCAGGACTAAACCAGGACTAAACCAGTACTAAACCAGGACTAACTAAGGACTAAACCAGGACTAAACCAGTACTAAACCAGGACTAACTAAGGACTAAACCAGGACTAAACCAGGACTAAACAAGAACTAAACCAGGACTAAACCAGTACTAAACCAGGACTAAATAAGAACTAAACCAGGAGTAAATAAGGACTAAACCAGGACTAAACCAGTACTAAACCAGGACTAAACCAGGACTAAATCAGGACTAAACCAGGACTAAACCAGTACTAAATAAGAACTAAACCAGGAGTAAATAAGGACTAAACCAGGACTAAACCAGTACTAAATAAGAACTAAACCAGGAGTAAATAAGGACTAAACCAGGACTAAACCAGGACTAAACCAGGACTAAACAAGAACTAAACCAGGACTAAACCAGTACTAAACCAGGACTAAACCAGTACTAAATAAGAACTAAACCAGGAGTAAATAAGGACTAAACCAGGACTAACTAAGGACTAAATAAGGACTAAACCAGGACTAAACCAGGACTAAACCAGGACTAACTAAGGACTAAATAAGGACTAAACCAGGACTAAATAAGGACTAAATAAGGACTAAATAAGGACTAAACCAGGACTAAACCAGGACTAAATAAGGACTAAACCAGGACTAAACCAGGACTAAACCAGGACTAAATAAGGACTAAACCAGGACTAAACCAGAACTAAACCAGGACTAAATAAGGACTAAACCAGAACTAAACCAGGACTAAATAAGAACTAAACCAGGAGTAAATAAGGACTAAACCAGGAGTAAATAAGAACTAAACCAGGACAAAATAAGAACTAAACCAAGAGTAAATAAGGACTAAGCCAGGACTAAACCAGGACTAAATAAGGACTAAGCCAGGACTAAATAAGGACTAAACCAGGACTAAACCAGGACTAAATAAGAACTAAACCAGGAGTAAATAAGAACTAAACCAGGAGTAAATAAGGACTAAACCAGGAGTAAATAAGAACTAAACCAGGACAAAATAAGAACTAAACCAAGAGTAAATAAGGACTAAGCCAGGACTAAACCAGGACTAAATAAGGACTAAGCCAGGACTAAATAAGGACTAAACCAGGACTAAACCAGGACTAAATAAGAACTAAACCAGGACTAAATAAGGACTAAACCAGGACTAAATAAGAACTAAACCAGGACTAAACCAGGACTAAACCAGGACTAAATAAGGACTAAACCAGGACTAAACCAGGACAAAATAAGAACTAAACCAGGACTACCCACCAGAGGAAGCCTGAGTACCATCGGTGGTTCCTGCACCACAGTTTGAGAACCACTGCTGTAAAACAGTGTAATAACAATTCACACATTTTTCCATATTTGGGTTTATAACTTGAGGAAATATAAGTGCAATTGTACCATTATTGGTTTATTTTATACTTGATAATTTTTATTTTTCATTTTATTTACGAAAGCATAGATGGTTTTAGATAACAATATATTTTCCAGCCACCTTTTCAAAATGTTTTATACCTAATTAATGTGAAGTCACTTGTTTGAGTAAGTCCCCCACATGTCCTTTGGTCTATTTTGGTCGATTAATCTTCAATTAACAGTTTCTTTGGTTGATTACAGCTTACTTTACCCCAAAACTTACCATAACATTGTTCAAAATATGTTTTAAAATAAATACTGTTTGTTTTTACGTTCTATAAAGATATATATTAAACGGACTGAGGTTCATTAATTAGTGGGGATGCAATAATAACCAAATCTGACGGGACAGTATTATCACAGTGTTAACCTCACGGGACAAAATTATTGCTCACGTTATTGTGGGCAGCTCATGATAACAAAACTTACTAAAAAAAATACCCTGCAAAACCCTTGGTGAAATGATTATTGCTATATTTCATGTTTTATCTGCTGTACATGTAAAAAGTTGATTTTGTAACTTTTACGTAAAACAGCCGTGAGTCTAGATATTTATGTATTTTTGCTCGGGAGAATACTGTTTGATACGTACGAGTCCACAGTGATATTGAGAGGCTTTTGCTATCACAATATTGTCGGTAACACTTTATTTTAAGGTCCACCTATTAACCATGAGCTAAGTGCTAATTATCATGCTAGCTAGTGGTTAATGAGTGTTTCATTAGCTGCTAATTGCTAACTATAAAGCACCTACTAGTCCCTTATTCTGTGTGACTATACTCTACAGCTAATTAGCAGCTAAATAACATTTTCACCTTAATAAACTCATAATTACTGCTCATTAGTAAGAAGTAAGGAAGTTGTTGAACATGAAATATGATCTTAATAAGATTTTTGTTGTACTATTCCCTAATAATGCTCCAATATTCCAAAAAATCTTATTCAAATCATAATTTATGTCCAAGAACTTCCTCACTTCCTAGTAATGAGCAGTAATTATGAGTTTATCAAGGTGAAAATGTGAGTTAGTTGCTAATTAACTGTATGGTCACACAGAATAAGGGATTAATAGGTGCTTTATAGTTAGCATTTAGCAGCTAATGAAACACTCATTAAACACTAGCTAGCATGATAATTAGCACATTAGCAGTGTCGCTGGAGCAGTGTGAATAGAACTTTGTGGACAGAAATCAGCGACAGAGAGAAGAAAGCGGTGAAGTTTAAAGCCGCACCTCGTGAGTACTGATGCAGTCCTGGGTGGAGAGCAGCTGAAGGACAGAAGACGACAGAAAGCAGAGAGTTAGTGAAGAGCAGCGAGAGTCCGAGGCCTCACTGTTCAGCAGAGATAACGCAGACAAAGCAAAAGGAAAGTTACAGCCTTTGTTTGTGGGTGGCTTTTACAACTCAGGAGACTCACGCTGCAGAGGACACAGAGACCACTGAGACCAAGCATTTCCAAGGTCAGTAAAGTGAAATACGTAGAAATATTAGCAATGCATTCACGTCCAAGGTGTTTAAGGAGATACTTTAACCCGTGTGCCATGAGAACAAAAGTGACCAGGTCAAATTTGATTTTTTTTGATAACCTTGCAGTCTCTTCTCTGAAATGAGTCGATGTTGATTTTCACAGATTTTAATATAACTTCATGTTTAATCTCTCTGACTAAATCTGTTATGTTGTTACTGTTCAATGACAAAAGCGTCCTGGTCACAAAACATCATAAAAAATCTATACCTTCATATTTATTCTACTTTTTATTTTTGGCATAAATCTTTTAATCAACTTCTGCCCTGACCATAAAAAATAAAGTATTTTTATTATTTTCAAAATTTTAAACCTTTTTATGCCAGTGTATGTAATAGCATCTCAATATTTTAGTAAAAAACACAAAAAATATATATATTTTCAATATTCTCAAAGCAAAGTGCAAAAAAATCAATTTGTATTGAGAATATTACAAATGTTTTGTGTCTGTTTAAAAAATATATGCTATTACAAACCCTGGCATAAAAAGAGTTAAAATTCTGAAAATAATTTAATATTTGGTATTTCTGATCAGGGCAGAAGTTGATTAAAAGATTTATGAAAAAAAAAAAAAAAAAAAAAAAAAAGAAAACACTATGAACGTATACATTTATTATGATGTTTTGTAACCAGGACACTTTTGTCACTGAACAGAAGCAACACAACGTTTTAAAACTGAGGCATAAGGTTTAAGATAAGCTCATGTTTGATATTTTGTGTCAGTATGTGCTGCTGGCAAATCAAGACAGTTTTAACTTTTTTGTCCCGAAACCACATCAGGCAGCTCTCTGTGCACACTTCTGCGTATCTTATAAAAGCTACATCTCTCAAACCCTCACTACTTTCCCCACACAGCAGAGAAATCGTTGTGCCCCTGTGTAACTCCACCTTACATTTTTCTCATCCGTGCCCTGCTGAGACCTCCACCACAGCTGCCTCTTCCTCTCCGCTGAGTTATTTGTTCCGTTTCCCACCAGCTCCTCCTCCTCACAGATGTCTCCGTCCTTCTCGTCCTGCAAAAACACAGATAGACACTTCTGTGATACTCTAGCTCTGTCCCAGTGGGCTCCGGGGGCCCTCGGGTCACTCACTACCGTACAACACACAGCGATGGGACGAAAAGAAAGACAAGTTCAGACTGTTTCCATGAGATTAGTCCGACACAAGAGGTGGGCAGCGCAGTATCTTACGAGGAAGAGGAGATTACACTGAAGGTCATGGAGTTAAATGGTCTATATTTACACATTTACAACTTGGTCATCTCGATAAGACGATGTATTTATGTCATGTTTGTCAATGCACATGCCCTTGGAGTTCACATAAAGAGAAGAAATAGTCAATATTTTAACATTATTCTGCTAAATTAACTTTTCTGAGCTTTTAATCATGTTATAATGTTGTCTCCTCCTCAAAAACAGACCTGGAGTAGTATTTTGTTTGAGTAATCCTGTATGCTGAGGCGCTGTTCTTCTCCAGAGCTGAAAACGCTCGGTCTCACAGCTCTACGTAGACACATGAAAGCAAAAAGTGCTCCTCTATGTTTCTTAAGCCGGACTCATTCTGATCATTTCAACCTTAAACCTCCGTCGCTACAAAGCAGTCAGCACATTTATCTATCTGTTAGCCTCATGTCGCTAATAGCCGTGCTAAATAGCCATTTTATGTCCCCACCGTTGCCAGCATGGGGCGACAGACACCTAATCCAAGCGTTCTCTGCAAAGTCAAAGTAACAGCTCCCCCAAAAAGAAGACGTTTTCCATGCATATACATTATTTAAAATTAGAAAACGTGAAATACTAACGCAAAGAAGTCCAAAGCCATTTTAAAAAAGCCTGAAAAAAGCATCACATGGGACCTTGTCTCACCATTTCATGAAATTAAAACAGCATTAAGGCTTTAAATATGTTAAAACTATATTAAACTAGGGCTGCACGTTATGGAAAAAAAATGTGATATTCAATAATTCTGTTGCTGTATTTTAAAATAGGGCTTACTTTTCTGACACAACAAGGTAAATTCACTTAAAACAAAAATGTATTTCTCTGTATTTACAAGTCAGAACTTAAGACTTAAGCTAAATTGTGACTAAATTAAGGAAATTACCACTAAAACTGGACTTTCTAAACATTTTCTGGTAGGAAAATGATTCTTCAGTGTAAATCTCTGTCAGCATTAATGTGATATATTTGCGATACAGATATTGCAATATTACGATAATTTTGGGGCGATGGTGGCGCAGTGGGTTAAGCATTCGCCCAGCAACCGGTTCGAATCCCATCTGAAGCGCATACTGTCGTTGTGTCCCTGGGCAAGACACTTCACCCACCTTGCCTGTGTGAATGTGTTAGTGTGGCTGTGTTTGGTGGTGGTCGGAGGGGCCGTTGGCGCAGATTGGCAGCCACGCTTCCGTCAGTCTGCCCCAGGGCAGCTGTGGCTACAGAAGTAGCTCACCACCACCGAGTGTGACTGAGGAGTGAATGAATAATAGATCAAAAATTGTAAAGCGACTTTGAGTTGTGTGAAAAGCACTATATAAAATTGATGTATTATTATTATTATTATTAATTTTGCGATATATTATGCAGCTCTATATTAAACCTCAAAACACTTCTGGGCTCCCAAAGCATTTAGGTTCCACCCTACACGTCCTATTTGTTTTCACATCACATAAGATTAACCCATTATTAAAAATACACTGGAATACTTGAAGATGTGCAGTGTAGTAATGGTTTATTATTGGCCTCTCCTGCGCTGTGAGAGCAGGTGAAATGGCAGAAGAGCTCTGAGCGGAGAGATCGATGATGCATACAGACCTGGCTTTAACAGGGAAGTATTGACCCCTCTATAAAAAAAAAAAAAAAAAAAATCCAATCTATATTATAGTCCATTACAGGACAGAGAGAGGCCTGAGGTGAGAAAGAAGACGGACTTCACACAATCCACCAACAATCAACGAGAAATTCAATTAAATCAGTGACTTCAGATCTTTTTCTTTTGCAGGATACATAAAGCCAGATTGAGCCGATGATGGGACGGGTGACTGTCTTCAGCGGGACACACGGAGCGGCTCATGATGGTGATAATATAAATTGATTTGTCCGGTTAAGTGACCGTGCAGCAATCTGCCGTGAGTTCGATTTCTGAGAACACAAGGCCACACTGCTCCCTGTTTGTTTCAAGGATTAACATGAGAACTAATGATGGGTTACATTAGAACTTATTAGAACAGAGTGGTTCTTAAACAGCTTTACTGGGATAAAATGAGACGACGTTCAAGACTAAAACGGGTCTAAAGCAGGACTAAACCAGGAAGAATAAACCAGATCTAAATCATGAATCAACTAAGTTTGAACCAAGAGTAAACTGAGACTAAACACGGACCTAACCAGTGCAAACCAGGACAAAATCCAGGACTAAACCAGGTCCAAGGGATGACTAAACCAGGATAAATTCAGAACTAAACCAGGTCTAACACATGACTAAACCAAGACTAAACCAGGAAGACTAAACAAGACCTAAATCACAGATCAACCAGGTCTGAACCAGGACTAAACTAAGACTAAACATGGAACCTAAAGCAGGACTAAACCAGGTCCAAACCAGGACTAAACCAAGACTCAACCCGCAACCTAAAGCAAGACTAAATCGGGACAAATTCATGACTAAAACAGAACTCAACCAGGATGAATTCAGGACTAAACCAGGTCTAAAGCAGGAAGACTAAACCAGATCAAACAGGTCTGAACCAGGACTAAACAAAGACTAAACATGGAACCTAAAGCAGGACTAAACCAGGTCCAAGGGATGACTAAACCAGGATAAATTCAGGACTAAACCAGGTCTAACACATGACTAAACCAGGAAGACTAAACTAGACCTAAATCACAGATCAACCAGGTCTGAACCAGGACTAAACTAAGACTAAACATGGAACCTAAAGCAGGACTAAACCAGGTCCAAACCAGGACTAAACCAAGACTCAACCCGCAACCTAAAGCAAGACTAAATCGGGACAAATCCATGACTAAAACAGAACTCAACCAGGATGAATTCAGGACTAAAGCAGGTCTAAAGCAGGAAGACTAAACCAGATCTAAGTCATGAATCAACCAGGTTTTAACCAGGACTAAACTAAGAGTAAACCTGGAATCCAAAGCAGGACCAAATTAGGACAAATCCAGGACTAAAAGAGAACTAAACCAATATAAATTCAGGACTAAACCGGGTCTAAGACATGACTAAACCAAGACAAAACCAGATCTAAATAACAGATCAACCAGGTCTGAACCAGGACTAAACTAAGACTAAACATGGAACCTAAAGCAGGACTAAATCAGGGCGAATCCAGGACTAAACCAGGTCTAAAACAGAACTAAAAAAGGTCTAAAACAGAAATAAACCAAGACTAAACCTGCAACCTAAAGCAAGACTAAATCGGGACAAATCCATGACTAAAACAGAATTCAACCAGGTCTGAACCAGGACTAAATTAAACCTGAACCTAACAAGTACAAACCAGGATAAATCCAGGACAAAAGCAGGTCCAATCCAGGACTAAACCAGGACTAAACCAGTACAATCCACGTCTAAACCAACTTAACAAGCCCAAAATGAAGTATGGATCAAATGCAGAGAACAAATACCACTACAGGGACACTAAAGCCTGCCTTTATGAGCCCTCACCGTCAGTTCCTCGATGGGCTCCTGCAGCCAGAGCCGGATGAGCGTGGCCAGAGTGTAGTAGAGGATCAGCAGCATGATGGGGTTCACGAAATGGTTCCACTTTTTCCCCGGGTGAACCGAGAGCTTCCACGTAGACGAGCAGTCGCTGTAAACGATCGGGGAGATGCCGAAAACTCTGCAAGAGAACAGAGACAGCGTTTGATCATTGTGTGTGGTTTCCATCTAACAGTGGATTCATTAAAGGTCCTATGTTCTGCTTTTGTCAGGCTTTTTGGAATAATTCTGACACCTTTACATTTGCATAGTATTTTACATTTTATAACTTTAAATTATGTATATGTATGGAAAAAAACATCTTTCTTTGCAGTAAACGCTTGGATTAGTTGTCTTTCACCCCCTCCTGGCAATGGTGAGGAATTGACAGAGTATAAATTTTATGGAAAAATGTAATTAATACAGTCCTGTTGTGTTATGTTTTTGTAATGCTTATAAAATGTAAAAGGAATGTTTCAGAATGGGACAGTCAGAACAGTATTCACTTAATAAATGCAGTAAAGTCAGGGGCTGCTGTATGGGCAATGTGATAAATAATATTCTGCGTAAGGAAAATTCATATAAACATGTTAATAACTTGGAATAACAGTAACGCTTATATTCTTTTGTTCAAAGGCGGCACAATTAACATTGTTGTTTACAATTAAAATGTATTTTGGTAAGGAACTATAAACACTTGAACAAGTTAGCGTATTTTCCAGACTATAAGTTGCACTTTTTTCATAGTTTGGCTGGTCCTGAGACTTGTATATAAAAATATATGACATGAACCAAGGAGTAAGCATTACCATCTACAGCTGCGAGAGGGCGCTCTAGGCTTGAGACAACTACTGTCAGTGATGTAGAATGAGATCAGGAGCTTGGTGAACTTGCTTGCTGCTAACTTTCTTGTTGGACTCCTGGCTTGTTTTGTTAATTTCGCCTCTTCAGCCTCCCAGGTTTGTTCTTTATGCTGTTGTGTAGCTGAATAACTGTTAATGTGTTACGTTATAGTCCAGTGAACTTATATATGTTTTTTTCCTCTTCGTGACGCATTTTTTGACCGATGTGACGTATACTCCAGAGCAACTTTTAGTCCAGAAAATACAGTACATATTCTACATTCGACATTCAAGTACTGTGGAAACTGGAGTCCCTTGGAGCGGCTTGGTCTGACCGTGACTGTGCCACCGCTGCTGCTGTTGCTTATAGCTGCAGTTGGGGTCCTTCAGTCACGTGGTCGCCCAAACAAGTGCCTGACCAAAAATCAGCAGCCGAGGTCTGCTTGTCTAAAAATATATTAGACCAGACGCGTCCCATGTGCAGCCTGGGGGCCTTTTATTTGATCTGTATATTTATATTTGTGCAGCTCATCTACTCTCCACCTTGTGTCCTCTAAGTTAGTTGGTCAGAAAATAATTGCAGTTGTGTCTTTAGATTATACAACAATTTGTATAAAAGGGTTTGTGGAAGTTTTGTGTGTCAGAGTAAGTGTTAAAAATCAGCCAGAGCTAAAAAAAAAAAGACCCAGACAATGTTTTTTTTTTTATATGTTCAAAGATGTTTTGTTGGGCTGTGTTTTAGACGTTGTTGTTGAAGAAAATAAACACACAGTAAATGTCTTTTGTCAACAAAAAGCTAATAAGACATTGTGCATTCCATTTATAGGAGGGAGTGTCGGCCCTTGGACATCTGTGCACCTTCAAATCTGTCCCTCTTAGGAAAAGGTTTGGACTTCTTTGTATTAGACAATCAAGTAAATGTAACTCAGTATTAGGGCTGCACAATATATCGCAAAATTATCGTTATCGCAATATCAGCAAACGCAATATCTGTATCGCAATAATCTAAATATATCGCAATAACGCTGTGGTCTTCCATCTGACAGAGATTTACACTGAAGAATCATTTTCCACCAGAGCCTTAAAAGAACATGTGTTGTGACTAAATAAAAATGTTTAAAAAGTCCAGTTTTAGTGGTAATTTAATTAATTTAGTCACAGCTTAGCCTTGTTTTATTCCTGGTTTAGTCTGTGTTAAGTTTTGATTTTGTCGCTGTTTTGACTTGTAAATACAGGAACTTACATCTTTGTGAAATGTAGTGAATTTAACTTACTATGTTCGAAAAGTAGGCTCTATTTTCAAATAACGCGATAATATCGTTATCGCAATTTTAAATATAGTTATTGAATATCGCATGTTTTCTCCATATCGTGTAGCCCTACTCATTATTACCCACCTCCGATAAAAGTAGTTTAAAAACATTGTTGGGAGTTCTTACTGCCTACACATTACTCAAGGCCTTTTGTCTTCTTCTCCAAACCTAAGTACCAATCCTTTTGTAGCTCATAAACCCTCTTTTACAAAAAACGGAACAGTTCTTTTAAAAACAATCAGACAAACATAACCCTGTCATCAACTCAGTGACTCCTGCGATGTTTTTGTTGCCAGTAAGGATGTCACATGACCTCAGCTCATAATAAAGGTCACTGTTGTACCAGGAAGCGCGCTGACGTGTCCCAGTGACAGACGCAGGGTTTTAGGAGCCTCCTGCCCGGGCCGTTTCTTTGAATTACGCCACACGGAGAGAAGAAAGAGCAATGACCGACTTCCTCTTAATTTCCTGCGTGGTTTCTGGTCGAGAGCGGGACAAGGCCAACGGTGACATGAATGGGGGAACTCCGTTGGACAGAGGAAGTCGACAGTCTCACTCACCGCTGACCCTACACGCACTGTCAACAAACGGGACGGGAGGAGTGAGTGGAGCTAAAGGTAGGCCCTCCTCAAATAAGTCACACACACACACTTAAAAAAAAAAATAAGAAATGCGAGCTCAGGAAAGGGAAGCAGGAAGAGGTCCAAATGTTATTATCATGGACATTTATCACACGTTCAGACGCCAGATTTCATACAAGAGCGAACAGAAATGCCCCAGGAACTGTGAGCTAAGGGGAGTCACCAGGAATGCATTAAGATTTAGACTTCTTATCTGTCCAAGAGAAAATTAATGGCAGAGTAAATCCTAACCCAAACTGTAAGACTGTAAAATAAAGAATGGCGGTGACAGCAGAGTGTTCAATGGTCATATAACTTATAACTGACCCTCTTTTAAGAAGTTTTTTGGGATTATTCTCACTGTTTCTCTTTGCTTTGGTTTACAAACTACAGTGGCCTCAGAGGGTCATGACTCAAACACAGTAATTATGGATAGAAACAGATTGGAAATATCGAATATGAGTGGTAGTGTTGCACAATATGTAAAAAAAATGGGATATTTTTGATAACTGTTGATTATTGCGATATTTTAAAATAGAGCCTAATTTTCTGACACAGTAAGTTAAATTCTGTACTTTTTAAACATTTTTATTTAGTCACAACACATGTTCTTTTAAGGCTCTGGTGGAAAATGATTCTTCAGTGTAAATCTCTGTCAGATGGAAGACCACAGCGTTATTGTGATATATTTAGATTCTTGCGATACATATATTGCATTTGCTGATACTGCGATAACGATAATTTTGCGATATATTGTGCAGCCCTATAGCAGAGATATATAAGATATGGTTAGAACATGAACAAAAAATGTTTTGATGGAAATTGGGGAGTGGCCTAAACCAGATGTGGTTATTCTTAATTAAAAACTTTACTTAAAGGGCCATGCAAAATGGATTTTTTTTAGGTTTGTCCCATGTTCTAATGTTGTTCCCTCATCAAAAACAAAACTGGAGTTGTGTTTTGTTTCCTTCATGCCTGTTTGAGTAATCCTGTAATCGCTGGCGCCGAGTTAAAAGCTCATTTTCACAAACCTCTACAAATAGATGAATAAATAAATGCTCTCATTGACAAATAATTATTTAAACAGGACAACAAATGCAGAAATATTTTTGGGGGCTTAAAATCAATAAATACATATAATTATTCTCTCTGTGTGTTTATTTCTACATTTGCTTTATTTTATTTTGTATTTTTTCCTCTTTTATTTATTCCCTCATTTATCTAATGATTGATTTCTGTCACCGAAATGCAAATGAAGGGGGCGTGTCCTGACGATGTCATTGGTTGATCTGTAATTGATGATCTGTTGCTTTGATTGCTTTTGTCTCACACACTTCCTTCGTTTGCATTTCAGTGACAGAAAACAATAAATAAGTAAATGTAGGAATAAATAAAAAATGGAAAAAATAAATAATAAAGCAAAGCAAAAATAAATAAAATAAAGCACAAATTAATAAACGGAGAAACACATACAGAAAGAGAATATTATAGGTCTTTATTGATTTATTTTAATCAAAACTTACATCTTCATTTAAAACATATATATTGTTATTTCAGCATTAGTTGTCCTGTTTAAATAATTATTTGTCAATGAGAGCATTTATTTATTTGTTTATTTATAGATTAATTTGGCAGTTTTGGTCGTTCATATGTTTCCACATTTTTTATTTTGGTGTACAATGGCATCATACAAAAAGTTTAAGGAAGTTAACAGCTTTTTTTCTCTGATTCTGATCAAAATAGCGTAACAGTGCTGCCCTCTGCTGGTCTCTTCACCTGTTTCTTTATGTTTACTTATTAAAAATGTTCTCTTTTAGTCACATAATGTTTTTAAAGGTTGTAAACGTACTGCTGTGACCAAGACTGGTTTAAAAATATAAATAAAAGCAAAATATAGCTCCTTTAAAAATACTTGTGTGAAAATTTGACAAAAAATAAAATGTACAGTGAGACGACATGAGTGTTGTTTAAATAAAGTGTTGTGCTGCTGATGCTGTAAAAGCAGTCCATTAATTGTAATGAGTTTGTTTTTCACGAGAAAAGCTGTCAATGCCACTTTGTAATTACAGCTTATCTTCCATCTGAGCAGGAGGAGGCCAGGACTGGAAAAGGTTGTTTTTTTTTTCTTTTCAAGGGAGCGATGTCTATACATAGCAGTAAATAGCCTCGGCCGGACACACAGCAGCTCAGCGTTAAAATGAGAAAGTGTCCGATCGATAAACTCTGCAACACCAAGGGCAGAGAAACAAAAAGCTACAGCACTGACGGCCAGGGGCGAAAAGACAAAATCATTACCACAGGGCTGTGAGGAGTTATAACGGCACTTCTTACTACAATTAATGTCCTGTTAATCCACTCACAAGGAACCACAGGCTTGGTTTGAGACTGACACTTTTAAGGACCGAGGCCGAGACCACAGCAAAGCAAGAAAAGGTTCAGACAAACAAAATACAAAATAAAATGGAAAAGTAAAAAAGAAAAAAGTGGTTCAAACACAAAAATGATGATCCACAAAAAAGAAAAAATCCAAAGTGCTCTGGAAGTTTTTATCAATTAGTTCTTCTGTATTGAAGGTGCTCTTTGGTGTTTGGGAACAAAGAACTTGCAAAAAATAAAGAAAAAACCAAGGCACTCTTCATACACCTGAAGTTTAAAAAGCCTTTATTTCACGCTATGATTTTAAAAACATAAAGCCACCTGAAACAAAGGCTTTTTAAACTTCAGGTGTATGAAGAGTGCCTTGTTTTTTTCTTTTACATAAATTATGATTTTAATGCAACAGACTCCACAAAGAAACAGAGACAGATCTTGTTCCTGGTTCTTCTAAAGCGGAAAACAAATTACTCCAAAATGATGAAAAATAGCATTTTCTCATAATGTTTAGTAAATAGACAAAACAGAGGAAAATTGGATTCGAGACCAAGACCAAGGCCGAATAAAACTGCAGCCGAGACCAAGACGAGACCAAGACTAAGACCAGTACCAGTCACATTATTACAGTCATATGTAAAAGTTTGGGCACCACTCTGAGGTTGCATAATAATTAACTTAACACTAATAATTACTCTTACTCTTATTTAGGGTCATTTTTTTCATATTTCATTTAATTTCCTCCACCTAAATACTGCAACACTAAAAATTGTTGTTCGGAAAACACCCCTAGAACTTAGATGTCACTAGAAAATAAATGACATACCTCTGTGATCTTTTTTCATAAAGATAGAGCAAATTATTATGCAGCCTCAGAGGGGGGCCCAGACTTTTACATATGACTGTATACGTCAGGATTATGTTAACTATGAATAACTCAGAAAACATTGGGAAGTGTTAAAAGAAACATTTACACAACAGTCTTCGTTTTAACCTTAGTACATAACTATAAAGCGAGTCTGAGTGTCTAGAAAAGCACTGTATAAGACCGAGGCATTATAATTGTTTCCTTGCACGTAGGTTTTGTCTAGTTTGTATTTAGAGTACATTGCATTTCACTTATATTTTGATTTTAATGTATATTGAAATGATATGTTTTATTTGCATATTTTTATTTATTTAAGTCTTATTTTTTCATCTTATTGCATGTTGACACCGATAGAAAGCAGAAACGGCATTTCCATTCCCGTGTGTGTGTACATTAGGGATGTAACAATTCTACGTAAATCAGCTAAAAATCAATGCATAAGAGAGAAATTTTGAATCGGTGCGGAAAAAAATTAATCGCAATGTCCCTTTAAAACAGCAGTGCAGGCCACCAAAGAATAATGGTGCATAATCTGGCTCATATGTTTGACTAGACATCATTACAGAAGAGAAACATGAATTTATATAAAGTTTTAGTTTACAGGACTCGTAAAATCATTAGCCCGATGTACTAGGAATGTGAAAAGACTGCACAAAAGCTTCATTACTCGGAGTGGAAGAGCACTCCCTCACCTCTCGCACAGACGGAGGAGAGCACAAACAGCGCACAGGGAAAAACAACAACAAGCCCAGGGTGAACAGCAAGAGACACATCTGCAGGTTTTATTTAGGCTGCACCTGTTTGCTCAGTTTGCCATCGTTCAGAAAGTAGCTTGTTGTTAGCAGCGAGCTAAAGCAAAGCTAAGTGGCTAACAACAGCTAAAGTTTATCTGAAGTTTCAGTGGCCCCTCCCCAGGAGCGTTTCCATGGAGATCAGAGTCTTTACTGAGGATGAGTCTTTCCTCACTTTAAGTTTAATTTCTAAAACTGTACCATTGTGAGATAGGGCCAGAGATATTCCTGCCACTAAGGGTCAGTAGGGAACACTTTTGTATTTGTTTTAGTGAATTCTCCTCTACTTTATTGTAGAATATAAAGGCTTTGTGGCTCAATGGATAGAGCATTTACCATTTCTCATTTACCATTTTTCTATTCCAGGTCTGGGCTCTGAATCTTTACCGTTGCAAGATATGGGCAAAAATTATTGTTAAATTCTCACATTTCTCAGAGCTATAGGACAAAACTTTTCATTTGCATTTTTTTCCCCCCACAAACTAAAAGAACCAATTAACCCAGCACACAGGAGTTTACACTTGTGTGACTAAAACAGATTCCTCCAGCCGCAGACAGCTGGTCGTCTCCGCGCTCATGCATAATAAAACACTGGGCCTATTGGAAATCTTAAAAGCTCCATAAGGCTGTATTGGATTTTTTCTTCCCTTCAAGAAGCCGGTCTGGTCCCAGGGCAGCGGCTACAACTCAAGAGGGTTCGGCTTCTCCTTCGTGTTTGTGGTGACAGTAAATATTTATAATTACTTAAACAAACGCGTCATGGGAGTAATATATTTCTGTGCATCGGAGAGGCCTGAGCTGTTGAACTTTGCATCAATACAGCTCAGTGTATTCAGCTGTGGAAAAGATATTCCATAAAAATATAGTAATAATATATGAGAGACAATGATTAAATTCATCTTCTCATTCATTAATTTATCTTCTTCCACTTAATCCAGTTAGGGGTGGCCAATACTGGAGCCTCTCCCTGTACGAAGGCCACACCCAGGACAGTGTCCAGTCTCAGCGCTGATACAGAGACATACACAGACAGCGACTACGGGTGTAATGATACAGTAACTGTAGCAATGTATTAATGTTTTTTTTCCTATGATACAACTACATCGATACACATGACCTTGTATCGAATCGTATCGTTTTCTAGGAAGTGAATATCGATACACATGACCTTGTATCGAATCGTATCCTTTTCTAGGAAGTGAATATCGATACACATGACCTTGTATCGAATCGTATCCTTTTCTAGGAAGTGAATATCGATACACATGACCTTGTATCGAATCGTATCCTTTTCTAGGAAGTGAATATCGATACACATGACCTTGTATCGAATCGTATCCTTTTCTAGGAAGTGAATATCGATACACATGACCTTGTATCGAATCGTATCCTTTTCTAGGAAGTGAATATCGATACACATGACCTTGTATCGAATCGTATCGTTTTCTAGGAAGTGAATATCGATACACATGACCTTGTATCGAATCGTATCGTTTTCTAGGAAGTGAATATCGATACACATGACCTTGTATCGAATCGTATCGTTTTCTAGGAAGTGAATATCGATACACATGACCTTGTATCGAATTGTATTGTTTTCTAGGAAGTGAATATTGATTCACATGAAGTATCAATCGATAATATCGGAAATATGAAAATTTGAAATTTGAATGTTAAAATAAAACCAGATATGGCTTTGTGGAGATAAATTTTGTGTTTTTAATTAAATAAAGTGTTCAACTTTTCTTCACTCGCTGTCTGCTGGACATAATCAACCCCGGCTGCGGTGCTACATTTGAGAGTAAACTTTTATGATTTTTGGCAAAAAGTTGCTGTATCAATTATTGATACAAAGGTGTTGAATCGTATCAAATCATATCGTTCCAAATTAGCCAATATCGTTCTTGAATTGTATCAAAAAATCCTCTAATTGATACATATCGTATCGTTGCATTCACTCTCACATTCATCCACTATGAGAGATTTAGAATCACCAGTTCTCCATGTACACTGTATTTCCAAAAGTATTCACCCACCCAGATAACTGAAGGTGGATTATGGTGTGGGTTGTTTTCAGGAGCTTAGTTCCAGTGAAAGGAACTCTGAATGCTTCAGCACCAAGAGATTTTGGACAATTCCATGCTCCCAACTTTGTGAGAACAGTTTGGGGATGGCCACTTCCTCTTCCAACATAACTGCACCAGAGCACAAAGCCCGCTCCATAAAGACCTGGATGAGTGAGTTTGGTGTGGAAGAACTGGACTGAACCTGCACAGAGTCCTGACCTCAACCTGACAGAACACCTTGGGGATGAATTAGAGCGAAGACTGTGAGCCAGGCCTTCTCTACAACATCACAGTAGATGGCTGACGTAGATCGATGCAAAGGCTGCGTCCACGTCACATTAAACCCTATGGATTATTATGGGATGTCACATAAGCATAATTTATTGCCTTTAAATGCTGAGTTGCTTCACTAAACCCCAAACCCATCTACAGAGAACAGGGCTTTAAAAAAAAAAAAAAAAAAAATTAATGGATTTGGTTAAACTTAAAACTTTAATAATTATGTTTAAGGCAAGGAAAAATATACTCCCAGGTAATATTCAGAAACTGTTTTGTGACAGAGAGGGAGGTTATTATTTAAGAGGAGAATTAAACTTTAAAAAACAGTGTGTTCATTCAACAAAGAAGAGTTTGTGTATTTCAGTTTGTGGTGGATTTGTGGAACAGGCTGAGGGATGACCTGAAGAGAAGTGCAAATATTGACCAATTTAAAAAAAAAAAGTTATAAATATATACATATATTTTGTATGTACGATGATGAGGAGCAGTTGGGCGGATCACTGTTGGGAGAAACTGAATTACTGTGGATTGAGAAACATTTCTAAAGTTTTGAATGGGTTGTGGAAAAAGTAAATTGTAATTATGGAGAAATTGGTTATCTCTTGTAAATGTACTTTATGAATCAGATGAATGGGTTAATTGTTTTGGTAATTTTGCAAAAAAAAACAAAAAAGAAAAAAGAAAATGAATAAGTATATTTTTAAATGAATTTACTTTGACAGTTTAAGGTGCTATAATGTTAACAGTAATGTGTACTGACAGTATGTAAACCAAAAAACACTGTGTATTAAATAAGAGAAGATAAGTGAGAAGGAGGTAGGGTTACATAAGTTTTACTTCAACCTACTCCTTTTCGAACACTATATGTTTTGTTTGTTTGTTTTTATTATCTTTTTATATAACCAAGTTCGAAAAAAAATCAATCAATCAATCAAAATACTGTGATACTTTAGTGAGTATTGTGATACTTTAGTGAGTACTGTGATTCTTTAGTGAGTACTGTGATACTTTAGTGAGGACTGTGATACTTTAGTGAGGACTGTGATACTTTAGTGAGTACTGTGATTCTTTAGTGAGTACTGTGATACTTTAGTGAGGACTGTGATTCTTTAGTGAGTACTGTGATACTTTATTGAGTACTGTGATTGTTTAGTGAGTACTGTGATACTTTAGTGAGTACTGTGATACTTTAGTGAGTACTGTGATTGTTTAGTGAGTACTGTGATACTTTAGTGAGTACTGTGATACTTTATTGAGTACTGTGATTGTTTAGTGAGTACTGTGATACTTTAGTGAGTACTGTGATACTTTATTGAGTACTGTGATTGTTTAGTGAGTACTGTGATACTTTAGTGAGTACTGTGATACTTTATTGAGTACTGTGATTGTTTAGTGAGTACTGTGATACTTTAGTGAGTACTGTGATACTTTAGTGAGTACTGTGACTCTTTAGTGAGTACTGTGATACTTTATTGAGTACTGTGATACTTTAGTGAGTACTGTGATTCTTTAGTGAGTACTGTGATACTTTAGTGAGTACTGTGATTCTTTAGTGAGTACTGTGATACTTTATTGAGTACTGTGATACTTTAGTGAGTACTGTGATACTTTAGTGAGTACTGTGACTCTTTAGTGAGTATTGTGATACTTTAGTGAGTACTGTGATTCTTTAGCGAGTACTGTGATTCTTTAGCGAGTACTGTGATTCTTTAGTGAGTACTGTGATTCTTTAGTGAGTACTGTGATTCTTTAGTGTGTACTGTGATTGTTTAGTGAGTACTGTGATTCTTTAGTGAGTACTGTGATTCTTTAGTGAGTACTGTGATACTTTAGTGAGTACTGTGATTCTTTAGTGAGTACTGTGATTGTTTAGTGAGTACTGTGATTCTTTAGTGAGTACTGTGATACTTTAGTGAGTACTGTGATTCTTTAGCGAGTACTGTGATACTTTAGTGAGTACTGTGATTCTTTAGTGAGTACTGTGATTCTTTAGTGAGTACTGTGATTCTTTAGTGAGTACTGTGATACTTTAGTGAGTACTGTGATACTTTAGTGAGTACTGTGATTCTTTAGCGAGTACTGTCATACTTTAGTGAGTACTGTGATTCTTTAGTGAGTACTGTGATTCTTTAGTGAGTACTGTGATACTTTAGTGAGTACTGTGATACTTTAGTGAGTACTGTGATTCTTTAGCGAGTACTGTGATACTTTAGTGAGTACTGTGATTCTTTAGTGAGTACTGTGATTCTTTAGTGAGTACTGTGATACTTTAGCGAGTACTGTGATTCTTTAGCGAGTACTGTGATACTTTAGTGAGTACTGTGATTCTTTAGTGAGTACTGTGATTCTTTAGTGAGTACTGTGATACTTTAGTGAGTACTGTGATTCTTTAGCGAGTACTGTGATACTTTAGTGAGTACTGTGATACTTTAGTGAGTACTGTGATTCTTTAGCGAGTACTGTGATACTTTAGTGAGTACTGTGATTCTTTAGTGAGTACTGTGATTCTTTAGTGAGTACTGTGATACTTTAGTGAGGACTGTGATACTTTAGTGAGTACTGTGATTCTTTAGTGAGTACTGTGATACTTTAGTGAGGACTGTGATTCTTTAGTGAGTACTGTGATACTTTATTGAGTACTGTGATTGTTTAGTGAGTACTGTGATACTTTAGTGAGTACTGTGATACTTTAGTGAGTACTGTGATTGTTTAGTGAGTACTGTGATACTTTAGTGAGTACTGTGATACTTTATTGAGTACTGTGATTGTTTAGTGAGTACTGTGATACTTTAGTGAGTACTGTGATACTTTATTGAGTACTGTGATTGTTTAGTGAGTACTGTGATACTTTAGTGAGTACTGTGATACTTTATTGAGTACTGTGATTGTTTAGTGAGTACTGTGATACTTTAGTGAGTACTGTGATACTTTAGTGAGTACTGTGATTGTTTAGTGAGTACTGTGATTGTTTAGTGAGGACTGTGATTCTTTAGTGAGGACTGTGATTCTTTAGTGAGTACTGTGATACTTTAGTGAGTACTGTGATACTTTAGCGAGTACTGTGATACTTTAGTGAGTACTGTGATACTTTAGTGAGTACTGTGACTCTTTAGTGAGTACTGTGATACTTTATTGAGTACTGTGATACTTTAGTGAGTACTGTGATTCTTTAGTGAGTACTGTGATACTTTAGTGAGTACTGTGATACTTTAGTGAGTACTGTGATACTTTATTGAGTACTGTGATACTTTAGTGAGTACTGTGATACTTTAGTGAGTACTGTGACTCTTTAGTGAGTATTGTGATACTTTAGTGAGTACTGTGATTCTTTAGCGAGTACTGTGATTCTTTAGTGAGTACTGTGATTCTTTAGTGTGTACTGTGATTGTTTAGTGAGTACTGTGATTCTTTAGTGAGTACTGTGATTCTTTAGTGAGTACTGTGATACTTTAGTGAGTACTGTGATTCTTTAGTGAGTACTGTGATTGTTTAGTGAGTACTGTGATTCTTTAGTGAGTACTGTGATACTTTAGTGAGTACTGTGATTCTTTAGCGAGTACTGTGATACTTTAGTGAGTACTGTGATACTTTAGTGAGTACTGTGATTCTTTAGTGAGTACTGTGATACTTTAGTGAGTACTGTGATACTTTAGTGAGTACTGTGATACTTTAGTGAGTACTGTGATTCTTTAGCGAGTACTGTGATACTTTAGTGAGTACTGTGATTCTTTAGCGAGTACTGTCATACTTTAGTGAGTACTGTGATTCTTTAGTGAGTACTGTCATACTTTAGTGAGTACTGTGATTCTTTAGCGAGTACTGTGATTCTTTAGTGAGTACTGTGATACTTTAGTGAGTACTGTGATTCTTTAGCGAGTACTGTGATACTTTAGTGAGTACTGTGATACTTTAGTGAGTACTGTGATTCTTTAGTGAGTACTGTGATACTTTAGTGAGTACTGTGATACTTTAGTGAGTACTGTGATTCTTTAGTGAGTACTGTGATACTTTAGTGAGTACTGTGATTCTTTAGCGAGTACTGTGATACTTTAGTGAGTACTGTGATTCTTTAGCGAGTACTGTGATACTTTAGTGAGTACTGTGATACTTTAGCGAGTACTGTGATACTTTAGTGAGTACTGTGATTCTTTAGCGAGTACTGTGATTCTTTAGCGAGTACTGTGATACTTTAGTGAGTACTGTGATACTTTAGTGAGTACTGTGATACTTTAGTGAGTACTGTGATACTTTAGTGAGTACTGTGATTCTTTAGCGAGTACTGTGATTCTTTAGTGAGTACTGTGATTCTTTAGCGAGTACTGTGATACTTTAGTGAGTACTGTGATACTTTAGCGAGGACTGTGATTCTTTAGTGAGTACTGTGATACTTTAGTGAGTACTGTGATACTTTAGTGAGGACTGTGATTCTTTAGCGAGTACTGTGATACTTTAGTGAGTACTGTGATACTTTAGCGAGTACTGTGATACTTTAGTGAGTACTGTGATTCTTTAGCGAGTACTGTGATACTTTAGTGAGTACTGTGATTCTTTAGTGAGTACTGTGATACTTTAGTGAGTACTGTGATTCTTTAGCGAGTACTGTGATACTTTAGTGAGTACTGTGATTCTTTAGTGAGTACTGTGATTCTTTAGTGAGTACTGTGATTCTTTAGTGAGTACTGTGATTCTTTAGCGAGTACTGTGATTCTTTAGCGAGTACTGTGATACTTTAGTGAGTACTGTGATTGTTTAGTGAGTACTGTGATTCTTTAGTGAGTACTGTGATTCTTTAGTGAGTACTGTGATACTTTAGTGAGTACTGTGATTCTTTAGTGAGTATTGTGATTCTTTAGTGAGTACTGTGATTCTTTAGCGAGTACTGTGATACTTTAGTGAGTACTGTGATTCTTTAGCGAGTACTGTGATACTTTAGTGAGTACTGTGATACTTTAGTGAGTACTGTGATACTTTAGTGAGTACTGTGATTCTTTAGTGAGTACTGTGATTCTTTAGTGAGTACTGTGATACTTTAGTGAGTACTGTGATACTTTAGCGAGTACTGTGATTCTTTAGTGAGTACTGTGATTCTTTAGTGAGTACTGTGATTCTTTAGTGAGTACTGTGATACTTTAGTGAGTACTGTGATACTTTAGCGAGTACTGTGATACTTTAGTGAGTACTGTGACTCTTTAGTGAGTACTGTGATACTTTAGCGAGTACTGTGACTCTTTAGTGAGTACTGTGATACTTTAGTGAGTACTGTGATTCTTTAGTGTTTGTTCACGTTGACCAGCCCTGCATCATTCTGCTATTTTCGTCTAAATTCGCACCACCAATATGCAATAACCAGACATAAATACACTGATACTACACAGATAAACCTGGCATGACATAAGCAGAGTAATTCTGACAGGAAAGACGGGCGTCCGTGTCTGACCTGACGTAGGTGTCGTTCTTGTCGATGGACTCCTGGAAGAACTGGAACTGGTAGAAGTAGAGGACCACGATGTGTCCGGCGCTGAAGATGGCCATGAGCACGCACATGCAGCTGAAGAGGAGCGTGTCGAAGGTGCGGCGGAGGGACCACCAGGTGCACAGGAACAGGAAGACGAAGAAGTAGACCGCCGAGGTGAGAGAGGGCAGCATCATGCCTGGGAATGGACACCGAGGACGACGGGAGGGGGTCAGAGGAGTGAACACAGGGGAGAGATCAGTCAGCACTCGAGTTTTAATGGCTCCGCAAACACTACTGGCATTCATTTAAAAAAAAAAGGCAATTAACCCAGTGAAAAATATGGAAGCGTATTGCGTTCACCTGAAAAAAAAGTTTCTGTTTTTATGAGAAAAGTTCTGTTTTTATGAGAAAAGTTCTGTTTTTATGAGTAAAGTTAATTCTGTTTTTATGAGAGAAAAAAATCCTGTTTTTACGAGTAAAATAATTTTCTGTTTTTACGAGAAAAGTTTTGTTTTTACGAGTAAAATAATTGTATGTTTTTATGTGGATAATGGTCCTTATTATCTTGTTACACTTTTGGGGGGAGAGGAATTCAAAGTCAATGGCAAAGACCTGAGATGTCTGCGCAGAGTCGACAAACTAATGATTATACGTCAGTATTACTTAACGAAAGCAGAATCTCCAGTGTCTCAAGCCTAGAGTAAAATAAAACCGTATTAAATGAAGTAGTTGGGACATTTACGCCCTTTCTTTAGCTACAACTCTTCAATACGAGCTAAACGTTTACTGGTTGTGATAGACATGAATTTACTTTTGTCATAAAAACCCAAGTTATTTATACTCATAAAAACAGAACTTTTCTCATAAAAACAGAACAAATTTTACTCATAAAAACAGAACTTTTCTCATAAAAACAGAACTAAGTTAGCTCATTAAAACAGAAACTTTTTTTTTTTTCCAGGTGAACCCAATACGCTTCCGTAGAAAAAAGCCATTAAACCAATTTCATCCCAACCGATAATGTAATGCCTGTCATTAAACATAATAATTTGGGCAATTTTACGTTTTTGAGCCAATAACGCAATAACATTTTGTCAATGATGTAATACAGCCATTCCCAAAGTCAAGACAGTCGTGGCCCCCAATCATAAAACTTCCCTCTATGCAAAAGACTCTGCCATGTTTTTCTTGATATGTTTTTTTTTTATAAAAACATTACAAAAACACTGATTATTGACTAAAAGTTGTTTTAAAGTAATATTTTAAAACAAATATACAACTGCAATTAATTTCAAATGTTTTTTATGTACTTAATGTTTTTAGGTACTTAATATTTTTATTTACTTTTTATATTTTTGTATGTTTTATTTGTTTTTATGAACCAAAAATGTGTCTGAAATAATAATAATAAAAAAAATAATAAATTCAAATTGAAATTGAAATATAGACGGCCTCTGGGGGCCCCCCTGTAGTACCTTCGCGAACCCCCAGGGGGCCACGGACCCCACTTTGGGAACCACTGTTGTAATAAGTTATTGCATTATTGGTCTAGCAATAATAAAAAAAAATTAAAACGTCATAACTGCAGCCTATAATGCAATAATACATCAATAGAGCTAACTTTCTTGGAAATCAGATATTTTCTTTTAGTTTTTATTTTTATTCATTTATTTATTTTTGTGGGGACTTACCCAAAGAATAACCACACGATGACAAATAGCTACTTAAGATTCTTACTGCTACGGCAAAAAAAAAAGTTGTAATTAGTCTTAAGTGGCTCCAAGCTGAGGCACCAGCCAAGGATTGGTTGAAAATTGTTGAAGTAATTCATAAAACAGAAAGATTAACTTTTTTATTAAGGCTACGAGCCAGTGTTTACACTGCAAGATACAGCAAACGGTTAAGACATTTTTTAATAATTAATGTGTCGTTTTCCCGGTGCCCCTCACAACTCTACAAACTTTTGTATATTTTTTAACCTGAGCTGCTCTAATAATTGTACACATGTTGCCTTCTGTAACATAATCTCATTACTGGGACTTCTTCCTTGTTAAAGAAAAAATTTAAGATATTCAGCCGACTGCTTATTTGTTGTGTGTTCTGTATAAAAATGTTGAATACCCAATAAACACAAAGTTGGGTGTTAAAAAAAAAAAAGTCTGAAAAATGTAAAAAAGTCTCCTAAAAAGGGCTTAAATATAAATTTGTACATGAGATCATAAATGAGGCTCAGTAGTTTTCTTTGGAAATCAGGAGAAATCGGTCACCATATTATATCTATAAAGGAATAAACTTCAGAAACTGATCATTTTGCAGTGGTTTCTTATTTTTTTGTAGTTTTTTTTGTAATAAAACAGTGCCGTCGTCCTCACCTGCCATCCCCAGCAGCACAGTGACCACCACTTTCCCAGCCGTGGTGATCAGGTTCCCAATGATCTCCTTCACTTTTGAGGCCACCTGGGCCACGATTCTGAGGACCTTCATCTTGGCGCTCTCCTTCGCCTCCTCCTCCTCTTCCTCCTCTTCCTCTTCATCACACAGCTCATCGTCTTCCTCGTCCTCCTCGGCCTCGTATCCCGCCTCGAAGTCGTCCAACAAAACATTGTCTTCGTCGAGGCTTAGCTTCTCCTCTTCCTCCTTCAGATGGACAGAAAAACACAGATTTGCTTAGTGTTTTAAAAGAGTTACATTTTTTAATTGCAATCCAAGATGGTACTGACAACTGGCAACTGACCAACTGCATGTGTGTAATGTCAGTGCGTGAGTAGGGAACATTAGCAAGTGTAGCATTATTTCGCCATTTTATCTATAGGTGCAATTCGAGCAACTCAAAGCAGAACAAAGTGACACTTGCAAGTCTATCGTGGACCTAGCCTCTCACACAAACTCTTTTCCTGTTCTATACAAAGATGTTAGGTCTGGTCTCCCTTTGTGTAAAGCCTGGTTCACACGGCAAGATAATTATGCTAATTTTTGACCCGATTCTCCCCTTCTGACAACCTTAACCTGTTAAGCTCTGAGGCCTTTTTCCTATATCTACATTTATTAAGGTTTTACTTAGCATTTACTAGGTGTACATAGCTAACCTTGATAGCAAATTAATTGGTGGACTTTGGGGATTACTGTGGAAGAGAAATAATATTAATAAATTATATTGTTTGACCATAAATTGAGGTTGAAATGGATTATTCTAATTTCCACCTGAAAAAAAAAAAACACATATTTGCCTCCAAAAAAGCCTTTTTCCTTCCTGTAGTGAAGCAAATAACAACATAAATTGAAAATTTCACATATCTTGGTCTACTGCAGCAAAATTTGTGCCAAATAAACAAAGTAATGGAAAGATATACATGTTTTATTTTTTAAAAATCCAGGCGGAATCCAACTGTTGAATAGAAATTGAAGTAGATAGTTTTGTTGCCACGAATTGTCCGAACACGAGGATGTCAAACATGTGTGTGTCCAGCCGTTGTATCTCCCCACTATGGTCCCAACAAGCGGACGCAAGGGGGCGGAGCCTCGTCGAGCTCTGTTCGGGTTTAAGAGGTTAAGGACGCCCTGATTATCATAATGGCACTAAAGATAATCTGATCAGATATTCCTGCTGTGTGAGTTAAGAGTGCTCTGCTCTGCTCAGAAGGACGTCGGGACCGCTTCAATCTTAAATCAGGGATATTCAACCTGTTGGATTATCGCAGCGTGTGTGGCGTCCCGAGGACAAACGAGCACGCGCCCTGTTGAATGTGACGTGTGGCCAATCAGAAAGCGAGGTGACACAGAGGGGAATCCAAAATCAAAAGAGCTGTCATGGCGCACCACAAAGTCAGGTGTACGCCGAAGTCACGTTTTATCTCATGAGGTTTTGCGAGATTTCCGTCTGACCTGGGAATGTTTAGTGAGTGAAATCTGTTGGTGTGTGGTGTTGTCTTTGCCACACACTGTAGGACCAAACCTGTGATAGCTTTGATTTTTTATCGCCGTGTGTGGGGTCTCTCACGTTTTGAAAATCTTCCGACAATTTTAAGATCTTGTTGTGTGAACCAGGCATAAGTTTTGTTTCTACAGGCGGAGTAACCAATCAGAGAAACCAAACATCAGCAGGACTTTACTGTTGTTAAAATGGAAACAGGACAAATACAAAAATCCCACAGAGGACTGAACAACAACAGGACTTCAGCAGAACCAACAGGCGACGAAGGAAAGCACTAAACGCCGATAATCAGCTCAGAGAAGGTATTTAATTCACTCTGCTTCCATATTCGTAAGACACGCTGCAGATAAACGTCTGTGATAGGCCAGTTCCAAATCGGCTGGAGAGAAACGCTTCTCTGCAAATGAAGAACCAGTCCACATTTCAGAAAGAAAGTAGGAGAGGCTGGCATTCCAGGTTTATCACCGACCCAGTGTCACGGAAGTCTCGGGTCTCACGAGAAAGTGACCCACAAGCTAGCCATGATTTAGCTTTATTACTCAACTTCTGCCATGGAAAAGGCAGGAAAAAAAACTTTACGGATAAGAGGAGGGGGGAACATTTACAATATTAATATACAGTATTTACAATAGTGCTTTACTCCGACATGTAGAGGTGCTCTATAGAGGAAAAAACAAAACAGTGAAGAAACTAGCTCTGCTTTATGCTAAAAACATTATGCTTAAAATCACTGAATTCTCATGTTATACAGGATGTTTAGTCCTGAGACACGCTGAAGACAAACCAAGCATCAGACTGAAAGGACTGGTCTGAGTATTTCTGATGCTGCTGATCTACTGGGACTGTCCCGCAAAACCACCGTCAAGGGTTTATCGAGAACAGTCCAAAAGAAAAAGAAATAATCCATGGAGTGGCAGTTCTGTGATAAAGTCTCGTTGATGCCAGAAGAGAAAGGACAGACTGTAACTGCTTTAACTCCTCCCACAGGGCACAGAGTGTACTCCGCCTAAGGCCCATAGTTGCTGGGATATGCTCCAGTCACAACCAAGGGACACAAAACAGGACAGGCTCCAGCCATTCACTCATTCATCTTGTTCTGATTATTCCCAAGAGAGGTAGCAGGTTTTTGATCCTATCCCATTTAATTGCATGGGTATCACTTGGTTGTTAATTACTGTGTAATCCCTGCATTTCCTCTGCACAAATATTAATAAAAATGTTATGATACACTATCCAGTTGCATATGTGGAGCTGGTAAAAATGCCGACCCAGATTTGGCCTCAGTTCAAGTTTAAATTGAGCTTTCTTGGCAGCTGCGTCTCTTCACACTCTGTATTTGGCCTTCAGTGTGAAAACATAACAGCTCTGAATGGTTTTATTGGTTTTGTGTATGAGAAAACTCACTCAGAGGTAGCTGTAGTTGTAATTTGACAGAAATAAAACATTTATATTGGACAATGAAGCAATTATAACCACGGCTATAGATGGATTTATTCATTTTCCTCAGTGATGGGGGGAGAGGCCATCTGCGCCAGCACCAGCTCCGCTGTTTAACAGAAATTAAATGTGGATTTAATTAAGATTGAGTCATAAAGAGAGTGGAGGCGGTGCCAAGGGAAAGGGGCGTTAGTCCAAGTCATCAACACTCAGCTCTGTCCGATCTCTGGCTCCTCGCTCTGCCGTGTGTGGAAATGTATCTGAGCAGAGCGAGGGATTTCAGAGAAGATGTGGCGTGTTAGTCTAAGGACTGAACGTGCAGTGTTTTGCCAACAAGTCCATTACAACTGTAATTTGACTGCTGTTGTCATTTTATCGCTTACAAAATCAACACCATTTCAGGAGAACGCTAAGTTAAGTCCGAGCAGCCCTAAATGTAACACAGCGGTGATGTGATTCCCGAGAGTGCACCAGTACTGAGAATACTCACTTAATGCACAAGGACACATGGGTTTATGAATTTTTATCAACTTTTTAGACCACAAGGTTTAAAATTACTAATAGCTGCAAAGAATTCAGATGATATCAACAACTGGCAACCAACATAGGACACAGTACACAAATAGATGTTATTATAAAATGTAAAAATAATAATAAAAAAAGATTGATATTGGGACTTGGATTGGCCAAAAACTTAACATCATAAAAGTGGATTGGGACATTCCCAGTTTAGACCAAGATGTAAATAATAAATTCCATGTATATAATAGGACTGCACTGTAAACAATATATTTCCAATGGACAAATTACTAACGGCAGGAGTAAAATTAGACAAGTTATCAGTGTCACTCCACAAAAGTGACAGACAGAGGCGCAGACAGACACTCACCTGTTCCTCTGCCTCGAAGTCAGCGTTGTATTGTCCCATTTCCTCCGGAGGCCTTTTCTGGACCAAGCTGCGACACAGGAGCCAGATCCCCAAACCGGCCACGAACATCCCGATGTCAGGGATGAACACTCGGATGCCATTCCCCGGGTCTGCTCCGATCACACTAAAGGAGGAGAGGAAAATGAAAAGTTAAAATCGATGACAAAGGTACACAGTCATTCACTTGATCAATCACACAGAGTTCTCACGGTTGGTTTACTTTCAATAGGACAAGACACATTCGTTTGTTAGCTTTTCTTCCTTAACAAAGAGGCAATATTATGCTTTTTCAGGCTTTTACAAATAGTTTTGGACACCTCTGCAGTACTATTTCTCATTTAAAATAATGTTTATGTGAGGAAAATGTCTTCTTTTGGGGAGCTGATACTTTGACATTGCGGAAAACGGTTGGATTAGATTCTAGGGCTGGGTACGGTTAAAAGTTACAATAATACTGGTATCAAAAAAATAATTTTTATTCGATACCAGGTTTTAGTAGTGGGACCATTAATGTTCCTTTGCATGTATGAATCAAATAAATAACAAAGAATAAATCATACAAGCTACTGGTTTTAACTTATAGATAAGAATTTTGCTTCAAAAATTGGTCTTTTATTCAATATTATTGTGTTTTATGTAGGGCTGGGAATCTTAGGGCATCTCATGATTCATTCGATTTGATTCAGAGACCCATGATTCCATTCAAAAACGATGCATCAGACACCTTTCTGGCTCATGTCAGCGTTAATTCTTCAACAATATTTCATTGTAATTGTATATTTTATATCTGAAACATAATTTTAAACACTTTCTACTCTAAAAACCAAAACAAGAGAACTAATAATTGATATGTTGCAGTTGCAAATTCTGTTAGCATTTGCCAGAGCTGACTCCCTGCAACCCAGCAGCAAGATTTGTATTGGACATAATATTATTATTTTGTTGTCTTTACAAAATTCTGAATATTAACTTTTCTGAATCGATTCAGAATCTAAAGAAACAACAATCTCTAGTTTTATGATTGTAGAAGATAAATTAGCTCACCATAGGTATCAAAAAAAGTATCGCTCAGGTGTCGGTATCGAAAACCAGGTATTGTTTAAGAACTGGTATCGAAAAAATCTGAACAGTACCCAGCCCTAAGCATGTCTTTTATGTAAAAAGCTATACTCACATTTCAAAGTAAACCTGGATAGTAAAACCTTTTAAACAGCATTAGATCCCCTTTTATAGTGTTTTTTATTTTTTTCTGTGCATAATGACTGTAAACGGAGCTATTCACATGAACGTATGGGAATTCAGATTTTTCCTCTTTTCCTCTGTTCTTTTTAATGCGTGTTGTGTTTTATAAAGAGTTCCACCCTGTAATGAAATCAGGCAGGTTTTAAACACAGAGCTATTAGGCAGTGAGTGAAATTCCATTCAGACGAAAAGACCACGAGAGACTGAAAAACATGTTTACTACTGAAAAAAAAAAACACGGCTCATAACAAGGTGAGAAGCTAATCTATCTGTTAGTGGAAGAGGCTGGAAGTAAAACTAATACAAAGGTACTATAGAGCCTAAATGTGTTCCCACTGAGGGTTGATGATAAATTACATAAAATGGATTTTCGTTTTGTATGAAATCTGTTTCCAGCTGCAACTTATTGAGAACTTGGACTGCAGTGGACAAACAAATCTCTGGTTACATTAAGTCTCTGTAAAAGTAAAACAAGCTGGGCCCTGTACTCTGAAGCTGGAGTAAGTGAGATAACCTTGGGTTTTTGAGGTAGATTTTTATTTTATTTTATTTGACCTTTATTTAACCAGATAAAATGTTTGAGAACCAGTTCACGTTCACAAACTTGACCTGCCCACGAGGCCCCAGCAGGAATTAATAACATACACATGGGTTAGATATAGTAGGCCTATAGATTAAACAGGCAAAAGGCATCACATTTCTGTACTATATTAAACTCTGGTTAAACTCTGTAATAAAGATTTAAACATTGAAATACAGAAAGTCAGGGTTAACTCAGCTCCACACAGAAACCCAGGGTTAACTCAGCTCCACAGAAACCCAGGGTTAACTCAGCTCCACAGAAACCCAGGGTTAACTCAGCTCCACACAGAAACCCAGGGTTAACTCAGCTCCGCACAGAAACCCAGGGTTAACTCAGCTCCACAGAAACCCAGGGTTAACTCAGCTCCACACAGAAACCCAGGGTTAACTCAGCTCCACAGAAACCCAGGGTTAACTCAGCTCCACACAGAAACCCAGGGTTAACTCAGCTCCGCACAGAAACCCAGGGTTAACTCAGCTCCACAGAGAAACCCAGGGTTAACTCAGCTCCGCACAGAAACCCAGGGTTAACTCAGCTCCGCACAGAAACCCAGGGTTAACTCAGCTCCACAGAAACCCAGGGTTAACTCAGCTCCACACAGAAACCCAGGGTTAACTCAGCTCCACAGAGAAGCCCAGGGTTAACTCAGCTCCACAGAAACCCAGGGTTAACTCAGCTCCGCACAGAAACCCAGGGCTAACTCAGCTCCGCACAGAAACCCAGGGTTAACTCAGCTCCACACAGAAACCCAGGGTTAACTCAGCTCCACACAGAAACCCAGGGTTAACTCAGCTCCACACAGAAACCCAGGGTTAACTCAGCTCCACAGAAACCCAGGGTTAACTCAGCTCCACAGAAACCCAGGGTTAACTCAGCTCCACACAGAAACCCAGGGTTAACTCAGCTCCACACAGAAACCCAGGGTTAACTCAGCTCCACAGAGAAACCCAGGGTTAACTCAGCTCCACAGAAACCCAGGGTTAACTCAGCTCCACACAGAAACCCAGGGTTAACTCAGCTCCGCACAGAAACCCAGGGTTAACTCAGCTCCACAGAAACCCAGGGTTAACTCAGCTCCACACAGAAACCCAGGGTTAACTCAGCTCCACAGAGAAACCCAGGGTTAACTCAGCTCCACAGAAACCCAGGGTTAACTCAGCTCCGCACAGAAACCCAGGGTTAACTCAGCTCCGCACAGAAACCCAGGGTTAACTCAGCTCCACACAGAAACCCAGGGTTAACTCAGCTCCACACAGAAACCCAGGGTTAACTCAGCTCCACAGAAACCCAGGGTTAACTCAGCTCCACAGAAACCCAGGGTTAACTCAGCTCCGCACAGAAACCCAGGGTTAACTCAGCTCCGCACAGAAACCCAGGGCTAACTCAGCTCCGCACAGAAACCCAGGGTTAACTCAGCTCCACACAGAAACCCAGGGTTAACTCAGCTCCACACAGAAACCCAGGGTTAACTCAGCTCCACACAGAAACCCAGGGTTAACTCAGCTCCACAGAAACCCAGGGTTAACTCAGCTCCACAGAAACCCAGGGTTAACTCAGCTCCACACAGAAACCCAGGGTTAACTCAGCTCCACACAGAAACCCAGGGTTAACTCAGCTCCACAGAGAAACCCAGGGTTAACTCAGCTCCACAGAAACCCAGGGTTAACTCAGCTCCACACAGAAACCCAGGGTTAACTCAGCTCCGCACAGAAACCCAGGGTTAACTCAGCTCCACAGAAACCCAGGGTTAACTCAGCTCCACACAGAAACCCAGGGTTAACTCAGCTCCACACAGAAACCCAGGGTTAACTCAGCTCCACAGAAACCCAGGGTTAACTCAGCTCCACACAGAAACCCAGGGTTAACTCAGCTCCGCACAGAAACCCAGGGTTAACTCAGCTCCACACAGAAACCCAGGGTTAACTCAGCTCCACACAGAAACCCAGGGTTAACTCAGCTCCACAGAAACCCAGGGTTAACTCAGCTCCACAGAAACCCAGGGTTAACTCAGCTCCGCACAGAAACCCAGGGTTAACTCAGCTCCGCACAGAAACCCAGGGTTAACTCAGCTCCACAGAAACCCAGGGTTAACTCAGCTCCGCACAGAAACCCAGGGTTAACTCAGCTCCACAGAAACCCAGGGTTAACTCAGCTCCGCACAGAAACCCAGGGTTAACTCAGCTCCACAGAAACCCAGGGTTAACTCAGCTCCACACAGAAACCCAGGGTTAACTCAGCTCCGCACAGAAACCCAGGGTTAACTCAGCTCCACACAGAAACCCAGGGTTAACTCAGCTCCACACAGAAACCCAGGGTTAACTCAGCTCCACAGAAACCCAGGGTTAACTCAGCTCCACAGAAACCCAGGGTTAACTCAGCTCCGCACAGAAACCCAGGGTTAACTCAGCTCCGCACAGAAACCCAGGGCTAACTCAGCTCCGCACAGAAACCCAGGGTTAACTCAGCTCCACACAGAAACCCAGGGTTAACTCAGCTCCACACAGAAACCCAGGGTTAACTCAGCTCCACACAGAAACCCAGGGTTAACTCAGCTCCACAGAAACCCAGGGTTAACTCAGCTCCACAGAAACCCAGGGTTAACTCAGCTCCACACAGAAACCCAGGGTTAACTCAGCTCCACACAGAAACCCAGGGTTAACTCAGCTCCACAGAGAAACCCAGGGTTAACTCAGCTCCACAGAAACCCAGGGTTAACTCAGCTCCACACAGAAACCCAGGGTTAACTCAGCTCCGCACAGAAACCCAGGGTTAACTCAGCTCCACAGAAACCCAGGGTTAACTCAGCTCCACACAGAAACCCAGGGTTAACTCAGCTCCACACAGAAACCCAGGGTTAACTCAGCTCCACAGAAACCCAGGGTTAACTCAGCTCCACACAGAAACCCAGGGTTAACTCAGCTTCGCACAGAAACCCAGGGTTAACTCAGCTCCACACAGAAACCCAGGGTTAACTCAGCTCCACACAGAAACCCAGGGTTAACTCAGCTCCACAGAAACCCAGGGTTAACTCAGCTCCACAGAAACCCAGGGTTAACTCAGCTCCGCACAGAAACCCAGGGTTAACTCAGCTCCGCACAGAAACCCAGGGTTAACTCAGCTCCACAGAAACCCAGGGTTAACTCAGCTCCGCACAGAAACCCAGGGTTAACTCAGCTCCACAGAAACCCAGGGTTAACTCAGCTCCACACAGAAACCCAGGGTTAACTCAGCTCCGCACAGAAACCCAGGGTTAACTCAGCTCCACAGAAACCCAGGGTTAACTCAGCTCCGCACAGAAACCCAGGGTTAACTCAGCTCCGCACAGAAACCCAGGGTTAACTCAGCTCCACACAGAAGCCCAGGGTTAACTCAGCTCCGCACAGAAACCCAGGGTTAACTCAGCTCCACAGAAACCCAGGGTTAACTCAGCTCCACACAGAAACCCAGGGTTAACTCAGCTCCACACAGAAAGCCAGGGTTAACTCAGCTCCACAGAAACCCAGGGTTAACTCAGCTCCACACAGAAACCCAGGGTTAACTCAGCTCCACAGAAACCCGGGGTTAACTCAGCTCCGCACAGAAACCCAGGGTTAACTCAGCTCCACAGAAACCCAGGGTTAACTCAGCTCCACACAGAAACCCAGGGTTAACTCAGCTCCACACAGAAAGCCAGGGTTAACTCAGCTCCACAGAAACCCAGGGTTAACTCAGCTCCACACAGAAACCCAGGGTTAACTCAGCTCCACACAGAAACCCAGGGTTAACTCAGCTCCACAGAAACCCAGGGTTAACTCAGCTCCACACAGAAACCCAGGGTTAACTCAGCTCCACACAGAAAGCCAGGGTTAACTCAGCTCCACACAGAAACCCAGGGTTAACTCAGCTCTACACAGAAACCCATGGTTAACTTAGCTCCACACAGAAACCCCGGGCTAACTCAGCTCCACACAGAAAGCCAGGGTTAACTCAGCTCCACACAGAAAGCCAGGGTTAACTCAGCTCCACACAGAAACCCAGGGTTAACTCAGCTCCACAGAAACCCAGGGTTAACTCAGCTCCACACAGAAACCCAGGGTTAACTCAGCTCCACACAGAAAGCCAGGGTTAACTCAGCTCCACAGAAACCCAGGGTTAACTCAGCTCCACACAGAAACCCAGGGTTAACTCAGCTCCACACAGAAACCCAGGGTTAACTCAGCTCCACACAGAAACCCAGGGTTAGCTCAGCTCCACACAGAAACCCAGGGTTAACTCAGCTCCACACAGAAACCCAGGGTTAACTCAGCTCCACACAGAAACCCAGGGTTAACTCAGCTCCACAGAAACCCAGGGTTAACTCAGCTCCACACAGAAACCCAGGGTTAACTCAGCTCCACAGAAACCCAGGGTTAACTCAGCTCCACACAGAAACCCAGGGTTAACTCAGCTCCACACGGAAAGCCAGGGTTAATTAACTCAGCTCCACACAGAAACCCAGGGTTAACTTTTGTTTCTGTGGCAGAACAATGACAGGCGGAGTAACCAATCAGAGAGACGAAGGGCGGGGCATAAGCTGCGCAACTCTGACCCAAACAAACATGGATTCTTGCTGTTTTTTTTTTGTTTGTTTTCATAAAACACCAGAATACAGTGTAACCCACATGACCTAGACCATTAGACTTTACGTATTATGTGCAGCTCAGATGGGGACAGCAGCAGAAGCCAGCTGTACAAAGAGTTGTAGAAATGCGTTTTAATGCGTTTTTTACGTTGGACGTCAGCGGGACTTTACTGTTGTTAAAATGGCAACAAGACAAAGAAAAAAATCACACAGAGGCCTGGACAATAACATGAACTTCCGCAGAACCAAAAGGTGATGAGTGAAATCACTAAACTCCATTAATCAGCTCAGAGAAGTTATTAAATTAGCTCGGTAGCTAGCTCTATCTTGGTTAGCTTCCGCATTTGTAAAACACACTGAAGATAAACGTCTGTGATAGCCCAGTTCCAAATTGAACCAGAGAAATATGCTTCGCTCTGAGAGGGGAACCAGACTGTCCTGCTTGTGAACAGCAATTAAGAGAGGCTGGCTCCCAGGCTCGTGTAGTCCCATACTCAAAGGGTTTGAACATTTTGAACAGACACATCTATTTAAATCGGTAATACTAAAGACACCTCAATTTTTCACACATCATTTATTTGACAATATGCCATTAGGTGATGAAACTGCCCAATCCCACGCTCACATGCAAGTCCCTCTGCTTCCATTTGGATAAGGGACTACATTGCTACAGTTGGTCCTGGAAACCCCGAGTGGGAAAGTGGCTTTTCCAGGGACTGCTATGTCTCTCTACACAGCAAAAACACACATACAAACACGCAAAAGCTAACATGAAATGCACAGAAATACTGGCAATTCTTTCAATACGTGGAGCTAAATGCAGCTTCAAATTGACTTGACACTGAACTTAAAGCTCTCAGCGAGTATTCTGACGTAACCAAATAAAAGTAGGAAAGGTATTGTTGTGGGAGGGTTGTTTCTGGCTTCAAACCTCAGCAGCTCAGGCCTGAAAGTTATAATAAACGTCAAACTTCAAACCTCTTCAGTGTGATGTATTTGCTTTGCCCGGGGACAACTTTTTTACGAGGTGTCATGATTGTGTGCACAATTAAAGCGAATAAAACATGTCCTTGAAATGGCTAACAGCTTTTAAAATTGACTTTAATTCAGCAAAACCAACTTCTATTTTTGTTTACACTGCATCCTGCATCCAGCCCACCAAAGTGTTTCATTATTCTGCAGGCTACCAGTGTAATTAAACTGCTCGGAACAAACGTGGGTTAATTCTGAGCTCAAAGCCAATGGGTTTTTCAAGCGCTGACCGAGCAATAAACAACAGGCTGCTGCCCCTACCACGCACGCATTTTTGGGACATGTGCAAAACTCACAAAGCCTTTAGAAAGCCAGTGTTTATGATGAAGATCCAGCTGTCTGTGTGTCACTGGACTTCAGGGACTTTCCACATGAGTCGTCTGGAAACGAGACCCACGCGCAGTTGTTTTTGTGTATAATTTTGTGTTCTCGATTTTTGTCTGCTGCCCTGTAAAGTGTCTCTGTGTTCCCTCTGGTTTATTGTATTATGCTGTTTTTCAAGCTTTTCAATAAAATTTCAATAAAAATGAACTGAAAATTGAAATTTTCCATAAAATTGCACCTTTGGATTATTTAACATTTTATACCATAAAATTACGGAAGCGTATTGCGTTCACCTGAAAAAAAGAGTTTCTGTTTTAATGAGCAAAGTTAGTTCTGTTTTTATGAGAAAAGTTTTGATTTTATGAGAAAAGTTTAGATTTTATGAGAAAAGTTAATTCTGTTTTTATGAGAGAAAAAAATCCTGTTTTTACGAGTAAAATAATTTTCTGTTTTTATGAGAAAAGGTTTGTTTTTACAAGTAAAATAATTTTCTGTTTTTACGAGAAAAGTTCTGTTTTTACGAATAAAATAATTTTCTGTTTTTACGAAAAAAGTTTTGTTTTTACAAGTAAAATAATTTTCTGTTTTTACGAGAAAAGTTCTGTTTTTACGAGTAAAATAATTTTATGTTTTTACGAGAAAAGTTCTGTTTTTATGAGTTAAATAATTTTCTGTTTTTATGAGAAAAGTTTAGTTTTTACGAGTAAAATAATTTTCTGTTTTTATGAGAAAAGTTTAGTTTTTACGAGTAAAATAATTTTCTGTTTTTACGAGAAAAGTTTTGTTTTTACGAGTAAAATAATTGTATGTTTTTATGTGGATAATGGTCCTTATTATCTTGTTCCACTTTTGGGGGGAGAGGAATTCAAAGTCAATGGCAAAGACCTGAGATGTCTGCGCAGAGTCGACAAACTAATGATTATACGTCAATATTACTTAACGAAAGCAGAATCTCCAGTGTCTCAAGCCTAGAGTAAAATAAAACCGTATTAAACGAAGTAGTTGGGACATTTACGCCCTTTCTTTAGCGAGCAACTCTTCAATACGAGCTAAACGTTTACTGGTTGTGATAGACATGAATTTACTTTTGTCATAAAAACCCAAGTTATTTATACTCATAAAAACAGAACTTTTCTCCTAAAAACAGAACAAATTTTACTCATAAAAACAGAACTTTTCTCATAAAAACAGAACAAATTTTACTCATAAAAACAGAACTTTTCTCATAAAAACAGAACACATTTTACTCATAAAAACAGAACTTTTCTCATAAAAACAGAACAAATTTTACTCATAAAAACAGAACTTTTCTCATAAAAACAGAACAAATTTTACTCATAAAAACAGAACTTTTCTCATAAAAACAGAACAAATTTTACTCATAAAAACAGAACTTTTCTCATAAAAACAGAACACATTTTACTCATAAAAACAGAACTTTTCTCATAAAAACAGAACAAATTTTACTCATAAAAACAGAACTTTTCTCATACAAACAGAACAAACTTTGCTCATTAAAACAGAAACTTTTTTTTCAGGTGAACGCAATACGTTTCCCTATAAAATACCTTAAAATTACCTTAAAATTTAACCAACCAGAAGTTAGAATACAGACCCATTTTTTGGTCTACAACACCTGTCAACACTGAATTATGGAAGTAGATAAAACAGAGAAAGTGGCTATTCCAGCAACTTAGAGAAACAGCCAAAAAAAGACAAACAGAGAAAAGGGAGCAAGAAAAACAGAAATATTATCAAAGCAATAAAGCGGTGGGATAACTGCAGGATTACATAAGTCTGAAGAGATAAACTCTAAACCTTCTGCAGTGGTAAATTAGTCCAGTTTTAGTCTTACAATAAAATATAAAGGAACAGTTGCTCTGACCCTTACATTTCGGGAGAATGGTGGACATAATGGCACTGTAGTCAGGAATGAAGAGCGAGAATATCCCTCTGCTCATGGCTTAGTGTGAAGTTTTCATGTTCATGTGTTACAGCAGCGGTGCTCGGAGTTTCCCTGCCACCTACAAACATGTACAGCGTGTCCCCTGCGAGGTCCAGGAATCCCTTTAAAACCTCCTCAGTGGGCGTTTCCTGAGCTAATAAAACGCTGCGCTGTGACTGTGCAAGTTAGGACCTCCCCCCAGGGTTAGGAGAGCCGTTCTGATGATAGCTCTGTGTATTTTATAAATCATAATCTTCCAATAAAAGTCACAATAAAAACAAGTAGTCATTTCAAAGCCAGCGCTGTTACAAAACTGCTAAGCTAATACGTGCTATAGGCTAGATCTATAGCTCCATCTGAACTCTTTACTGCTGTGGGGCATTCTACATTAGCACTGATGCCTGCTGCTTATGGCTCCATTAAAATAATATCATCCCCACGAAAACTAACTTCACTGCTTCTGTCTTCTGATAAACAGGGCTTCTGCATGGCTCGACAAGTTGGATTTAACACTTTTTTAGACCATTGTTGAAGAAAATTACGACCTATTTCATAAGACCGCAGTGCACAAAAGGCTGAGTCATAAATGTGGCAGCATTTTGTTGCTGGTAAGAAAAAATCTGAGCTCTCGTATCAGCGACGATAATATACCTTTGAGAATTTAAGTGGGCATTTTAGAATAAGCTGTGAACGCAGGTGGTTACATTAAATGCAAGTGAGCTGTCTAAACATATTTAAGATCTAATACTCAGCAACTTTTTAAAGCTTTAAATTCAGATTTTTAGACTTTTTAAGACCCTGCAGAAACCCTGGACAATATTGCAGGTTATGTATAAAGCCTATCTATTTTCAAGGGGAGGGCAGACATACGTTTGAAGCACACTCCCAGTTTGGAGAAGCAGACAGGAGCAACACCACAGAGATAAAACCCTCTGGAGCTGTAACTGGGACCGGAGAAAAGGGGCTTATCATGCTAACTCCACATTTCTGAGCTTTTTAATGTTGTTTCCTTGTCAAAAACGTGCCAACAGAGTAGTATTTTAAAACGTTTAATGCTAAGATGTCCAAATTTTTTCCACAAAGCCTGAAAAACACCATAAGGCCTTCTTTAAAATGTGTAGAGGCCATGTTTTCCCCATTAGCAGCCACCCTGTCATGACTGTGTCCTTGTCCTGTTTCCTCTGTGTTTTATTTTGTAGTCTAAGTTAATCTTTGTGTTTTTCTGTTTTCCTTCCTGCCTGCCCCGCCCCGATGTCTTCCACCTGTGCCTCGTTCTCCCTGTGTGTTTAGTTCCTATGTTCTCCCCGGTCCTTTGTTGGTTCATTGTCATGTCATGAAAAAAAAAAGAAGAATTATATTCTTTCCACAGCTCCAAGCATAAAAATGTATCACTTATAAAATTGTGTCCAGTATACATTGCATTATTGTGCATTTTCATGAAAGGAACAAATAAAAATTGAATCAGTGAATGAAAGTCTTGTATTGCCCTGAGTCTCCTGTGTTTTCATGTAGGTTTGTGATTTTACTTTGTTCTGACGTTTTGGTATTTTTGTTATTCTTCTGTTTTTGGTTCATGGGTTTTGTTTTTGAACCTTTTCTCCTTTTTGGATTTTAGATTTGTTCTTTTATTAACCTTGGAGTGCAGTTCCCCCTTGTGCTTCCTTGGATTGTGACACATGCGCTGCTAGCCAAAAAGCAAGGCAGGCAAATGCTTGGGGCCAGTGGTAGACTGTTGCAGAGTCCTTAAAGGGGCCCCACCTTCACCGTTTTTCACAGTTTTACAGGGCAGCTTCCAAAACCCTCCTTCACAAACTGACGTTACCTAACATTCGCTCCATTTTGTCACTGGAGCTCCCTTTAACACTCACCACTGCAGACTGTACTCAGTAATCCACTGGCACCTGCTTATTTATAAAACTCTGATTTCTACTCCGCATCCATCTCTCTAGTTGCACACTGCGCTCTAACAGCTGGATTAGTTTGGACATCTTTTGGTAGCCTTTGCTGCTGTGAGAGACTGGAATCAGCTGCAACAATCACTTAAACTCAGTTCATCCATTTCAATCTCTGCTTTTAAGAATTCATGATAAGCAGTGATGCAGGATCACTGCACCTGTTTTTAGACAATTTGGCTTTTCCTATGTGACATTAATGTATATTGTATTATCCATCCAACTTCTTCCACTTATCCGTGGATCATTTATTTCATAGTCTGGCTAAGGGTGCACCGTATACTCAGGTGTGACTTATATATTAAAATATTTCAGGTGTTGGTTAGAGGGCGCTCTAGGCTTGTGTACCAGCATCTGCTGCACCTGTACCACTGACAATTTAAAATGTAAACATTACCACTAACAACTTAGGCTATAAAGACAACTGAGAAAGAGCAGAATAATTGGAAATGGAACTGATGCTGAGTCTGACGACAGCCACGCAGAGGAGGAAGCGGCGCTTCGTCTACCTCCGGAGTTGGTGGAGTTGTTCAGAAGCGACACCGAGGATGAAGAATTTAAAGGATTTAGCGATTAGGAGTGAGATGGTGAGTTTGGTGAACTTGTTATATTATGTTCTTTATGCTATAGTTATGTGAATAACTGTTAATATATTACGTTAACATACGAGACACCTATTCAGTTCGTTGTTTATGCTTCATGTAGCTGAATAACCATCAATGTGTTACGTTAGCATAGCGCACACCTATTCAGCTGTTGTTCTCTATTCTATTATTACTATAACTTGCCTTTCAACATGAAATGTCTGTTCTTGGTGTTGGATTTTGTAAAATAAATTTCCCCCAAAAATGCGACTTATAGTCCAGTGCGACTTATATACGTTTTTTTCTTCATTATGCATTTTTTGTCTAGTGCGGCTTATACTCCGGAGCGACTTATAGTCCAGAAAATACAGTAGATGTTTTCTTTTGTTTTCTCCTCTTTCTCCTCTGTGCTGCCTGTATCTTAAGCTGCCTCCAGGTCGTCATTGAAAATGAGAATTGGTTCTCAAAGGGCTTACCTGGTTAAATAAAAGTTAAATAAAAAAACAACAACACATTTTTATGATATAATGAATGCGGGTTGGGGGCCCCCTGTGAATTTTTGGCTGGCAGTGCCTCTGCATCTGCATCACTGCTCCTGTTTGTTTCTCCAAACTAAAAGACAGAGGCTGAAAGTTACCTGCGGGGGAACAAGAACTTTTACAAAAACACTTTGAAGCGTGAAATTAAAAATGACTAAACCTACAAGCAATGCTCCGTACTGAATAAATATTTGCAGATTTTGAAACAACATCTGAAAAGCTCCAGACGTAAGAAATACTCTGACAAAAACAACAGCTGTGCGATGAGTATTCGTCCATACAGGCCTGAAAAGTGGAGGTAAACATCCGGCCTGCACATATGCATCTGTAAATACATATGCACCCAGCGACGCTTAACACAAACAGGTAAAAGCAACCCGGGATAAAATGTTTACCGCTGGACTTCCGCCACTCACACAGCTCCCCGCGCTCCCCAAACGGCAGCTGAGTACTGGAAAAACTGCACGGGCCCTCGCAGCGCACATTCCCGTACTTAGAAAACCACATCTAATACGATCACGGAGCAGCGAGGAGACAGGAGCTGGAGAAAAAGTGGGCTGTCGAAGGCAAACTGTCGGAGGTAAGTGGGCCTAATGCTTCATCAGGAATCCACAGAGGGGCAGGTCAGGGCCGGTTATAAAGGGCAGTAAATGCAAAAAGTGGTGCTAATGCTATTGTGGGGTGGGCTATATTTAGATCAGTACTCCGAGCTTGAGTGAAGAGGCTCACAACACTTCTATGGAACCAAACCCTTTGTCCCAATAAATTAGAAAAAAAGAACATGTTGCAGTTCTTATATTTTAACAGTTTAACTCAGTTTTAACTTCTGCTACGGAAGTCGAGCTTTCTCTTCTAAATGTTTACGATGCAATTAAATCTTGGCTTGACCCAACAAAGAAAATCAAGACAAAGCAAGGGCTAAACCAGGACTAAACCAGGTCTATAGCAAGTTTAAACCAGGTCTAAACCAGGACTAAACCAGGTCTAAAACAATTTTAAACCAGGTCTAAACCAGGACTAAACCAGGTCTAAAACAAGTTTAAACCAGGTCTAAATCAGGTCTAAACCAGGTCTAAAACAAGTTTAAACCAGGTCTAAACCAGGACTAAACCAGGTCTAAAACAAGAAAGAAAAAACTGATTAAACCAGGTCTAAATCAGGTCTAAACAGGACAAATCAAGGACTAAACCAGGACTAAACCAGGTCTATAGCAAGTTTAAACCAGGTCTAAACCAGGACTAAACCAGGTCTAAAACAATTTTAAACCAGGTCTAAACCAGGACTAAACCAGGTCTAAAACAAGTTTAAACCAGGTCTAAATCAGGTCTAAACCAGGTCTAAAACAAGTTTAAACCAGGTCTAAACCAGGACTAAACCAGGTCTAAAACAAGTTTAAACCAGGTCTAAACCAAGAAAGAAAATACTGATTAAACCAGGTCTAAATCAGGTCTAAACAGGACAAATCAAGGACTAAACCAGGTCTAAACCAAGAAAGAAAAAACTGATTAAACCAGGTCTAAAACAGGTCTAAACAGGAGAAATCAAGGACTAAACCAGGTCTAAACCAAGAAAGAAAAAACTGATTAAACCAGGTCTAAATCAGGTCTAAACAGGACAAATCAAGGACTAAACCAGATCTAAACCAAGAAAGAAAATACTGATTAAACTAGGTCTAAATCAGGTCTAAACGGGACAAATCAAGGGCTAAACCAGGTCTAAACCAAGAAAGAAAATACTGATTAAACTAGGTCTAAATCAGGTCTAAACAGGACAAATCAAGAACTAAACCAGGAATAAAACAGGTTCTAAAACAGGACCTGAACTGCAAAAGACTCCTGAGTGCCACCAGAAGAAGCTGTTATTTTTAACGCTGCTGCTGCTTAAATGTTTACGACACAAGAGACCAAAACAACCAACAAACAAGCGAGCCACGGGCAGAATCTATAAAGAAATGTAGCAGTCCGACCTCAGACCACTGCTTTAATGGACAATAAATCTTGACTTGACCCAGGTCTAAACCAGGACAAATCAGGAATGAAACCATGTCTAAACCAAGGAAGAAAAGTGATTAGACCAGGTTTAAATCAGGTCTAAACCAGGACAAATCAAGGACTAGTGAACCTCTGCTCTAGAAGCCAGCACTTTTATTTTACTCTGGGTCCATTTCTCAGCCCTGGTGTTGGCGCTGAGTCTGTAACATGCGTAGATAATAAATCCCACAGCAGAAAGTGAGCCTTGTATAAACGAGGCCGGTGTCTTCTTACCTCTCAAAGCCAATCTGTCGTATGGATTTTTCCCACGACGAACCTGGAAAACACAAACGTACATGTTCAGAGGCCGGAGTTATCTGGCAAACTCGCACCTTCACACCTTTAATAAGACGTAATAACATTTTTATGATATGTGTAAAATCAAAAGCGGGTTGCAGGTGGTCCAACAGTGAGTTTCACACCAGTAATCTATCTTTTCCACTGCTGCATCCAGTCCTGTAAAATATTAACTGTAGCGATTAAATACGGGATCCGATTTATGACCATAACACTCCCAAAGTATTTCAAGCATTATGATTACTTACAACATGAGAGAAAGTTGGTTTATTTTATTTAGGAAAGATTAAAACCTCAGAACCAATCCCTTCCTTTCACACAAACATTAACCTGGTCGTTTTGACTGTGGGACAAAGTTATTTTTCCTCAGTCATTTACTTGAACTTTATCTGAAAAAGACAAACAATAAAACATATATACCTCATCCTGACCAGCTATACCCATTCACTTTAAGTTAAAAGTCAAATTTCAGTCATTTTAACTTGGCATAAACCCTTTTGGACCCATTGCAAACATTTATCTACAAACCAAATTCAAGAAAGTTGGGGCACATTTTACTTAAAGGTACTGTAAGCACTCCTACTGGTTTAAAACAGTACTGCAGTCTAAATCAAAACAATGGTCTGTTTTCTGATTGGACGATCGGCGATGCAGTTTTAGAACCAAACCAAAAAATGTGAACAAAAACAACTTTGCAATTATATAAAATATAAGTTTGTTAAAACTCAACTGTACCATTGTTATCAATAAAAACTGGTGTTACCGACTTTTTTTTAGCTTTTTAAAATGTTATAAAAAACATGCCTGGAGTAGTATTTTGTTTTATTCACAAAGTAATCCTGTATGCTGAGGCGCTGCCCTTCTCCAGAGCTGAAAACGCTCGGTCTCACAGCTCTATGTAGACACATGAAACCAGGAAGTGCTCCTGTGCGTTTCTAAAGCCCAGACACCGTCACCGGACTCGTTCTGATCATTTCAGCCTTAAACCTCCGTGACTACGAAGCATCAGCTCATTTATCTATCTGTTAGCATTGTGTCGCTAATAGCCAGGCTAATTAGCCTTTTTATGCTATGTCCAGTGTTCTCCGTTGCCAGCAGGGGGCAACAGACACCTAATCCAAGCGTTCTCTGCAAAGTCAAAGTAACAGCTCCCCATCAGAAGATTTTTCCATACATATACATTTTTTTAAGTACCGTATTTTCCAGACTATAAGTCGCACTTTTTTCCATCGTCTGGCTAGCAGTGTGACGTATACTCAGGTGCGACTTATATATTAAAATATTTCAGGTGTTGGTTAGAGGGCGCTCTAGGCTTGTGTACCAGCATCTGCTGCACCTGTACCACTGACAATTTAAAATGTAAACATTACCACTAACAACTTAGGCTATAAAGACAACTGAGAAAGAGCGTTAATATATTACGTTAACATACGAGACACCTATTCAGTTCGTTGTTTATGCTTCATGTAGCTGAATAACCATCAATGTGTTACGTTAGCAAACCACACACCTATTCAGCCTGTTGTTCTCTATTCTATTATTACTATTGACTTTCAAGATGAAATGTCTGTTCTTGGTGTCGGATTTTGTAAAATAAATTTCCCCCAAAAAATGCGACTTATAGTCCAGTGAGACTTATACACGTTTTTTCTTCTTCATTATGCATTTTTTGGCTAGTGCGACTTATACTCCAGAAAATACGGTAATAAAACGTGAAATACTAATGCAAAGTGTCCAAAATGGTTTCAAAAAGCCTGAAAAAGTATAATATGGGTGCATTTATTGTTTGTATGTCTTTCCAGTTGTATCCAAAGACATTTTATTCTGTCAACTGAATCTTATCTTTTAGAAACCGTACTCAGAAATGCAGACACCGGACTATTTCCTTGTATACAACAGAAAAACAATGATGATGGCAGCATGAGTATACAAGAGTGTGAGCCTCATCAGTCCTCAGTGGTGTGTTTTGAGATTTCCAGGTATTGAACTCTCAGAGCAGACAGATGGACACAGCCTTTGTTTAGGAGCCAAAGACAAAGCGGTGACATGAGCACTTGAGTCGTATGTACGTACACTTAAATATCCGACTGTTGTTTGTGGAAGGCTCATTATTTAAACTGTGGCAGGTTAAAATGGCACCAGGAAGACAAAACACAGGACTTAAGGCACAGCAAAACATTTTGAAAACAGCACATATACAAAACACTGACAGTTGTTGTGGACTGGAACCTGAAATTGTCTGTATCCGTCCTTTACATCGGTGTCTTCTACCCCATGGGCTTTTTTTCATAACCATGGGCTTTTTTTCATAACCCTTCGCTCATACAGTCTTCAAAAATTGGTCAAATAATATATATATATAATTCTCTGGCATTTTTTTATTCAAATCTCAAATTCAAGATACCATATTTTCCTTGCCTGGAAATTCCAGACTCATCTGCTGGTACAGCGGATGAGTCTGGTCGCCATAGAATCAATTCGATTTCTAGCGCGAAGCAAACGGGCAGCGGAGTTAGCCAGTCAGAAAATGGCGGACGTGACGTTAACGCGACAGTGCGCCTTATAATCCGATGCGCCTTATAAATGGATCAATGTTGGTTAATTATGGCTACCGTATTCAGGGGGCGTCGCTGAAGTGACAGCGGTAAAAATGATAAAGGGGAATTCCAGTCCCAGCTGTTCATGTGTGCCATAGGCGTGTTTATGGATCCTGCCGCAAAAGAACAAGGAGGCGCGGCCTTTGCTCCATCTCAGTAGAAGAGTTGCGACATTGAGGGGACAGAAAACTGAGCGCTCGAACGCTGTTCATGTAGCTTTGAACTGTGACAAATGGAGTTGGAAATACATTGTTTTCAACGAGGGAGTTATAAGAACGCTGGTTTGTATTCTATTAATAAAGTTTGACTGACTGACTTATCTGACTGTTTTATTGACATTCCCTTTAGCGCAGCGCCATCTAGTGGATGCGCCTTATAATGCGATGCGCCCTATATATGAAAACAGTTTTAAAATAGGCCATTCATTGAAGGTGCACCTTATAATCCGATGCGCCTTATAGTGCGGAAAATACAGTAATATACTGCAACTAAAACTGCAAATTAAATCGTAAAAAATCGTAATCGTGAACATAAAATCATGAATTGAATTGAATCGTGACTTCAGTGCCTTGTTACATCCCTAGTGAAAGTGCTTTAAAACCTTAGGGCCCATTCTAAAAACCTGCACTTGGGCCCCTCATGACCAAATTATGCCACTGAAGAAGATATCACTCCCTGACAAAACTTTCCCAGACATTTCCAGGACTGTAGACAGAAAATTGAGCACACTGTAAAAAAAAAATCTGTAAATTTTACGGTAAAAAATTGGCAGCTGTGGTTGCCAGAATTCTACCGTAAAAATTACAAGAGGCCTTTATTTCATTTTACAGTATAATATTATCACAAATGCTGTATTTACAGTTTTTGACTTGAGTTTTTATTATTATTTACTGTAAAATTAAGTTATTAATCTTTCAAAAAATAGATTAACTGTATATTTTACAGTTTGCGGCTTACATTTTAATCAACATTTACTGTAAAATTTAGAGTTATCTTTTAAAAAGGTGTTAAACTGTAATAAACACTGGACTCAATTTTTTAACAGTGCTATACTGTATACATTACAAAAAATAAAACAATTTTGCCTTATTTTTAATATTACAGTTAATTACCATAACCAAAACAGTATTTTACCGATATATCAACTACGGTCTTTTACTGTTGAGATTTTACAGATTTTTACCATGAAATCTACAGATATTTTTTACAGTGCAGCATTTCTAATAAACATCCAGCAAAGTGAATTAAACATCCAAATTTCCACCTGGTTTTCTCATAGACAAGGAAATGTCCCCGGAAGGATACCGTAGCTGCTCAGAGGCCAAAACTCAAACTGTAAATTCCTGTTGTGTCTTATTTTAAATCTTAAAAACATCCTGCATCTCAAACATGTTTATTACGACAAGAAGAAAGTTAGGTTTTCCAAAATACACAGGTCCTTCTAATGTCACCATTACATAACCTGCGAGTTTAAGATGCCACGCCAGAAACTTTAGGTAAAATTGGCAAGGCACCTGCATTTAACACCTAGCGCCATCCAAAGTGAGCGTAAAAAGAGCAGGATTTCACGCACGAGGCGAACCCAGGCTGCACTGCGGTCTATAGGAGGAGGGCCGGCGCTGTATAAAAGTCTAATATACTTCTGTGGTGTCAGGGAGAGCAGTAGGTTTGGACCGAAGACCAAAAAAAATACCTGTTCTCAGCCTTTATATGGACATAAAGCACTCTTTGTACGTGGTCCGGCCGTAAACCTCACAGCTCTGCATTTCTCTGCTTCACACTCATTTAAAGAGGTCACTTTAGAGGACGTCCCGGGACAGTTTCTAACACAAGACAGGGCTGTACTTTCCCTTTAATGGCCATGGACACAAAATATTAGGTGATGAAGATCGTCCTTTTCACATAACTTTTTCTTCAAGAATGCTAACACTGAAGATTGTGCAGTCCTGTAACTTTACACTTTAGGCGCCAGCGAATACAGTTTTTCGACATCCAAAATTCAAAAAGCTGTGGCTTGAAAATAATTAAAGATAGAGTTTTACTGTTGAGACGAATGTTAATGAATGTAGTAATTATAAACATCTAATCTGCATCATCATCATCATCAGGCAGACGTGCTGAATTATTCTGCAACTTTGGCGCTTAAAGGGTTAATATCAGTTAAATTATTATTGAACCTGGTAAATGGAGCACAAAAAGGAGGATTTGTCACAAGTGGAAGAAATAATCCCACCACAACAGAGACCTCATACTAATGTAACGTATGTGTGTCCTGAGTCACACTTTCAGCTAAAATTCTATTACTTTTTTATCTTCAACAAGTCATAAAGTCATAAAGTCGCTCATTTATTATCTTCATTAATGCAAATTGTATAAAATAAAAGTACATTTTCTTACGTTTATAACGATATATTGGTTGGATAGTTCCTTTTACAGATATTTTATTGCGGCCGTATGAAAGAGCGTTTTTGTCCGAGGTTTAAGCTCGGCAGTGCTATGGCCCTGAGTCGGACACACAGAAGTTCCAATATCAGACACGCTCACCTTTCTGGCTTTTTCAGCCTTATTTGTTAGAGTTTTCGGCTCTAATTTAAGGCTGGGATATTTACGTTAACAAATTTTCACATCCGGTACCTTGTTTCCGTCTTTCAAAATAAGATTGTGGGCTAAGCTAACGTTAATCAGAAAATAATAAGACGGACAAAGTTAGCTACAAAAACACTAAGATCACTGAAAGAACGTCGCCTGAGTGTGACCTGAGCGTTCCCTGCGCATTTCCCTGTCAAAATTATTTTCATATCATGATTATTTTATAAACACTTAGCATAAATACACAAAAATTACCACAGAAGTAGAGCAATATGCGGAGTTTTTGTTTATCTACTGTTAGCCAGTTAACGTCTTTGCGAGCGTACGTTAGAAGACTGAAAAATAGCAAAAGGTGAGCGACTCAGGACACACATACGTTAAGTTTATCTTCTGACAGAGCTGAGAGGCAACATATTTAAAGAGATTCTCAGTCATCCTCCCGCTCTGCACAGTGGTACTTCCAAAACTATTGAACATAAAATGACTTGTCCTGTTTGTAATTTTCAGTCTTCCTGCTGTGACTCAGGAGGCCCACATCTGCCTGGCTGCAAAGGAAGTCCTGTGACTCATCGAAATAATACAAATCTTACGTTTCAGCAATACTCACATCTGTGTAAAAGTACATTTAAGAAGGGTTAGACCTATGTACAAAATAATGGTACTTTGAAAATACAAATATTTTCTGAGGATGAAAAGTTTGAGATATTTTCTAGAAAAGAGGATTATCTGTGTTAAGTGTGGGCCATTTCTGTTTATTCATCTGTATTCTTCTGCATCAGGTACATTTTACGTCTGTACTTGTGTTAACCTGTGTGCTAATTATTATTACTTTTAATTTATTTTCTAATTTATATGTCATCTTCTGTCTATTTACTTTTCACGCAATGTTAAGAAAGTGAATCTTGTTCTGGTCACATGTTGGGGTTGGGAAGTATATAAACAATACAGTACAATAAGATACTTAAAGTTGATATGTCTAATGAAAATCAATAAATATATTGTTAAAAAAAGAAAAGTTTGAGAGTCACTAGACTAGTTCACAATGGTCTTGTTAAAAGTTCCTATATTCTGCTTTTTTCAGTGTTTTTGAAACAGTGTTGGACTCCTTTGCATTATTATTTCAGGTTTGTAGCTTAAAATAAATGTATCTGTGGAAAACGTCTTCTTATGGGGAACTGTTACTGTGACTTTGCAGAGAATGCTTGGATTAGGTGTCGCCCCCTGCTGGCAAAGGTGAGGAATGGACAGAGAATAAAACGGCTAATTAGCATGGCTATTAGTTTTATTGTTTTGTTTTTATTATTTAATTCTTGGCATTTATTTATTGTTATTTTATTGTATTATACTTTTATTCGGTTTTACTGGTTCTTATTATTTAATGGGGACTGGTGGAGCTGAATGGAGTAATTTATTGTTATTTAGTGTTCTATGTGCAGCACTTTGGAAACTGTTTTGTTTGTAAAATGTGCTGTACAAATAAAGTGGATTGGATTGGTTTGGATTAGCAACATGAAGCTAACAGATAGATTTCTGAGCTGAGTGCTTCGTAGTGACGGAGGTTTGAGGCTGAAATGATCAGAATGAGTCCGGTGACGGTGTCTGGGCTTTAGAAACGTACAGGAGCACTTCCTGGTTTCACTGTGTCTATGTAGAGCTGTGAGACCGAGCGTTTTCAGCTCTGGAGAAGGGCAGCGCCTCAGCATACAGGATTACTCAAACATGTAAATGAAACAAAATACTACACTGTAAAAAATATCTGTAGATTTCATGGTAAAAATCTGTAAAATCTCAACAGTAAAAGACCGTAGTTGATATATCGGTAAAATACTGTTTTGGTTACGGTAATTAACTGTAATATTAAAAATAAGGCAAAATTGTATTTTTTAGTTTTATTTTTTGTAATGTATACAGTATAGCACTGTTAAAAAATCGAGTCCTGTGTTTATTACAGTTTAACACCTTTTTAAAAGATAATAACTTTAAATTTTACAGTAAATGTTGATTAAAACATAAGTCACAAACTAAAATATACATTAATCTATTTTTTTTGAAAGATAACTTTAAATTTTAGAGTAAATGTAGATTAAAACGTAAGTCACAAACTAAAATATACATTAATCTATATTTTTGAAAGATAATAACGTAAAATTTTACTGTAAATGTTGATTAAAACGTAAGTCACAAACCAAAATATACATTAACCTATTTTTTTGAAAGATAATAACTTTAAATTTTACAGTAAATAATAATAAAAACTCAAGTCAAAAACTGTAAAAACAACATTTGTGATAAAATTATACTGTAAAATGAAATACAGGCCTCTTGTAGTTTTTACGGTAGAATTCTGGCAACCACAGCTGCCAATTTTTTACCGTAAAATGTACAAATTTTTTTTTTTACAGTGTACTCTAGGTCTGTTTTTGAGGTGGAAACAACATTATAACATGTTTAATAGCTAAAAAAAAAAAATTTTATTTAGCAGAATAGGGGACTTTTAACAGGTAAGACAGAGTTTTAAAGGAGTGCTTTTCCAAAACATGCTGCCATCATACGTTTAAACCAAATTTTAAATGAAGATTTCTTATATTCTTCAAATTACATTAAAAAACTACATTACGTCTTAAACTTAGGGACATTTCTCTCAGTCCACTCCTGCCTTCATTTCCAGGTTTATGGTGTTGTTGTGTGGGAGTCCTGTTAAATCTGCTCCACCCTTTGACTCAGTTCACTGCAATGACAAATGAGTGTGCAGACGTCCCGCGCCGACCGGCCACTGACCCGCCGCAGCCGGGGCAGGTCGCGCTGTCTGCAGGGCTGATGGTGTGTTTGGACACAGTTAACACAACAGAGGAAAGGGCGCACTGATCTGTCAGAGGGACAACTGTTTACCGTCAGACGCCGAAAGGAAAAGGCTGTCGAGGAGCGGGACGGCCCAGACACTGGACACAGCAGAGATAAGAAACTGAGTGTGGACGCAGAGAGACAATGAGTAATGCTAAAGTTCCTCTTCGGTTTAAAAATAACATGAAAGTGAGGGAGACGCCTCACAACATTGAGCTGTCTGCATTTGTAATAAAACCACAAAAGATCAGAAGAAACAAATGCCATAATCATTTTCAGAGGTGTAAAGGAGTAAAAGTACGGATTAAGGCGCAAAAATGTACTTAAATAAAAGTAAATGTATTGAATGAAAATTTCTTCTTAGGTAAAAGTATAAAAGGACTTAGTTTCAAATGTACAAATGTAGCATTTAGCACAGATTCAAGAACTAATGAATCTGTTAAATCTGAGGGATTTTGCTGAAAACTTAAGCAAGAGAAGAAACTGAATCTGTAGGTGAGGTTTTTCTGAAGAGTACTACTTTACTGCATCTGTTCTACTGAAGTACTGCGGCTACAACAACGACACGGCAAAAACTAACGATTTAAAACCAAACTCAAAATACTTTTTACTACAGATACTTGCTTTAAAATGTAGTGAAGTAAAAGCAAAAGTACCCCTTGTAAAATGTACTCAAGTACAGATACATGAGAATTGCATTTAAGTAAAATAACTAAGTACTTACTTCGTTACATTCGACCACTGAATCCTACAGCATCAATTTAAAGCAACACTACTTGAAATTCCCTTTTACTATCCCCATACAACATGCAGTACATGCATTTACTGGCAGTTTTATCAAAAAAGGACAACGGGATCTCAACAACTCACCACCGCTAAATACTTACAGACCCTTTTAGTGTTTGTAAGTATGAGTTAAACAGAATCTAATCCATTTTTGGGTTAATACCTGACCCCTAACAAGAATAAGCGTTAAAGTGAACAAATGAATAAATGTCTTTGAACACATTAGCACAGAAAAATCACTCGGAATGCTTTAACTCAGGTCTCTGTGATATCAAGTTATTTTCTCCATACTTGGTCATCAGCCTCCTGTATTTCTCCTGAGGTCTGGCTGTCACATCTGTTTCCACATCTGTTTGGGTTTGTGATGCTGAGGTCAGGAGACTGTGATGCCACTGATAACACGCCGCCGTCGTTTTACTTTTATTTGGACTGAAACTGGAGACATTTTGTTGATGAACAGCTCCAGAGTAACACTCCTACCTTTATTTAGAAACTCTTCCACTGGGCTGAGTGACTACAGTAACAGAGTTTAGTCCACAGTCCTGCAGCTCCAGGTGTGTCTAACACTGCAGTCTGGACAAAGTTAGAGTTTATTAGCAACAGCTGTTTCCGGTTTGGGAGAGAGTCAGCGTCTTGCAGCTCTTGCATTGTAAATGAAAAACATTGCAGTCTGTATTGTGCACAAAAAGCAGAAATCCCCTAAAAGCATAGAGTAGACCCATTTACTGTTTGTAAACAATAGAAAGCTCATTTATCTCTTAATTAGAAGCCAAATGCAACATATATTTTGTGTACATACAGTGAAGCCCAAAATTGCACTGGTCTACAAATTTTTGGGCTGGATCTGCTTTTGAGATAAAAGTGGCTAAATCTCATTTATTTTGATAAGATGAACTGAAAATCAATTGATAACTGTGCTGGTTCGCTAATGTATTCTAGATATTTAATGATATTGTTTCACAGCAAAATCGCATCTGTTTATACAATAGATTTAGGCATTTTTGCTTAAAAATAATATTTATATTTTGAAAATATTTAATTTCTCTACATGCATGCATTTTGTCCACTTCCAAGAGAGAGATTTCTGCAAATAAAAACAAAACAGTTTATGTCAAAACTCTATCCATATTAAAATGAATGTATTGAATGTGCAGCTTTCAGATAGAACTGGTTGCTTGTAGACACTGTACCTTCTGATAAACTACAGTTTTTGCCTTATTTTGCATAAATTTCCTATTTTGACCCAATACTGTTTCTTGGAAACTATAGCCAATCTGTACTTCTCACTTACTTTGTCTTTATTAGTGACCTAATCCAAGAGAAATTTCACTACTTTGCAAAAGCATTTTGCTGTAGACCAGTGTTATTCATACTCCTGGCAAATTCTGACTTAAAGTTACCTTCATTCAACCAGCAAGTTGTTTTTTTTTTTGACCGGAAAAAAAAAGCTGAGAAATAATTTTTACCACAATGATACCTCTTGTACATCATCTCAGAGTGTGGAGGCCTTTAAGAAAGGACTAAAGACATTTCTGTTTAAAAAGGCCTAGTAGGATTTTGCCTTGTTTACCTTGTGTTAGGATGTTTTAAATGTAATTTGTAAGTGTTTTTTTTTATCATCTTTTTATGCTTTCACTGTAGCACTTTGAGATTTCACTGTAAAGTGTAAATGTAAAGTGCATTGCAAATAAAATGTATTATTATTATTATTATTATCATCTTATTATCTTTTGGGAGAAGCTGTGTCATTTCCGATCGAATAAATTCCAGTTGAATTTGAAGTTGCAGTAACTTTAAGTCAGAATTTGCCAGGGGTATGAATAATTTCGGGCTTCACTGTATTAACATTGCCACCAAATTTTGTAAATGGCAACCAACTCGTGTGTAATGTAGAGAACGTTAGCAACTGGCTTTATATTCATCTGTTAGCTGTTAGCAGTTGCATAAGCTAAAGGCTAAAGGTGACTTAGCATTGAATGGAGCTACACCAGATCTGTGCGCTGCTGTAGGAACAAAATCTACTCAGGTTGTAAAATCCACTCAGGTAGCGCTGCTTAATGAAGACGTTACATTATGACGTATAATATAATACATATAATTATAATAACATGACCTCGCTAACACAAAAACCTCACCCTGAGCAGATCTGACCACGGAAGCAGAGCAGATTTAGCAGATTTGATCAGACGGAACTCAATATGAATACTTAGATATATAGAAATATATATTCTTAGCTATTTATCATTTGTATAAATATTTGTTAAACCATAATATTTACATTTTTGAGTTCAGGTTTAGCTGCTGCCACAGGTTGATCCTTCTGTAACAGCTCATGTGCAATAACAGTTGGAATAAAATAAAATAAAACCTACATTACTGTGCTTTTCACGTATTTATTGATGCTTTTGTAAGATACCTCACTGTTTGTTGAAGTTTATTTTATTAATATGCCAGGGACACACAGGGTGTATTCACATGTGTACAGCTGTCAGTCTGATAAATAATAAATAATGAGCAAAAAACATCAAATGCCCCATAAAACATTTGTAATAACCATAGGAGCTTATTTACTACAGTGTTTTCAAACCAAATTAAAGTATATTCAGTAAGTATGATTTTTAATGGCCATAATCAGCAGCATCTTATTTATTTCATTTCCTTATTCATTCATTGTATTCAGTATTTATCTGCTTATAACGACTGTGTAGTTTAGGCATTACTGAATAATAAGAAAGAAGAACGCTGTTAGAAAAACCTACTTTTAAACAAAAACATGATTAAAATAGTTTGATAACGACATCAACATTTGACGTTACCAGCCCGAGTCGCACGAATGTTTGACCATCTCAGCCAAAGAACTGTTCAGGACCACCACAGTCTTCTCTTAAGCAGACGAAGGAGGCTAGATTTCCCAGAATGCAAGGCTAACTTTCTATAATGACAAATCCATAACATCCTGTTTCTGCCGCTTTGTCTGCACGAAGCTGTCACGTCACAGCCCACTGCGGCCCAAGATGGCTCCACTGAGGGCCCTTCAGTGTGCTTTTGAGTATGGTGACCAGATTTTTGGACCCAAAAACTGGGACACATATTTTTTTCACCAATCACGGTGCATTTGAACTCACCAAGTGACAAAAACGCTCCACAAGTCCATATAATTTTCAGTGATGTAATTAAAGTACATGAGGCCAGGCTTAAGTTTTAATTTTAATGGCAATTATTAATAAAAAATAATGACACTGTAAATACATTTTGTGATAAGTCTTTAGACAAATGAGTTTTTAGTTCCCTAGGCTTTTCTGTTGGTTAAAATGGGGAGAACTGGGACATGGTTTGTTAAAAACTGGGACATATGAGCATTTTAACAGATATTTGTTAGGACATGGGACAAGGAGCCTAAAACTGGGACTGTCCCGGTTAAATAGGGACATCTGGTTTCCACTTAATTGTATAAGTGTTAACATAATTGTTTGTATAGCTTAGTGTTAATTTCGTTAACAAAGACTAAACGAAAATATTTTCGTCAACGCACATTTTTCACCAGACGAAAACTAGACTAGATGAGACTAAAACCTTCATTAATAAACAATAACTGGGACTAAATCAGTTTGCATTATCGTGGACAAATAAACATGAGACAAAAATGTAGTTCACTAAATAAAGACTGGGTATTTTTGCTACATTGAAGTAGAGAAAAAAATCTTATGCTTGATTTTAGTCAAAGGGAAGGAATGTGGGCACAAGGTAGCTGCAAAAAACACAACAAACGTAAAGATAAGTGGTAAGTTAACAAAAAGTTTGGTAGTGGTTGTTTATAATGTAACATTAAACCAACGGCTGTAATGTTCCAAGCTGCTTTATTTTATTTATTTTAATGCAAGCGTTGGTGTCTGTGTCTTTGAACCATAACAATGTTCAAAATAAATATGCAGATTTTATCAGAACATGTTCCATGCCTGGATGTATTCCTTAAAATTGTGTTTTTCATCAAAAAGATGAGAGAAAATGTTATGTGAAATAATTTAGATCGCGATGTTCAATATTATCTGCTGACAAAAAAAGTAAAACGGTAAAATGATTGTCCTGACTAAAACTAGACTAAAATGTTGACAGTTTTTGTTGACTAAAACTAGACAAATAAAATTATGTTTTCTTGGACTAAAACAAAGACTAAAATGCTCGACTTACCCCAAATTCACACCGAAAACGTCCCGGGGCGTTGCAGTAGCAGATCGTTTTACACGCGTCTTTTCAAAAGCGTCAGAGCTGCGTTTGGACGGCGCTGCGTCTGTGGCTCTGCTCCCTGTTTTACCAACTTCATTCCTATAATTGGTGGATATTCTTGCTTCTTCAGATGGTTAAGTAGAAATATTACAAACTGATTTATACCAAACTATTTTGTTTGAATAAAATGTACTTTTATGTATAGTATGCGACCAATTACGCTCTTTTTTGATTGAGCTCGCTTGGTGATCAGACAGCAGTACTACTATCGTGCTAGAAGTAGAATTACAATCTTTTTGTGTCTTAAAGTTCTCCACCTCAAGAATTAACTTGTCGTCGTCCATGGTGCAACATTCGCTGAAGTCCTTGGTGTGATGCGCGATGTTTACGTCAGTCATACATTTAGAAAACCGTTATTTTGAAAGTGTAGCGGAAGTTTATTTTGACACTTGGTGCCTGTTTCCTGTGTTTCTCCGGCTGTAGCGCTGCCGGTCGACGCGGAGACGCTGGAAAAATAAAACTCCAACCTAATTTGAGCGTAGCATTGTGGCGAGTCGCTCGTAAGACGCGCGTATAACGTCCCCGGTGTGAATTGTCAGAGAAAATAAAACAGAAAGCAATTCACTGGCGTCTGACGTGACGCTGCTGCTGCTTTGGTGTGAATAGGCTCTTTTCACGATGACGTCAGACAACTTCTGTTTTGAGACGATGGGATGTATCTTAATTTCCAGTGCTGCTGCTCGCCAGTAAGGAATTTACTCAGAGTCTTAAAAATTTGCCAAATATAAGGCTACATGATGTACAGAGATTTGCTGATGAAAATTCACGGACAAAACGGTCAAAACTCAAAAAAGGATATACATTTTTCATTGAAGGTTACTTATTTGATTATGAAGGTAAGTGTTTTGTCTTGTAGCTAAAGCTAGAAGTCGGTAATGCTTAGCTTTACTAAATGAAAATATACTGTAGTACTATCCAGTGGTATTTCCTGATAAGCAGATTGTCAAATATTCAGATAAACTCAGATCATGACATGATCTAACACTGTTTTATAGCGCAGCTCTATCCCTTAGCCATGTTGCTAACGCTATCTAGCTACATAACAAAGCACTCACTTCATAATCCAAGTATCCTTTGTTGAAGAATTAATATCTTTTCGCAAGTTTTGAACGTTTTGTGGGTAAATATTCATTTGAAAATCGCTGTATATTGTGTAAACTTGTAAACGGCAATTTAAAAAAGTCTGGGTGAATTTCTTATGGGAGAAGCGCGGCACCGGAAATGAAGATACATCTCATTGTCTCAAAACGTGAAAAGGGTCTATTGGGGGTTATAGTCGAGTAAAATTTGACTAAATAAAAATGGGATGAGGTTGACTGAATGTGATATAAACTAACAAGCGTGATTTAAACTGGACTAAAACTGAGACTAAAGTTAAAAATGGCTGATGAAATGAACACTAGTATAGCTGACAGCAGTACTGACCCAGACGTAAAAGTCCTATCTTTTCCTCATCCCTTCTTGCAGACAAAGTGATTTTTATGCACCATAGTAATCCTCCTGTACAGTACTCACAGTTGAAGTTGGAGGAGATGGAGTTGGAGGCCAGCAGGCTGTTGACAGTGATCTGATAGATGATGTGCAGCAGCAGGAAGGACAGACTGGTGAAGCACAGGGACTGCAGCAGACGACCTGTGTGGCCTGAGGAGCACAGGAGAACCAAAGTCCGTCAGTAAAGGACTCCCACATGCTTTTAGGACAGAAACACCGAGAAAAATCACTGCATGGATTCATTTCTCATGCCCAAAAATGATAAACATTCAATACTTTTTATTTTTTGTAGCAGCATTACACCGCTCAGACGTTTCTGGTCTGAAGAGGAGAAGACCCAAAGGAGGTTTTGAAAGGATCATGATACATTTTCTGGTTAATGTTGGCAACACTTCCATAGAGCAGATTACTCAAAGACAAATAAAGAGCTCGAACTGGGAATACCCAATGAAATGAATGTGATAATACTTTGGTTTGTGGCCTGAGTTAACAGGCAAATGGAGCATTGTGGGAGTAATCTTTGCAAAAATCCTTGACAGGGCTTTGCAATATATCACAATATTATCGTTATCGCAATATCAGCAAATGCAATATCTGTATCGCAAGAATCTAAATGTATTGCAATAACGTTGTGGTCTTCCATCTGACAGAGATTTACACTGAAGAATCATTTTCCACCAGAGCCTTAAAAGAACATGTGTTGTGACTAAAAAAAAAATGTTTAAAAAGTCCAGTTTTAGTGGTAATTTCCTTAATTTTGTCACAGTTTAGCCTTGTTTTAATCCTGGTTTAGTCTGTGACTTACATTTTAGTTTAAGTGAATTTAACTTACTGTGCCAGAATATAGGCCCTATTTTAAAATATCCCAAAAATATTATTGCAATATTCAACATAGTCATCAACTGGTCTAACATCTGTGGTATCTTGACAAAGCTGTTCCTATCTCTCAATGGTACAGACTCATTTAAAGGGGAACCATGCAACTTTGCTTGTTTCTTCTCTGTTTTGGATGCATTTTTTCCTGCAGAGCTCCCCCTACAGTTGGGTCATTGTATTGTTGACCCCTGTGTGGCCGCATCACTCAGCTTGACTCTCATTTTCTCCTTCTCAGATCCATACAAAGGTTTTTGCTTTCATGACCAACATCTAAGAAATAAAGCTTGTTGTTATGGGTCGGTTCTCCCATTCTTACAAGGCATGTTTTTTTTACCAACATACACCAAAGGGAAGGCAGGGGATGTTCAGTTTAGTGTAGTTATTGTGTGCGTTTGTTTGTGTGTTTATGTTTGATTAACTGTTTGTGAAGCCCTTTGAGGCGACTGTTGTTGTGATTCTGGGATATAACGTATGTGTGTCCTGAGTCGGACACTTTCAGCTAAAATTCTATTACCTTTTTATCTTCAACAAGTCATAAAGTCGCTCATTTATTATCTTCATTAATGCAAATTGTATAAAATAAAAGTACATTTTCTTACGTTTATAACGATATATTGGTTGGATAGTTTGTTTTACAGATATTTTACTGTGGCCGTATGAAAGAGCGCTTTTGTCCGAGGTTTAAGCTCAGCAGTGCTATGGCCCTGAGTCGGACACACGGAAGTTCCAATATCGGACACGCTCACCTTTCTGGCTTTTTCAGCCTTATTTGTTGGATTTTTCGGCTCTAATTTAAGGCTGGGATATTTACGTTAACAAATTTTCACACCCGGTACCATTGTTTCCGTCTTTCAAAATAAGATTGTGGGCTAAGCTAACGTTAATCAGAAAATAATAAGACGTACAAAGTTAGCTACAAAAACACTAAGATCACTGAAAGAACGTCGCCCGAGTGTGACCTGAGCGTTCCCTGCGCATTTCCTTATCAGAATTATTTTCATATCATGATTATTTTATAAACACTTAGCATAAATACACAAAAATTACCACAGAGATAGCGCAATATGTGGAGTTTTTGTTTATCTACCGTTAGCCAGTTAACATCTTTGCGAGCGTACGTTAGAAGACTGAAAAATAGCACAAGGTGAGCGTGTCCCACTCAGAGCCACAGTGTCTGACTCAGGACACACACATTAAAAATAAAACTGAATTGAATTATTCACCCTGCAACAACTCATTTAGTCACCACGCTGACTCAAAGTTGCATAGTTCAGCTTTAAAACATCCCTGGATCCAGACGGTGCTCCAGATCCACATCATAATATAACACTTTAGTCGAGGGTCCACCTATTAACCATTAACTAAGTGGTAATTAGTAGGGATGTAACGATTCTTCATAAATCGGCTAAAAATCAATGCTAAAGAGAAAAATTTTGAAAAGGTTAAAACAGTATGGAGCGTAATCTGACTCGCATGTTTGGCGCTAGACATCATTACCTGACCATTTTACTGAAGAGAAACATTCATTTATATCAAGTTTTAGTTTACAGGACTCGTAAAATAATTAGCCCAATGTGCCGGGAACGTGAAAAGACTCAGAGCAGCTCTCTCACCTCTGTCTCGCACACACGGAGGAGCGCACACAGCGTCCTCATTTACAAAGAAACAACAACAACAAGCCCAGGACAGACGGCAGGAGGGACACATGTGAAGGTTTTATTTAGGCTGCACCTGTTTGCTCCTGTTTACCATCATTCAAAAAGTAGCTTGTTGTTAGCAGCGAGCTAAAGGAAAGCTAAGTGGCTAACAACAGCTAAAGTTTATCTGAAGTTTCAGTGGCCCCTCCCCCGGAGCGTTTCCATGGAGATCAGAGTCTTTACTGAGGATGAGTCTTTCCTCTCTGATATTTTTATAAAACTTGACTTTTATTAGGCCCATTATAAATTACTGAGGCGTGGATTTATGATAAACTGCTTCTCTATGCATTGCTGGCTACTAAAGTGCATTTGTTTTTGGAGGAGAGTAGAAAGATGTTAATTAAAGTCACTAACAAATTATTTTATATATTTTTGTTATTTTGATCTTATCTATTGTTTTAATATGTACCGTATTTTCCGCACTATAAGGAGCACCGAAAAGCCTTTAATTTTCTCAAAAACCAACAGTGCGCCTTATAATCCGATGCGCCTTATATATGGATGAATGTTGGTTAATTTTGGCTACCGTATTCAGGGGGCGTCGCCGAAGTGACAGCGGTAAAAACGGTAAAGGGGAATTCCAGTCCCAGCTGTTCATGTGTGCCATAGGCGTGTTTATGGATCCTGCCGCAAAAGAACAAGGAGGCGCGGCCTTTGCTCCATCTCAGTAGAAGAGTTGCGACATTGAGGGGACAGAAAACTGAGCGCTCGAACGCTGTTCATGTAGCTTTGAACTGTGACAAATGGAGTTGGAAATACATTGTTTTCAACGAGGGAGTTGTAAGAACGCTGGTTTGTATTCTATTAATAAAGTTTGACTGACTGACTTATCTGACTGTTTTATTGACATTCCCTTTAGCGCAGTGCCATCTAGTGGATGCGCCTTATAATGCGATGCGCCCTATATATGAAAACAGTTTTAAAATAGGCCATTCATTGAAGGTGAGCCTTATAATCCGATGCGCCTTATAGTGCGGAAAATACAGGTACTTTTTTATTCAATTTCTGTTAATAAGAAATGTACAACAATTTAAGTTTGACAAGGAGACACAAATAAGCTCTGTAAAAAACTCATAATTTAACAACTAAATCTGCGAAATAAAATCATAATCGTGAACATACAAGTTGTGAATCAAATCAAATTGTGGCTTCAGTGCATCGTTACATCCCTACTAAATATCATTCTAGTTAGTGGTTAGATAGCTCTTAATTGGTAATTATAAAGCCCCTATTATTCCCTTATTGTGTGTGACCATATTCTACAACTAATTATCGACTAACTAACATATTCCCCTTAATAAACTCCTAATTACTGCTCATGAGTAGGAAGTAAGGAAGCTGTAAAAGGTGGACCCTAAAGTGTTACCAGTAAGGATTACTTTTTTTGGTAACTGCTGAGTTTTACAGACAAAAGTATTAAAATATGATCACTACTTTTTAGCTATTAGGGAGATTAAGAAACCAAACAAACAAACGCAGAACATATCCGCCTTGGAGGAAATGAGTTTTCTTGTGGACTCATTACCCTAATGCAGAGGCGGGTAAATATGAGCTACATTTACTTGAGTAATTTATAACTTGTACTTCTAAGAGTGGTTTTATCGCAACATACTTTTAACTTCTACTTGGATAATATTTTGAAGTAGCAACACTCCTCCATATCCACCTCCGAATGAAATAAAAGGTGTAGCAGCGTCAGATAATGGCCTGGACATAATGAACTAATGTAACCTATTAGTTCATCCTGACTTTTCCATTATCATAAATCCATGTTGCAGAATCCAGAATCGGAGAACACGAGGAGCCACACAGCTGCTCCGCACATGTCCGGTTTACGGAGCACCTGTAGGTATTTGGGATAATTTCGGCAGTTGTTGTTGTGGAGAGAGTTCCCGGTAATGGGATATCGCGGACACCCCATTAACCTGAAGATTTAAATTAAATAAAGTGTCAAGAAAACAGAACATGCCTTTTCAGTGACCTGTGATGCTTCTGTGGTCTGACCTATCGTTAAAAATGAAGCCATTAATCCCAAAATGTAGTCCATTCCTGTCTAACCCACTGTACACTCTTTAAAAAGTCAGGGCAATTAGAAAGTTTTATTGAGGTATGGCGTAATATCCTGGCTGTGTTACTGCGACTGAGGGCCAGAGGTGGAAGCTAACGCAATACTTATGCAATTAAGAATTAATTACTCAAGTACTACTTAATGACATAACTTTACAAACTTATATTGTACTCCAGTAATCGTCACTTTTATGTAAGTATTTTTTTCTACATTACTTACAATGAGTAAAAATACTTTTTGAACTCAGTTGGTGTGGGTTTGGTTCCAGGGTTTGGGCATGAAATAGTATTAATGGCAGTAGCAGTAATAGTAGTAACTGCTGTAGTAGTAGTAATAGTTGTAGTAGTGGTGGTGGTAGTAATAGTAAAAGAAAGAGGAGTATTGGTTATAGCAGTAGTAGGAGGAGCTGTAATAGTATTTGTAGTTGTAGTTGCAGTAGTTGTAGGAAGAGGAGGAAGATGATTAGTAGTTGTTGGAGTAGTGGTAGTAGTAGTAGTAGTGGTAGTAGTAGTAGTAGTAGTAGTAGTAGTCGTAGTAGGAGCAGGAGGAGTAGGATAATAAAGAGGAGGTGTATTAGTTGTAGTAGAAATGGCTGTAGTAGAAGTAGCAGTAGAAGTAGTAGGAGTAGTAGTGATAGTAGTAGTAGTAGTAGAAGTAGTAGTAGAAGTAGTATTAGTACTAGTATGCTGCCAGTAGTAGTAGTAGAAGTAGTAGTAGTAGTAGTAGTAATATGCTGCCTGTAGTAGTAGTAGTAGTAGTAGTCGTAGTAGTAGTAGTAATATGCTGCCTGTAGTAGTAGTAGTAGTAGTAGTCGTAGTAGTAGTAGTAATATGCTGCCTGTAGTAGTAGTAGTAGTCGTAGTAGGAGCAGGAGGAGTAGGATAAAGAGGTGTATTAGTTGTAGTAGAAATGGTTGTAGTAGTAGTAGAAGTAGCAGTAGTAGTAGTAGTAGTAGTAGTAGTAGTAGTAGTAGTAGTAGTAGTCAGGGGCGTAGCATCAGGCAGTGCAGCCAGGGCAACAGCACTGGGGCCCAGAATGTTTAGGGGCCCCTGAGAGTGGCCCTTTTTATATTCATAATAAACAAGAACAACACTTTATTGCAAATAAAATATATGCATTTTTTTCCAACTAATTACTATTTTGTTTGATTTGATTTTTTCTGTAAATAAAGAAAAAACATATATTAAAATAAATATATATATATATATATATATATATATATATATATATATATATATATATATATATATATATATATGTTTCTAAGATTTTCTTAAAATTATGACATTTGTTAAAAGAGAAAGTATTAGTTAGTATTAGTATTTGTACTATTAGGAATAATAGCAGTAGTAGTAAGAGGTAGAGTAGGAAGGGGAGAAGGTTTGTTAGTAGTAGTAGTAGTGGTAGTAGTAGTATTAGGGGGAGGAGTAGCAGTAGTAGTTGTAGTAATAGTAGGAGGAAGAGGAGGTTTTATTTAGTATTAGTATTTGTAGTAGTATTAACAGTAGTAGCAGTAATGGCAGAAGTAGTAGGAAGAGAAGGTTTAATAGTAGCAGTAGTAGTAGTAGTAGTAGTAGTAGTACTGCTACTCCTCCCCCCAATACCACTAGTAGCAGCAAGTAATTTATATTAAGGTAATATATGAATACTTTTACTTGTACTTTAGTAATATTATTAGTAGTAACAGCACTTTTACTTGCAGTACTCCTCCCACTGCTGGGGGCTAACTTCATGAGGTTTTATTAAAAGCAGAAGTGAAAACAATTTGTGCAAACTTCCCAACGCAATTCCCACAACGGTCACAAAACAAACAAAAAACAAACAAACCAAAAAACCAGGGGAGAGCTTGTAAACAGGACTCCTCTGTGTGGCCCTCAGCCTCTGCACACACCGTACCCTCTCTGTCCTCACATCTGCTTTTAATGCCACATCTCCAACTTAAACTGTTCTTTTTCTTAACTTCTTGTCCCCCGAGAAGTTTTTAATTTCCCCAAAACAAAAGAACATATTCAGGTTTAATAGTTTTTGTGTTTTTTTTGACGACAGCAAATGCAGCGACTCGCCAGCTCTTAATAATCTCAGAGAAAGCCAACAGCAAACTGAGCTGGGTTTGTTAAGCAAATGGAACTGTGTTTAGGAACAGAAGCTAATTAAAGCGATAAAATATATGCATCGTCCCCAGATCTGACCCATGGCCCATGACATGAAGTAAAAGACAAAACAGCAACAACAAGGATGGGACGATTCACAAAATTCACAAAATACAGTTCGATTCACAGTTTTAACCTCACAATTTTATTTATTTATTTATTTTTAATTAAATACAACACTCGGTGACAAAGAAAGTATATAAAATAAGGCAAGGCAAGTTTATTTGTATAGCACAATTCATACACAGAGCAATTCAAAGTGCTTTACAGAAAAAAAAGGCAAATTTAAAAGTGCAAAACACAATTAAAACAATAAAATCAAATTTAAAGAGTATACAATATATAATATAATATTAACAATTTTCCAAAAAGAGTTAAGGGGGAAGAAGTGTGGGTGGGATGGGGCGATGATGGCAAAAAGAAAAAAAACAAAAGAATTGTAAAAATACAACAAATACATCATTTTGTCTTGGTTTTCTGTATGCGTCTGTGTGTGTGTGTGTGTGTGTGTGTCTGTATGTGTGTCTGTGTGTGTGTGTGTGTCTGTGTGTGTGTGTGTGTGTGTCTGTGTGTGTGTGTGTGTCTGTGTGTGTGTCTGTGTGTTGTGTGTGTGTATGTGTCTGTGTGTGTGTCTGTATGTGTGTCTGTGTGTGTGTGTGTGTGTGTGTCTGTGTGTGTGTGTCTGTGTGTGTGTGTGTGTGTGTGTTGTGTGTGTGTGTATGTGTCTGTGTGTGTGTCTGTGTGTGCGTCTGTGTGTGTATGTGTGTGTGTGTGTCTGTGTGTGTGTGTCTGTGTGTGTGTGTGTCTGTGTGTGTGTGTGTGTGTCTGTGTGTGTGTCTGTGTGTGTGTGTGTCTGTGTGTGTGTGTCTGTGTGTGTGTGTGTCTGTGTGTGTGTGTGTGTGTCTGTGTGTGTGTGTGTGTGTGTGTGTGTTGTGTATGTGTCTGTGTGTGTGTCTGTGTGTGTGTGTGTGTCTGTGTGTGTGTGTCTGTGTGTGTGTGTGTCTGTGTGTGTGTGTGTGTGTCTGTGTGTGTGTCTGTGTGTGTGTGTGTCTGTGTGTGTGTGTGTGTTGTGTATGTGTCTGTGTGTGTGTCTGTGTGTGTGTGTGTGTCTGTGTGTGTGTGTGTGTTGTGTATGTGTCTGTGTGTGTGTGTGTGTGTGTGTGTGTGTCTGTGTGTGTGTGTCTGTGTGTGTGTGTGTGTGTGTGTGTGTGTGTCTGTGTGTGTGTGTGTGTGTGTGTGTTGTGTGTGTGTGTATGTGTCTGTGTGTGCGTCTGTGTGTGTATGTGTGTGTGTGTGTCTGTGTGTGTGTGTCTGTGTGTGTGTGTGTGTGTCTGTGTGTGTGTGTGTGTGTCTGTGTGTGTGTCTGTGTGTGTGTGTGTCTGTGTGTGTGTGTGTGTTGTGTATGTGTCTGTGTGTGTGTCTGTGTGTGTGTGTGTGTCTGTGTGTGTGTGTGTGTGTGTGTGTGTTGTGTATGTGTCTGTGTGTGTGTGTGTGTGTGTGTGTCTGTGTGTGTGTGTGTGTGTGTGTGTCTGTGTGTGTGTCTGTGTGTGTGTGTCTGTGTGTGTGTGTCTGTGTGTGTGTGTGTGTGTCTGTGTGTGTGTGTTGTGTATGTGTCTGTGTGTGTGTGTATGTGTGTGTGTGTGTGTCTGTGTGTGTGTGTGTGTGTGTGTCTGTGTGTGTGTGTCTGTGTGTGTGTGTCTGTGTGTGTGTGTGTGTGTGTGTGTGTCTGTGTGTGTGTCTGTGTGTGTGTGTCTGTGTGTGTGTGTGTGTGTGTCTGTGTGTGTGTGTTGTGTATGTGTCTGTGTCTGTGTGTGTGTGTCTGTGTGTGTCTGTGTGTGTGTGTTGTGTATGTGTCTGTGTGTCTGTGTGTGTTGTGTGTGTGTGTGTGTTGTGTATGTGTCTGTGTGTGTGTGTGTGTTGTGTGTGTGTGTGTGTGTGTGCACAAAATGATAAAAAAAAAAAAAAAATTAAATAATAATAATATTAAGATAAATTATGCCTGTATCTAAACATACATTTATATTTACAACATATGCATAAACCTAGATACACAAGCATTCATGTGTTATACATAGATCTCCATTACAGTCTATAATGTTGTCCATCACTGTGTTTACTGTAAATCATACAATACATGTATTCCATTGTATATAATATTTTGTTGTAGTATTGCTTTGTATTGTCTTAAGTTGGTGATATTGATGGTGATAGTTAATAATCTGTCAGATGGTTTATGAAGTGTTTGTAGTGCGCGTCCTGGGGAGAGGGAGGTGTCCCTCCAGCAGCAGCCAGCGCCCGCTCACCCTGGGTCTCATTTTCTTTCTCTTAAATTTATCACTGTTATATAATTTTATTTAATACCATCAACATCACATTTGTTAATGTTGTACAATTTTTATTTCATATTTATTTATTTATTTATTTATTTTTTCCCTTTATAGGAAAAACTGTTTATGTAAAGGGAGAGAGAAATGAACAAGGCCATATTAGTTTTTGGACATTTAATGTTGATTAACTTTGTGATTCTTGCACCTACAAAAATAAAACAAAGACTGGCGTAAGCCTTAAAGTCTCCTCTGTCAGGATAAATAAGTTTTATATCATTAAATGGAACTATTTCCATCTGCAAAGACAAGAGCTCAACCCTTTCTCTTCCGTGCCAAATGAAAACATGGCGCATCGAACCGTGACGCCAGAACCAAGCGTTTTGTTTTTGTTTTTGTTTAAGGAATCGTCCCATCCCTGGTGAACATTAAGTAAGATTTAACAGCCTTTAAAAGTCTGATGGGCCAAATATAGGCAAACATATAGCAGTAGTTGGATGAGGAAGAGTAGTAGAAGCACTCAGAGCAGAGCTTTTCCTTTAACCTTTATCTCATAAAGAAGACTAAAAGACCTGAAGTCAAACCTGGGATTTTTTTTTAGTTCAGGGGTAAATGTTTTGCCAAATGAGCCACAGAGTGCTTATATGTAACAATGGTAACAAATTCACTCAGATTAATGAAGAACCCCCCACACCTCCTCCTGCATCCCTCAGCCTTCATCCTGCATCCCTCAGCCTTCATCCTGCATCCCTCATCCCTCAGCCTTCATCCTGCATCCCTCAGCCTTCATCCCTCATCCCTCAGCCTTCATCCTGCATCCCTCAGCCTTCATCCCTCATCCCTCAGCCTTCATCCTGCATCCCTCAGCCTTCATCCTGTATCCCTCAGCCTTCATCCTGCATCTCTCATCCTCAGCCTTCATCCTGCATCTCTCATCCCTCAGCCTTCATCCTGCATCCCTCAGCCTTCATCCCTCATCCCTCATCCTGCATCCCTCAGCCTTCATCCTGCATCCCTCAGCCTTCATCCTGCATCCCTCAGCCTTCATCCCTCATCCCTCAGCCTTCATCCTGCATCCCTCATCCCTCAGCCTTCATCCCGCATCCCTCATCCCTCAGCCTTCATCCTGCATCCCTCAGCCTTCATCCTGTATCCCTCAGCCTTCATCCTGCATCCCTCATCCTTCATCCTGCATCTCTCATCCCTCAGCCTTCATCCTGCATCCCTCAGCCTTCATCCTGCATCCCTCAGCCCTCAGCCTTCATCCTGCATCCCTCAGCCTTCATCCTGCATCCCTCAGCCTTCATCCTGCATCCCTCAGCCTTCATCCTGCATCCCTCAGCCTTCATCCTGCATCCCTCAGCCTTCATCCTGTATCCCTCAGCCTTCATCCTGCATCTCTCATCCCTCAGCCTTCATCCCTCATCCCTCAGCCTTCATCCCTCATCCCTCAGCCTTCATCCTGCATCCCTCAGCCTTCATCCTGCATCCCTCAGCCTTCATCCTGCATCTCTCATCCCTCAGCCTTCATCCCTCATCCCTCAGCCTTCATCCCTCATCCCTCAGCCTTCATCCTGCATCCCTCAGCCTTCATCCTGCATCCCTCAGCCTTCATCCCACATCCCTCATCCCTCAGCCTTCATCCCTCATCCCTCAGCCTTCATCCTGCATCCCTCAGCCTTCATCCTGCATCCCTCAGCCTTCATCCCACATCCCTCATCCCTCAGCCTTCATCCTGCATCCCTCAGCCTTCATCCTGCATCCCTCATCCTGCATCCCTCAGCCTTCATCCCACATCCCTCATCCCTCAGCCTTCATCCTGCATCCCTCAGCCTTCATCCCGCATCCCTCATCCCTCAGCCTTCATCCTGCATCCCTCATCCCCCTCCATCTTATCCAGTCCATCTAAAATGTAAAATCTCCTGTGTTGTTGCTGTCGTGTGGTCCTTGTTGGTGAAATCATTTGTTCCTTTACTGACTTTAAAGTAATTTAGATCCAGAAAAACTCGGCCCATCGCTGCCCTTCCTGAATTATTATTATTTTTAATGAAAGCCAGAGCATTACTTTTTGAGTTATCTTGCCCACATTCTAATCAGCAAACAAACAAACACTGGCAAAAACATAACCTTCTCTCCAGAGGGAATGGAATGACTGTGAGCCAATGTGGAGCCAAATACTTTAATCGAGACGTTAGAAAGAAAATCACAAACAACAACTGCATTAAGCTGAGAGGAGGTTTATATGAAACAGCTGCGTCTCTCAAACTAAAGCCCACAGCTTCTGGAGGAGCAGACAGGAGCAGGGACAAAATCTGTTCATGTGTGGCTCTTGTTGTTATCTAAAAATGATCTTTGTTATCTCAATTAAAATTAAAAATAGTTGTTAAAGTAAAAAATTAGACCTTTTTTTATGCAAAGAGTGGCTGCAACTAATCAACCATTAACATGAACAAGACCATTAATCGACAGCAGCCAGAGTTCGTACTTACTTACTAACCAAATCCAGGAAGTGACAAATGTTAAAAGACAAAAACATAAAACAAACTTAAGTGGGAAAGACAAAAACAGATCTTTGTATTCTTAAAAAATACAGCAAACTCACAGACTCTGCTGCAGCTTCTGGCTCCTGTGTAACTCTCCATTTCCTAACGAGTGTCATTAGTGATTTAATATTTGACCTCAACATTAACGGTGGGAAATAGAGTAATTTTTCCAATGCATTGATTGTTTCTTTAAAAAGATTCTGAAGACTACAAATGAATAAAGTCGGCTGTGTCCAAAACTAATTTTATGCCGCTGGGTTGCAAAGAGTCAGCTCTGGCAAATGCTAACAGAATCTGCTGCAGCAAGGTATCAATTATTATTCTCTGGTGTTAGTTTTTGGATTAGAAAGTGGTTAAAGTTACATTTAAGATAAAATATACAATTAAAATGACTTATTTTCAAAGAATTAATGCTGACGCGAACCAGAAATGTGTCAGAATCAAATCATGGGCCTCGAATCCTGAGATTAACAGTGCATTAGAGGTTTTTACTGTGTATTAATGTTATGTGCATAATATATGTCTATAGCAGTGGTTCTCAACTGGTGGGTCGAGACCCAAAAGTGGGTCGCAGAACTGTTTTCAGTGGGTCGCGGGCCTTTGCCAGGGCAAAAATAAAGTTGTTTTTTTTTATTTTTTATAAATCATCAATTTACACTCCGTAACAGTAGGAGGCAGTGTGGGACATATAGACTAGACTAAAATAAAAGAAATGCAACCAGAACAAAAAATCCAGTTCTAAAACATTACTGTTATACCTAAGGTTGATGTGAGTACTGCTTAATTTTCCTCAATATCATTTAATTTTCCTGAACTTTCTCTTAATTTTCCTCAATATCATTTAATTTTCCTGAACTTTCTCTTAATTTTCCTCAATATTATTTAATTTTCCTGAATTTTCTCTTAATTTCCCTCCATATCTTTAAATTTTCCTGAAATATCTCTTAATTTTCCTCAATATTATTTAATTTTCTTGAACTTTCTCTTAATTTTCCTCAATATTATTTAATTTTCTTGAACTTTCTCTTAATTTTCCTCAAGATCTTTTAATTTTCCTGAACTATCTCTTAATTTTCCTCAATATCATTTAATTTTCCAGAACTTTCTCTTAATTTTCCTCAAGATCTTTTAATTTTTCTGAACTATCTCTTAATTTTCCTCAATATCATTTAATTTTCCTGAACTTTCTCTTAATTTTCCTCAATATTATTTAATTTTCCTGAATTTTCTCTTAATTTCCCTCCATATCTTTAAATTTTCCTGAAATATCTCTTAATTTTCCTCAATATTATTTAATTTTCTTGAACTTTCTCTTAATTTTCCTCAAGATCTTTTAATTTTTCTGAACTATCTCTTAATTTTCCTCAATATCATTTAATTTTCCTGAACTTTCTCTTAATTTTCCTCAAGATCTTTTTGATTTGGGTCACAGCTTGTCATTATAGAGTGATGGTGGGTCCCGAAACCAGATCAGTTGAGAAGCACTGGTCTATCGTATCTACAGCAGTGTGATTTTCATATTAAAATGAGTGAAATTAATGAGTTCTCAGTGCAGACTTTCAGATGTGGCCAGTGTGAACTCTGTGACTCACTGGCCTTGCCCCTCCCTGTCTTACTGAGATGTTGTCTGTCCGAAACCCAAACGGGGCCTTGAGGTCAACTCCTTTTGGACGTCCCCCAGCCAGGTGTAAGCACTGGGGCGACCGGAACAAGCTGCAACTTTGGGCTTTTGCTTAAATTATTCAGACTGGCTTTCAACCCTTTGTAATGCTGTGACACTTCATTTATATTTTGTTTTTATCAATATACTATCTATTTTTTTCTGATTTTATTGTTTTTATTATGATTTTAAATAGATTTTATTGGAAAGCGCTTTGGTCACCCTGAGTGTTATAAAAGCCTATATAAATAAATGTTGATTTATTGATTTTCTGGGGCGTATCCCGCCTCAGTCCCATAGTTGCTGCATGTGAACTGATTTCTGAGCTCATAATACAGTGCTCCCTCATGATGACCACTCCGTCCGGTGCACAGGATGTTTTTAAATGCCTTGAGTGAACAGTATTAATTTGCAGAGGCCACATACAGACGGCATATGTTCAGGAAGTCCACAATAACCGTATACATGAGCACAGAGCTTTACTCGAAAACTCTCTTTAAGTATTCATGAGCCGATAAGTGGCCTGTCTCTCTCGCTGCTCCTCTTTACTTCCTGATTGTTTTTTCAGCTGCGGATGAGCACTGATATAGAGGCCCATGTATTATTAAACACAGCTCGCGGTCCCGGGCTGAAATCCCCGCGGCGGGAGCGGTCTGGGAGGTGTCCGCTGGAGTATTTTGTGGTTGAAGAAAGTGCACAGAGCCGCAGCTGAGGCTCGCCGACCGCAGTCCCACAGTCATCACTGGTATTAGGAGAACAACCGCCTCAGTGACTGCCCAGAAACCTCACAACGTCTGCTTTAATTAGAGCTTCTCGAGAGGACGGTCCCTCTGAGGGCAATGGATTACTTAGTCAAGCTTTCTTTCTAAATAAAAATAGTTAAATATTAGAGGTCGACTGATATGGGTTTGTCTATGGCCCATGCATTAATATTTAGAGCAGTGGTTCTCAACTGATCTGGTTTCGGGATCCACCATCACTCTATCATGACAAGCTGCGACCCAAATAAAAAAGATCTTGAGGAAAATTAAGAGAAAGTTCAGGAAAATTAAATGATATTGAGGAAAATTTAGAGATATTTCAGGAAAATTAAAAGATATTGAGGAAAATTAGGAGAAAATTCAGGAAAATTAAATGATATTGAGGAAAATTAAGAGATAGTTCAGAAAAATTAAAAGATCTTGAGAAAAATTAAGAGAAAATTCAGGAAAATTAAATGATACTGAGGAAAATTTTGAGATATTTCAGGAAAATTGAAAGATATTGAGGAAAATTAAGAGAAAATTCAGGAAAATTAAATGATATTGAGGAAAATTTAGAGATAGCTCAAGAAAATTAAAAGATATTGAGGAAAATTAAGCAGTACTCACATCAACCTTAGGTATAACTGTAATGTTTTAGAACTGGATTTTTTGTTCTGGTTGCATTTCTTTTATAATAGTCTATTCTATATGTCCCACACTGCCTCCTACTGTTACGGAGTGTAAATTGATGATTTATTTAAAAAAAACAAAAAAACAACTTTATTTTTGCCCTGGCAAAGGCCCGCGACCCACTGAAAACAGTTCTGCGACCCACTTTTGGGTCTCGACCCACCAGTTGAGAACCACTGATTCAGAGCAGCTGATGGCCGATGATGGCAAAAATCAGTCAATGTCAACCTCTATAAAATATCAAGATGAACAGCTTTTCTAATATGCTTTTTTCAGACAGATAATAATGAAATTTAGAATTATCAAGTTGATGAAATAGATTTATCAAGTTTACTCCTACCATGCAAACCTAATGAAGTGGTGAATATTTTCCGACCTTTGTTCCATCTAAGTCTCTATACTTTTTGCATCTTGAATTTCTTTTCTTTTTTCATATTTTCTTTTTTGTTTAATTAACAGACACAAAAAATAAGACACATTGCTACTTTCCATGCTTTGCTCTCTAACCCCAGAGAGACACAGGGGAGAGATCCATAGTTTTCTCCAGGACCAAAGATGTTCCAGAGTTAACTCTCTTTGTTTACTGCAGCAGCGAGTTTGGGGATTTATTGCTGCACTGCACTTTACATTGAGCCTGTAGCAACTAAAGCTGGGGACACACGACATGATTTTCTCAGTGGTTACAGATTCTGAAAAGACTAGGAGCTCACACTAACGACTGGTTTGTGTGTGCTATTTGGAAAAAAGGAAAAAGAAAAAACGTCTGTTTACCCAGTTTCGCTTGGGTAGCGCTAAACTTTCTTCGGTGTTTGCCATGGTTTTTTATGTTTTCTTCTTCTTCACATTTCCGCTTATTTTCCTGCCGCTTCCTGTTGTGTCGTCTTTGTTCTCTGTGTCCCATCAACTATTTTTCATCAGCCACTGGACTCCATGAATTCCCAGTTGGATCTGTAAAGAGCCCCCACTACAGGAGTGTGCGTGCAGAGTCGCCTTTAAAATTCAATTGTTTGATTGCTTGCGACTGACGTCAGGCCGGGTTTTTGCGCCGCACACACTTTCCGATTCGAGTCTTTTAACATCACACACTAACGGGCAAAAAATCGTGTAGTGTCCCCAGCTTAACCAGCCCCTCTCACTGTCTCTCTCATCTCAGGTAAACTTACCTGCTCCATGGGCTCGATCTTAAACAGTGTGCATCGGCCTCGTGCTTTTATTCACACAAGCACTCGTGCACTTTGTTGAAATCGGTAACTGTGTTTCAGACCCAATGGCCCTGACCTGTGGAGTGCCCCAGGGGTCCATCCTGGGACCTCTTTTGTTCAGTCTTTACATGCTCCCTTTAGGCCAAATAATAAGCAGCAATAACGTATCCTACCACAACTATGCAGATGACACAGATTTACATCTCACTGACAGCAGGTGAATATGGACCTGTGGATTCACTCTGTCACTGCATCCAACAGATCAATGAGTGGATGAGAAACAACTTTCTCCAGCTAAACACAGACAAGACTGAAATAATCATCTTTGGCCACAGAAACAAAGACAAGGTGTCTGTAGTCACCTCGAGTCTCTTTCACTAAAACCGGTTAGAAATCTCGGGGTAATCCTGGAGTCTGACTTGAACTTCAGCAGTCACATTAAATCTGTAACATCATCAGCATTTTACCATCTCAAAAACATTGCCAGAATCAAAGGTTTACTGTCTAAACCAGATCTAGAGAGACTTATTCATGCGTTCATCTCCAGCAGGTTAGACTACTGTAACACTGCTCACTGGACTCACTAAACCAGCTGTGAGACAGCTGCAGGACGTCCAGAACGCTGCTGCTCAGGTCCTGACCAAAACCAGGAAGTACGACCATATTAGTCCTGTCCTCAGGTCTCTGCACTGGCTTCCTGTCGCTCAGAGAATAGACTTTAAAACAGCTCTGCTGTGTACAAGTCTCTCCATGGCTTAGCACCAAATTACATCTACAAACCATCTGGGACTCTGAGAACCTTAGGGACAGGTCTCTGCTGGGACTCTGAGGACCTCAGGGACAGGTCTCTGCTGGGACTCTGAGGACCTCAGGGACAGGTCTCTGCTGGGACTCTGAGGACCTCAGGGACAGGTCTCTGCTGGGACTCTGAGGACCTCAGGGACAGGTCTCTGCTGGGCCCAGAGTCAGGACTAAACTCAGTGAAGCAGTGTTTCAGTTTTATGCACCAAAAATCTGGAACAGTCTTCCTGACGATGTTAGACCTCTACTCTGACAATGTTCAAGTCCAGACTTAAAACTTTTCTTTATAGCTGTGAATATAACAACTGAAAGTGTTTTATCTGCACTCTTCTCTCTTAATTTAATTTTAAATGTATTCTTAATTATATTTTTTTAATTTGACTTTATTGTTATAATTGTATTTCTTATCTATGTACTTTTACCTTGTCTTTTTTTCTGTAAAGCACTTTGAACTACTCTGTGTATGAATTGTGCTATATAAATAAACTTGCCTTGCCTCTTGCTCTCCTGTTGCTGGGAAGACACACTGTGTAAAAGACCGCACGGCACCACAACTCCAGTCTCTAAGTGTTGGCCCTCAGAGTAACTGGTGATTGTTTAGGGCCAACCTCAAACTTTTTGCATTAATAATTATTTCACTGGGATTTTAGTTTCTCTCATTTTAATGTGAACATCAAACCGCAGTCCCAAAGTCCCACAGCCTTCACTCTCTGATCTGCCTAAACATGGATCATTTTTCTGACTGCAGACCAGCTTCTGCCCCTCTGCAGCTAACGTTCCCCCTCACTCACCGACTCGGGAATACAGAACTCCTCCTGGTTTGTATTACAAAGAAAAACACAAGTCCATGTGTTAGAGAAGTGTGTGAAGGCTTACCCTGCATGGTGATGGCCGTGGGCTCTGCGAACAGTGGGATAAGCAGGAGGTAGATGAGGTAGACAAAGGACAGGCCATTGTACCTGAACAGGCAAGCTGCAGACGCAAAAACACACAAACACATTATGGAGTTATACACAGCAATCCAAGTAATGCTTTTGTTAAGTTCACACTACTTAGGAAGTGATTTCTAGCATTCATTCTTCTTCTTCTAGGGTGACCACCTCAAAAAGTACAAAAAGTGGGACAGGTTGTGCGATTTGGTGGGACAAGATGGGACGGACTCGAGAAATAAATGTTTTGATAAACAAATCTAACTTTACTAATTTATAGAGACACAAGTTGCTTCAGTTTAGAGCCTATGACATATTTGATTTGCTGTTTTCATCCAAAACTTTATTCATTGGAATAAAACAGAAACAGAAAAAAATCAAAGCTCTCATTCTGGATTTTCGCAAAACAATCCAGCACCAACAGCAGCTCACAGCTCCTGGAGAGGCCTGACCTGAAACACAACAACCATACAGTTTATTGTTGTTTTCAGATTCTACACTGTGATGTCTCTCAGATGGGGGCAGCAGCCGGTTTTCCTCATTGGTTAGATGTAATTTTCATTAGAAATATCTGCAAGGAAATTTCACAAATGTTGAATCTAATCATTTGTTTTAGTGACAAGGCCCATGATCTTGTTGTTTATCCTACCACAGCAAAAAATCAACGTATTAACAATAAAAAAATGCTTGCCCTCCATCTCAGTTCAACACTAGAGGCCTGTAGAAGGTTGCAACATCATCTGAAACTCACCCAGAAAGACAGGACGCCTACAAATATTTATTCTGCATTTTACACAAGGAATACTGAGAGGTCCACTGAACACCACTGAGAAAGAGAGACATTCTCTGTAATCAGTGGACAGAGGGACAGAGGGACAGAGGGGCAGAGGGACAGAGGGACAGAGGGACAGAGGCTGTGCAGTACAACCAAAAGCACAGAACACACAGAGAGACAACCATTCACTTTTAGCCTGACCAGCGAGTACAGAACTTAGTCTGGTATCCCTTCATTTGAGTTTAATTTCTATGGGAGGAACACTCACAGGCGGAGTAACCAATCAGAGAAAGCAGACAACAAACATGGCTGATTGTTGCTGTTTTTTCCATAAAACACCAGAATATGCCATATACCGAGCAGCTCCATCCTTATTTGTGAACGGGGACAGCAGCAGAAGCCAGTTGTACAAAGACTTGTACAAAGAAAAAAGTGGGTTTGTTTGAATGTGGTCGGACGTCAGAGGGACTTTACTGTTGTTAAAATGGAAACAAGATGGAGAAAAAAATCCCACGGAGGATTGAACAACAACAGGACTTCAGCAGAACCAACAGGTGACGAAGGAAAGACCTAAACGCCGTTAATCAGCTCAGAGAAGATATGACATTCTCTCTGTATAAGCCCAGTGCCATCTTTTCATAGATCATCTTCTGCTTTTGTAAACGGCTGTGATAGGTCGCGTCCAAATTAACTGATGGAAATGGCTCTCTGTGGCTGAGGATTGACTTTAAAAAGAAAGTAGAAAAGTCAGAGGAGGGATAGTGAATATATGGGTAGAAGAACAATGGAGGCAATGAAGAAAGTTGGTGTGAGAGAAGAGGATGTAGAGGATTCACTGTGGCGATGTCTGGAGGAAACAGATGAACAGAGAGGTGTTTAACAGTAAAAAGTTGTCCAAACCCATAGAGCAGACTTGTGGGAAACTTTGTTCTGGTGGAGTTTGGTTGGAGCTTTCATTATTACAAATCTACAACATGTGGCACGTCATTAAAGTCGTTAAAAGTTTCACGAGTAGGAAATCTGATCTCCGTCATAAAACATGCACCACAGCACCAAACCAGTTTCCTCGAACTTACTCCCACGCCTCATTATCTTTATCACACACTGCCTTTCCGACCGGCGGCCATTAAAACATTTGTCTCAAGGACTGTAATCAAGTGATAAGACATTTGAAGTTAACACAGTGAGACAATTAACCGACTGAAGCAGCTGCCACAGTCGCTCTGTTCTCTGCGCCGCTGTTTAAAGCTTCACAAACCTCAGCTTTAGCACCGCACCAGCGCCATTTTATACTGGAACAGAGGAGAGGCATTTGTTGCACAGAGTTAACTGAGGTAAAGTTTATTTTGATTCATAAATTTTAAAGTGTTGTCGCTGCCATGTTGCTTTCAGTAGCACTGTCTCTGGATCCATCAGGTTTTATGGCCAGCTGTAGTAGTAATAGTAGTAAGGGTAGCATTAATTGCATCGTTCATAAAAGTTTTTACTGTTTTCTTGATATTACGCTGTTTAAAAGTTTCTTTTTAACAGAACAAAAGTTTGTTTACCTGCTTTACACGTTTCCACTACTTCCTGTAGTTTTTATCAGGAGTGTAAACTGATGTTACTGCGACGTGTCCTGTGCTGCTAATGTAATTTTGTCAAACGGTAGGGGTTAATATCGCCCCCTACTGTCTGACACCTTCCTCAAGATTGCATCCCTGGCATGGGACAAAGGTCAAAGGTTATGCTCGTCCCGGTTCATGTTCCTCTGTGCCATTTTTTGGATCTCGATGACCTTGCTGATCCAGACGTGATACTTGTTACTTTCAGCACAGATGACCTGGGATTTTTCCAGTCCATGAAAAAACGGAACTATTCACCAGGAAGAGGACACATACACCTTATCCACACCTGGGACGAGGTCCTGAGGAAGGAGTCGGACAAAATATCTTAGGAATAAAATGTTTTCTCACAATTAGACCAACATAATGACACATCATTTGTTAACCGCTCCAAATTTTGTCAAAAGAAATTTAAGACCTTAAGACTTTTTAATGCTGTTTAGATTGAAATTTAATCCCAGCATCGTCAACAACAGAACAATAATCTGTATAAAACTTACACTTCGAAATTTTCTGTGCTAATCCCTGAAACTCAAGATTTTTTTTTAAAGAGGACTACAGATAAAATAACTCCAGTGCTGCAATAAAAAACTTAAATTAAAAGTTAATCATAAATTTCAATAATAAAGAATCATTAAGTAAATTTTAGATACTGTTATTGTGGCATCAGTGCTTATATACTTAAAATTAACACAAATACTTGACAAATTTAAGGCCTAGATTAACAAAATTCAATACCTACTCATACGATTTAATACTTTTAAGGCTTTGATTTTGACAACATCAAATTTAATACCTTTTTAATGCTTTTAAGACCTTGGGGCTAACCTGATTAAATTAATTGTCATTGGAAGTTTAGGTATTAATTTCTGGTCTTTTTGGAGAAAAGTTAAGAAATACAAATCAGGGCAGTTGAATAAAAATGTACATTTTACGTCTGATGTTTTGCAATTTGTGTTATTGTTGTAGCACAGAGCTTTTAGCAACTGTGACAAAACCAATCTTCTTTTACACACTCACACTTCCCAAACGAGCTAATGACACACGCGTGCAGTCAGAGTGCAAAGAGGCCGATGAAGGAAGTCTTTTGCTGAAAGTTAAAACACTTAAGTGCAAACATGATTTCCCAAAAGCCTGACAGTATTGATGTAAAGCCCCTCTGTGGTCCTCCGGGACGTCCTGACCATCTGCCCACTTTAACCTGCAGCCCAACGCTCCATCACCTGCTGCATCATTTAACACGTCCCAAATGAAACGCTTTGTAGCCAACATTTACCCATTACACCACTGCTCCACACAGGGGACCACACTCCGCCTTTTTACTACGTCCTGACCAGTTTTACTCAGGCAAATATTTGAGAGGGGAACATGAGAGACTCTCCTTACAACAGCAGCGCAGTGCAGGAGGAAGATACTGCTGAAATTTACTTAGTGGCACATAATAGACAAGCTACTGACAACAATAAAAGATGAATAAGCTCAAAAAAAATTGTACAAAAAAAAAAAAAAAAAAAAGACATCTCTAAAGGTCATGTTTTAAAATAAGATCAGGGCCTAATTAATCAAGGACAGGGCCGGTTCCTGGCATAAATGCTTTATGTGGTTGTTTAGGGCCAACTTTTAGGGGGGGGCCACATGAACAGAAAGTTAAATGGTCACATTTATACAGCGCTTTTCTACCTTCATGGGTACTCAAAGCGCTTTACATCAAGGAACCATTCACCCATTCATACACCAGTGTGCGCAGACACCGGAGGCAAGGTGGGTTAAGTGTCTTGCCCAAGGACACAACAACAGCATGCACGGTGGGGGTTTGAACCGCCAACCTTCTGGTTAGTGGACAAGCGGCTCTACCAACTGAGCTACTGCCGTTCTGAGCAGCAGTCTCTCTCACTGAGCTCTGAGGAATCACTAAAATAGAAACTTGCAAATAAAGGTTAATGCCCAGAGAGTTTGAGTTATTCTCTGGCAGAGCAGCAACTCGGGTTTAAATATGAGCCCAGTTCACACCAAAGCAGCGACTGACGCGAATGAACTGCTTTCTGTTTTAATCAATCCGACAGTTCACACCGGGGACGACTTCGCATCTAACAACTTCCTGCGACACTACGCTCAAATTAGGTTGGAGTATTTTTGGAGCATCTACGCAGCGATCTGCAGAGCTACAGCCAGGAAACACAGGCTCCAAGTGTCAAAATAAACTTCTGCTAGACTTTCAAAATAAAGGCTCACTGAAAACAGCGGCAATGTAAACACTACGCACTGAGAAGTTGATTCTTGAGGCGGAGAAATGTAACGTAATTTGCGAAGCCAAGCAGCCATTTTACAAGGACAACCTGCAGAAGTAGAAGCTACAGCGCTCTGTAAAGACAACTTTCTGTTCAGGCAGTGAGTCGTCTGTAAAACTCAGGGGGGAGCCGCTTGATCAGCGTTACAGCAGCAGCTCTGGCGTCGGTGTGAATAAATGCTTTTAAACTGTACGCGCGTAAAACGACCTGCTGCTGCGACGCTCTCGAGACGTTTTCGGTGTGAATTCGGGGTAAGAGTTATTCTGATAATGTTTTGTCTTGAATTTTGGAGCAAAGTAAAACCATAAATTCTGTCCAGTGTGCCCTTCAATGTAGTTGGCTGCTAAAAATGTTTTTTATCATCTAAAATGCACCAGAATACAGGAAATTACATCGGTTTTGTTCAGAATTGCCCCCCAGACCCCCCCTGCTCTATATCACTCCTTCCACAAACATCAGGGGCACAAAGAGGGAAGCAAAACAAAGCAGTTTGTATTTTTAACAGTGTTCACTTTCCAGTAAAGATCTTGTTCAAATAAGGTTAATCTATTTGTCCTTGTTTTTTGGTGTTTGCGCTTGCAGTAATTTGGGAGCCACAAAGAAAATTTTGTTTAGGGCCACTAAAACCCTACAGCCGGCCCTGGTCAGGGACGTCCTGTTATTGGTTGATTAGTTACATGCGCTCTTTTTTTAACTAGATAAAAGAATAAATAGATAACGTAGACAGATATTTTTTACTGCTATTCGTTCTTAATATGTTTATTCAAATTAATAATTTGACGTCGACCGTTTGTGTAACACTCTGGTAGCTTCCTTCCCTACGGAGAACCAAAACTGCCAAATCAATAAATTCATAAATCAATTAAAAAATGCTCTTACTGAAAAAAAAATATTTAAACAAGGCAAGAAATGCTGAAAAAAAAAGGTCACAGGCCAGGTAGACCAGCATGCACCTGGGCGGGCCTATGCTTTTTAACCAGACTGTCATGCAGTGGAGCAGGAGCGGTGTTGTTTGCCTGCAAAAATGAAAAGTCTTCTTCTGTTTCTTCCCTTTAAGAGTCGTGTGTACTGCAGCCTGTTCCAGTAACAATGGGCCGGCGCGCCCCAGACAGTGGCCAGTTATTCATAGAGCTGACTTTTTATTCCAAAGAAAATGAATTTGTTTTCCCTGAACATTTACAAAATGTTGTTGCTCACAGCTGACATTTTCCATTAAAACAAAAAGATTTAATTCCTCTGTATGTGCTTTATGTCTGTATGAAGCAGAAACATATACATCCCACAACTCAATGGGATTTCAAAAATATTTAAAAGCCTTTATTTGATGGGCAGTATTTAGTTGATGTTTAAAAAACGCCAACACGTTTCAGCCTCAGGGCCTTCATCAGGGCATGTGCATTATTAAAAGAAACAAAATGGCTGCCAGAACTCTTTTATACCTAGGCTGTGTCCAAACGCCAATCCCTCTGTAGTGCACAATACAGTGGTCACTCCATTTTGTAGTGGTCTTTAAACTGAACACAACACGTCTGAATGAAACCAGTTAGAAACACCTTTTTTTACTTCTGTCACATTGTAACCAGAAATAAAAAGCTCTTAAATAAACCGCTGCAGTGTAAATTGCTAACGTTAGCTTAGCCAGCGTTCAGCCTCCGCACGTAAGGCACAGAGCTGCAATAATCCACTCTGTTTTATTCATTACAGCCATAATTCATGTTAAATATCACACATATGACTATTATTTATCTATAAATACTAAAACATCTGAGTCTGGTCAGGCTTTATCACAGAAGAACATTATCAGCGGAGTTTCACCAAACCTTTTTTTTTACACAGACGCCAGAGTCACATGATCACCGGTCATGTGACTCTGAATCATTCACAAAATGAGTGCACTACAGTCCGCTGTATAGTGCTGGACTTTATAGTGATTGAGGGGTTAGGGGCTAGGGAGGACCAATCCAAAGATTAAATCCATAACAAGATAATCACACCACATTATTGTAGAAACCGCAAATAAGAAAAGTTAATTAATTTTAATATAAACAGAGAATAATCACAAAAACATGATGCATAACTATGGAATCACAATGAAAATAATTCACAAGAAAGGAGTAAAGTCAAGTTCTTCATTTAGGCCTGGATATTTTGTTGCCTTTATAGTATTTATCAAGTTTATGTAGCATAAAAAGCCTTTGGGGAGCTCTAAAGTTTTGTCTTTAAGTCTTTAAGCCAACATTTAACACGACAAACGCTAACTCCCTCCAAATTTAGCTTCGCATACAGGAACCATATAAGAGTCACCATTTACCCATCACACCGCTGCTCCCACACATCCACATTTTCCACTTTTTTACTACAACCCAAATAGTTTAACTCGAGTAAATATTTGAGGCGAAATATGTGATAAGCCCCCCCCCCCCCCGAGAGGTACGGCCTGTGCAGAGCGGACAAGAATCTGACCTCCTGACTCCAGCGTCACGGTTAGATCAACACCGAGAGGCTTTAGATGAACCACCCCGAGCCCCTACTAGCATCCAACTGCTGAAAAATTACACTTAACTGCCGAAAACGGTGCTCTCTATTTATCTACGGACGCTCAATGGTCCTATTCATGGACATTTTTTTGGCCCTGCCTTCTCCTCTCGCCGGAGCCCCGCAGCGAGACGGCCTCCAGGATTTCACTGTGTGCTCAAACAGAAAGTAATAGAAACCAAATGAAAAGAGAGAAAATGTGGTTATCTCAACACGAAACATGTGCTGAGGAATAATCTGATACTTTCCCAGATATGGCCAGCTGTGTGTGTCCAGGCTGTTCTCGCACAAATGTAAAGAGACGTATCACAAGACACGCACGCTATCAGAAAACTCTGTCTCCTATTAACTGTGTCATAATGTTGTCTGCACCAGAGGAAGACTGTACTGATAGAGACCAAGACCAGTCTGAGTCCAGAGTGAACCGAGACCAAAACAAGGCCAAGACTTTCAGGGTTCAAGGCTGAGTATTTGAAGGACCAAGACCAAGGCAAACCGAGACCAAACCCTGTGAACTAAGACTAAATGAAGGGGGAAAGTTTAAATAAAAAAGTGGTTTAAATTCATTAATGATTATTTTAATGATTTAATGCAACAGACTCCACAAACAAACAGACAGAAATTTCCTGGTTCTTCTGATGCAGAAAACCAAAATTATGACAATTGTTTTTTTAAATAAGGTTTGGTAAATAAAATCTCAGAAACTGCCACATCTGAGACTGAGACAAGACCGAGGCCGAGTAAATCTGCAGCCAAGACCAAGACGAGACCAAGACCATAAAAAAATGGCAAGACAAAGATCGGTTTTGGGCGCTACAACACTGGTCTGCTCCTCAAAAACAGACCTGGAGAGTATTTTGTTTCAGTAATCCTGTCTGCAATCTGGAAAACGCTCAGAAACCAGAAAGCGCTCACTACGAAGTCATGTTGCTAACAGCCGAGCTAAACAGCCATTTTATGCTCTATTTCCCACTGTTGCTCCTCAAATGAAGACGAGATGAGGACGACCAATACAAATAAACACTGATCTGACATCAGGTCAATCAGTGATTCTCAAACTTTTCAATCCAAGTACCATCACAGAAAATATTTGGCTTTCCAAGACACATTTTTTACTGAAATGGATCCAAAAATCAGGATTAAACCAAGTCTAAACCAGGACAAACCCAGGCCTAAACCAGGTCTAACCCAGGACAAAACCAGGTCTAAACCAGGTCTAAACCAGGTCTAAACCAGGACAAAACCAGGTCTAAACCAGGACAAAACCAGGTCTAACCCAGGACAAAACTAGGTCTAAACCAGGACTAAACCAGGTCTAACCCAGGACAAAACCAGGTCTAAACCAGGTCTAACCCAGGACAAAACCAGGTCTAAACCAGGAAAAAACCAGGTCTAAACCAGGTCTAACCCAGGACAAAACCAGGTCTAAACCAGGTCTAACCCAGGACAAAACCAGGTCTAACCCAGGACAAAACCAGGTCTAAATCAGGACAAAACCAGGTCTAAACCCGGTCTAACCCAGGACAAAACCAGGTCTAAACCAGGTCTAACCCAGGACAAAACCAGGTCTAAACCAGAACAAACCTGCACGAAACCAGCTCCAAACCAGGACTAAACCAGGACTAAACCAGGACTAAACCAGGACTAAGCAGTGGTCTAAACCTCACAGGCCTCCAATCCACGTACCACCAGTGTTACCTGTACCTCAGTTTGAGAACCACTCATGTAGATTATCTCACTACTATTCTGCAAATTATTATCTTAATACATCATAAATTTAAGATTATTCATTTCTTGTTATCCTAATTATCTGCAGCAGCTTTATCAGCGCAGATATATTTATTAATGCTATGTTTTTGCAGGATTCAGAGATAACCTGGGAGTATTTGGCTGCTCTCACTCCTCTCTCCTGCAGACTTTTGACCGCAGCCTTCCTGACCTCCTCTTCCCCGCTCCATGACTCACCACCGGAGGATTTTTACACAGCGAATGAAAATAAACTACCGCTGTTTTGGAGCATTTACAGCTGAATCAGGCGCGTTTGTCTCTTGCCGAGGGGAAAAGCTTGTCATTACAGAGGCTAAACAAAAGCGAAACAAGTTCAATCAAAATCCCACAAGAATTGACGGCCCGGGCGCGTTCGGAGCTGGAGCTCGACGAAACATAAATGTCATGGGAGAAGATAAAGCGGTGCGGTGCCAGGACGGACCGAGCACCAGAAGATAACTGAGGAATTTCAACCGCTCTGAGAGAAATAATAAAAAGCAAACCACATCAAGGCCAAAGAAATATCCCTGATGTCCAAACTTCAACCAACTCTCCGTCTGCAGCAGCCACAAGTCAGAGTCTAAACAGAGCAAAGTCAATTTCAGTGAGTTACATTTGAAATAATCTCAAGTAGAACCATGGCTGTATGCAGTTATAAGGTCTAAGAGGTCCAGTATTGATATTTTACTTCCATATTTTCATTATTGTCCTGGATTTTTTGCTATAAGATGTTTGTTTTTCTTTTATGTTAGGCCTGATTTCCAGTTTACTTCATCAGGCGGATCTATTTTTTGAAGCAAGAAGGTGAAGGTGTTTTTTTCTTGTGATAGACAAATCCTTGGGTAAGAAGCTTTGTTGGATCTTGGTGTTTTGTTTCCTGCCTATAGCCCTGAGTAGGACATATGTAGTTAGTTGAAGATTGTATTGAACATCTCTAACACCTCAGTCACAAGTGGACAGTACCAAACTACAGGAGGCCATACACTGAACTCAACCAGTAAACGGATTCAAACACTTACTGTTTTTATATTTAAGATGTTTTATCGGTTTACTGGATATAACAGACTGGATTATTGCAGCTCTTTTTGCATTAAGAGATCATTTCATCATCATTTCTTTATCTGTGCAGGCTAAGGTAAGCTAACATGAGCCACAGCTGTGTATTTAAAGAGCAATTTATTCAGGATTACATCACAACAACAAGAAAAAACTCGTCGTTTACAGTTTGAAGACCTGCCACGGTCCTGCTGTTCTCCTCAGAAACTTGCAAAGCATTCTGGTCTATATTGACTGTCTAGTCCACTACTTTCCCACAATACACTGTGGGAAAGTTTGAGTGTACTGCTGTTCATTCAAACACCTACAAACCAAAATGACGTGATCATCTCTGCAGTGCACTATACAAGGGTCAGGAATGACATTCAGACCCACACTAAACATTATGTTTTCATCTTTTACAGCCTCATCCCAACCTAACGCCTTACACAACAGAGTTCAGGAGCCTACGTCATGAAGCGACCGTGGAGCGATGGGTCCTCCTCTTTGTGTTCAAAAACAGCTAAATATATGAGTAGCATTCATCACAGCGGAATTAAAAAGTAAACAAACGAGCCTTGACACAACTCTTTTAACTGCTTTGTCACTCTTGGTGAATATTTATCACACACTGAAGTCTGATTCTTTAGTGTGTGACTTCATACTGAATGCTAACTCCAGGAGTTTACATCTGTTAGAGAAATGTGTATATAAGTTATCTACTTTTATATGTCTTATAAAATCCTAAGTACAATATGTGTGTTGTGAATGTATTAATCATGTGCTGAGTTACAGAGTGTTCCAGTAAGATAATGCTGACGGACGACTGACTGCTTAATCTATACTGACCATATAGATTAAGCATGGCATGGCCGCAGAAGAATGACCAACTGGATAAGAAAGTGCGGCCTCAGAACTGATAACCAGCGTTGTTATGTTAAATGATCATATGTAGAGTTGATGACTGTCTCTGTCCTAGTTCCCCAATTCCCTTATTGGACAGAGACGGTGCATGTAACCAGGGGCGTGATGTTTAATAAAAAGCATGAGAGCACCAGGGAGCCCAGAGCACATGGAGGGAATGTCCCCGGTGCATGTCACTGGGTCTTCATCTCTGTCTGCTCTCCAAGTAAACCATTTAACGTGTCTGTGTTTCTTCTTGTTTTAGTATTATATAGTTGGATTAACCAGCTCCAACAACATCCTAAACATGTTTTTCTGTTGGAGTGGTCCAGTGTGATCGCAGAAGTGACGACACGATCCCAATCGCTAGAAGCATTTACATAATCTTTAAGGATTAACATACAGAACATACAGGAAGAGTAAATAATACAGAATGTAGTATTAGTACAGCAGGCTTCCATACAGTTTCTGAGTGGAGTCTGCAGGTCCTGCCCATGTTACTGTGGGCTTTAGGCGGGGCAGGAGCACTGTCCAGGACAAACCCAGGGGCCATAGTCACAACAGGAATAAGTGGAAGAAGATAAATCAAGTTTATATACACTCAAGGAAAAAAAGAAACGCACCACTTTCATTTTCTCAATTTGTCAAAAAATATTACAGCCAGTGAAAAATGACAGACTTCAATGAGTTTAGTTCTATTCTGAGTCAAAATGAAATGACTGTTTTCCTGGTTCTGGTTGATTGATTTTGATGAGCAATAACAACTGTATTTTTGTATTAATCACCTTTGTCTGGGTCTGGGAGGAAAACTCAGAGATGAATTGGACCTGTCCTCAATTGTGCACAACCATTCCCTATAAAAAGACACCAAAATGGAAAAAAAAGCACATTTGTTCCCAATGCCACGACTCCTGCAACCAGAGAGAGATTGGCAGCCATTGGCCTGCTTCAAGCTGAAGGAGCACACGGCTGTAGCCAGGAGTTTGGAGTCCATCACTCTACTGTTGTACGCCTCGCTGAGCGTTTCCACACCACTGGATCCTCCAATGACCGTCCCAGATCTGGTCGACCACATGTCACAGCTGCTGCATTATTATTGTTTGGTCATGTTATTGTTATTGAAACTGTCATAAGCATTGATTAATTGGGTCTGAATATCAGGGACGGGTATATGGTTGATGTGCACATGGAATATTTCCATCAAAAATAAGTAACCAAACAAAAATGTGGTAAAAAAGCAGTGGTGTGTTTCTTTTTTCCTTGAATGTAAATGTGTATTTATTAAATATTCTGCTAAGATTATATCAGTTTCAACCTTCTCAGTCATTGTCCACAATCTGTGAAATCAACTCCACCTGAAAACCAGCTTCACTGATCATTTTAAATCTTAAAACCCACCTTTTCAATCTGGCTTTTATTTAGGTTTATTTTGGGAGTCAACCCACTTCATTTTGAGTCCTCTCGTGTTTTCTCCCACCGTCCAAACTCGTTTCTGTGAACTGTGACTCAGAACTGCCTCTGTAGTAAATGAAAGTGAGAGTGGAGTCTGCCTCGTTCACACTGCAGGTAAAAGTGGCCCAAATCTGACTTTTTTTGCCCAGATGTGACCAGGGCCGGTTCCTGGCATAAACGCTCTATGGGGTTGTTTAGGGCCACAACCTTTACAGGGGCCACATGATCAGAAAGGTCAGAACAGCGCCGCCGTTCGTACGCTCACTGTGCGTAGGGCCCCAGCTGCTGGAGGAGGCATCAGAACTTTGCCAGTGCAGCTGTATTTACAAAAAAACTCAAAACACACAGAGATATGCAGTAAATGTGTGCTGATGGAGAAGATTCTAAGCTTTTGACAGTTTTTGTTTCAAGACTCTACATGCGGGGACTGTGGAGAAATGATTTGTTAAAGCTTTAAAACAGTTGACGAGGTTTTGATAAAAGGCGAGCTGCACGCGGTTCTAATTAACGACGATGTCGGCAAAATCTGCCCGACTTGTTCAGATCATATCGCTAATGTTTTACTCGAAAACAATCAGTACTGAGTACTGAGTTGGTGGGACAAGAGGAAAGATGAGACGGGAGAGAGGAAGCTTACTGCTGGTTCACTGAACAAAATAATCCCAATCACGAACTCACAATGAAAAATATCAAAATATTCATATCTTGAAAATACACAAATCTCTAAACAGATAGTCAGTAATAGGTTTGACTGCTGTGGGGTGATTCAGTATTGTGGTGCCCTAGGGCAGGTTTTCAGAATGGGCCCCAAAGTTACGAAGCACATTCAGTATTTCACATTAAAATGAAGCTGTTTTGCTGAGTTTAATGCCAAAATCATGTGCTCACACTCTACATACTGTCACTTAGATTAGTAAAAAATAATGATTGTGAAGTAATTTTTTTAAATTAATATTTAGAAATAAAAAGCCTAGCTTTTGGAGCCACATTGAAACAAAGTCAGAGGTAACATATCCTGCTCTTATATTTCAGACTGAAGGCTGTTTCTGAGCTGGAGCAGGGGCAGAGCAGAGCGGTCTCTGGGCCTGGGGCCACCCTGGGGAACCACTAAAACACAAACTTAGAATAAACAAAAATGAAGTACCATATAGTTTTATTCATGCTCTGGTCTATGTAGAGCAGTAGCTCGTGTTTAAAATATAAGAGTTGTTATTTTAATGTTTTGTCTTGAATTTTGGAAAGAAATAAAATCATAAATTGTGTAAATATTTACTATATTATAGTAACAGCTGAAAATATTTTTATCACCTAAAATGTACCAGAATACAGTAAACAGAATCTGTTTTGTTCAAAGTTTTCTGGGGGAGGACCTGCAAACCCCCCCTGCTTTATTTTATTCCTACTAAAAATTGTGTGTTTGATCGATCAGAGGCACAGATCTGGAAGCAACACAAAGATGTTTTGTTTTTTATGGTGTTCATTTGCCATCTCCTTCAAATAAGGTTAATTAATGTGTCCTTGTCTGTTGTTCTGTATGTGTCAGTGTGTGTTATTTGGTGTTTGAGCTTTCAGTATTTAGGGGGCCACAAGCAAATTCTTGTTTAGGGCCACTAAAACTCCAGGGCCGGCGCTGTATGTGACCCTTGACAGAACAAACCAGATTTTTTAAATGTGCCCCAGGCCACTTTCATATGTGTTCCTCCCAAACCAGATGCAGATCTTTGACAATGTGACTTTAGTCTGAACGGCCAAGTCATAGTTTATCTGACTTTTACGTCGTTGAAATGCAACAAACTCTGTGCTGGAAGAGGAGGGAACTGTCCAGATCACATGATAACAAACCTGACAGACAGCGCTCATGGAGCTCGTCCGTGAAAAAAAAGAGGTTTTAAATGTAATCTGTATTTAAGGTGACAATCCTGCTGAAGCTAAACGTCAGGAGTTGTATCGTAACACAAAGAGTAAGACAAATAAGACGAGAAATATTAATAAATTAGGACTGAGGAGTGTCGCTGACCAGAGCTGCACAATATATCGCAAAATTATCGTTATCGCAATATCAGCAAATGCAATATCCGTATCACAATATTATAAATATATCGCAATAACGCTGTGGTCTTCCATCTGACAGAGATTTACACTGAAGAATCATTTTCCACCAGAGCCTTAAAAGAACATGTGTTGTGACTAAATAAAAATGTTTAAAAAGTCCAGTTTTAGTGGTAATTTAATTAATTTAGTCACAGCTTAGCCTTGTTTTATTCCTGGTTTAGTCTGTGTTAAGTTTTGATTTTGTCGCTGTTTTGACTTGTAAATACAGGAACTTACATTTTTGTGAAATGTAGTGAATTTAACTTACTATGTTTAAAAAATAGGCTCTATTTTCAAATAGCAATAATATCGTTATCGCAATTTTCAATACAGTTATCGAATATCGCATGTTTTCTCCATATCGTGCAGCCCTAATCGTAACTGTACTGAGGAGAAATGAGAAGAGAAATAAGACGAGAAATAATAAGAAGGAATTAGGATTGAGGAGTGTTGCTGAGAGATGTGCTCAAACATTTTCCACAATATCCTGAACTTATGGATAAACTCCGAGTCCAGGCTTCATCAGGGCTTTTTTTGGTCGCTTTAGGGCTGAAAAAGGCTCACACACGAGACATTTAAACTGTAAAGTGAACAGCCCAGAGTCTGTCTCCTCCCCCTAAACAACATCTCAGAAATATGCATCTGCTCCCACCTCTGCTGTGTTATCCTTTTCTTTTCTTTAACACTTCATCTTTACATCCACACGCCACACTTCCCGCATCAGCTCAGACGTTCGGGAAGGCGACAGTCCACTCCCCGGCGGCCTAAACGCGTAAACACCGGCCTGTTTGATGAGCGAGAGCGTACGGCGGCGCGTGCATACGGAGCTGTGTACACACCGGGCCCCGTGCGTTTCAATAGAGGTGATGTCAGATGGCCCACAGGAAACACAGACTCTGTCGCGTCAGCAGCAGCCCGCTCTTACACTGGGCCACATGCCGTACGCCGTATATTACTACACACACAACTTACTGTAAGCAGGGAGCGCTGAAGGTGCCCCAAGCCAAAAGATCATATTTACTGCCACTGCATGGAGGGTATATTGTTTATTCAGCGCTGATAGATCAGAAAATGATAAGGGGAAGAAAGAAAAGCTCCTTGTCCACAATGAGACAGCAGAAAACACTGTAACCTTAAAGGATCTTTGAGGAAAGCTCATATATTCAGATTATATACAAACAGGACACTGACAATGCTGCTGAAACTCATTTTGAAACATTTTGGGATAGTTCAAGTTCACGTTGTATGGAAGCAAACTTGTCTCATTACCTTTTTGAACTTTAAATGCATTTGAACACTGAAAAAAAGACTCTGAATTTTTTTGTCACTGAAATTTCTAATTTTCACAGTTTTTTTTGTCAGTGATCAAAATTTCAGAATAAAAAACTCGATTGCATATATTTTCAAGTCCTCAAATTTGATCTCTTGGTCTCTCTCAGACACTTCAGTGGTCAGGAGCTCTGTTCAGTTCATGACTACGGTAAAGATGTTAAATTACAAAAAGTTACAAAACATTTTAAAGATATGTATTTTTATTGACTTACTTGTTAAAATCAAGTACAGCTTATTTAAGTCAGTAAAAACCAAAATTAATAATAAAAATATCTTGCTCGTGCTTCCAATACAACTGGTTCCAATACACAAGGTTTAATGCAAATTTTTTGAAGGTGTATTTTAGACTGGAATTTGAGGACTATTTCTTTTTTAAAGGAAAATGTTTTATTCTGAAATTTTGATCACTGAAAAAAAAAACATGTGAAAATTAGATACTGACTTGATTTTACAAAAAAATCTGTGATATAAATTCAAAGGCAGGTGAAATCTACAAATATATGAATAAAATAAAACATAAAACTGTGTCTTTTGCCTTGCCAAATACACTTTTTTCCACTTTTGGAAATTTCACGCAACACTTGATTATAGTAGGAAAAAAATTACAATATATAAATGTTCCTCTGCTTATCACTATTATTGTAGATGAAGTCTAACCCGGCGACTTTGGGCCTGAGGGTTAGGGTTAGAGATAAACAGTTACTGTATCTCACTCACTACACAAAAGGTAGATTCCCAGTTTCCCTGTGCGTGTTTTTGGAAGAGGAGAGAACCCACAGCGGCCCGGGGATCAAGGACAGAGAGCTAACCACTCTCTAACAGCAGTAGCTCAGTAGGTAGAGCCATTCGTCCACCAACCAGAAGGTTGGCACTTCAGCAGCATTGCATACTGCCATTGTGTCCTTGGGCAAGACACTTCACCCACCTTGCCTGTATGAATGTGTTAATCGATGCTTGTTTAGCAAAGTACGGCTCTTGGTTGAGAATCAGAACAGTTCATGTTTGGTTTAAATTCTAGTTAAACTCAAGTGGTTTTATTTTCAGAGGTGGACAGTAACAAGGTATATTTACTTAAGTACTGTACTTAAGTACAGTTTTTGAAAATTTGTGCTTCTTACTTTTACTTCACTACATTTGGAAGATAAATACCACACTTTCTACTCCACTACATTTCTAATAAAGGCCTTGTTACTCGTTACTTCTGTGGAGAAACAAGAAGAGAAGTTTTCAACTTTGCGTGTGGCATTTCCCATTTACATGCCCAATACACTCCAGCACAGAAGGGGGCAGTATACAGATGTGCATGGTGGTAGAAGAAGAAGGTCGTAGAGGTCGTACACGCTCAGTTTGCGCTGTGAATTTTTGAGGTAAAGATGGCAACAGAGGATGACGACGACTCCACCAGAGACCTGTGGTCCTGTCTCCAACCCATGTTCCAGGTTCAAGACATAAAAAATGATTCATTTTGCTTTGTTTACTTCAGACGGACGTCTTCACAGCCGTCCAACCTGAGAAATCATGTGGAGGTCTGTGTACTTAAAGTTACACTGTGTAACTTTTCTCCTAAATATGTGGGGCATACTGACTTGTTTTTGTGATTTTTTGAGCGATTATAAGGCCTGAGGTGCGATCTGTTGCTCCGAGCGGGGCTTCTGTACTGAGAAACCACCCTCGCAACTTGGCCGGGAGCGCTCCGCTGTTGAGGAAGAGTCACGTGACAGGGAACGACTTGAGGCGCAGTATAACCAGGAAGCTACTTTTAGCGTTATTATTTTCGCCAGTTCGTCAGGGCCGAAGGACACAAGAAGATGAAGACAATGTCGGACGAGGCAAGAAAAAGAAAATGTGAAAGGGACCGCACCAGATCACAGACAAGAGTCAACATCGGACAGACTTTTGCTCGCTGGCGTCAGATGAGAGACAGAGAAAGCTGCAAATCGGATCACGTTTTTGCTTCTTTATTGTTGGACAGGTAAATTAGCCTCTTTATTTTTTCTTTAGAACGTGCTTTTTCATACAGTTATTAGTTGTTTTTACTGCGACCATTGCGCGATATTTGTTGATAAGCTAACGCTAGCGCTAACTCTATAGAAGATCCAGTCCAAACTTCCAAAGGTAGCAGCAGGTCAACTAAAGTTGAAACAATGATGAAATAGACGCACGCTCGCACAGTTTCAGAAGGAGGAGGGGTCCTAGTGTTTACGTTTTGCGACAGTGCAGTGGCACCTGTGGCCTCTAGAGGCGCAAGCCCGGGAATCTTACACAGTGTAACTTTAAACACTCGTGTAACTATACATTTACTGTATACTCGGTCAAATAATCTTATGAACTCTGCTGGATAGAGGCCTTTTTGTTAACTTTAGATGTTTTTTTACACTACGTTTGGATTTTTAGGTCGGACCTGGTGTGTGTGTGTCTGTGTGTGTGTGTGTGTGTGTCTGTGTGTGTGTGTCTGTGTGTGTGTGTGTGTATGTGTGTGTGTATGTGTGTGTGTGTGAGTGTGTGTGTGTGCGCGCTTATTGTCACTGTAGGTATGAAGTCACTTCCTTAGTGACACTTGTCCCAGGGGCAAACAAACCTGGATAACACAAGGAATTGCTTCAGTATCAACTATCAAACTGGCTTTAGAGAAGCTAACACCGGGCCACAGACAGCAACTCGTTAACTTCCACACCAAGAAAACATTTGGCCAATTTAATTGCCAAGATGTCACACAAACGACTGCACATAACTTCAAGGTTCCACTCAACAATTATTAATCATTCAGCCAATGCACAACAGCAGCTTAACACACAATTTGTTCAGAGTTCTTATGATCAAACCACTTGACGATGGCAAAACAGGTGAGAGCAGAGAACATTAGCCTAAAGTTACATGTCATGTTTGTAAGGAAGGTGGAGCAATGTGTGGGTTACTTTATTATAAATGAAGCTCACATCTCTATTCTTCCGTTCAGTGAGGCAAACGTGTTCATAAAACACAGAAATCACTCTGTCACTGTAGACTGGTGGTTTCTGTATAATGTCCGATTGAAAACGCAGCCAATACATTCAGACGAGTTTGTCCCAAAACATTCAGAAAAAAGATTTAATCCTCTTCAGAGTCAAAAACACCGCTCTGCTCCGAGTGTAATGGAGATTTGAGATAATTTCAATGTCTTAAAAACTCCTGAAAACTCCGCGCTGCTGTAGATTATCATTAATAAACAACTTCGGTCACAATAGTTCTTGAGCTAATAAAAATTAGCCCCTTTTCCGTATTTTGCGGCAATATTGGTTTATTTTAAAACAAAAAACAATAGTGAGCATGTAACCAGTACAATACAAGATTAGAATATCACATAAGACACATAAGAATATTAAAAAGTATATATTAATTTACAACAAAAACTAACATACGTGCCTCTTGTCATTCTAATCTAAATTATTCAGTCCTGGGAACTAGAACAAATACTGCAGTAATAATTAAGAGTAAAAAGCTCAGTGTGAAGTGCTTCCCCCTGAGATTAGACCTAGAGCAACTCAACTCGACAATAAACTCTCTCACACTCTCAAAAAATGTCTTGATTGTTGTCTTTAAGGTAAAAAAGATTTTTCAAAAAAGTACTCAAGCACCTACTTCAGTACTTTTACTCAAGTAATAATTAGACTGAGCGACTTTTACTTGTTTTGGAGTAAGATTTGCCCAGGAGGAGCTGTACTTTTACGTAAGTAATGAAGTAAGTACTTTGTCCACCACTGCTTAAAATGTGTTAAAGTGGAGCAGAGAAGTGAGTTTAATGCACACACCAGCCTCACACAGACACACACCAACCTCACACAGACACACACCGGCCTCACACAGACACACACCAACACACACAGACACACACCAACCTCACACAGACACACACCAACCTCACACAGACACACACCAGCCTCACACAGACACACCCCAACACACACAGACACACACCAACCTCACACAGACACACACCAACCTCACACAGACACACACCAGCCTCACACAGACACACACCAACCTCACACAGACACACACCAACCTCACACAGACACACACCGGCCTCACACAGACACACACCAGCCTCACACAGACACACACCGGCCTCACACAGACGCACACCGACCTCACACAGCCTCACACAGACACACACCAGCCTCACACACACCCACCAGCCTCACACAGACACACACTGACTTCACACAGACACATACCAGCCTCACACAGACACACACCAGCCTCACACAGACACACACTGACCTCACACAGACACACACTGACTTCACACAGACACATACCAGCCTCACACAGACACACACCAGCCTCACACAGACACACACTGACCTCACACAGACGCATACCACAGCCTCACACAGACACACACCAGCCTCACACAGACACACACTGACTTCACACAGACACATACCAGCCTCACACAGACACACACCAGCCTCACACAGACACACACTGACCTCACACAGACGCATACCAGCCTCACACAGACACACACCAGCCTCACACAGACACACACCAGCCTCACACAGACACACACCAGCCTCACACAGACACACACTGACCTCACACAGACGCATACCAGCCTCACACAGACGCATACCAGCCTCACACAGACGCACACCAGCCTCACACAGACACACACTGACCTCACACCAGCCTCACACAGACACACACCGACCTCACACCAGCCTCACACAGACACACACAGGCCTCAAACAGACACACACCACCCTCACACAGACACACACCAACCTCACACAGACGCACACCAGCCTCACACAGACACACACCAACCTCACACAGACACACACTGGCCTCACACAGACACACACCAACCTCACACAGACACACACCAACCTCACACAGACACACACTGGCCTCACACAGACACACACCAACCTCACACAGACACACACCAGGAATTACTCTCCTCTTTTTTATTAAATATCGCCACTGCCTTCATGTTTTTAAAGTCAGCTTCAAACATGTTTTTATTTTATTTATTAACACAACTTTTGCTGCCCTGGCCCTGGACCCAGAGCCATGGAAACACAGCAGGTTTTGGGGGCGACCTGTTCCAAGGCGTCCTGTACCATTGTCCCAGGTGGAAATGCGCCTCATGTGATTGTGTGTTTGATGATGGTCGGAGAAGCTTACAATGGCAGCCAAAAGTAACTCACCAGCACTGAATTTGACTGAGGAGGTGCACCTATTTGCAACTTTGACTGTCTCTGATGCATCATTATTATTATTATTATTATTATTAATGACACTCTCCCCCAAAACTGACCCTTTAATCCTGAATCGTAAAGCCTTGTTATCCAGGACATGTCTTGCAGTGATGCTAATAGTTGTTGTGTTTGTGCCTGTGATCTTTTCCGCTCTCTTGTTTCCATCTTGTCAGTAACTTGCGCGCGCCTCCCGCTGAATGACAGACACTCATTTGCACTTTGAAAAAACATAAAATATTAACGGTATGTTTACGATAAAAGGAAAAGCAACTCTCTTCTCCCTTTCTCACAGCCGCATTATTAATTCATACTGTTAAAACGACTTTCCAACAATTAATGGCAGACAATGCGTGGCCCCTGCGCGATTGCTCTTGGAAATGCTGGAGCCTGTCAAGCTATGCATTATAGAGGATCCTGAGTGGGGCTTATCTATAGAAAGCACGCTGTTAGCTTTAAAAGTATGGCCACAAAGTCTTTTATTTTTTGCAGCGGCGGTGGCGGGTGGATGTCGTTGCGGCCTACCACACAATTACTCCGGGCCGGACACAAAGTAAGCCTCATTTAATCCAGCAAGCGTTTAAGGTGTCATCGAAACCAGAGCGTATTTAGCCACAAATGCCATGTAAGCATTCGAGCGAGGCTTCTGCAGAGAAAACAGCCGGATCTGAGGCAACATCCAAGTGATTTAAGGTCATTACGAGCGGCAGCAATGAAGTACCACACTGATAGCACTTTTGAAACTCTTCATACTCATACATGTACTACTGCTGGGCCTAACCCTACAAACATGTGTCCGGAAGACTTTTTAACACTGTTTTGATCATGACAGAACAAATGGCGGGTCATCAGATCGATCCTCAGTACGGCCATCACACAAACTCTGAGTGGAGAGTTAAAGTCCTCCCTGTGTTACTGTGGGTTCGCTCCTCTTCTTGCCCCCGTCCCACACACAGGCATGTACAGGTGAACTGGAGACTCTGCATGTCCCAGAGTGAAAGTCTGTGTGTGTCTCTGTGTTGGCCCTGGGACTGTCCACTGTCCAGAGTCTGCTCCACCTGAGGCCCAGAGTTGCTAAGAATGGCTACAGTCAGCCCTGCCCCCGAATGAGAACAAGACACAGGAACTATCGTATTTTCCAGACTTTCATCGTCTGGCTAGGGGTGCGACGTATACTCAGGTGTGACTTATATATTAAAATATTTCAGGTGTTGGTTAGAGGGCGCTCTAGGCTTGTGTACCAGCATCTGCTGCACCTGTACCACTGACAATTTAAAATGTAAACATTACCACTAACAACTTAGGCTATAAAGACAACTGAGAAAGAGCGGAATAATTGGAAATGGAACTGATGCTGAGTCTGACGACAGCCACGCAGAGGAGGAAGCGGCGCTTCGTCTACCTCCGGAGTTGGCGGAGTTGTTCAGAAGCGACACCGAGGATGAAGAATTTAAAGGATTTAGCGATTAGGAGTGAGATGGTGAGTTTGGTGAACTTGTTATATTATGTTCTTTATGCTATAGTTATGTGAATAACTGTTAATATATTACGTTAACATACGAGACACCTATTCAGTTCGTTGTTTATGCTTCATGTAGCTGAATAACCATCAATGTGTTACGTTAGCATAGCGCACACCTATTCAGCTGTTGTTCTCTATTCTATTATTACTATAACTTGTCTTTCAACATGAACTGTCTGTTCTTGGTGTCGGATTTTGTAAAATAAATTTCCCCTAAAAAATGTGACTTATAGTCCAGTGCGACTTACTATACGGTTTTTGTTTTTCTTCATTATGCATTTTTTGTCTAGTGTGACTTATACTCCAGAGCGACTTATAGTCCGGAAAATACATGTAATGAGAATCTTCTCATTCTACTGAGTTACATCATCTCCTTAGTTATGTCCACTAACGATTATTTTGATAATCAATTGATCTTGATTATGTTTGACCTGCTGGCCTGGCTGGATTTTTACAAAATTTTAACAAGACAAAGCTACGTGTGTTAGGTGAGGTGAGTTTATTCAGTCATCAAAAACAAATTGAGATTTGCATTTGCTTTGTTTTTGTGGCCTTTAGGGCTGCACAATATATCACAAAATTATCATTATCGCAATATCAGCAAACGCAATATTCGTAATCGCAAGAATCTAAATATATCACAATAACGCTGTGGTCTTCCATCTGACAGAGATTTACACTGAAGAATCATTTTCCACCAGAGCCTTAAAAGAACATGTGTTGTGACTAAATAAAAATGTTTAAAAAGTCCAGTTTTAGTGGTAATTTAATTAATTTAGTCACAGCTTAGCCTTGTTTTATTCCTGGTTTAGTCTGTGTTAAGTTTTGATTTTGTTGCTGTTTTGACTTGTAAATACAGGAACTTACATTTCTGTGAAATGTACTGAATTTAACTTACTATCTTAGAAAAGTAGGCTCTATTTTCAAATATCGCAATAATATCGTTATCGCAATTTTCAAGCACAGTTATCGAATATCGCATGTTTTCTCCATATCGTGCAGCCCTCGTGGCTTTGCTGCTCTGCCTTGGTAGAAAAACCTCTTCTCTGAGCTCATGACTTGTTTGAAAGACTATAAATAGCCCAGTTAACGATTATTCAATTACTAAGACTTAGATAAATAGATTATTTAAATATAGATGATTATTTCATAAACTTATAGTCGATTCATTTGATCAGCTGTTGCAGCCCTATACTTAACACATTTCCAGTACTTTGTGTACTTATAACTACTTTGAGTTGAAAATGTGTGGTGTTGTTTTAGTAAACAAAACAAAAACAGATACATTTTTGTTGTGGTTTTTCAGAATACAATACTGTTAATACTGTTCAAATACTGTTAATTGTTTACAGTCACCAGTTGTTTGTCATCAATTAAAAATATTTGCTAAATGATGTTTTTCCTCCTTCAAAATGATATCAGCAGCCAAACAGGTAACATTATACAATATGCATAGTTTTGGAAAGAAGCTGTGTGCTTATTTTTTTGTATTTTAACAATAAAATGTCCTGCATGACTGTAACATTTAAAAAAAAAATTCCAGAATACAAACAGTGAAAACAAGTCACTGACAGGTCATAAAGTTGTTGGCATTATGTCACATATTTGTACTTTACTTAAACAATACTTTAACTGCACCTGAATCCTACAATTAAAATGAGTTTAGTTTATTTAGTTTAGTTTTAGCAGTCCTGTGGTGTGACAGGAAAGATCTGTTTTTATAAAAAGCAGCTGCAACAAAACCTGCAGGAGCCATCTGTCATTTACAGAGCAGACAGACTCTGGAGTTAAGGCTGGGAGCTGAAGGAACTGTTATTTTATTATTTTATTCATTTATTTGAAAAGGGACAATGTACATTAATCAACATTAAGCCATGTAAATGCACCTGAGTTTGCTGGATTAGGCTAATGTTCATCGGTAGTCCCTTTGACTAGTTGTAAAAAGGCAACCTTAAAAAACAAAAACAAAAAAACACAAGGTAAATTGCACAATGTACTATAAGTTAACAATTAACAGCAAAATTAATTTACAATAATTTGTCAATAGAGCATCAGTGTCCACACATCTGAGTCTCAACAAGCCTTTTTTTAGCATTCTTCTTAAATGAAGAGAATAATGGAGACTGACCAAATGCAGAATTATTCATTTTTGTAAAATCTTAATTTTCTCAGAAACTGTGCCTGTTTGGTGTCCTGCAGTATGACAGCTGCATTTTTTTCTTTTAAATGATGGAACAGGGATATATTTATTAAGTTAGAGACGAAGATGTTGAATAAAGCGTGATAAGAATTCAAAATTTAGTATGACACCACAGGAAATTCACTACAATTTGGCCATTTTGGAAGTTAAAAAAAAAATATATATATATATATATATATATATATATATATATATATATATATATATATATATATATATATATATATATATATATCAAATCTTAAATTTATGGTGTGTTGTTCAGATTAATTCTGTTTATTTTTGATGTTTCTAATTTGACCTTTTTTGTTATAAAATAATCTCAAATCTAAATCCCGTACCCGAGCCTAAAGCTGCGCCCACACAGCTCCAGAGTCTCGAATGAACTCATCCTTCCTATAAAACATAATTCATTTGTTATTTCCTAAACAAAATGACAGGAGCTGAGAATGAGGTCACTGCTTTATAGTTTTAAATCAGACCTGTGACTAAAACTCTTTAAGTCCAGTGAGAAAAATATAAAGGACATGAAGCAAGATGGCCGACCGTGTTAATTAGCAGTAATGACGCTGGGAGTGCACAGTTTGTCCCAGTCAGCTTTTCAACAATCAATAAACAACTTAACAGCTTCGGCCCGGTCTGACCACAGCCAGCGACCGCACAATTTCATTTTTACAACCACAGAAACAGACTATTACCCGATTAAGAGGTGTGCGCACAAATTTATTTATTACTTCATTTAAACGACAAGTGGGAGCTGCACTACAGGAGAAAAACTGAAAAAAATAGAAAAATATCCTTGTTTTCTATTCAATATACGTCCGTTTTCATTAAATTTGTGATCTAATGTGCAGCTCTATATTTACTACATGTTCATAAATGTCTTTTTGTGCTGATAAATCTGTAAATCTGACGGTGACAGGACCAGAGCAGGGCTGACACACGACTGCACCGCCAACAGAACCAGAGGCACTGAAGAAAAACCAGACTTCAGCAGAGACCAGGGCCCTGACCCCTGACCTTTACCATAAAACCATAAAACCATGAAACCATAGAAATCAATTATGGCTTTAACAGGGACGCACATTTATCTGAAGGTGTGTCTGACATTTAAGGAAAAAGTGTAAAACAAAATTCAGTTAAGGTGTGTGCACAAAAATTGCATTAAAACAGCAAGTTAGAGCTGCATCGTGTGAGAAAATCAGAAAAATATGAGAGAAATGTGTTAAATATTGAGGTAATGATGAACTAGAACAAAGCTAAGTCTAAATCAGGAGTAAACTAGGATTAAACAAGGTCTAAATCAGGAGTAAACTAGGATTAAACAAGGTCTAAATCAGGAGTAAACTGGGATTAAACAAGGTCTAAATCAGGAGTAAACTAGGATTAAACAAGGTCTAAATCAGGAGTAAACTAGGATTAAACAAGGTCTAAATCAGGTCTAAACTAGGATTAAACAAGGTCTAAATCAGGAGTAAATTAGGATTAAACAAGGTCTAAATCAGGAGTAAACTAGGATTAAACAAGGTCTAAATCAGGTCTAAACTAGGATTAAACAAGGTCTAAATCAGGAGTAAATTAGGATTAAACAAGGTCTAAATCAAGACTAAACTAGGATTAAACAAGGTCTAAATCAGGTCTAAACTAGGATTAAACAAGGTCTAAATCAAGACTAAACTAGGATTAAACAAGGTCTAAATCAGGAGTAAACTAGGATTAAACAAGGTCTAAATCAGGACTAAACTAGGATTAAACAAGGTCTAAATCAGGAGTAAATTAGGATTAAACAAGGTCTAAATCAGGAGTAAACTAGGATTAAACAAGGTCTAAATCAGGAGTAAACTAGGATTAAACGTCTAAATCAGGAGTAAACTGGGATTAAACAAGGTCTAAATCAGGAGTAAACTAGGATTAAACAAGGTCTAAATCAGGAGTAAACTAGGATTAAACAAGGTCTAAATCAGGTCTAAACTAGGATTAAACAAGGTCTAAATCAAGACTAAACTAGGATTAAACAAGGTCTAAATCAGGAGTAAACTAGGATTAAACAAGGTCTAAATCAGGACTAAACTAGGATTAAACAAGGTCTAAATCAGGAGTAAACTAGGATTAAACAAGGTCTAAATCAGGAGTAAACTAGGATTAAACAAGGTCTAAATCAGGACTAAACTAGGATTAAACTAGGTCTAAATCAGGAGTAAACTAGGATTAAACAAGGTCTAAATCAAGACTAAACTAGGATTAAACAAGGTCTAAATCAGGAGTAAACTAGGATTAAACTAGGTCTAAATCAGGTCTAAACTAGGATTAAACAAGGTCTAAATCAAGACTAAACTAGGATTAAACAAGGTCTAAATCAGGAGTAAACTAGGATTAAACAAGGTCTAAATCAGGTCTAAACTAGGATTAAACAAGGTCTAAATCAAGACTAAACTAGGATTAAACAAGGTCTAAATCAGGAGTAAACTAGGATTAAACAAGGTCTAAATCAGGACTAAACTAGGATTAAACAAGGTCTAAATCAGGAGTAAACTAGGATTAAACAAGGTCTAAATCAGGAGTAAACTAGGATTAAACAAGGTCTAAATCAGGACTAAACTAGGATTAAACTAGGTCTAAATCAGGAGTAAACTAGGATTAAACAAGGTCTAAATCAAGACTAAACTAGGATTAAACAAGGTCTAAATCAGGAGTAAACTAGGATTAAACTAGGTCTAAATCAGGTCTAAACTAGGATTAAACAAGGTCTAAATCAAGACTAAACTAGGATTAAACAAGGTCTAAATCAGGAGTAAACTAGGATTAAACAAGGTCTAAATCAGGACTAAACTAGGATTAAACAAGGTCTAAGCCAGGTCTAAATAAGGACAAAATCAAGACAAAACTAAGACTAAACCAGATTTTAACAAGCACTAAATCAGGACTAAGCCCGGACTAGAGCAGACAAGACCAAGTAAAATTGGATTTGAGACCAAGGCCGAGAAAAACTGCAGCTAAGCCCAAGACCAAGACCGCGACTGCTGAGACAGCTGAGACTGAGACAAAACCAACACCAAACTTGATATTTTTGCAGACAGAAGATTTTAGACGTAGTTGCTAAAAATTTCAGTTAAACTGTAAATCGTAATGAAAGGATAGAGGATATATTTAGGATATATCCCCACAGCTGCACTTCAGTGGACTCACACCAGTGACCTGTCATTGTTTAAAACAGATGTGTCCAAAGTGCGGCCCGGGGGCCATTTGTGGCACAGTCTGAGATTTCATATGGCCCTCCAGCACTTTTTGTACAGTGTTTCTGTAGCTTTGATCTTTATTTGTGCATCTCATCTGCTGCTCTCTGCCTTGTATTTTCAAATTAGTTTGTTGAAAAATAATTGCAGTTGCAGTTTTTATGTTCAAAGATGTTATTTTGTTGGAACTTAGATTAGATTGAGCTTTATTAATCTCACAGTAGGAGAAATTCACTTGTTTAGGCAGCTCTTATACAGAATTAAGTGCAGAAAGCAAGAAAATAAAGTGAGCACTGCATCACAGACAAAAAAGTGCAAGACAAAAGTGACTTCTTTTAGATTGTGTTGTCAGAGAAAATCATTTATAATTATTTGGCTTTTGAAAACAAAATGCTTATAAAACAATGCACATTTTATTTATTCTGTAGCATGCGTTCAGTTCCTAGAAAACATCAGCGGGGACTGTCGGCCCTTGAAGATTTGTGCATCTCTAGATCTGGCCCTCATTGGAAAAAGTTTGGACGCCCCTGGTTTAAAATGACCAGCTCCAGGTTTAGATACATCTCTTTTTAACAAGACACATTTTTTTCTCAGATGCAGTGCAGTGGTGCTCATCAGAAACATCAGAGACAGGTTCAGTCTTCTCCTCAGACCTGCTGACAGCTTACTGCGTCCCGGGGCAAGACGGCTTCACATGGGCCCATTATAATAGAAAAAATATAAGAAGCAGGGAGCATTTCTGGGCCCCTCTGACCCTGAGGCACGGGATACGGGCCCCCCCACAGTCGACGGCCCTGCATCTTCTACTGCACAGATTCATTAATGTCATCAGTAAACTCCCCATTCTTCATCATCATCCCTCACATTTAACACAGATGTTAGGCTGTTACATCTGTGCAAAATACTTTTAGTAATTTAATACTTTTATTTAAGTAGAAATTTTCATGCGATACTTTTAATTTTATGTGAGTGAATGTGTCTCTTCTAACCATTCAGATTTTTTTTGATACCAGTTCTTAAACGATAGTGCTGCTAATATGGAGAAAACATGCAATATTCGATAACTACGATAACTTCGATAACGATATTATTGCGATATTTGAAAATAGAGCCTACTTTTTGAACATAGTAAGTTAAATTCACTACATTTCACAAAAATGTAAGTTCCTGTATTTACAAGTCAAAACAGCAACAAAATCAAACCAGGAATAAAACAAGGCTAAGCTGTGACTAAATTAATTAAATTACCACTAAAACTGGACTTTTTAAACATTTTTATTTAGTCACAACACATGTTCTTTTAAGGCTCTGGTGGAAAATGATTCTTCAGTGTAAATCTCTGTCAGATGGAAGACCACAGAGTTATTGTGATATATTTATATTATTGTGATACAGATATTGCATTTGCTGATATTGCGATAACGATAATTTTGCGATATATTGCGCAGCCCTATTAAACAATACCTGTTTTTTGCTACCGATACCTCAGCGATACTTTATCTGATACCTATTCTGAGCTAATTCATCTTCTACAATCATAAAACACAATAATATTCAATAAAAGACACATTTCTGGAGCACAATTCTTAGCTGTAAGTTAAAACCAGTAGTGTGTATGATTTATTCTGTTATTTATTTGATTTATGCAAAGGAACATTAAAGGTCCCACCAGGGATTGAAACTGGTATTGAATAACAATATATACTTTTTGATACCAGCAGTATTGTAACTTTTCTTTTGACACCACAAAGGGATAATTTAACGGTACACAGCCCTATAGTCTCTTCTAATGTCCTGCCAAATGCCCCTCCTGCAGACGGCGGATAAAACAAATCACTCCATCTTAAATTGTAAAGTTATTTTTATCCAAAGGTGTGGTACGGGACAGAGAGAGGTGCTCTGCTGCTGCTGATGCACCCACAGCATTACTCTGTCCATAACCTGTTTAAACACAACTAATAAACCTCACGTATTAAAGAAGAGCTTGTATTCTCTCTGACTTTTAATGGTTTACGTTAGGAGCATGAGTGGAGTCTAGAAAAACAGCGTCTAGAGTACTGAGCTTCTTTGTCAGCGTCAGTTTGTTTTAATAATGGCGCGTTGTTTTCAGACTGTTACAAGCATAACAAGCATTGAAACATAAGCAGCTTATAATGCCAAGTCAAATGCATTTAGATTTTTTGCAGTGATTTTTCATGATCCCTGCAGATGATAGTGAAAAATGACATCTCTATGTTTCTTTCATTTGCCTTTTGAGCTCCCCATCACAACCCACATTTATTCACATTTTAATCTTAAATTACTAAAGGAAGTAAATGCTGTAAATCTGATCATGTTTTTACTGCAGTGGTACTGTTTTAAATAAGCAGAGCCGTGCACAGAAGAAATACTGAGGCCCCAAAAAGAGCTTTTCAGGGCAACCGCAAAATTTCTGACTATTATAATCTGAGAGAAACTGTATCAGGCTTAGTCTGGTTTAGTCTTGGTTTAGTCCTTGTTTAGTCCTTGTTTAGTCCTGGTTTAGTCCTGGTTTAGTCCTGGTTTAGTCCTGGTTTAGTCCTGGTTTAGTCCTGGTTTAGACCTGGTTTAGGCCTGGTTTAGTCCTGGTTTAGTCCTGGTTTAGTCCTAATTTAGCTTTGGTTCGGACCTGGTTTAGTCCTGATTTAGTCCTGGTTTAGTCCTGGTTTAGTCCTGATTTAGTCCTGGTTTAGTCCTGATTTAGTCTTGGTTTAGTCCTTGTTTAGTCCTGGTTTAGTCCTGGTTTAGTCCTTGTTTAGTCCTGGTTTAGAGCTAATCTAGTCCTGGCTTAGTCCTTATTTTTTCCTAATTTAGCTTTGGTTCGGACCTGGTTTAGTCCTGATTTAGTCCTGGTTTAGTCCTGGTTTAGTCCTGATTTAGTCCTTGTTTAGTCCTGGTTTAGTCCTGGTTTAATCCTGGTTTAGTCCTGGTTTAGTCCTGGTTTAGTCCTGATTTAGTCCTTGTTTAGTCCTGGTTTAGTCCTGGTTTAGTCCTGGTTTAATCCTGGTTTAGTCCTGGTTTAGTCCTGGTTTAGAGCTAATCTAGTCCTGGCTTAGTCCTGATTTTTTCCTAATTTAGCTTTGGATCGGCCCTGGTTTAGTCCTGGTTTAGTCCTGATTTAGTCCTGGCTTAGTCCTTGTTTAGTCCTGGTTTAGTCCTGATTTAGTCCTGGCTTAGTCCTTGTTTAGTCCTGGTTTAGTCCTGGTTTAGAGCTAATCTAGTCCTGGCTTAGTCCTGATTTTTTCCTAATTTAGCTTTGGATCGGCCCTGGTTTAGTCCTGGTTTAGTCCTGATTTAGTCCTGGCTTAGTCCTTGTTTAGTCCTGGTTTAGTCCTGATTTAGTCCTGGCTTAGTCCTGGCTTAGTCCTTGTTTAGTCCTTGTTTAGTCCTGGCTTAGTCCTGATTTAGTCCTGGCTTAGTCCTGATTTAGTCCTGGCTTAGTCCTGTTTTAAAATTGATTTAGACATTTTAAAGTCAGTACATCGATTTTTCTCAGATTAGTTGAAAGTATTGTGTACTGTGTCTGGACAGTGTTTCTTTTTTATTACAGATATATTCTTGACCTCTGTGCCAGGCGTTCAAGCTTTTTTCACTGTTTATAACAAAAATGTCCTGTCCTAAGAAGTTTGACAGGTTACAGTCTTTACCTGCCTAAGCTGCACCTTTCATTCAGACCTGCCCTGGCTGTGCCAACTCTCTCACACACTTACACCAGACCCTGACATGAACGGTTATGTCAGCGTGTAACAAATGAGCCAACTTAAAACCAATTGAATTTGCCAGAAGAAGTAAATTGATCTACTCCACCGCTGGGACAACTCACCGGCGGCAAGACACAGAGGCAGGAGCAGCCTGAAGACCAGCCCGCAGACCACCTCAGAGGCCATAGCTCCGCGTCCGAGTCCGAGTCTGGATGGGACAGTGGCGTCTCTACGGCTCGCGCTGCATCCCTCCTACAGTCCGGGTTAGTGGCTGATTACGGTAAGAGTCTGGCGCGCTCCTGCTGCTCCCGCTGCTGCTGCTGCTGCTCCACACGTCCACAGGCAGGACCTCCAGGAATCCCGATATCAGTACTTCCTTCCCGCGACTTCTGCTGCTCCGACATACGCATGGCACCGCGCGTCTGCTTCACACGGGACAGATGCGTAAAGAAGTCATGCCCAAAACCAGGTGCGTAAAGAAAAAAAAACAAGAAGAAGCCAACAAGTCCTTTAAAACATCCAATTATCTGCGTTTTAGCTGCGACACCAGGTGAAAAATAAACCTAAAACAGATCAAAAAGCTTGTTTGGAGTCTTGATGGCTACAGTGGCTGCTTCCCTTTGAGCGTTGTTGGCTGAAATTGGACTTTCTGACTTCTGGTGCGCCAACAGGACGCTACAGAGGCGAGACCGTGAATGACCCCGGCCTCAGCCAATCTGAGGTCCGCGATATGAGCGTGGTCCCGCCCATCCTGATAATTGGAACCAAGAGGTGGGCCTTGTTTATCCAAAAAAAAAAAAAAAAAAAAGCACCGGTTTTGAGAGATAAGGCAACACGGTGATGATTGGATGAGAATAAAACAAAACTAAGCATTGATTTTCCACAAAATTACAAAAAAAATACAACTAATACCTGTTTATGAGCAGAAGAGAAAGGCTAAAAGTGATTTCAATTGCGCTGTTGATTGCGTCCCACAGGTCCGGCTGTTTAATGGAAACAAACAGCGCCCCCCAATGGCAACAAGCGCAACTTGCACTTTATTCTCTGGAAGTAGAGCGACCACTAATCCCAGTGCACGAAGGTTACTGAGTAAGTCAGCAGCACGGGCGTTGGTAAACCACATCTTTCCTCTGCTGTATCCAGAGTTAAAGGCTTCTTTTGGTGACTTTTCTTGGCAGTGCTCCTAGATCTTTAATCCTATAATCGCCCTTGGTAAGCAGTCATTAACCAAGCATACGTTATACATCAGTGGTTAACAAAAGGTGGGTAAGGGCCCCAAAATGTTCTCCTTATTATATGAAGTTCTTTTAATTGCATGAAATAGTGAAAAAGGTTTTAAGGAAGACATGAAGAGTTTGGGGAAAATAATTCAAAAACATTATTTGATTCTGTAAAAGGTGTCACAAATTAAATTAAAATAAAATTAGTTCCCACACCAGTGCTCCAGAATTTAGGCTGCATTCACTCTGCAGGATTTTTTGCTTAGAGGAGATTTTTTTGCCTGGTTGTTTCATTTCTTGTGTGAACCGTCTGTAGCCCTGAAGTTTTTTTATGGTCTTGGTTTCGTCTCAGTCACGGTTGCAGTTTTACTCGGTCTTGGTCTTGGTCTGGAATCCAGTTTTACTTGTCAGTCTCAAATGTGGCGGTGTCAGAGATTTTTTTTATTTTTTAACTAAACTTAAGAAAGTCCTATGTACTTCATCATTTTAGTAATAGTTTTCAGCATCAGAAGAACCAGGAAAATGTTCTGTTTTCTGTTTGTTGTGAAGTCTGTTGTTAAATTTATCAATGATGTACTCAAACCACTTTTTTAACAGGGTTTGGTCTCGGTGCTGAAAGCTCTCAGCTTTGTCTTGGTCTAAGTTCACTCTGTTCTCTGACTGGTCTTGGTCTTAGTACATCACAGACTAGTCCTGTTTAGGACTAAACCAGGTCTAAACCAGGACTGAACCAGGCCTAAACCAGGATTAAACCAGGACTGAACCAGGCCTAAACTAGAACTTAACCAGGTCTACACCAGGTTTAAACCAGGTTTAAACCAGGCCTAAACCAGCACTAAACCTGGTCTAAACCTGGTCTAAACCAGGTTTAAACCAGGACTAAACCAGGACTAAACCAGGACTAAACCAGCACTAAACCTGGTCTAAACCTGGTCTAAACCAGGACTAAACCAGGCCTAAACTAGCACTAAACCAGGTCTAAACCAGGACTAAACCGGGTCTAAACCAGGCCTAAACCAGCACTAAACCTGGTCTAAACCAGGTTTAAACCAGGACTAAACCAGGACTAAACCTGGACTAAACCAGGACCAAACCAGGTCTAGACTGGGACTAAAACAGTAGCAGTCATTTAAACTTTAAATCTAATCCCCAACCAGTAAAAAAAAAAAAAAAAAAAAAGGAAAAAATGAACCGCAAACCCACCAGAAGAAGTCCATGTACCACCAGTGGGACCTGCACCACAGTTTGAGAACCCCTGAACTCAGTGTCCCATAAACATTGTTAAGCCACAAAACCCAGTGCCATTGTCTTTGGTCTCCTCGTGGCCTGGAAAAGCATTCGACCAAAACATCTTTAAATCATTAGCAGTATTGTTGTTGTGGGAGAGGCAAGTTTTTGGGGATTACATGGGACGCTGCCGTCTGCTGCGTAAACTCTGGTCCCTCACAGAGCCTCGGCCCGGTCCAGACCCTCTGATCCTGGGACTCAGACTCGGATCTGAACCGCTGAGACGATTGGATCTTAAAGTAAAAGTGAGGAGCTGTGTGTCTGGAAAAGACATCAGGGCAGCTTTAGGCAGAACTATGTGTGACCTCTGACCTCTGACACCACCAGGCCAAACACATTAAACTTGTATATATGGGAGTGTGGGCTTTGACTTTCCAAAGACCAGGTTTAAAGGACTAGAATTACCCAATTGTATCCTGCTTTTGTATGAGTTAAGTCCTGGTTTAGTCCTGGTTTAATTCATTTCAATACAGTTTTATTTGTGTCACAACAAAAGTCACCTCAAAGGCTTCACAAACAGTTCATCAAACATAAACACACAATCAACACAAACAACAACTACACTAAACTAAACACTCCTGTTCTTAGACCCTGCTTCTCTTTAGGAAAAACTCCTAAAAAAAACAGCTGTGGGGAGAAAAGAAGAAACCTGATGGAGCCCATATTGAACCAGGACAGGCTCTAAATGTGTCTGGGACTGTTAAATAAACCCCATTACCTCATCAATAGGATCATAGTTCAGGTCTGTGAGGAAGCAGCAGCTGGGCCTCATCCAAACAGGGGAGTGAGGGGTGAGGCTAGGGGTCCGGGGAAGTCCATAGGAGGTGAGGTTGAGGGCCCACAGGTCGGGACAGGAGAAGCCCTGGGTTAGTCCTGGGTTAGTCCTGGTTCATTCTGGTATAGGCGCACTCGAGTCCTGGTTAAGTCCTGATTTAATCCTGGTTTGGCCCTGGTGTAGTCCTGGTTTAGTCCTGGTTTAATCTTGGTTTATTCCTAGGTTTAGGCCTTGCGTAGTCCTGGTTTAGATCATGCTTCTGTTCTGGTTCAGACCCGGCTGTAGTCCTGGTCCCAGTCCTGATTTAGTTGCTCCTTTGTCCTTATTTAGTGATGCATCTTTCTGAATGAATCCCTCTTTTGTTCCTGAGGTAAGTCCTGGTTTAGTCCTGGCTCAGGCTCACTTTAGTCCATTCAAACATTGTTCTTTTGAAACCCAACAATTTTCTGTGGTGGTGCTTGGTTCACTGCTCTGGAGAATGTGGTTCTAGTCACTGCAATGCAAAAATACTGGGGTAAATGCTCTATCTATTGAACCACAAACCTTGCATTGCATTGTTCACCTCTTTGTAACTTTGTGTCAGTGTGTTATTATCAATGGCCCTATATACTCCATTCAATAATAAATAATAGAAAATATCTGGCTTTCAAAGAACCGTCTTTAATCAACTAAAGTGAGCCTGAACCAGAACTAAACCAGGTCTAACCTCAGGAACAAAAGAGGGATTCATTCAGAAAGATGCATCACTAAATAAGGACAAAGGAGCAACTAAATCAGGACTAAGACCAGGACTACAGCTGGGTCTGAACCAGAACTAGACCAGGGCTAAACCAAGAATAAACCAGGAAAAAACTGGACTCAAGTGTGTCTAAACCAGAAAGAACCAAGACTAAACCAGGACAAAGCACTTGGAAACCACTTTTTCTCCACAATCCTGCTTCATCTCATCCTGTCCTGATGTTTTACTGTTACTGTTGAGCAAAAAGCCAATAAAATAAAATATCTTAGTTATCCAAAATCATCTCGGTACAAGACAACTGATGACATCCTCATGACTCAGACTTTCCCCGATCAGAGTTTGAAATCTGATGCCCGCAAAGGCTCCGAGGCTCTTGACGTCGAGCTTATCCCATTAAAACGTCTCTATTATGTAAACAAAATGGAAAAAGTTAAATTAAATCAGCATTGTTTTATTTCTGTTTCCTTTTCTCTCCTGCAAAGTTCTGTTTTATTTTATGATCATCTGTGTTTATTGCCGTTGTTAAACAGCCCTGACCTCATATCTGTGTCCAACAGCGAGAACAGAGGCCAAACCAACAGCATTAACTTTTCAATACAGCGTGAATCAATAGTGGTTTGATATTGTAAGGCGAGCATTGACACATAAATGATGAATGAGATGCATTAGGAAGATTTTTTTTCCTGTTTTTTGGCAACTGACTCCGAGCAGTAATACTTCAGTCAGCACTGGATCGGTTTGGTGAGTCATGGTTTGGACTGGTCACACAAAAAGGTCATTATAGGATGACTAAGGACTGGAGACAGTACTGCAGTAGTAGAAGTAGTAGCCGAGTAGTAGTAGTTTGTAATAGCAGTACTGAAATTACATCTGACAGCTTTCAGTTTTATTTCTATAGCCCAGTCACCTTCAAAGGGCTTCACAAACAGTTAGACAAACATAAACACACAATCAGACATAAACAAAACTACACTAAACTAAACAGACTCTGTCCCTGTCCTGAGACCCTCCTTCTTGGTAAGGAAAAACTCCTAAAAAACCCATTTATAGTAAGTATCATGGGTTAGAGTTAGGGCTGCACAATATATCGCAAAATTATCATTATCGCAATATCAGCAAAAGCAATATCTGTATCACAATAATAGAAATATATCACAATAACGCTGTGGTCTTCCATCTGAGATTTACACTGAAGAATCATTTTCCACCAGAGCCTTAAAAGAACATGTGCTGTGACTAAATAAAAATGTTTAAAAAGTCCAGTTTTAGTGGTAATTTAATTAATTTAATCACAGCTTAGCCTTGTTTTATTCCTGGTTTAGTCTGTGTTAAGTTTTGATTTTGTCGCAGTTTTGACTTGTAAATACAGGAACTTACATTTTTGTGAGATGTAGTGAATTTAACTTGCTATGTTCGAAAAGTAGGCTCTATTTTCAAATATTGCAATAATATCGTTATCGCAATTTTCAACATAGTTATCGAATATTCGCATGTTTTCTCCATATCGTGCAGCCCTCGTGGCTTTGCTGCTCTGCCTTGGTAGAAAAACCTCTTCTCTCAGCTCATGACTTGTTTGAAAGACTATAAATAGCCCAGTTAACGATTATTCAATTACTAAGACTTAGATTTTTGTGAAATTTTGTGAATTTAACTTACTATGTTCGAAAAGTAGGCTCTATTTTCAAATATCGCAATTTTCAGCATAGTTATCGAATATCGCATGTTTTCTCCATATCGTGCAGCCCTCATTAGAGTATCATAAAAATAATATGTAGTAGTAGTTAGTGTTGTAGTCTAGAAGATGTACTAATCAAGGCCAAGACCAGTCCGAGTCCAGAGTGAACCAAGACCAAGGTACAAGGCCAAGACTTTCAGGATTCAAGACTGAGTCGAGACTTTTAAACACTGAGATCGAGTCCAAAGCAAATCGAGACCAGGTCGAAACCAAACCAAGAGGAAAAGTAAAACAAAAAAAGAAAGAAAAAAGATTATTTTAACAAGCACACTCCACAAACAAACAGAGACAGATCATTGTCCCAGTTTATGCAGAAAATAATTACTCCAAAATTATGAAGAATAGCATTTTCTTATAATCTTTGGTAAATAAAAATGTCTGAGACTGCCACATCCAAGAGACAAGACCGACTAAAATTCAATCTGAGCCCAAAACCAAGCTTAAGTAAAACTGCAGCCGAGACCGGGACGAGACCAAGACCTTAAAACTTTCTTTCTGATGCAGATTCCCTGGGCCTGGGCCTGTCGTAGTCGAGTAGGAGTCACCAGAACGACAGCCGTCAGTGCACCAGCGGCTCTCTCGGTGTCTGAAGTCCGGATCAGGTGTGGCCTCCTCAGATGGACAGAGGCCTTAAGTAACTCTTTGATTTATTATTTATCTGATTCCTGAGAGCGGAGTATTGATAGTTATTCTGCTGGGATCCAGTCTCAGCAGCGAGGACCATTACTCACTTTAGAAAATGAAGCCTTGACTTTACTACAAGGCCAAACAAGAAAAACAATTCCAGAGCTAACATAAGGCAGCGAGGAAGACAGACTTTGGAAATATAACTTTAAAGCCCTGTAATATCATAGATTTTCTAAGTATTTTTCTTAAAGTGACTATATTATACTTTTATTTATCTTCTTAAAACAATCTTGGTCTTCTCTAGAACAGCAGCATGTTTTACAGCCTTTAAAAATATTATGTAACTAAAATAAAGCGTATCCAATAATTACTACTGACAGGTGAAGAGACCAGCAGAGGGCAGCAGAGGGCAGCTCTGTTATGCTATTTTGAACAGAAACAGAAAAAAACCTTTAAGTTTTATTACTTAAAGTTACACTGTGTAAGATTTCCCGGTCTTGCGCCTCTAGAGGCCACAGGTGCCACTGCACCATCGCAAAACGTAAACACTAGGGCCCCTCCTCCTTCTGAAACTGTGCGAGCGTGCGTCTATTTCCTATCATTGTTTCAACTTTAGTTGACCTGCTGCTACCTTTGGAAGTTTGGACTGGATCTTCTATAGAGTTAGCGCTAGCGTTAGCTTATCAACAAATATCGCGCAATGGTCGCAGTAAAAACAACTAATAACTGTATGAAAAAGCACGTTCTAAAGAAAAAATAAAGAGGCTAATTTACCTGCCCAACAATAAAGAAGCAAAATCGTGATCTGATTTGCAGCCTTCTCTGTCTCTCATCTGACGCCAGCGAGCAAAAGTCTGTCCGATGTTGACTCTTGTCTGCGATCTGGTGCGGTCCCTTTCACATTTTCTTTTTCTTGCCTCGTCCGACATTGTCTTCATCTTCTTGTGTCCTTCGGCCCTGATGAACCGGCGAAAATAACAACGCTAAAAGTAGCTTCCTGGTTATACTGCACCTCAAGTCGTTCCCTGTCACGTGACTCTTCCTCAACAGCGGAGCGCTCCCGGCCAAGTTGCGAGGGCGGTTTCTCAGTACAGAAGCCCCGCTCGGAGCAACAGATCCACCTCAGGCCTTATAATCGCTCAAAAAATCACAAAAACAAGTCAGTATGCCCCACATATTTAGGAGAAAAGTTACACAGTGTAACTTTAAGTAAGTAAATGTGTGTGTTTTTTTTTTTTTTTTTTTTTTACCTTGCTGGCAAAGTGGATAGTAATACTGTACTTAGTAAGAGTCGAAGCAGCGCCAGTACTAGCCAGCCTCTCCTACTTTCTTTTGGAAAGCGGGACAGTCTGGTTCCTCACTCGGAGTCAAGTGTTTCTCTCCGGTCGATTTGGAGCTGGCCTATCACGGACGTTTATCTGCAGCGAGTCTTACGAATGAAGAAGCAGAGTGACTTTAATAACTTCTCTGAGCTGCTGCTTTCCTTCGTCACCTGTTGGTTCTGCTGAAGTCCTCTGTGTCCAGTCCTCTGTGGGATTTTTGTCTTCGTCCTGTTTCAATTTTAACAACAGTAAAGTCCCGCACATTCAAGCAAACCCACTTTCTCCACAGCTCTTTGTACAGCTGGCTTCTGCTGCTGTCCCTGTTCAAAAATAAGGACAGAGCTGCTCATAATACAGCGTATTCTGTTGTTTTATGAAAAAACCATCAATCCACCATCTTTGTTAGGGTCAGAGTTGCATAGCTTACTGCCCCACCCTTCGTTTCTCTGATTGGTTTCTTGGCCTGTCATTGTTCTGCCCATAGAAAGAAAACTTACGCAAAGTAACCAGACTACCTTCTTTGTATAGAACAGGAAAAGAGTTTGTCGCAGTAGTAGCAGTGATAATAGAAACAATGAAAGTAGCAGTACTTTCTAAAATTTACGGTTTCTTACCTGATTTTGTAGTTTTTTTTTTTTGTTCTTTTACGTCTACTCAAGGAATATTATTATAAGTAACAGTACTTCACTTGAGCACAGATTATGTGTACTTTAATAAGTCATAGGTGAATAAGAGATAATTAGAAAGCAGATTACTGGGAACTTAAAGGTCCAGAAAGACTTCAGTTTTAGCTTCAGCATTAGCAGACAAACAGAGGAAGGGGGAGGACTGTTTATCGGTGAAGAAAAATATTATGTTTCGCAAATTGCCTGAAAACCCCATTCATGTTTACTGAGCGTCCACGTCTCCAAACGCAGCCGTCTAAACAACCCCAACCAAAAGTGTTCCTCGGTGTTTATCTCAGTGTCCGAAAGCATCCAGCCTCTCTGTAAACACCTGACAGATGTTTGACAGTGAGCTGCTGTGGTTGAGGGCGCAGCTCGGGGCCCGCTCACACCTCCGGAGCGCAGCCGCGGTGTAAATATCTGACACGTGCCAAGTTTGGAGCGATCGATACCAAAGCCATCTGGGCCTTAATCACATTTTCTTTCTCTCTCTGTTTTCCTCCAGCAGCAGATCGTCACACTTTCAGCTTTCAGGTTCAACACAAGAGCTATTTTTGAGGCGAGATCATTGGGACTAAATATAAAAGTCCTATATTCTGCTTTTTTCAGGCTTTTTGAAATAATTTTGGACACCTTTGCATTAGTATTTCAGGTTTTATCACTTAAAATAATGCATATGTCTGGAAAATAGGACTGTAACGACACAGTAACTGTATCCATGTATCGATTTTTTTTCCTATGATACATCTACATCGATACACATGACCTTGTATCGAATCGTATTATTTTCTAGGAAGTGAATATCGATACACATACAAGTATCAATCGATAATATCGGAAATTTGTTTGTTAAAATAAAACCAGATATGGCTTTTTGGAGATAAATTTTGTGTTTTTAAATAAATAAAATGTTATATTCAACTTTTCTTCACTCTCTGTCTGCTGGACATAATCAACCCCGGCCGTGGTGCCACATTTGAGAGTAAACTTTTATGATTTTGGCAAAAAGTTGCTGTATCGATTATCGATACGAAGGTGTTGAATCGTATTGAATCGTATCGCTCCAAATTAGCCAATATCGTTCTTGAATTGTATTGAAACGCTTCGAATCAATACATATCGTATCGTTGCAAAAACGTATCATTACACCCCTACTGGAAAACCTCTTCTGTTGGGAGTTGTTACTTTGATTTTGCAGAGAACGTTTGGATTAGGAGTCTGTTGCCCCCTGCTGGCAACGATGGGGAATGGACAGACCATATAAATGAATTGAATTAATGAATTTTTATTACTGTGTCTTGCATACAAACATGCCCAGCCCTTACTTGGGTTTATAAGACACCATCAACTAAACGAAAGACCAGTTGCCAGACAGCAGACACAGTAAATATATACAAAAAAATATATACAATCCAAACATCTTTAAATAAACAAGACTTCTGTTTCTTCCAGGCTTTATAAACAAATGTAGCCAATTTTTACACATTAAAAACAAACAACCATTTCATCTTATCATCATCTGTGCTCCAGAACATCTCAGGCTTTTGGACAAACATCTCATTTAGCAAGGGTTTTTTAAATTCATGGTTAATTAGCACGGCTATTAGCAATACAATGCTAACAAATAGATAAATGACTGCTTCAGAACGAGTCCGGTGATGGTGTATGGGCTTTAGAAACGTGCAGGAGCACTCCCTGGTGTCTACATAGAGCTGTGAGACCGAGCGTTTTCAGCTCTGGAGAAGGGCAGCGCCTCAGCATACAGGATTACTCAAACAAAATACAACAGCAGCTCTGTTTTTGGGGTAGAAACTGAAAAGTAGCCATATCCTAGTGCCTGCAAAATGTGACCCTACAAATGAATGTCATTTATACTCCGTACTTACAGCTCCTACAGGTCACAGAAAGTTAATTTAACATCAACACTGCATCATAAAAGCATTCACAATGGGTTTCGGGGGGATAAATTAAATGTATACATTGTTTTATACAGCTTATATTGAATGGTAGTCAAGGCGGCCTTAACTACTTCTGTAATAGAAGTATTAGTAACAGCAGCAGCAGTAGAAATAGTAGGGGTCAGTGATGGGTAGCCAAATATTTTACTCAAGAAAGAGTACATATAACTCATTACTACCCACCCCTGATAGTGGTGGTAGTAGCTGTAGTAGTAGCAGTAGTAGTAGCAGTACTTTCTACTTAAGTAAGCTTTATACTCACATGTTTTTACCATTTTTCGCTTTATCCGGGGCCGGGACGCAGGAATGCCCAAACCTCCCTCTCCCCAGACACTTCCTCCAGCTTTACCGGGGGACCCCAAGGCCTTCCAGCCAGCTCAGAGACACACAGTCCCTCCAGCGTGTCCAAGGTCTTCTCTGTTTTTACTTAAACTCAAATAATGATTTTGTAGAACATTTACCACTACTTACAGTCATATCATTTAATCAAGTCATTTTATTTTGAAGTAACAGTATTTTTACAGTGGTTCCTAAGCAGCTGCATAGGGCCCCACAGACATCAGAGGCCCCTAAGGCTTATCTATTATTTGTTTTTGTTTTTTATTAATTTGTTAAATCTATTTGATTAGTATTCTGATAATAATATTCTGCTTCCTGTCTGAAAGTGGGGGGCCAATGCATATCAATTCCTCTACCTGGGCCCCCCTTAATTAAAAAATATCTCAAAAATATCTCTAAGCCATCATTCCTTTAGAAAAATAGCCACTCAGTGTTTTTATTAAAATGATTAAATATTAAAAATATTAAAATATAGTAAAATAAAGGAGAGGCTTGCCCCCAAACATATCCACCTTACGGCCCCCAAATGTACAGGACCGGCCCTGAACCTTGACGTTTAAGAAGTCAGCAGAAAGAATAGTTTCAGTAAAAAAAAAAAAGTCAGAAAACTCAAAAACTCAAGATTTTTTAGTTTTGGGGCAAGCACAAAATCTCAAGTTTTCAAGAAATATTTTAAAGATATTAGGGAGGATTTTTTTCGACTGCTGAGAAACCAGCGACTGTTTGTCCTTTTTTGAATACTGCGCATGCGTCAGGCCCCGCCCTTCACTGTTCCTTTCCAAGGAACTCCTCCACAGCGACGTGCACGAGCGTTGGAACACGAGTGTTTGTTTACAGCCGGCATCAGCAGAGATTCACCTAAACCTAGACCTGCATTGTTTGTTTGCGCGACCTTTGACCTAGTTCCCCACACAGACCCAGTCACATGCACAGTCCCTAAATGTGAGCAAAAATATATATACTCCTGCTATTGGTAGCATTAGCAAACTGACTTTGGTGTACAGTTAAAAAGGTTGAACAGATAAAGAAAAAAGGCATTTTTTTTTCAAACGATAAGATAAACGTTACCTGTCCAGCAGAAACTTGGCGACCAATGCATCGTCTGAAGCCCTTTCTGTTCCTACAGCGCACGCCGTCCTTTGAAGGAATCGCCAATAACTACACAGGTTTTATTCTGCTCTTCTACAGTTTTCCTCCTCCTCCTCTGGTTCACTTCAAAAACAGTTTTCCTTTTGTGACCGCCCGGTTCACGGTTTTCCTGCAGCCATTGTGCTCTTTGTAGTCAGGCTGTCCCCGCTACGATGTTAACGTCACTTCGGTGTATGAAGAGGGAAAAAGGTCATGCGACGTGAGGAAACGGGAAGAGACGAGCTGTCGCTCCATCTTTTCGGTGGCAGTCTGGGAGTTGCCTTGGTGTATCTAGGCCTTGCTAATGCCGGACTACATAAACATAGTGTATACGCATGCGCAGGCACAAGAACACGCACTATCGCCGAAACTAGGAAGTCAGGAATGATTGTTGAGTCCGTGGAACAATGGTTAACGTACTCATGACGAAAACGATTGGATGAGGTTTTTTTAAGTCCCACAGAGTCCACAGTTTATTAATATTATTATTATATTTTCTAATACACCAATTTATAAGCCTTATACAGGGCAATGAAGGTAGTTTTAATAAAAATTGCAAAAAATGAATTTATAAAGATCCTCCCTAATACCTTAAAGTAATCATACAGTGAAACTTACTATCCACTGTTCAGAAAAAGCATTATTCTTTTGTTAAATTTTGTATATTTAGTTTTTATAATTATCAATCAATAATACTTTTTTCTGACCAGTGGATAGTAAGTTGGCTGTAAGATGAGTTAAAAAATGAATGATAGTGAGTAAAACTTTACTTTGAAAGTTTTTAGACATACAGTATGAACATTAAATTAAGTTGTCGAAAACTTAAGATTTTGAGTTGGCCCCGAAACTCAAAAATCTTGAAGGATCCTGATGCCTTGAGTTTTTTAGTTTTAGTTTTTTTTTTTTACAGTGGAACAATAGACGACTACCTTTATACTGTGTTATTGTAAATTGAAGCAGAAAGCTGTCTCTCTGTCTCTCATTAGGACGTAGTGTTCCTGTGATGGGACCGGGACATTAGCAGGAGGCCCATGTTAATGCACAGCCCGGGACACAGAGACGTGAGGTGTGGACAGATGTCTCACTGCAGCTGCACATTACGTCCTGAATGATTTAGAGCACTCAAACTAAAGGCCTCCACTGTAAAGCCATGCATTATTAATCAGCCTCTGTGCTCCTCAAGACGTCCCGGAGCTGCAGGGGATTAGCTTTTAGCACCGAGAGGAGCAGAGGGCAAAGGTCAGCGGTGGACACAGGTGAGAAGGAACTGTCCAGATCTTCTCCTCATCTGGTCTGGTCCCAACTAACTTCATGTTCTCTGGTCTTTGGTCTAAATTCATCTTCTTATTTAACTCTGGTTCTTATTGAGTCTTCATAATTAACTGTTTGTGGACAAATGAGACCGAAAAGCAAAGGGCAGTGGTGGTCTCACAACATTTTATAGTCTCCAGTAGGGCTGCACGATATGGATGCGATATTCGATAACTATGTTGAAAATTGCGATAACGATATTATAGTGATATTTAAAAATAGAGCCTATTTTTCGAACATAGTAAGTTAAATTCACTGCATTTCACAAAAATGTAAGTTCCTGTATTTCCAAGTCAAAACAGCGACAAAATCAAAACTTAACACAGACTAAACCAGGAATAAAACAAGGCTAAGCTGTGACTAAAATAAATACATTTTATGCACTGTCCTGTCCCCATTGTTGCCAGCAGGGGGCGACAGACACCTAATCCAAGCAGTAACAGCTCCCCAAAAGAAGACATTTTCCACATATTAGGGCTGCACGATATGGAGAAAACATGTGATATTCGATAACTATGTTTAATTGCGATAACGATATTATTGCAATATTTGAAAATAGAGCCTACTTTTCGAACATAGTAAGTTAAATTCACTACATTTCACAAAAATGTAAGTTCCTGTATTTACAAGTCAAAATCAAAACTTAACACAGACTAAACCAGGAATAAAACAAGGCTAAGCTGTGACTAAATTAATTAAATTACCACTAAAACTGGACTTTCTAAACATTTTTATTTAGTCACAACACATGTTCTTTTAAGGCTCTGGTGGAAAATGATTCTTCAGTGTAAATCTCTGTCAGATGGAAGACCACAGCCTTATTGTGATATATTTAGATTCTTGTGATACTGATATTGCGTTTGCTGATATTGCGATAACGATAATTTTGCGATATATTGTGCAGCCCTAGTCTCCAGTCACACAGCAAAAAATAATATAGAGAGTAAAAGTATTTCAGTTCAAACATCTTCTATTGAGTGCACACAGAGTGAAATGTTTCAGATAAATGTTTGAGTTATTGAGTTTTTTCATTGTGATCATTGGTCGTTGTTCATTGATCATAATTATTATGTAAAAATCAAACTTGATACATATTGGAATAACCTTTTTCAACCTTTTTTTTTTTTTACTTTATTGTGTCTCATTTTCAGTTATAATTTTACACATGCTTGTGATAAGCAACATTTAGACACAATATTTTTTACAGTTTTTTTCCCCCATCCACCTGTGATAAAGTAAATCAAAACAAAATAAATAAATAAAAGATAACACACAAGGACAAAAACACAAAACAAAAACACATAAAACAAGGGGATAATAACAATCACGTCAGCCCTATCTCCCATGGAACTCAATTCTTTACTTGTAATTAGACTTATTTACCGTATTTTCCAGGACTATAAGTCGCTCCGGAGTATAAGTGGCACTAGCCAAAAAATGCATAATGAAGAAGAAAAAAACGTATATAAGTCACACTGGACTATAAGTCGCATTTTTTTGGGGAAATTTATTTTACAAAATCCGACACCAAGAACAGACATTTCATGTTGAAAGGCAAGTTATAGTAATAATAGAATAGAGAACAACAGCTGAATAGGTGTGCGGTTTGCTAACGTAACACATTGATGGTTATTCAGCTACATGAAGCATAAACAACGAACTGAATAGGTGTCTCGTATGTTAACGTAATATATTAACAGTTATTCACATAACTATAGCATAAAGAACATAATATAACAAGTTCACCAAACTCACCATCTCACTCCTAATCACTAAATCCTTTAAATTCTTCATCCTCGGTGTCGCTTCTGAACAACTCCGCCAACTCCGGAGGTAGACGAAGCGCCGCTTCCTCCTCTGCGTGGCTGTCGTCAGACTCAGCATCAGTTCCATTTCCAATTATTCCGCTCTTTCTCAGTTGTCTTTATAGCCTAAGTTGTTAGTGGTAATGTTTACATTTTAAATTGTCAGTGGTACAGGTGCAGCAGATGCTGGTACACAAGCCTAGAGCGCCCTCTAACCAACACCTGAAATATTTTAATATATAAGTCACACCTGAGTATACGTCACACCCCTAGCCAGACGATGGAAGAAAGTGTGAACTTATAGTCCTGGAAAATACAGTATGTTAGATTAAAAGATACGTATTTATTATTGAAGTCATCTTTATTATAAGTAAACCTTTTGACCTCTTCTATAGTTTCTATCCAGTTCATAATGTTAGGAGGTTTAGTTTTCCTCCAGTTCTTTGTTATTTGTTTTTAGTGCAGTAATTCTGGATCCAAAAGAGATAATGCTCTCCCCTTTTCATTTTTCTTGTATGTATTCCAAATAATACGTTTTTCCCAATAATAACCTTTTTCAAACTTTGTCAAAAATTTAAAAAACAAAAAAACAAAACAAAAACGCTTCAGCCAGATCCAGTTCTGGCTTTATTTGGAGTGCAGCTGGCCACAGAAATATGATATGATTTGTGACGTTGTTGGCGCGACGATTAATTTTGTTAAACTTAAAACAAAGACTGCCTCCCTCCTGCTCAGCGTTAATACAAGAGATAATGAGACACTTGCAACTGGAAAAAATAAAGTCTTACTCAGGGGAAAACTGAAGAATTTCAACCTTTCATAGATGTTTTTTAGCACAACAAAGGTATAACTACTGAGCTTGACATGGAGTATTATTTGTAACATCCTCTGATTAATGTTCATGTGTTTGTTGTTTTTTTATAATTTTTATTTTTTTAAACATTTTCAACTGTAAGAACAGAACAAACATGGAAAGAATATCAGTCTTTCAATATGGAAAGCAGATATCCACAATCATCACAATCTTACACAAAGTCCGACCTCATAGGCTTAACATACTCAGTCCATTTTGTCCAGATCTTGTAAAATTTATCCTTTTGTATCCATGACGTAAATTTCGTATATTATATTGATCCATTCGTTGATGGTAGGGGGTTCTGCCTTTAGCCATTTTCTTGTGATGGCTTTCTTACTTGCCACCAGTAACACCCAAAGTAACCTTTTATCTGCATTTCTCCAATTTGTTACATCTACATCACCAAAATATACACTTTCACATCTGCAGGATATTTCGGTACCAAAAACATTATTTATATGTTCACATATCTGTGTCCAAAAAGGCTTTAAAATCTTACAGTCCCAGAAAACATGAAAGTGGTTGGCCCCCGAAGCCCCACAGAGTCTCCAACACGAATCTCCGCTGCCCTGATGACGTTTCTGAACAGCTGTAATAAAATACCTCGCTATATTCTTCCAACCAAACTCTCGCCACGTATTGGACCCTGTGGTGTTCCACTGTAGATGACAAATGTTCTCCCAACTCTCATTAGAAATAAACACGGTACCTTCTCCTTCCCATCTCCTCCTCATGTATCCTGTGTCAGCTTGCATTGTTGAATAGATTTGTACAGCCTAGATATAATTATTATTCTGTGATCTGGATTTAATTAGTGTTAAAAATATCTCTAAGAAGCCTAAATCACATTTTTCCCACGTTGCTTTCAGGTTTTGATGAAAATAATTCCTAACCTGTAAATATCTATATGTTCATGTGTTTTATTTTGTTTTTAATTATGTCTGTATATTTCTTTCAATTCAATACTCCATCTTTAAAGGAAAACTTGAATAAAGATTAAATTTAAATTTAATTTGATGAGATACTTATTTTTGGTTATGATTTGTTTATGATAAAAAATAATAATAATTCATCGAATTTATATAGCGCTTTTTTGGACACTCAAAGACGCTTTACAATTGATCAATTATTCATTCACTCCTCAGTCACACTCGGTGGTGGTGAGCTACTTCTGTAGCCACAGCTGCCCTGGGGCAGACTGACGGAAGCGTGGCTGCCAATCTGCGCCAACGGCCCCTCCGACCACCACCAAACACAGCCACACTAACACATTCACACAGGCAAGGTGGGTGAAGTGTCTTGCCCAGGGACACAACAACAGTATGCGCTTCAGATGGGATTTGAACCGGCTACTCTCCGATTGCTGGGCGAATGCTTAACCCACTGCGCCACCATCGCCCCCAAAAAAGACAAAGCCTGCACACTTTCTCCAATAAACTGCATTTTCTTCAGACGTTTTGTTCCCGACTTTCACAGGTCAGACTTTTTTATTTGCGCCGCTCCTTTTTACACACATTCTGTTCACTAACGTCAGAAAACCGGAGGAGAAGAAGATCGAGAGAGTTGTCCTCTGTCCCGTGTCCACTGTTGACCTTTGGAAAAATCTCTATATTAATTTGTGGTCTATGGTAGATATGTATCAGATTTTTAACACTGTAACAAAAAGAAAGAAAGTGGCTAATGCCTACAGATGTGGTGATGTATTTCTTTAAACTGTGCAGGGTTCCTCATGTGTTCATGTGTTCATGTGTTCATGTGTTCATGTGTTCATGTCTAATATCACTGCTATGTTCAGATATTTTGTTTTTTATTGCTCTCCATGTTTTACGACATTTTTAGCAGAACAAGTCATTTTTCTCTCATTTAATGTCATTTAATGTGTGTAGGTTACATTTAAGTAACAGTGGTTTTCCTAAAGTTGCCTTGCTCCTGGTGATGTGTTTTTGTTTTTTTTTGTTTTTTTGTTTTTGTATATACAACAAAGCCCAAAATTATTCATTTTCCTGGCAAATTCTGACTTAAAATTACTTTCATTCAACCAGCAAGTTTGTTTTTTTTACCGGAAATGACACAGGCTTCTTCCAAAAGAGGTGGAAAAAAATATTTCTCAGCTTTTTTTTTTTAAATTTGAACAAAAAGTGGCTTGTGAATTTGCAGGGGTATGAACAATTTCGTGCTTCACTGTGTATTTATTGTTTTTTAACACATATTAACAAAACAAACACTTGGCCCAGGGATACAAAGACAGATGTGCAGAAGTCCTGTTTAAACCAAACAGCAAAAATAAAATCAAAATAAAAACTGAATAGGTATTATATGTGAAGTGCATATTAAAGTACAAATGATTTTTTAATAACTTCCTTGCTCCTGATGATGTTTATGTGATTTTATTAACTGCAATAAATAAAAATGGTCTTACAAACAGCACCATTACTTTACATTTACATTTACAGGAGAAAACATGACTCACGTGGACTCTGTGTCTCTGTTTTAATGCATGTGCAGTAAAGTAATGTGAGGTAACGCCCGCTTACTGTTTGTCCACGAGGCCAATGACCCATAAACTACACAGTGATGAGTGTTGCTTTATGCTTCCACTTCAAAATATTTCAATATAAATATTAATGACGCGTTCTTAACTCAGAACAACAGGCGAACACACTGGAGACGCTGCAGTAGAAACCAGACAAGTGGAATAAAAAAAAGCTTTTATAAATACAGCAGGACTGATGAGGGGAAGGTTCAGGGTCACAGATGATAAAATACTGAGGAAAACAAACCTCTGCCTTTTGATCACATGGGCACCGACTTTGTAAACAGGAAATGCATAAATCCTGGAATGAAAACATAAAAACCAGACAGCGTTTTCTAAATCGTGTTTCAATGGAAATCCACCACAGTCACAGGCAAAGAGCTGTGTCGGGACTCAAATAATGAGCAGCGGTGGCAAACCTGAAGCACAAATCCCAAAAAGAAAAAAAGATAAGAATAATAAGAATAAGAAAACTTTTATTATTAGTCCCTCAGTGGGGAAAGTGCATTGTTGCAACAGCGAAAGCACAGTGAGCAGCGAGGTAACAAAATATCAGAGACCAGTCTGCCCAAAGAGAATTATATAGAACAGTGGTTCCCAAAGTGGGGTCCGGGGCCCCCTGGTGGGCCATGAAGGTACAGCAGGGGGCCGCCAAAGTTTAAAATAATTACAACTAAGTATTTATTTTCATTTAAATCTGTGTTTTTGTAAGGTTTTTCATAAGAATATATGGGGAAAACATGACTTTTGAATATAGTAAAGTTTCATTGTTGGGGGTCCACTTGAGACCGTCTGACTTTTTAAGGGGCCCTTGATGCTCTTGACTTTGGGAAAGGCTGACAGAGAAAATTAAACTACAACAAGTTAAGCAAGTAAGTAAATAAAGTTTATTTATATAGAACCTTTCTCAGACAACAGTCACACAGTGCTTCACAATAAAAAGATATAATAATATACATAAACACTTTAAAATATATAATACAGCTAAATACAATATCAGTCAGTCAGCCCTAGGCCCACTGAAGCTAGAAAGCAAGTTTGTAAAAAAATGTTTTAAGTTGCATTTTAAAAGCGTCTTCAGAGTCCAGAGTGAGTTTGTTCCAGAGCAGGGCTGCAGCAGAAGAAAAGATCTGTCTCCTCCAGTTCTGAAGACAAATAAACTAAACTGGACTGTGGTCTATGTACAGTGTATGGATATTCATAAAGAGCAGAAGTAAAAAGTGTACATTGTAAATTGCTGCATAGAAATTATTATTGCACTTACCGTATTTTCCGAACTATAAGTGGCTCCGGAGCATAAGTGGCACTGGTCAAAAAATGCACAATGAAGAAGAAAAAAACATATATAAGTCACACTGGACTATAAGTTGCATTTTTTTGGGGGAAATGTATTTTACAAAATCCAACACAAGAACAAACATTTCATGTGGAAAGGCAAGTTATAGTAATAATAGAATAGAGAACAACAGCTGAATAGGTGTGTGGTTTGCTAACGTAACACATTGATGGTTATTCAGCTACATGAAGCATAAACAACGAACTGAATAGGTGTCTCGTATGTTAACGTAATATATTAACAGTTATTCACATAACTATAGCATAAAGAACATAATATAACAAGTTCACCAAACTCACCATCTCACTCCTAATCACTAAATCCTTTAAATTCTTCATCCTCGGTGTCGCTTCTGAACAACTCCGCCAACTCCGGAGGTAGACGAAGCGCCGCTTCCTCCTCTGCGTGGCTGTCGTCAGACTCAGCATCAGTTCCATTTCCAATTATTCCACTCTTTCTCAGTTGTCTTTATAGCCTAAGTTGTTAGTGGTAATGTTTACATTTTAAATTGTCAGTGGTACAGGTGCAGCAGATGCTGGTACACAAGCCTAGAGCGCCCTCTAACCAACACCTGAAATATTTTAATATATAAGTCACACCTGAGGATACGTCGCAGCCCTCGCCAGACGATGGAAAAAAGTACAACTTATAGTCTGGAAAATACAGTAATAATAAAAATTGCACAGGTTTCCAAAAGATAATGACAGTTAGAGGTGTAATGGGAGCAGTTTACATGAGTTCAGATCTGTTGTTTTCAGATTTTCAAACCAAGTGCCACCTTTAAAAGACTAAACCTAAACCAGGATTAAAACTCACACAGACTCCACTCAGGTCCAAGCTCGCTTCACTCGACTCTGAACCTCAGCTTCTCATGTAACTTATTGTTATTGTTGGTGCCATGAGAGACACATAAGCAGCTTTTTTTGTTTACTCTTAGCTTTTACCCAGCCATCATTAGCATCTAAACCTCGATGTGAGACTGATTATGTCCCAGATACTCAGTGATTTATGTGGAAGTTTATTAAGAAGCTAATGCAGGGCTAATCACATCCTGGTCTTAGCCTCTGTCTTTAGCTCTGATGTTATAACTGCGTTTGGAGCCGTGCATTACCATCTGCATTAGTTATAATCAAATTTTAACTAAGTTTGTTATTGAAAAGTTTCCCGCTGACTCTGCACAGTCAGCAGCGCTCTTACTCTTATTAGGATTTAGCGGGAAGTTAGGTATTGATCACTGACTTGATGAACCCAGAGCGTTAGTGATAAAGAGATGTTTGGAAGTGGAAGTGGAAAGATAAAAATAGTAGAATAACACTGCACAGACAATTCTCGAAGTGTATTATTCTTGTTACAGGCCTGGCTCGCAGTACAACAGGAGCACTTCTTCCCTTTAGGCTTCATTACATTGGCTCCCAGTTGTTTTTAGAATAATTTCAGAAGTTTAAATGATTGTTTTTTAATGTTTTAATTCTGCAGACCTCCTCCTCCTGGCTCTTTCCAAAATCTAGACTGTTTTTATCTTTATATCTTGGCTTTATAATTTTTACATTAACCTGTATTTATTGTCTGATTTATCACAAGATTGTTTTTATTTGATTGATTAACTGGTTTTATCGTTTTATTTATTGTATTTTATTTTTTCAGATCTGCTCTATAAATACATTTGATAATGACATTGTACATGAGTGAATAAAATTAAAAAACATAAAAGTGTTTTAGTTTTTTGTCTCCAAGCTTTCCCTTTATGAGCTGCCACAGTGAATCAATCACACTGATAAGTTTTGTTGTTGTTGTTTGTTTGTTTGTTTTTGTTTTTACAGCGGATGCCTTTCATTTTGCACCCACACTGTAAAAAATATTGTAGATTTCATGGTAAAAATCTGTAAAATCTCAACAGTAAAAGACTGTAGTTGATATATCGGTAAAATACTGTTTTGGTTACGGTAATTAACTGTAATATTAAAAATAAGGCAAAATTGTATTTTTTAGTTTTATTTTTTGTAATGTATACAGTATAGCACTGTTAAAAAATTGAGTCCTGTGTTTATTACAGTTTAACACCTTTTCAAAAGATAATAACTTTAAATTTTACAGTAAATGTTGATTAAAACATAAGTCACAAACTAAAATATACGTTAATCTATTTTTTTGAAAGATAATAACTTTAAATTTTACAGTAAATGTTGATTAAAATGTAAGTCACAAACTAAAATATACATTAATCTATTTTTTTGAAAGATAACTTTATTTTGCAGTAAATAATAATAAAAACTCAAGTCAAAGACTGTAAAAACAACATTTGTGATAAAATTATACTGTAAAATGAAATACAGGCCTCTTGGAGTTTTTACGGTAGAATTCTGGCAACCACAGCTGCCAATTTTTTACTGTAAAATTTACAGATTTTTTTTTACAGTGAAGCCACGTACTGTGACTGGAGTAGGCAATGGAGGTGAAGTGTCTTGCCCAGTTTTTACATTTTGACTAAGATTGATATTGCTCTTATAAATAATAATAAATTAAAAACCCAATAATAATAATAATAAAACCCAACAGTCCATCATCACTAAAATATCTTCATTATTCTCTCTTAGTTCTGCTGAAAGTTAACATTACTTATTCAAAGATATGAGTTAAACATGTTTAAATCAAATATTAGTTTTACTGAAAACAATGGTTACAGCTGAGTTATTAACAATTAAAAATATATTTTAAATAATGGCTAAGTTGCTTATGTTAACATTTTTTGTTTTGGTTCTAAAACTGCATCGCTGATCGTCCAATCAGAAAAGAGACCATTGTTTTGATTTAGACTGCAGTACCGTTTTTAAACCAGTATGAGCGCTGCTGCTTACTGTACCTTTCTCAGACACAAAATGTATTATTTCAAATTTTAGTTTTAGTCCAGCTGTACTGATTTATTTACTTATTTGGGTCAGGTTTATACGGAAGCTTATTGCGTTCACCTGAAAAAAAAAGTTTCTGTTTTAATGAGCTAAGTTAGTTCTGTTTTTATGAGAAAAGTTCTGTTTTTATGAGTAAAATTTGTTCTGTTTTTATGAGAAAAGTTCTGTTTTTATGAGTAAAATTTGTTCTGTTTTTATGAGAAAAGTTCTGTTTTTATGAGAAAAGTTCTGTTTTAATGAGCAAAATTTGTTCTGTTTTTATGAGAAAAGTTCTGTTTTTATGAGCAAAATTTGTTCTGTTTTTATGAGCAAAATTTGTTCTGTTTTTATGAGAAAAGTTCTGTTTTTATGAGCAAAATTTGTTCTGTTTTTATGAGAAAAGTTCTGTTTTTATGAGAAAAGTTCTGTTTTTATGAGTAAAATTTGTTCTGTTTTTACGAGAAATGTTCTGTTTTTATGAGTAAAATTTGTTCTGTTTTTATGAGAAAAGTTCTGTTTTTATGAGTAAAATTTGTTCTGTTTTTATGAGAAAAGTTCTGTTTTTATGAGTAAAATTTGTTCTGTTTTTATGAGAAAAGTTCTGTTTTTATGAGAAAAGTTCTGTTTTTATGAGCAAAATTTGTTCTGTTTTTATGAGAAAAGTTCTGTTTTTATGAGAAAAGTTCTGTTTTTATGAGTAAAATTTGTTCTGTTTTTACGAGAAATGTTCTGTTTTTATGGGTAAAATTTGTTCTGTTTTTATGAGAAAAGTTCTGTTTTTATGAGTAAAATTTGTTCTGTTTTTATGAGAAAAGTTCTGTTTTTATGAGTAAAATTTGTTCTGTTTTTATGAGAAAAGTTCTGTTTTTATGAGAAAAGTTCTGTTTTTATGAGCAAAATTTGTACTGTTTTTATGAGAAAAGTTCTGTTTTTATGAGAAAAGTTCTGTTTTTATGAGTAAAATTTGTTCTGTTTTTATGAGAAAAGTTCTGTTTTTATGAGCAAAATTTGTTCTGTTTTTATGAGAAAAGTTCTGTTTTTATGAGAAAAGTTCTGTTTTTATGAGTAAAATTTGTTCTGTTTTTACGAGAAATGTTCTGTTTTTATGAGTAAAATTTGTTCTGTTTTTATGAGAAAAGTTCTGTTTTTATGAGAAAAGTTCTGTTTTTATGAGCAAAATTTGTTCTGTTTTTATGAGAAAAGTTCTGTTTTTATGAGAAAAGTTCTGTTTTTATGAGTAAAATTTGTTCTGTTTTTACGAGAAATGTTCTGTTTTTATGGGTAAAATTTGTTCTGTTTTTATGAGAAAAGTTCTGTTTTTATGAGTAAAATTTGTTCTGTTTTTATGAGAAAAGTTCTGTTTTTATGAGTAAAATTTGTTCTGTTTTTATGAGAAAAGTTCTGTTTTTATGAGTAAAATTTGTTCTGTTTTTATGAGAAAAGTTCTGTTTTTATGAGAAAAGTTCTGTTTTTATGAGCAAAATTTGTTCTGTTTTTATGAGAAAAGTTCTGTTTTTATGAGAAAAGTTCTGTTTTTATGAGTAAAATTTGTTCTGTTTTTATGAGAAAAGTTCTGTTTTTATGAGAAAAGTTCTGTTTTTATGAGTAAAATGTGTTCTGTTTTTATGAGAAAAGTTCTGTTTTTATGAGTAAAATTTGTTCTGTTTTTATGAGAAAAGTTCTGTTTTTATGAGAAAAGTTCTGTTTTTATGAGTAAAATGTGTTCTGTTTTTATGAGAAAAGTTCTGTTTTTATGAGTAAAATTTGTTCTGTTTTTATGAGAAAAGTTCTGTTTTTATGAGTAAAATTTGTTCTGTTTTTATGAGAAAAGTTCTGTTTATATGAATAAAATTTGTTCTGTTTTTATGAGAAAAGTTCTGTTTTTATGAGAAAAGTTCTGTTTTTATGAGTATAAATAACTTGGGTTTTTATGACAAAAGTAAATTCATGTCTATCACAACCAGTAAACGTTTAGCTCGTATTGAAGAGTTGCTAAAGCTAAAGAAAGGGCGTAAATGTCCCAACTACTTCGTTTAATACGGTTTTATTTTACTCTAGGCTTGAGACACTGGAGATTGTGCTTTCGTTAAGTAATATTGACGTATAATCATTAGTTTGTCGACTCTGCGCAGACATCTCAGGTCTTTGCCATTGACTTTGAATTCCTCTCCCCCCAAAAGTGGAACAAGATAATAAGGACCATTATCCACATAAAAACAGAAAATTATTTTACTCGTAAAAACAGGATTTTTTCTGTCATAAAAACAGAATTAACTTTACTCATAAAATCAAAACTTTTCTCACAAAAACAGAACTAACTTTGCTCATTAAAACAGAAACTTTTTTTTTCAGGTGAACGTAATACGCTTCCGTAGCTTTAGATGTTACCAGGGCTTGACATTAAGCCTAAAAGCCAAATGTTTGCTGGTAACACAAAAACACTCACAGCCACTCACTTTGTTGATTTTTATGCATACTTTTATCTAACTTTAGAGATTGGACCTGAATTCGTGTTACTTTGAGTACATGAGTACATTAGTATGTAGTAATTTGTCATGATTAGAAGAAATTATATTAACTGAAACCAAATAACATTTTAGAAATCTTTTAAAAGACGTTACACCAAATGTACTGACATACTTTTTTTCAGCGGTAAACCTGTTGTTTTTTTTTTTACATTAATTTTTTTTAAATTTAACATTACTTTAAGCTTATTGTATGCTATAAAATATACACAAAAATGTAACAAATTTAGCAATGGCTGGTAAAAACACTCATTAGTTGGCAAATTTTGACAAAAAGTAGCCACAGTGGTCAGGGAGCAAAAAATAAATGTCAAGCTCTGAAAGTAACAATACTCATACTTCAGTAATATTATTTATCAATCTTTGGCTTCTCTGCTCTTCTCTGAACACTTCCTGTTTCATGTTATAGCTGTGGAAGCCTAGTTCATAAATGTCATTGCTCCTGTCTGCTTCCCCAAACCCCCTTTTATTTGGAAAAGTTCTCTTTAATAAAAATAATTAGACATTTGTTTGATAAAATCCTCCTCTGCTGTTGATGTCCCACTGTGCGCAGGTTACATCAGGAGCCGCTAGAGGGCGCTCTGAGCATGCGCCACAGAGGAAATCCAACATGGCGGCCGTATTTACATTCCTGCCGCTGCTGCTTTGTTTATCTTCATTTTTACAGCAAATTAGCTCTTTCAAACTTTTATCTGAGCCCTGTTACAAACCCATTCAGGACGACAGACCGGACTCTGTGAGGTACGACACTTTTATTTTACGAAAATGGCGTTTTGTGTTCATCTCTCACAGTTGGGATTTTTAGCGAAATACTTTTTTAAAACTTATTTCTTATTATGCTCTCATGCTAATATGCTTTTTATTATGCTATTTGTTTTACCATGACATTTAGGAAGGTGTTTTCATCTTGTTTTAGTAATAGATCATCTGTGTAGTGGAGAGTTGTAGTTTAACATTAAAAACACGAATAAATCTGACTTGGGGTTAAGCTTGAATAGATTCTGTCTCCTATTTTGCAACATTATGATTTTTCGTTTTGCATTTTTTTTATATTATATTATGAAGAGAGTGAAACCTCAACTTTCTGTGTTATTTCCAACTAATCCTTCAAATCCTGACTTTACTATGTTGTATGGGGTCCTTATTGAATGGGGACTGTCCCAGATTTAGGCTCCATGTCCCATTTTTTTTTTTAAAGTTTAAGCTAAATATTTTTATTAGAAGATCTATATTGGAGATATGATCATAAATATGTAGCTAATTGAAATTATCCAGGTAAAGTAATGTGATTCAAAGTGTGCTCTGCTGTTATAAGCAAGTTTGAAGACGTGCGCATGTTTATATCTTTTAATAATCATAAAAATATTATTACATACTTCCTGCCAAAAGTGTTAGACTCTGATTAGACACATGATTAGTAAAGATTATTTTAACTCTAATACATTTTTTGGGGTGCAATATTGGTAATCTTCAACAATTGACTGGCTTCAAGGACAAAGTACTGGGAAATAGAGAGATTTTGTCTAAATATATTTCAAATATATGTGTATTAGTACACATTGTGCATGTTAAGGTCTTAATTTACACTTACAGTGGTGGTCTTAAAAAAGTCTTTACAAGTCTTATATTCAACTTACTGAACCCTGCAGAAATCCTGTGTATTATTTGCTATTAAGCCATAAAATAGTCTTTACTTTGACTTTACTGTGTTTAAAGTGACTTCATGTCCCTGTTTAGTGGGGACTCCACACGCCCACTCCAGGAAGCACTGACCAATCAACAACAAGCCCTCTACATCCAGTCTGCTCTCATTCATTTATCCAAAAAACAGCGTACAGCTCTTTTTCTACTGATTCCTCACAGACATTTTCTCTTCTTTTTACCTGTTTCTTTATATCATTAGTAAAGTAACTATTGGAAAACACTTTCTTTTAGTCAAATAATATTTTTAAAGGCTGTAATAGGTGCTGCTGTTCTAGAGGTGACCAAGATTGGTTTAAAAGTAAGAATAAAAGCAGAATATTGCCTTGGTCTGAAGGAGTTTAAAAAATATAATATCTAATTGCAAGCTTTTGACACATATTGCGGCTGCGATGAGATTTGCAATATACTCAGTGAGTTCACAGTAAACATTTTAAGCATTGACACTTAAGAGAACACTAAATATTAACTTCAGTTTAACTATTAACTGCTAAACTAATACGTGAACCACATGCCTTTCAGGTCATATCTGTCGAGGTCTGAACTACAGCTGTAGCAGTTTATACAGATTAAGAACCTGTGTAGACGGGATATTTTGTTCACTGCAGAGGACCTTATATCACCTAAATAATTGCAGCCTTTGCGATTTGCTAATTGTGACAATTCAAATTGCGATACGATTTGATTTAGATTAATTTTTCAGCCCTAATACCCTTTAAAGATATGTTTCTCAGTTTGTAGTACTAGGGTTATAGTCCTCCTAGACTTGTGGTTTGAATATAATGTAAAGTTCCCATAACACGAGGAAATTGTTTTGTAACATTATATGATGTAGAAAGGGTATTATTTCAGCCTAATCCATTAAATACTCTTTACTTTCTGTTAAAACCTGTTCATAATTACAAAAACTCTCTACTGAGCTCTTTTCCACTCTGTATAGACGATGGTTTTCTGTTGCATCATTTTTCCCCTTATTGTTGTGTCTGTGCGGTTGCCTCAGGACCCGCAGTCGTCCACACGAGCACATAAACGTCTCAGACCTGCCTCTGTCCTGGGACTGGAGGAATATCAACGGGAAAAACTACGTCAGCGTCACCAGGAACCAGCACATCCCCCAGTACTGCGGCTCCTGCTGGGCCATGGGGGCCACCAGCGCACTCGCGGGTCAGTACAGTAACAGAGGCCAGGGACAAAAATGGTATCCAAAAAAGTACTGTACGCCGCTTTTAAAGGACTGGGAAAAGTGATGCATGAAAAAACACAGAAGAACAGGCCAATCATTTGTTTGGGTTTGTTGTTTTCCAGACCGGATCAACATAAAGCGCGGGGGCTCGTGGCCGTCTGCGTACCTCTCAGTGCAGAATGTGATCGACTGTGGCAGAGCTGGGTCCTGTTACGGAGGAGACCACCTCAGGGTTTACGCCTACGCCCATCAGAGGGGCATCCCGGACGAGACCTGCAACAACTACCAGGCCAAAAACCAGAGTATGTGCACAATAATCATTCATCTGCCTCAGCTTAGTTCCTTTTAGGAAAGTGACTATCCCTGTAACTCTGGACAGTGGCCAGTTAGTCTCAGGGCTGACACAGAGACACACAACCATTCACTCTTTCATTCATTCACTAGGAGCCGTTTACCAGTTCACCAACAGATCAGTGGTGGAAGAAGTAATCCATTGCTTTACCTAAGTATAAGTACAAATAAAGGAGCAAAAATGTGCTCAAGTAAAAGGAAAAGTATCACCGTAAAATTTCTATTTAAGTAAAGTAAGTATAAGTATAAAAGTACTTACTTTTAAATGTACTTACAAATTTGGCACAGACTCGACGGCTCATGAATGAGTTAAATGTGAGGGATTTTGCTGATTCCAGATGAAATGAACAAACTGCTGCAGTAGAAGAAACTGAATTTATTTTATTTATTATTCTGATGTTTCTAAAGCAGTACTACTTTACTGCATCTGTTATATTTAAGTACTGTGTGTCTACAATGAGGCCATGACAAAAACACATGATTTTAAACCAAAACTCAAAATACTTTGTACTTCAAACCAACTCAGAAATGTAGTGGAGTAACAGTAAAAGTACCCTTTGTAAAATTTACTCAAGGAAAGTACAGATACATGAAAACTTGTGCTTAAGTAGAGTAACTAAGTACTTTTACTTTGTTACATTCAACCACTGGCCTTCGGACGGTGGAAGGAAGAGGAGGTAACCCAGTAACACGAGGAGCTCCACTCAGAGAGGTCACGTCTGAGGATTGAGCTAACGATCATAAAGTACTACATACTGTATATATCAAGTACTACAGACAGCTTTTTAAAATTTTAGATGATAAGAGAAAAAAAAAACATGGTTGACCCCACAGCAGCTCATAAAATAAGATAAAGCTCAGAAAAGTGCATGCAGTCTGAACATAATTGAAAGTGTGTGACAGGTTGCACTACACATTTCACCAAAGCATGGGGAATTTATAGGATTTATTATTTTGGTGATAATTTGTATTTAATATCTACTGTTTTAGGGCTAGGAGATATTTTTGTGAGAAATTTTACGTTCTGGGTTGAGAGTGGCTGCGAGCTGGGATTTCATGAAGAAAAACAAGCTACAACTCTACAATAATACTGTATAGTACTGTGTATAACTGTGTAGTACTGTGTATAACTGTATAGTACTGTGTAGTACATAAGGGACCATGAAGGCGATAAGCTGAAAAATGTCTTTCCACAAATGAAAGATGGACAATATAATAAGAAACAATATAATAAGAAACAATGGGCACAGGAGAGAAATGTAGCTTTGGGGTCAGAAGAATGAATGAGGACAGGGCAGGGGTAAGTTATCCTAAAGCTAATGTGTTTGGTCATTGGGATTAAACTCTGATTCAGAAAAGAATTGAAAAGTTGTTGTTAATAAACCTGAAAACCTGCTCTATAGTTGACCAAATCTTCAGTAACAGTTAGAGAATCAAGTCTTTGTTTATAAACCAGACCATAATGCATTCTCACTTTGACAAATGTGTGGTAGTCTTGTTTTGTTTTTTTAAGTTAATTATTATTACACCTTTTATAAGTAATATGCATCTAAATATTTAACCAGCAGTGAGATTGGTCACATGCATTAAAGGAACTGTGAGCAGCATGCGCTAATAACTCTAACAGCTGTAATATTTACTTTAAACATATTTACTTCATATCTTGGGACACGTGGGTATTTTTTATGAAATATTAAAAATATATACTGCTCATAGCACCTTTTAAAGCTGCACTACCTGATTTCTTTTTTGATGTACACTCACCGGCCACTTTATTAGGTACACCTTGCTAGTACCGGGTTGGACCCCCTTTTGCCTTCAGAACTGCCTTAATCCTTCATAGCATAGATTCAACAAGGTACTGGAAACATTCCTCAGAGAGTTTTGTCCATATTGACATGATAGCATCATGCAGTTGCTGCAGATTTGTCGGCTGCACATCCATGAATGCAATCTCCCGTTCCACCACATCCCAAAGGTGCTCTATTGGATTGAGATCTGGTGACTGTGGAGGCCATTTGAGTCCAGTGAACTCTGTCATGTTCAAGAAACCAGTCTGAGATGATTGGAGCTTTATGACATGGAGCGTTATCCTGCTGGAAGTAGCCATCAGAAGATGGGTACACTGTGGTCATTAAGGGATGGACATGGTCAGCAACAATACTCAGGTCGGCTGTGGCGTTGCAACGATGCTCAGTTGGTACTAAGGGCCCAAAATATGCCAAGAAAATATCCCCCACACCACCACCACCACCACCACCAGCCTGAACCGTTGATACAAGGCAGGATGGTTCCATGCTTTCATGTTGTTGACGCCAAATTCTGACCCTGCCATCCGAATGTCGCAGCAGAAATTGAGACTCATCAGACCAGGCAACTTTTTTCCAATCTTCTATCGTCCAGTTTTGGTGAGCCTGTGTGAGCCTGTGTGAATTGTAGCCTCAGTTTCCTGTTCTTAGCTGACAGGAGCGGCACCCGGTGTGGTCTTCTGCTGCTGTAGCCCATCTTCCTCAAGGTTGGACGTGTTGTGCGTTCAGAGATGCTCTTCTGCAGACCTCGGTTGTAACAAGTGCTTATGTGAGTTACTGTTGCCTTTCTATCAGCTCGAACCAGTCTGGCCATTCTCCTCTGACCTCTGGCATCAACAAGGCATTTTCGCCCACAGAACTGCCGCTCACTGGATATTTTCTCTTTTTCGGACCATCTCTGTAAACCCTAGAGATGGTTGTGTGTGAAAATTCCAGTAGTTCAGCAGTTTCTGAAATACTCAGACCAGCTCGTCTGGCACCAACAACCATGCCACGTTCAAAGTCACTTAAATCACTTTTTTTCCCCTGATGCTGGGTTTGAACTGCAGCAGATCGTCCTGACCATGGCTACAGCCTAAATGCATTGAGTTGCTGCCATGTGATTGGCTGATTAGAAATTTGCGTTAATGAGCAGTTGGACAGGTGTGCCTAATAAAGTGGCCAGTGAGTGTAGTTTGGTAAAGATAATTATTTAGTTATTAGTGCAGCGTAACAGAAGTCATCTGAGAAAAAATGAGACTTTGAGGTCAGCTGTGGGCTGTGTTATAAGGGTTTTTGTTTTAGAGCGATAACCAATCACACGCTTTCATAGGACAGGAGCGCTCTGATTGGTCGATACATCCTTTATCTATCCAGAACTAGAATCTATCAGGAATAATGTGAAGGAGTTATTGTTTTATTTCAAAATTTATAGCTTATTCACAGTATTTTTATTTTTTATTGTAAAGAATTAAAAGCAGACTCCAGATGTGTGCTGTGTTATTGTGACAGCTCCTGGCTGTGGACATACTCAGGTTTGTGTGAGACTGTGACAGAGCGATAGGAAAGAGGAGATGTATCATTCAACTCAGATTTTTTTTAGACACATCACTTTTACAGTCACAGAATCAGGTTGTGCAGCTTTAAGTGAATACAGTATATTATCAAGGACGATAGAACAACTTTTTGCCCTGCGCGTCTTTATCGTGCAGCGCCACACACGCTCCCTGTTTTCTCACCGTGGATGGCGTTCCCATGTTGTCACGATGCTTAAAATTTTTTGGGATAGTTTTGCCAGTTTGCTATAGGCCTGTGGATTTATTGCAGCAAAAAAATGTTTCTGCGGACTGTGTTTTTTGTAGCAACAGCGCAGCAAATGCCAGCGTTAGCTCCACTCGAGCGCTGTTGTGCATTGTTTTTTCATGCTTTCTTTTGTATTAAAATTGGTAGTACTTTTTAAGATGAGTATTCCTCTAAACTCCACTCTTTTTTTGGCTGGCTCAGCTCCAGCAAGTGGGCGGTAACCGTAAACATGGGTACGTGCGCTCCTCAGCCTTTATCTGAAGACTGTCACTTGTCCATATCTAATAAAAACAGCTCCAAATGTTATAATCCAGATCGACTCTATACTTCACACACTCGCAGTCCTCCCTCTCTGTCTGCTGTACCCTATTTTACAGACCATAATACATTCATTCAGTGGGATGAACTTGTTGATAATTGTGAGTGGTAGTCTTCATAGTTAATACCTGTTATTACAAAAGCCTGGTCTGGTTTGCCATAGCACATTTCCTAAAGTAGGGCAAGTCAATTTTATCCCAGAGGTTTTCAGCAGGTCTGACTGTGAGACCCAGTTTTATTTGTGATTGTTATTTGACCCACTTTTCACAAAGCCAAAGTTATTTTTCTGTGGCATTTATGGCTCGTGTACTTTTAGATCTGTTTTACCATTTCACGTCAAGAATAAAGAACATTAAACTATTAAACTATTTACATGCTGTAATTCTGTCCACCATCTCGTACTGTCTTCCAGTCTGGTCTCTCACCACTAACGATGTCATAGAACCAGTAGCCAGACTCTACAATAAAGCCTTTAAAATTCATAATAGACTTCCTGGATGGGTTCATCACTGCACAGCATTGCTTCAGGCAAATGCTCTCACCTTCCAGAATTATATAAACTGTTATGCCATTAATGTTTATTTTCAGATAAAACACAACCTTATGTCTCTGGCTGTTGGAGCTGGTTAATCCAACTATATAATACTAAAACAAGAAGAAACACAGACACGTTAAATGGTTTACTTGCAAGGAGAGCAGACAGAGATGAAGACCCAGTGACATGCACCGGGGACATTCCCTCCATGTGCTCTGGGCTCCCTGGTGCTCTCATGCTTTTATTAAACATCACGCCCCTGGTTACATGCACCGTCTCTGTCCGATAAGGGAATTGGGGAACTAGGACAGAGACAGTCATCAACTCTACAGTATGATAATTTAACATAACAACGCTGGTTATCAGTTCTGAGGCCGCACTTTCTTATCCAGTTGGTCATTCTTCTGCGGCCATGCCATGCTTAATCTATACGGTCAGTATAGATTAAGCAGTCAGTCGTGCAGTCAGCATTATCTACTGGAACACTCTGTAACTCAGCACATGATTAATACATTCATAACACACACTATTGTACTTAGGATTTATGAGACATATAAAAGTAGATAACTTATATACACATTTCTCTAACACCGGCTTTGACTGCTCTCCTCCCAGCCATGAACTCTGGACATGACCGTATCACAAGATCCTGCTCCCAGGAACTTCTCCCTGTCCCAGCTTTTAAAAACAATTATGGGCAAAAGTCTTTTTTTCACACGTTCACTAAAGTGTGGAATACAGTTCCTCACTACATCAGGACAATGACTTCGCTCCCACAGTTCAAAAAACGTATACAGGCAGTTTCTGGTGGACAGCTCCTGTTGTGACCACTGATAAATTTGGTTCTAATCAGGCCTCTTTTGTTGTGGATGGACTTTAGGAGTGATCTTTCTGATGCTTTGTTGTCTTTTTGTGTCTTCTGTTGTGATTGTGGTTTTTCCTTCTGTGTGCTGCAGAACAGGAACCTGCTGTAAAACAGTTTTTAACTGAGTCAGGCCCAGTTATTTGTAACCTAACTGTTACCTATAATTCTTTCCTGTTAATAAATGAAATGAGATGAAATGAAGAACACAGGTTTAACAACAGGCTGCGTTCACGTTAGGTCACATGATGGAATTCTAAAAATGAGCTGAGGTCTCTGGTAAAATCTGCTGCTACAGATTGAAAATGCAGATGTCTTGGTGTGGTTTATGGGTAATATCTCTGTAAGTACTGGGCCTATCCACATGAAACAAAAACTGCCATAAAGTTCACAGTCTTCTGTGTCAGTGCGAATGACCTAAAGTGAAGTTATTTCTTCACTGCAGCGTCAAAAAGTGGTGATTTTATTCAAACTCACAGGTGCAATTGCTGTTAGTAGACTCTGCATTAAACCACAGGATTATTATGGTGAGGTTGTGGACCCAGGTGCCAACAAAAAATGATCAGGTTCAATGTTTGTTGTTTTTGTTTTTTTAAAAATAGTACCTCACCTGTAAATTTATACAGGCCCCTGATCCATCTGAGGTTTGGACAGCATCAGATTCTAGAAAGTGAACACAACCAACTTAGGAACAAGCCTGGTCTTCAGAAATCCATCAGAGAAAAGTGACTCTGACAGGAGATGATTGTGGATTTGTGCTGTTTGAGGCTAAACAGTGGCAGTCGTCAAAATACACACATACTTTCAGCGAACATAGTTAAAATAAATTGCCTTGTTGAGCTAGTTTTAGTTAGTTTCTGTCTGTCAGGTAATGGTACTCTGCGACAACTAATCGGATTAATCGATTATTGAAATAATTGTCTACTAATTTAGTAATTGAATAATCGCCAACTGAGATATTTAATCGACTCTGACACATACCATGTTCTGTGAGAGAAGGTTTTATTACCTAGAGAGAGCAGTAAACAGAGTACATTTTGTGTTTTTGATAAAAAATATCGTATATGTATTACAGATGATATTTGATGTATATATGCTCTTTATAAACATCTTCAAGAAGCTTGTAGCTTTGTCTGATTTAATTTTGTAAAAATTAAGTGATTTTTGTTAGCATTATCACCAATTTTTAACGAAAACTATAAAACACCTCATGTTTTTAACCATTTTACTCGTGCTTCTCTATCCCATTATTAATCGAAAAAGTAATCGACAAATTAATCGATTCCCAAATAAATCATTAGTTGCAGCCCTACACAGTATACAGCAACAAAACTTCACCAAGTCTACAGGGCTTCAAGTTAGTTTCTTCAAAGAGGGGTGTAACAGAGGCCATCTTTGTTAGAGCGCAGAACTAAACACAGAGCTGGGTTCAGACTTCATTTGTCTGCTACTTCTTTAACACCGTCTTAAAGACTGTACCTCAGTTTTTTATGAGTGAACCAGCTTGTTCCTTCTCAGAGTAGAGTAGGAACACCTCTGTAAGCTGATTAATACCATCTTATCTGGCAACACAGTCAGTGACACTGCCATTTTGACTTGGCCTGTCACACAGAGCGTGTTTCTCAAAAAAACAAGTACCTCGCCTTGATTACATCACAGGAAGGCGTCCTCGTCATCTCCTGTCGCCCAAGGTGTGTCCCAGTGTTTATGTCCTTCCCCGGCAGGTTTCTCATCCCAAACACCCCCCACCCCTCAAAAAAGTTCACTCCCTCCCCACGTGAACTCCCCCCTCTCTGTTTATAAAAGACTAAATAAGTGATAAGTGTTGTATAAATATAATCCACATGTAAAGAATTCCCGGGTATAACTGAATAAATAAAACTAAAACCAGTCAGGAGGTGTGGCTGTGGCTCGCTGCTCATTCCCTCTGAAGGACGGAGGGAGGACACTGGCCTTGGATTAGAAGGACGTGGCTTTGGAGGAAATCACTTTGAAGGAAAAGCAAGGTACCCGGGCTCTGAGAAACACCATCTGTATTTGGATGAACCCTGAAACGTATTCGAAGAGAAATAAAAACAGAACTTGAAGTGGAGTAGACTTGGTGAATTTCTGTTGTTGTGTAATTTGTCAACCTGGATGTGTAGCTATGAACCTTTTACCTTTATCACTGTGCGCTCCCCCTACGCCGGGCTGATGACCTGTCCCAGCTGAAAACATGACGAACTCTTGGTACTTTATTTTCGCTGCTGTACAGGCAGAAGGGTTTTCCACAAGTTACTGTAAATGTAATGTTAGACAGCCTCATACAGATGACTAGTCCCCAATATTTCTAGTTTCTGTCCAGTATGCTTTGTCCTCCAGTGGAATGCAAATGTCACGTGACTGAAAACTTTCGATATATTGTACAACTAAACTGTGTGACCCACTTTTGGATCCTAAACTGCAGCTTTTAGAATTTGGACATTTACAAAGCCTGCACTGTTCTCCCTGTAGCATTCATAAACAACAGCAGGTCTATATTACTCCTGAAATGCCCAAACTTTCTAAATGACCAGTGGATTTTCAGTAAAGTGCCTTTGAGAACATAACTCTAACTTTATCTCCATATAATTGACAGAGAGATTGTAACAGCTCGTATATTTTGCTCTTTGTGCCACGACGCTGACAGGAGGCCCGCGGCTGCTTTGTGCTCCGAGTAGCAGCGTGCGCCTTCTCTTCTCTTTGTTGTAAATGCGGAGTCAGCGTTTAGCCGCACGCAGCACTCCGAACGCTTCATCTTTATTGTGCTTTTAGCTGAAAATCACTGAGGTTTCCAGAAAGACTTTGCTCCTTTTTCTAACGGCCGTCACGGTGCGGTATCTGTGTGACGGTGATAACAAGGAGGAAGGGGAGTTGTAGCTGTAGTTCTCCAACTTTTCACACCAAAAACCACCTCAGAAAAAATAATAATTAAGTACCATCTTTAATGAATGGATGAAATGAGGATTATTAAAAAAAGACACAAAAAAAAGGACTAAACCAATATTAATCCAGGGCTAACATAACCAGATTTAAACCAGGACTGGCTCTTAATTAAACTAAATCATAATGATGCTCATGTTTTCATACTCTGGAGTAATGACGGCGCTGGCTCCAGCTGCTCACACCACATAACGGCAGAAAAAACAAATTTGTAAGAGGGAGGATGAGCGCTTTTGTTTTTAAATCACATGAACACAAACTGGAGATGCACAAGTGAAAGGTGAAAATGGCTCCCACAAACTCTTTCTCTCATTATTTTAAACCGCTCTAAAATAAACTTCTCCGTTCGCGTCCTTTTGCAGAGTGCGAGGAGTTTAACCAGTGTGGCACCTGCTCCTTCTTCCAATCCTGCGCTGTGGTGAAGAACTACACTGTGTGGAGAGTGGGAGACTACGGGGAGGTTTCTGGAAGGGACCAAATGAAAGCAGAGATTTACGCCAACGGACCCATAAGGTAATAATGTGTCTGCAGCGACCCGTCCACCTACAAGCCACTGTGAGATTTAAGAGGTGCCGCCTACACTGCACAAAACAAGGCTTAGTCATCCAGATTTTTATTAGTCAATGCATATGTTTCCAAACTTTTAGCTGCATTCAGTTCCATCAAAGACAATATAGCTTTCACTAGTAAAGGAAAACTCTACTGGTATGATCCTAGAGAAGGCCTATATTGGAGCAACAGAGTGCTCATTCATTCGTCATTGCCGGTACTGGAGCTTATCCCAGCAGCTATGGGCCTTAGAATGGGCATGCCCTTGACAGTGGCCAGTTCACTGCAGGACTGACATAAAGACTTAAGCCAGGTATACACTTGGAGATTTTTTTAGCCCGATTTATAGAGGGGACACTGCACAACGAGAAAAGTGTAAAATCGTAAACTACTGCTTGTTTACGCTGTGCGCGTTCAAACGTTGAATTGTGGCCACGAACAAAGTCAGTCAGAGCAAATTTCAGGCCCTGGACACAGTGTGTTTATGACATTGTAGCGGCGGTGAGCCACAAGCTTGCAATAGCGGTGTTTATGTGCATGGAAAAGAAAAAAAATCAAGAGGGAATAAGGGAATTGTGAACATGTTCGTGCCTGTTTGCCACTGTTACTGTTCCTATGAGGATGTGCTGGTGTTTTTCTATCAGTCACACGTCTGAGGAAGCGTCAGTACTGGAAAGAACGCACAGTAAAGGCCTCGATACACCAAGGCAACTCCCAGACTGCTACTGAAAAGACGGAGCGACAGCTCGTCTCTTCTCGTCTCCTCTCGTTCCCTCACGTTAGTGCTAGGCCAACGCCCGACCACTGTCAGCAGAGTCAGGGCGACTGCTGTCTCCTCTGTCGCCACTGAAAGTCGCTGCAGACACCGGAGCGACTCAGACCCACGACCGAGCAGTGCGCATGTGCAAAATGTAATAACTATTTACAACAGCAGCAAGAGCACTAACCACTCTGCCACAACGCCCCCCTCAGTCAGCTCATTGTAATTTTCAGATATTTGTAAATCTAAACTCTCTCGCCTGTTGTGCAGTTGTGCCCTGATGGCCACAGATGGTCTGGAGCAGTACTCAGGAGGGATCTTCGCTGAGTTTCACCCTCTGTCTCTGCCCAATCACATCGTGTCTGTGGCCGGATGGGGCGTGGCCAACGACACAGAGTTCTGGATCGTACGCAACTCATGGGGAGAGTTCTGGGTGAGTTTTAATAATCAGTCTTTTCCACAAACAGAAGAGATGAATAGAATAGAAAGAATGCAGAATAGACAGCAGACGGTCATGAGTTTCTAAAGCCCATACACTGCCATCAGCTCATTTATCCATCTGTTAGCCTCATGTTGCTCATAGCTGCGTTAATTTGCCATTTTATGCGCTGTCCTGTCCCCATTGTTGCCAGCAGGGGGCGACAGACACCTAATCCAAGCAGTAACAGCTCCCCAAAAGAAGACGTTTTCCACAAATTAGGGCTGCAGGATATGGACAAAACATGCGATATTCAATAACTATGTTGAAAATTGTGATAACAATATTATTGTGATATTTGAAAATAGAGCCTACTTTTCGAACATAGTAAGTTAAATTCACTACATTTCACAAAAATGTAAGTTCCTGTATTTACAAGTCAAAACAGCCACAAAATCAAAACTTAATTAAACCAGGAATAAAACAAGGCTAAGCTGTGACTAAATTAATTAAATTACCACTAAAACTGGACTTTTTAAACATTTTTATTTAGTCACAACACATGTTCTTTTAAGGCTCTGCTGGAAAATGATTCTTCAGTGTAAATCTCTGTCAGATGGAAGACCACAGCGTTATTGCGATATATTTAGATTCTTGCGATACGGATATTGCATTTGCTGATATTGCGATAACGATAATTTTGCGATATATGGTGCAGCCCTACCACATTTACATTATTTTAAGTTATAAAACCTGAACTACTAATGCTAAGGTGTCCAAAACTATTTCAAAAAGCTTGAAAAGAGCAGAATATCTGAGTTTTAAGTTGAATAAACTTCCTGGAACTTTTCCTTGGAGATGTCACAACTCTCTCTTTTAACGGCTCTGGTCTTAGCGAATTGATTTAACTGTTTTCTGTCTTGTTCTTGTTGATAATAGTACCTAGATGTCACAAAATGTCTCATATTTATTTTCCAGGGAGAACACGGATGGGCGAGAATAGTCACCAGCTCGTATAAAGGAGGAAAAGGAAACTGGTTTAACTTGGGAGTAGAGAAGAACTGTGTGTATGCAGATCCCATTGTACCATAGATGCTTACTGTGGACTAAATTATCCACATAATGTTTGCATTTGGACTACTTTATAAATTATGACATTTTTGTTGACCCACTTTTGGAACCACTGTGCTGCCATTGTGGTTTATGTCATTACTACATTTAGCAAAAGCTCTCTTCTTATTTACATGTATATACTGTTTGTGATAGATTGTGTTTCTGAAAGTCATTTTCCTGGATGGTGTTGTCCAAAAAGTGTATTTTCTGTCATCTAAACACTAATTATGTGTACAGTACAAGGTCAGAATCACTGTTTATCTGCCTCTTTGTGGACAAGGCACAATGTCTACCGCTCTAAACTTGTGTTAAATATTGTGTAAATAAATAGCTGTTACATATTGTTTAACTGCCTGAAAGACTTGAATAAAAAAATACATTTCTATGGGTGTGATCTGAATGTGTGGCCCTGAAGGAGATTTGCAGGTGAGAGCACTTCCTGACGTCACATCTGTCTCTGAGGAGTCTTTTTAAAGGAAACTATTTGTCTTGTAAATGGCAGAAGCTGAGTCATTTACATTCACCTGAGCAGGAGCAGCGCTGACAGCTCAGAGGAGAGCAGCGTTACTTTCGTCCTCAGAGAACCACACCTGGGTACTCGCTGTCTGTGGGCTCAGGGACTGGAGATGGGCAGCATTATTTATACACAACAGGACTGACAGAGCTTCTGCTAATGGTACTCAGGAATGTTTATCAGCTAACGTCCTGATTTAGGTGAAATTAAAATTTATACCACTGCTTAGACGAGGTTTAGTCCTTTTCCATTAATGCATTTTGCTGTTAATCCTCTTTTTTTCTTTTAAATCCCTTGTTTTAGACCTGGGTTATTGTGTTAAATTTAGACTACCGTATTTTCCGGACTATAAATTGCTCTTTTTTCCATCGTCTGGCTAGGGCTGCGACGTATACTCAGGTGTGACTTATATATTAAAATATTTCAGGTGTTGGTTAGAGGGCGCTCTAGGCTTGTGTACCAGCATCTGCTGCACCTGTACCACTGACAATTTAAAATGTAAACATTACCACTAACAACTTAGGCTATAAAGACAACTGAGAAAGAGCGGAATAATTGGAAATGGAACTGATGCTGAGTCTGACGACAGCCACGCAGAGGAGGAAGCGGCGCTTCGTCTACCTCCGGAGTTGGCGGAGTTGTTCAGAAGCGACACCGAGGATGAAGAATTTAAAGGATTTAGTGATTAGGAGTGAGATGGTGAGTTTGGTGAACTTGTTATATTATGTTCTTTATGCTATAGTTATGTGAATAACTGTTAATATATTACATTAACATACGAGACACCTGTTCAGTTCGTTGTTTATGCTTCATGTAGCTGAATAACCATCAATGTGTTACGTTAGCAAACCACACACCTATTCAGCTGTTGTTCTCTATTCTATTATTACTATAACTTGCCTTTCAACATGAAATGTCTGTTCTTGTGTCAGATTTTGTAAAATAAATTTCCCCCAAAAAATGCGACTTATAGTCCAGTGCGACTTATATACGTTTTTTTCCTCTTCATTATGCATTTTTTGGCTAGTGCCACTTATACTCCGGAGCGACTTATAGTCCGGAAAATATGGTAATTTTATTTTATTTATTTATTTATTTATTTATTTATTTATTTATTTATTTATTTATTTATTTATTTATTTTGTTGAAAGCCTCATTTTTTTTTTTTTTTACATTTTCTGGTACTTGGAATGAAAAGTATGAGAATCAGTGGTTTAGAGCATCCCAGTGACATAAACAAAGACACTGCACACACATTTTGTTTATAAACATTCATGAGAAACCAAACTAGAACCATTTATGCAGTAATTTTTTTTTTTCTTCTTTCTTTCTTTCTTTCTTTCAGGGACAATGCATAAACATTTCTGTAAATATCCCACAGCGAGCTAAAAGGCTGTTTCATCTGCAGTCATCCTAAAAACAAGAAGAGTAAAATGACACAACTACAAGAGATTACATTACATTCAGTAAAACGTACGAGACGCTAAAATGTTACAACAAAAACACAACAGACCAACAAACAGAGAAGGCCATTTTTGCATTCAACATTGACAAATTGGAGCTCAACAGTGATCGTCCACCTCTGCTGCAGAAGTAAATTTACCATTTATGACTTGATGAAATGAAAATATGTCAAGTAATACAATAGTTTAAAGGTCATCTATTCTGTTAAATCAACTTTTTTGCACTTTTAACCATGTTATAACGTTGTCTCCTCCTCAAAAACAGACCTGCAGTAGTATTCTGTTTGAGTAATCCTGTATGCTGAGGCGCTGTCCTTCTCCAGAGCTGAAAACGCTCGGTCTCACAGCTCTACATAGACACAGTGAAACCAGGAAGTGCTCCTGTGCGTTTCTGAAGCCCAGACACCGTCACCGGACTCATTCTGATCATTTCAGCCTTAAACCTCCGTCACCACGAAGCAGTCCGTAAAAAACAAATCCAAAAAAATGAATAATGTAAATGTAATACTTGTTGGTAGTTTATTTCCTGTCCTTCCTGCACCTAACTTCCCATTTTAATGAATCCCCTTTTATAGCTTCCAGTGGTATTTTTACTGTTTAATAACTCTGAGTCTTTTATGAGCTGCTGCTGCCTACATCTGTCATTAATCATCTGCAGGGTGTGGACAAATCTTGGCTTTGGCCGTGAGAAAATGTGTTGCAACACTTTCTAGTCTTTATTCTTACAGTGGGGCAAAAAAGTATTTAGTCAGCCACCAATTGTGCAAGTTCTCCCACTTAAAAAGAGGAGAGAGGCCTGTAATTTTCATCATAGGTTTACCTCAACTATGAGAGACAAAATGAGAAAAAAAAATCCAGAAAATCACATTGTCTGATTTTTAAAGAATTTATTTGCAAATTATGGTGGAAAATAAGTATTTGGTCATCTACAAACAAGCAAGATTTCTGTCTCTCACAGAGCTGTAACTTCTTCTGTCCTCCACTCGTTACCTGTATTAATGGCACCTGTTTGAACTGGTTATCTATATAAAAGACACCTGTCCACAACCTCAAACAGTCCCACTCCAAACTCCACTATGGCCAAGACCAAAGAGCTGTCAAAGGACACCAGAAACAAAATTGTAGACCTGCACCAGGCTGGGAAGACTGAATCTGCAATAGGTAAGCAGCTTGGTGTGAAGAAATCAACTGTGGGAGCAATTATTAGGAAATGGAAGACATACAAGACCACTGATAATCTCCCTCGATCTGGGGCTTCCCGCATGATCTCACCCCGTGGGTCAAAATGATCACAAGAACGGTGAGCAAAAAATCCCAGAACCACACGGGGGACCTAGTGAATGACCTGCAGAGAGCTGGGACCAAAGTAACAAAGGCTACCATCAGTAACACACTACGCCTCCTGCAGTGCCAGACGTGTCCCCCTGCTAAAGCCAGTACATGTGCAGGCCCGTCTGAAGTTTGCTAGAGAGCATTTGGATGATCCAGAAGAGGATTGGGAGAATGCCATATGGTCAGATGAAACCAAAATAGAACTTTTTGGTAAAAACTCTACTCGTCGTGTTTGGAGGAGAAAGAATGCTGAGTTGCATCCAAAGAACACCATACCTACTGTAAAGCATGGGGGTGGGAACATCATGCTTTGGGGCTGTTTTTCAGCAAAGGGACCAGGACGACTGATCCGTGTAAAGGAAAGAATGAATGGGGCCATGTATCGTCAGATTTTGAGTTCCATCAGCAAGGGCTTTGAAGATGAAACGTGGCTGGGTCTTTCAGCAGGACAATGATCCCAAACACACTGCCCGGGTCTCCAGATCTCAACCCCATAGAAAATCTTTGGCGGGAGTTGAAAGTCCGTGTTGCCCAGCGACAGCCCCAAAACATCACTGCTCTAGAGGAGATCTGCATGGAGGAATGGGCCAAAATACCAGCAACAGTTTGTGAAAACCTTGTGAAGACTTGCAGAAAACGTTTGACCTCTGTCATTGCCAACAAAGGGTATATAACAAAGTATTGAGATGAACTTTTGTTATTGACCAAATACTTATTTTCCACCATCATTTGCAAATAAATTCTTTAAAAATCAGACAATGTGATTTTCTGGATTTTTTTTTCTCATTTTGTCTCTCATAGTTGAGGTAAACCTATGATGAAAATTACAGGCCTCTCTCATCTTTTTAAGTGGGAGAACTTGCACAATTGGTGGCTGACTAAATACTTTTTTGCCCCGCTGTATTTCTAACAAGAATAAAGCTGCTCTAAGTTAAAGCACGTGGCCTTCTGTTTGTCCAGGGCAGGGGTTGGCTGTAAATCTAACTGTGCTTGGTTTTAACGGTGAGTAGGAGGCGCAGTTAGAGTTGGTTAAATTTCAAAACAACAAAAAGTGGAGCAGGAGCAGCTTTGTGGAGGAGAGGGGTCAGTGCATAACTTTGGAGTCACTGGACCTGGAGCCAGTGACTTTGGGCCTTAGGACAGACAACCATTCACTCTCACATTCACTCACTAGGGGGCTGTTCTGAGTCACCACTTCACCAAACACATCCATGTCTTTGGACAGAGCACCAAAAAAGAAAAAAAAAAAAAAAAAAAAAAAATCCCCAAGGACCCAGTGCCCAAGGACACAGCGACAGAGCGGGAATCAAACTGCTAACCCTCCAGAAACCCTAGAATAATACACAACCATCCTAATCATTACAACATAGAGAATAAAGAAATATTTACTGTGGCTGTGCTGGATCCAGTGGCGTAACTTAGTAATGTGGGCCCCAGTGCAGGATTTCAGAATGGGCCCTAAAGTTATGAAGAACATTCAGTTCTTCAGGTGTACTAAGCTTTCATTTATAAAATGTTGCTGCTTTACTAACAAAAAACAAAAAACAGGTGCTTATTAATTAATATTTAGAGGCAATTTTGTTAAACTATATTTGTTTTTGGTTTTATTACAATTTGTGTTTATAACATGAAAAATAAACTTTTTTTTTGTTATGAGTTTAAGAATTTACCAGGATTTACAACTGAATTTATGTTAAGAACTCTGTTCTGTAGCAAAGTTTTGTTCTGCCCCTAATTAGTGTAAATATTTTAACCACAGACCTGTCCATGGATGAACAAGGGGCCACTCTAATGGGCCCCTAAACCTCCTGGGCCCCTGTGCAGTTGCACTGGCTGCACTGGCTGATGTTACGCCCCTGGCTGGATCTGTGTGAGACTCCTGAAATAATGTCACTTTTCTACAAAATTTGTATTCAAATTTATTGACATATTCCATTAATATTTGTATTATGAAGTCTTTAACAATAAGAAAGGATTAGATTTATATTTACGTTTACGTTTCTCAAAGCACTTTACGTTAGTCCATTATTCCTTCACTCACATCCACACAGGCAAGGTGGCTGAAGTGTCTTGCCCAAGGACACAACAATATGCAAAGCTGGTACCAGGGATCAAACCGCCAACCTTCAGGTTAGTGAGCAAACATCTCTACCTACTGAGCTACTGCCATTTAGCACGCACCGACAACTGCGTACAGACCAAGAAAGACTGGGAGTCCGTTTTTTGTTTGAGCCTAACCCGCTGCTGGTTTTCTTGACTCAGAGATAAATTCCCCGAGACCGGTCTTGGTTTTGAGACAGTCCAAAGAATATTTACCCACATAGAAGTAAATATTGTGATAAAACTACTCATTTATTCAAAAGGTTACTCCAGGAAATGCACATAACTCCTCACTACTCTGTAAATGAGTATAATAAATAAGAATAAATAACTGTGAGCTGCAGCAGACCTCAGTTTCTCTTCATTTCCAGCTGCAGCCTCCACTCAGACTTCTGCCTTTTTCTGTCACGCGCCTGCCTGTAATAATCTGGTCGTGTTTCCTCCTGCAGCTTCCTCATTCTCCGTGTGACAGCTCATGCTCCGCTGCTGCACATTTTTTGAAAAGGTCAAAAATCCAGACCAGAAAAGCCACAAAGCCACATATACACAATTTATTACAATCCTGCTTTTTTCCCCTCTGTCTAAGTGGCGTGCATTGCGCAGACGGACAGCAGGGCCACGTATATTTAGCACTGGTTCTTCTTTTTCTCCTCTCTGGATTTTTTTTTTCTGTCAGCAGTCTCGGGGTGATTAGATTTCTGCTCCTAATCGCTTAATCTCGTTTGCGCAGTAGTTTCTGGCCCGTGTCCCGCCGCAGTTGCATGAATGGCCAGATGTCGGTGTTTTCTTTTCCCCCCGGAGGCTTTGCGCTTTTGTCTTAAATACTGCACAGACCTGCTCATAACTCCCAGTCATTTAATAATTCTCCAGGCAGAAAGCTCGCTCTGCTGCTGCACAGAAAGAAGAAAAGGTATAAACACGGTCAAGTTGGCCGAGCGCACGCAGGAAGTGACACGATTGCGCTTTCAAAATAAGACGAGGAAACGTTTCAAAATCAAAATCCTTGGGTCTGCTCACTACAATCTTTTTTTTTTTTTTTTTTGCATGTCCTTTTTTTGCATGTCCTCATTTTCATTTTTTATTATTTTTATTTTCATTTTTATTTCAAATTATATTTTAAAAACATTCAATATGCAAAATACAATTCATAATCTTCAGTATAGGTTCTGTATAATGGGCAAGTCATGCCAACAAACTCAAAAACCCGCACACAAATTCGGAAAAACACAAGTTTCACTTCAGCAAAAAACTAAAACAGCACAGGAAATGAATTCTGCTGTTGTTTTTGTTTCAGTTTGTGTGTAGGTTTCTAAATTTGTGTCTGTGTTTTCATGTTTGTGTGTGTGCTTCAGTTTTTGTTTGCGTGTTATTGATTTTCTTGGTGTGACCCTGACCCTTCCCAGAATCTCCAGAGCAAACACATAAATACAGAATATATAAACAAATACCCAATTCTTTCTCAGACCTAAAACTCTAAAGGATACCAAGATGAATTCATAGACACTAAGATAAAATTTGTCACAGATACTTATTCAAAATTAATACACAAGTGTTACATATAAACTTTACTTGACGGAAACCATACAGGATTTATAATTTTACATAAATTGATAGCATTTTTTGTTATAATTTCTGTGACTGTGGGTTCTCTCCTCCTCCTCCAAAGTCACAGAAAACAAAAAGAATGTCCTTTTATTTGGCAGAGGGTGAAATATTACCTGTTTGTATTAAAGTTAAACTCAAATTATACACAACTAAAAGTAGCCTAAGCCTGAGGGGCAGCAGTAGCTCAGTAGGTAGAGCCGTCTGTAAGAAGTAGCTCCATTGCTGAGTGACTGAGGAGTGAAGGAATAATGCACCTGACTGTGAGCAGATTTATAAGACTGTTACTGACATTACTGCGCCTGTATTTTTGGCTATTTGCACAATTTAGGCGGCACAGTGGTTAGCGCTCCTGCCACAGAGCAAGAAGGTCCCAGGTTTGATTCCCGGACCGTGTGGGGCCTGTCTGTGTGGGTTTACATCAGGTCCACTCTGAGGCCAGGACTCCTCTGCAAAAGAGATTTATGAGCTCAGTGGGACGTCCCTGGTTAAATAAAAGGTCAAATAAAAATGAAGAAAACTGTCCTGCTCTAAAATGTGCAGCTGAAAGTTACATTTTGCCAATGCATTGGTAAAATGTTACCTACGGTGTTTTTATTTAACTCGTTCACCAGTTTTTCTGAACATCAGTGGCCTCTCTCTGCTCTCTGTAACCAAGACAGCATTGTTTGGATTCCTGCAACTTCCTGTGTTTAATATAATACTTAACCCCGCAGCACCCTCTGTTGCAAATATGCAGCATATAATTCAAAGGTCATGGCAAAAAAGTAGGAGTCTTTTTTTTTAAATGTATTAACTAATTCATGAATGCTCCTTAACAAAAATATTGACAAATTTTTGTTCTTACCCATCCCCGTTGACTAAAATTTAGCACAGATGATTTTTTTCCAACAAATATTTCTATGTCTGGGTTCTACGGGGTAAAGAAAAAAAAAATTGGATTAGATAGATTAAATAGATTCATTCTATATTGATCCCAAAGGAAATTCATGTTGTACTGAAGTGAAAGTAATCACTGTACTGTACAAATGTGTATTACAACATGTTTTATTTAGATAGCTGTTGTCCTATTTATTAAAAATCCACTTTCCTCAGGCAGCCAGCAAAAAATCTATAACACACAAACAAACAAATGTCTGAACCACCGAATGTTTCAGAATGGAAATCCACATTACAGAGCGACTAACCTTCTCCAGAAGACGTTCCTCAGAAAAATTTTAACAATACTGGAAAAAATAGAAATGTTTTCTCAAACATAAATTACACTAAATCAAGGAAATGTGTTCCTTTGTTCTGCCTCTGGCAACATTACCTGAGTTGTACACTTTTGAACCTGTAAACCTGTGTTCTGTCAAACTTATACCAAGATGGCCTAATCTACTTTTTGTTTGTTTCCTTTTTTGTTGTCTTTTGTTTAAATGTTATTACTTTAATGCAAAAACACTCAATAAAGTAAAAACAAAACAAAACAACAATAAAAAATACACTTTCCTTTCTTGAAACCATCATTTACAGTTTGTTTTATAAAAGGGTCGGTTGTTTTATTCTGAAATACCTTCTCCACCGGAAGTAGTGCGTGCATTGGTGTAAATTGTCAGCTCCGAGCGCAGCAGGGATCATTGTGCTCGTCTCTCTCCTCACTCAGACGCGGAACGGGCGCGTTATTTCCTCTGCGCGCCTTTCCCGCGGTTTACGCTTCAGCCCCGGAGTCCGCGCCATGACGAGCATCCTCCGGTGATCCCCGCGCCGCGCTGCCCGTGTGACCGAGGCAGGAGAGGAGGAGGAGGAGGCGGGAGGACGGGGAGAAGATGCCTCATGGAGCGCCCCATCCTCAGCAGCAGCAGCAGCAGCAACAGTCCGGGCCAATAACACAGCCATGCCGCGGTTCGGAGCCACATGGACGGTGGCCCTGCTGCTCGTCGCGGTGCTAGGCGGGACCTTTCTCTTCTGCGAGTACCTCATCTACTTCCCCACCATCTTCAAGTGCTCTTGGCCCGCGGTGAGCCATGGCCGCGCGGGGGACGACGCGGACGGCGGCCCCGGCGGCGGAGATTCTCCCGGAGCGGTGCGCGCCATGGTGCTATCGGACACGCATCTGCTCGGGGCCGTAGGGGGGCACTGGTTTGACAAATTGCGGAGGTAAGCGGTTGTTTATCTGGGGGCTCTAGCTACCTTTCTTTTGTATCCACGCTGTAAACTCGGCTGTTGTTGTTATTGTCCAGGGAATGGCAGATGGAGAGAGCTTTCCAAACCGCGCTGTGGATCCTCAAACCGGAGATCGTCTTCATTCTCGGAGATATCTTCGACGAGGGAAAGTGGAGCTCGCAAGCGGTAATTGTGTGAAGAATTTAAAGCTTTGTTTCAATGCTGGCTTTGTGTGACTCGGGTGAGGATGAGGAGGGGGATAGGAGTGATGAAGAAGAAGAGGAAGAGGGGATGCAGAGAGAAAGAGACAGACACAGGCTGATCCTTTAGCAGCAAAAACAACCACTCGTTTCTTCTCCATCAGAGCACACACTGCAGCTACACCAACATGCCTGCATCATGTCAGAACAAAGAGAACAAAATGGAAGAACATGCACTGATAAAAAACAAAACAAAAAAACATACTGCAAGAAAGATGTAAATAAATATCTGTTTTGCTTTGTTTTTCTGGTTTAAGAATGGAAAATGCCGCCTAAAGGAGTATTTTTAGTACACCATGTTGCTGTACTGGCATCACCTATAGCTGTAAGCATTGGTATTCAGCAGGTGCCGTACGTTTGTCGTGCACAGCCTTCATCATTCTCATCAGTTCCTTAAACACGGCACAAGACCACAGAGAGCAAACCCCAGCCTCCTCTTGTGTTTACATGCTACAGAACATCTGCCATAAGCCAAGTGTCCAGGCTGGGATTCAGGTCAAACAGCAACATAAAGGTTTAAAGGTATGTTTAGTGTAAAGTTGGAAAGGTGTGAGTGTGTCCAACAGCATTTTAGTTTTTAGTATTTGTATTATTTTGTTTATTTCAAGCAGAACACAGAATACAAGACAGAAGGAAAACATATAGAAATAAAGAAATTAGCATGTACCCAGCAACCTAGAGCTTTTCTGCATTTTCATATAATAACGTGTTCATGCTCGTATTTGGATCCATTTGTTCATGTGATCATTTCATTTCACCAGAACAAATAAAAAAGTTTTCAGAACAAACCATACAGAAACCATCTGCTCGGAAAGGAGAGGGAAGAAATCAAATTTATCAACCGTCTTCTGCGTTTTTTTGTTGAGGATGCAGACAAACAGAGCAGTACATGTGTTGACCGCTGGGGGGCGCTAGTGAACGCAGCTCAACAGTCACAGCAGAAGAAGAAATGTCTGAACGTTTTAAGGAGTGGCTAGAGCTAAAGTTAGTCACGATTTATTCAAAGACGGAACAGACCACCGCTATTCTCCTTTTTATGGTTGTAACGTACGAACAATATTGGCTAATTTGGAATGATACAAGTTGATACGTTTCAACACCTTCATATCGATAATTGATACAGTATCTTTTTGCAAAATATCATAAACTTTTACTCTGAAATCCAGCATCACAGCCGGGGTTGATTATGTCCAGCAGACAGAGAGCGAAGAAAAGTTGAATATAATATTTTATTTCATTAAAAACACAAAAATTACATCCATAAAGCTGTATCTGGTTTTATATAACGCCAACATTTCTAATATAGATATTTCCGATATTATTGATTTTTTTCCTTATCAATATAAACTGCCTAGAAAATGATACGATTCGATACAAGATAATGTTTATATATGATATAGTTGTATCATAAGGAAAAAAAACAACAATACACCGATATAGTTACTGTATCGTCACAGCCCTACTCTTTTTCATTAAATGTAGTCTCAGCGCTGTCATGTTTGTTTACTGTTGCTTTTTTTCTTCTTTGGGAAAATCTTAGACTGTGATGATCGCCCCCTACTGGTTATTTAATATAACACACACACTAACATAGAAAACGGTTGGAAGTATAAACGGATGAAGTGGGAGAATAAATGAACCTTTAGACCTAACCCATAATACAGCATATAATACATAAAGAAAGATATTATATTTAGCTATTGCACCAAAATAATTTAGGGTAATGCGAAAGTTGGAGGTTCGAATCCCACTCTCCCCAGTTCCTACTGCTGTTGTGTCCTCGGGCAAGACACTTCACCTTACCTTCAGTGATCAGTGGCACTATTATTATTATTATTAATCATAATACAAAAAAACATGTCACCTGTCTCGTAATCCAGTATTTAGCATAAGAGGTACTTGAGGATAGTAAACATATTATGAGCTACAGTATTGTTAATACAGAAGCAGGATACCTTCATGTAAACGTGCACTGGTCATGTGACTGACGAGACTGGCGCGTCTGTAAACGGTGGTGTGTGTTACATCGGTGTTACAGGTTATAGTTCCTGTTTTAATGCCAAAACAAAAATTGCGATGAATTTGAGGCTTTTGTTTACTACTAATAATTACAAAAACATCATAATAATTTGCAGTTTAGAGAAAGTTTTCTGCCTGTTTTTGTCCTGCTTTAAGCGGGGCTTTAATTTGAAGTTTAGACCACTGCTTGGTCCTCGTTTAGTCCTGGGTTAATCCTGGTTTTAGTCTTGGTTTTAGTCCTGATTTAATCCTGGTTTTAGTCCTGAATTAATCTTGGTTTTAGGCTTGGTTTTAGTCCTGATTTAATCCTGGTTTTAGTCCTGAATTAATCTTGGTTTTAGTCTTGGTTTTAGTCCTGATTTAATTCTGATTTTAGTCTTGGTTTTAGTCCTGATTTAATCCTGGTTTTAGTCTTGCTTTTAGTCCTGATTTAATCCTGGTTTTAGTCCTGGTTTAATCTGTTTTTTGTCCTGATTTAATCCTGGTTTTAGTCCTGATTTAGTCTTGGTTTTAGTCCTGATGTAATCCTGGTTTTAGTCCTGATTTAATCCTGGTTCTAGTCCTGATTTAATCCTGGTTTTAGTCTTGGTTTTAGTCTTGAATTAATCCTGGTTTTAGTCTTGGTGTTAGTCCTGATTTAATCCTGGTTTTAGTCCTGATTTAATCCTGGTTTTAGTCCTGATTTAATCCTGGTTTTAGTCTTGGATTTAGTCCTGATTTAATCCTGGTTTTAGTCCTGATCTAGTCCCTGTTTCTCATAAATTATTGCTTATTTTCGTCCATTAAAGACAAATGTTTTTTTTCAAGGTGGGACTTGTAAAAAAATCACCTTTTGTGTCGTGGCAGTGACTTTTCCTCTGTCTTTAGTGCACTGTTTATAAGAATAAAAAAAAATCCAATTCTGAAGTGACTGAGGTGTTGTCATAGTGACTGTTTGGACCAATCAGAGCGCAGAGATGGCTAACTAGGCCTTTCATTGGCCAATACAGAGCATAGGGATAACAATAGTAGAAGCCTGAACACTTCACAGAGAGAGTGATTTGATTATGGAGTAATTACTCTGTGGTAATTAGGATTTAATGGGTGATGGAGATTTTAATGTCCGAGCTGCCAATCAGTTGTCCCCTATGGAGTCTCTGTATGTGGAGAAATGACGACCATCGACCTGCAAGAGGTGGAAGAATTACTTAAAACACTCAAGTAAAAGTACTGTTACTTCAAAATAATATTACTCACGCAGAAGCAGAGGTTTGTAGTACTGAGTTACATTTACTCAAGTAATCTTTTGAATAAACTGTACTTTTGAGACTCACTTGTACTGGAGACTGCCGGGTTACCACTGTTACCACTACTACTGCTCCTGCTACAATTAATACTACAACTATTACTACTACTTCTACTGCTAGTTCTACTTATATACCGTTGACTGTGCTTCCCAGCTTGCCACACAAGATACTTATTAATACTTACTCGCAGTAAAGTACAGGGTAGTAACCACTTGAATTAAAGTCTCCAGTTACTCTCCACCTTTACTAGCTGCTGAAAACTTCACATATTTTTGCTTGAGTAACATGATTTTGAAGTAACAGTACTCTGACTTGTGTACAGTTTTTGGTGACTCTTCCCTCTTCTGCTTAGAGGTAAAAAGGCTCTTGGCAAAACTGTTATTTGAGTAAATGTAAAAAAGAATTCAGTGTAAAGTTTACTTGACTTTAATACTACGACTACAACTATTACTACTGCTACTAGTAATACTAGTAACATTTACTTTTACTGACACTGCATTTTCTACTGTGACTCTCAGCCAGCAACAACTCGCCAGCAAGGTCCAAAATACATTTACTCATTTAGAGCTGTCAAAATATTTGAGTAAAAATATCATTATTACAGGATTGTTTGAGTAATCCTGTATTCACTGGCGTTAGGTTTCTGAGGCCACAGAACGCTTTAGTTCTTTTAGGCCGGCTTAGTCCTGTTTTAGGCACAGTTTAATTCTGGTTTTGTCTCTGCTTTAGTAGTCCTGGTTTAGTCCTGATTTAGTCTTGGTTCAGTCCTGGTTCAGTCCTGATTCAGTTCTGGTTTAGTCCTGATTTAGTCCTGGTTTAGTCCTGGTTCAGTCCTGATTTAGTCCTGGTTCAGTCCTGACTTAGTCCTGATTTAGTCCTGGTTCAGTCCTGATTTAGTCCAGGTTCAGTCCTAGTTCAGTCCTGACTTAGTCCTGATTTAGTCCTGGTTCAGTTCTGACTTAGTCCTGGTTCAGTCCTGGTTCAGTCCTAGTTCAGTCCTGACTTAGTCCTGATTTAGTCCTGGTTCAGTCCTGACTTAGTCCTGATTTAGTCCTGGTTCAGTCCTGACTTAGTCCTGGTTCAGTCCTGATTTAGTCCAGGTTCAGTCCTGACTTAGTCCTGGTTCAGTCCTGACTTAGTCCTGGTTCAGTCCTGGTTCAGTCCTAGTTCAGTCCTGACTTAGTCCTGATTTAGTCCTGGTTCAGTCCTGACTTAGTCCTGATTTAGTCCTGGTTCAGTCCTGACTTAGTCCTGGTTCAGTCCAGTGCTGTTCAAGTGACCAAGCCTGCTTTAAAAATATGAATAAAACCATGTTATATGCCCTTTAATCAAAAGTAAAGAGAAATGTACCCTTAAACTATATATTCCTCACATGCATAATAAAAGCAGTTTTTTCCACATATTTCATGACTTGTATTTAAAAAATGTCACTTTCTTCGTCTTGATAAATGCCTTTGGAAACTAATTAGCGCTGAAGACGGGAGCCTGGCTGTGCTCCGGCGCTAATTAAGAGCAGCTCTGGGGAGTTGCAGGCTACAAACTTTATAAAAACACGTCAACAGCAGGCTCTGATGTGATTATCTGTCTCTGATGTGAGGCCAGAGAACCACACAGGTGCAGGACTCAGTGTAGTGAGAAGAAGTGTCCCCGCTGGGCACCCGTAGGCCCTCTGACAACCCTCAGAGAGAGCATTAAGAGGTGGGGAGGGTGAAGGGTTCGCAGGTGAGCTGGACCAAGTGGGAGTCTTTCTGATTTCATTTAGAGCCTGGTTTATTTCTGTTTAAGTCCATTTAAAAGTGTGTGCGATATTCGATAATTATGTTGAAAATTGCGATAACGATATTATTGTGATATTTGAAAATAGAGCCTACTTTTCAAACATAGTAATTTAAATTCACTACATTTCACAAAAATGTAAGTTCCTGTATTTACAAGTCAAAACAGCGACAAAATCAAAACTTAACACAGACTAAACCAGGAATAAAACAAGGCTAAGCTGTGACTAAATTAATTAAATTACCACTAAAACTGGACTTTTTAAACATTTTTATTTAGTCACAACACATGTTCTTTTAAGGCTCTGGTGGAAAATGATTCTTCAGTGTAAATCTCTGTCAGATGGAAGACCACAGTATTTAGATTCTTGCGATACAGATATTGCATTTGCTGATATTGCGATAACGATAATTTTGCGATACATTGTGCAGCCGTAGTTATTACCTCACATTTCTTAGTAAACATTTACAATAGTTCAAATCACACCAAACTAAAACTAAATTAAATTCTGTAATATATTTGCGTATTAGTCTGGTTTAGTTCCAGTTACATCCAGATTTAGACCTGGTTATGTGTTGATTTAGACTTGGTTTAGTCCTGGTTTAGCCCTGGATTAGTCCTGGTTATGTGCTGGTTTAAACCATGTTTATTATCATCATCATCATCATCATCATCTTTATTGTCAGACTCAGGGTCTAAAAAGCATCACAAGACAAACCCAACACACAACAGATACAGTAGAAAGGAAGAGAAAGAAAAATTATAAAAGACAAAACCTTGGTTATCCCAGGTTTAGTCCTGGTTTAGCTCTAGATTAGTCCTCATTTAGACCTGGTTTAGTCCTAGTGTAGTCTTGGTTTAGTCCTAGATTAGTCCTTGTTTAGTCCTAGATTAGTCCTTGTTTAGCCCTGATTTAGTCCTTGTTTAGTCCTTCTTTAGTCCTTGTTTAGTCCTGGTATGGTCTTGGTTAAGTCCTGGTTTAGTCCTTGTTTAGTCCTAGTATAGTCCTGGTTTAGTCCTAAATTAGTCCTTGTTTAGTCCTGGTATAGTCTTGGTTAAGTCCTGGTTTAGTCCTTGTTTAGTCCTGGTGTAGTCCTGGATTAGTCCTCGTTTAGTCCTTGTTTAGTCCTAGTATAGTCCTGGTTTAGTCCTAGATTAGTCCTTGTTTAGTCCTGGTATAGTCTTGGTTAAGTCCTGGTTTAGTCCTTGTTTAGTCCTGGTGTAGTCCTGGATTAGTCCTCGTTTAGTCCTTGTTTAGTCCTAGTATAGTCCTGGTATAGTCTTGGTTAAGTCCTGGTTTAGTCCTTGTTTAGTCCTTGTTTAGTCCTGGTATAGTCTTGGTTAAGTCCTGGTTTAGTCCTTGTTTAGTCCTGGTGTAGTCCTGGATTAGTCCTCGTTTAGTCCTTGTTTAGTCCTAGTATAGTCCTGGTTTAGTCCTAGATTAGTCCTTGTTTAGTCCTGGTATAGTCTTGGTTATGTCCTGGTTTAGTCCTTGTTTAGTCCTCATATAGTCTTGGTTTAGTCCTAGATTAGTCCTTGTTTAGTCCTGGTATAGTCTTGGTTAAGTCCTGGTTTAGTCCTTGTTTAGTCCTGGTGTAGTCCTGGTTTAGTCCTTGTTTAGTCCTAGTATAGTCTTGGTTTTGTCCTAGATTAGTCCTTGTTTAGCCCTGGTATAGTCCTGGTTTAGTCCTTGTTTAGTCCTGGTTTAGTCCTGGTTTAGTCCTTGTTTAGTCCTGGTTTAGTCCTTGTTTAGTCCTTGTTTAGTCCTGGTATAGTCCTGGTTTAGTCCTAGATTAGTCCTTATTTTGTGTTTATTTCGTAATGCTCACTGTAATCCATTAAAGACGGTACTTGGCGAGAAAAATAAAATACAAAAAACATAAAATATCTGTGTGTGAGCCTCTCTGGTCTGAAGCCCACAGTTACTGGGACAGGCTCCAGGACGCGGGACCCCCAGCAGGAACCCGTGAAGAAGAATGAATGGATTTAGCACTGACTGTAGAAAAGCGTGTGGATCCCTGTCACCAACACTACTGTCTTGTTTTTCGTGTGCAGCACTGGGAAGACGACGTGCGGCGCTTCCACAGGATGTTCAGACACTCCGCGGACACAGAACTGGTCGTACTGGTCGGGAACCACGACATCGGCTTCCATTACGAGTAAGAGCTACACCGCCATTGTCTTAACACGACGCCAAACCCACAACACTGATGCCACGCTCAGATAAACCTGTACTGAGGAATGTGTCAGTCTCTGTTACTCTGTACCACTCAACAGCAGTACACACAGCACAATCATCTGTAAACACACTTATTCCACTTCAAAATTACTCGTTAAAAAATGTGTTTAGTTACAGTGGCAGAGTGGTTAGCGCCAGGTCTACATGTACAGGTGAACTGGAGAATCTAAATATAATGAATGAATGTGGTCCAATGTGACTCAGGCCCATAGCAGCTCAAGCCTCCAGTGACGATTAATTGGTACCTGGGGTGTTTAAAGAAGTGGTTTTATTAACAAAACAGAGCAGTAAACTCACAGAAACAGTTAAACACAATGTAAATGTTGTGTTTTTGAATAAAAAACATCTCTGTGAGTAAATGCTGTATCTATTTAACAGTCCCAGACACATTTATATCCCATCCTGGGAGAGGATCGCTCCTTCAAAGTGGTCTCCATAAGGTTTCTTCTATTTTACCCCACAGCTGTTTTTTTTAGGAGTTTTTCCCAAAGAGAAGCAGGGTCTAAGAACAGGTTTGTTTAGTTTAGTTATTTTTTGTGTTTGATTGTGTGTTTGTGTTTTTTTTAGTGACACTGGGCTGTATAAAGAAAACTGAATTGAATTGAAATTAATCTAAAAGTCTTCAAATAGCATACTTGAACTTTTGTTGTAAAGAATTAAGTGATTTTTTTTAGTATTTTTACCAGTTTTTAACAGGAACAATAAAACAACAACTTGCAATTCTTAAAGCACCAGGCCATAGCACATTTACTCACGCTTCATTATCTGATTATTAATCGATAAATCGTAAAAAATAATCTACTGATTTATCGATTATCAAAATAATGGTTAGTACATAGATAGATAGATTGATAAATACTTAATTTGTCTCCACAGTGAATTTCAGGTGTCCTGTAGCCCTTACATACAGTTCAAACACACAACAGAATAAATTAATGAATAGTCAATAAACAAAGTGAGAGAATCCCTGACAGATAAAGCAGCAAAGACATTCTTACATTCTGTGATACTGTCTCTTATTGACATCACCAGCTGGTCATATTCTGGTTCTTCTTTTATTAGACCTGTTGCTACAAAAGAGCACTGAAAGTCTTGGATAAGAAACCCTTTTCTTACCATCACAGCCACATTCTTGATAAGTACAATCTACTGAGTTTTTCAAATATCAAACTATTTAAATCTTACAAGTCTTACATGGTTGGGCCCCTCCACCAATGAATGACTTCATCAAACAGAAATCCCTCAGTGGCTCTTCTCGAGTAACTTGAGCTAACGTTAGAGGTGACTGTGATTTTCTCAAAATGTCCTGTCTTTTCAGGGCTTAATCTTTTGGAACAGCACCTCTCGCAGTGAGGGAATGCACACATTTTGTTAAGTTCAAAATATATTTGAAACTGTGGCTGAGAGATACACAAACATGTGATCATGTGTGACCTGGATTTTATTATTATTATTATTATTATTGTCTTGTCTGTACTAACACTGTTGTACTTTATGGTGTCTATGTATTTGTTCTTGTTGTGGTGTGTTTTTCTTTGTACATTTCTTTCTATAACCTGCCAGGGAACTGCAGAAGGCTATAATCTGGCATATTTACATTTGTTTTAATGTTCATTAATATGTCTCCTTTCTTAAATAAATAAATAGATAAGAAAATAAGACAAAGATGGACACAATAAAGCACATAGACTGTATGCACATGCCAGGTCTATTTTCAGGTTTGTGTGTTATTTGCAGACTAGACTTACACTATTTGCTAAACAGACTTGGCTGCCAGCTCTGTTTGACGCTCTGCTGATGAGAGTAACATGACACAACATTATCACTGCTCTGAGTCTTTCACCTAGAAAATAACTTAGAGATTAATGAAAAATATAACTTTTGACGACCATTCACGTTGGAGTGCACACTGAGAAAACATCGGACATCGTGACAGCGTCTTAGTAATGAGTAACTTCTTTGTGTGCCTATTTTCTCTTATAATGTCTCCGCTTTTTCAAATCTGGCAACTGCAGCAGCCACATTTTCAGGTTTTTAGTTCTCTGTGTTCCATAACAAAAGCCAGGATTGATAGCATTAATAGTCAGGGCTCTCTGAACAGACGTACGAGCTGACACAGTGTGTTTGAAATTACCCTCGCCCTTCTTTCACATTTATGAATAAGACTGTCAATAAAAGCCGTGCTCTGTTGGACCGCGGGGCAGCGAACACAAGAAACACACACTTTGGACGTGTTATGTAACGGCTGATTACTGGCATCATAAGTAATAGATACACACACATAAAAGCCGTAAAAAAATCAAAAAGGCATTCATGGCGTCGTTAGAAAAGTAAAAAATGAAAATGTCTGAACAGAAAAGGACATTGTTAAACTTTTTGTAAGACATTTTAATAATAATAATGTACTGTATCAGTCTTGCTTTACAGCTACGTGCGTTATTCATTTCACTGTGCATTCTGGAGCCACAGCCGTCCTGGGGCAGACTGACAGAGATGTGGCAGCCGTACGGCGCCAACGGCCTCCCTCACCACCGCCAGTCACACAATCACACAAGAAATCATTTATACATCAGTGAGACAGACTTGGTTCGATTTAGACCTGATTTAGTCCTGGTTAAAACCTGGCTACACTTTTTAATCTTAGTTTAGACCTGGTTTAGGCCTTAGTCTTGGTTTAGACCTAGTTTAAGCCTGGTTTAGCTCTGGTTTTATCCTAGTTTAATCCTGGTGTAGACCTGGTTTAGATCTGGTTTAGATCTGGTTTAAGCCTCATTTAGTCCTGGTTTAGACATGATTTAGACCTTGTTTAGTCCTGATTTAGTTCTGGTTTAATCCTTGTCTAGGCCTAATTTAGTCCTGGTTTAGTCCTGATTTAATTTTGGTCCAGACCTGGTTTTAGCCTCATTTAGTCCTGGTTTAGACATGATTTAGACCTTGCTTAGTCCTGATTTAGTCCTAGTTTAGTCCTGGTTTAATCCTTGTCTAGACCTGATTTAGTCCTGGTTAAAACCTGGTTACACTTTTTAATCTTAGTTTAGACCTGGTTTAGGTCTTAGTCTTGGTTTAGACCTAGTTTTATCCTGGTTTAATCCTGGAGTAGACCTGTTTTAGACCTGGTTTAGTCCTGGTTTAGATCCAATCCAATCCAAATTTATTTATAAAGCGCTTTAAAAACAACAACAAGGTTGACCAAAGTGCTGTACACAACAAATTACATTAAAACAGTGAAAAAGAATTAAAAACAGTCCAACAAACACAATATAATCAACAAGACAACAACTCACTCTTGGTTAAAAGCCAAATAGAAAAAGTATGTTTTTAAATGAGACTTAAAGGTATTTAGTGAATCAGCCTGTCTTACATACAAAGATAAACTATTCCAGAGGCGAGGTCTGGCCACAGAGAAAGCCCAGGCTCTGTTTCCTTTTAGTTTTTGGGACTGACAGGACCTGAGAGCAGAGAGGGCGTGTATGGCTGGATCAGGTCAGACAAGTATTTTGGTGCAAGACCATTTAAGCATTTAAAGACAAATAATAGAATTGCTGCAATCGCCCAAGAGAGGCCTGACTGACTCCAGCATACAACACATTACAAAAATCTAGGCGAGTCGTAATAAAAGCATGGATCAGCGCTTCAAAGTTGTGTTTAGATACAATTGGCTTGATCTTGGCCAATTGCCGTAGGTGAAAAAAAGCTAGATTTCACCACGCCTCTTATTTGGGAATCAAGCTTAAAGTCACTGTCCATTTTTAGTCCAAGGTTTGTGATTGCGGGTCTCACAAACTCTATTAAAGGGCCTAAATCAACTGAACGATTGTCAGGAAAGTCAAATAGCATAACCTCTGTTTTTTTGTCATTGAAATGTAAAAAGTTAAGTGACATCCATGCTTTGACATCTTCCAGACTCAAACAATGCCTTAATACAGAACACATTATCACGCTTCAGAGGCAAATAGATCTGACAATCATCAGCATACAGATGAAACAAAAATCCATGCTTCTTAAAAATTGACCCAAGAGGTAGTAAATACAGTGAAAACAGAAGATCTGGTTTAAGCCTCATTTAGTCTGGTTTAGACGTGATTTAGACCTTGTTAAGTCCTGGTTTAGTCCTGATTTTGATCTGGTTTAGTCCTGGTTTAGTCCTGATTTAGACCTTGTTAAGTCCTGGTTTAGTCCTGATTTTGATCTGGTTTAGTCCTGGTTTAGTCCTGATTTAGACCTTGTTTAGTCCTGGTTTAGTCCTGATTTTGACCTGGTTTAGTCCTGGTTTAGTCCTGATTTGACCTGGTTTAGTCCTGGTTTACACCTGATTTTGACCTGGTTTAGTCCTGATTTAGACCTGATTTAGTCCTGGTTTAGTCCTGATTTTGACCTGGTTTAGTCCTGGTTTAGACCTGATTTTGACCTGGTTTAGTCCTGGTTTAGACCTGATTTTGACCTGGTTTAGTCCTGATTTTGACCTGGTTTAGTCCTGGTTTAGTCCTGATTTTGACCTGGTTTAGTCCTGGTTTAGACCTGATTTTGACCTGGTTTAGTCCTGGTTTAGTCCTGATTTTGACCTGGTTTAGTCCTGGTTTAGACCTGATTTTGACCTGGTTTAGTCCTGGTTTAGTCCTGATTTTGACCTGGTTTAGTCCTGGTTTAGACCTGATTTTGACCTGGTTTAGTCCTGGTTTAGACCTGATTTTGACCTGGTTTAGTCCTGATTTTGACCTGGTTTAGTCCTGGTTTAGACCTGATTTTGACCTGGTTTAGTCCTGGTTTAGTCCTGGTTTAGACCTGATTTTGACCTGGTTTAGTCCTGGTTTAGACCTGATTTTGACCTGGTTTAGTCCTGGTTTAGTCCTGATTTTGACCTGGTTTAGTCCTGGTTTAGACCTGATTTTGACCTGGTTTAGTCCTGATTTTGACCTGGTTTAGTCCTGGTTTAGATCTGATTTTGACCTGGTTTAGTCCTGGTTTAGACCTGATTTTGACCTGGTTTAGTCCTGGTTTAGTCCTGATTTTGACCTGGTTTAGCCCTGGTTTAGACCTGATTTTGACCTGGTTTAGTCCTGATTTTGACCTGGTTTAGTCCTGGTTTAGATCTGATTTTGACCTGGTTTAGTCCTGGTTTAGACCTGATTTTGACCTGGTTTAGTCCTGGTTTAGTCCTGATTTTGACCTGGTTTAGCCCTGGTTTAGTCCTGATTTTGACCTGGTTTAGTCCTGGTTTAGTCCTGATTTTGACCTGGTTTAGTCCTGGTTTAGACCTGAGTTTGACCTTGTTTAGTCCTGGTTTAGACCTGAGTTTGACCTGGTTTAGTCCTGGTTTAGTCCTGATTTTGACCTGGTTTAGCCCAGGTTTAGTCCTGATTTTGACCTGGTTTAGTCCTGGTTTAGACCTGATTTTGACCTGGTTTAGTCCTGGTTTAGTCCTGATTTTGACCTGGTTTAGTCCTGGTTTAGACCTGGTTTAGACCTGATTTTGACCTGGTTTAGTCCTGGTTTAGTCCTGGTTTAGACCTGATTTTGACCTGGTTTAGTCCTGGTTTAGACCTGATTTTGACCTGGTTTAGTCCTGGTTTAGTCCTGGTTTAGTCCTGATTTTGACCTGGTTTAGTCCTGGTTTAGACCTGATTTTGACCTTGTTTAGTCCTGGTTTAGACCTGATTTTGACCTGGTTTAGTCCTGGTTTAGTCCTGATTTTGACCTGGTTTAGCCCAGGTTTAGTCCTGATTTTGACCTGGTTTAGTCCTGGTTTAGACCTGATTTTGACCTGGTTTAGTCCTGGTTTAGTCCTGATTTTGACCTGGTTTAGTCCTGGTTTAGTCCTGGTTTAGACCTGATTTTGACCTGGTTTAGTCCTGGTTTAGTCCTGATTTTGACCTGGTTTAGTCCTGGTTTAGTCCTGGTTTAGACCTGATTTTGACCTGGTTTAGTCCTGGTTTAGACCTGATTTTGACCTGGTTTAGTCCTGGTTTAGTCCTGATTTTGACCTGGTTTAGTCCTGGTTTAGACCTGATTTTGACCTTGTTTAGTCCTGGTTTAGACCTGATTTTGACCTGGTTTAGTCCTGGTTTAGTCCTGATTTTGACCTGGTTTAGCCCAGGTTTAGTCCTGATTTTGACCTGGTTTAGTCCTGGTTTAGACCTGATTTTGACCTGGTTTAGTCCTGATTTTGACCTGGTTTAGTCCTGGTTTAGACCTGATTTTGACCTGGTTTAGTCCTGGTTTAGTCCTGATTTTGACCTGGTTTAGTCCTGGTTTAGTCCTGGTTTAGACCTGATTTTGACCTGGTTTAGTCCTGGTTTAGTCCTGGTTTAGACCTGATTTTGACCTGGTTTAGTCCTGGTTTGGACCTGGTTTAGACCTGGTTTAGTCCTGGTTTAGACCTGGTTTAGACCTGGTTTAGACCTGATTTTGACCTGATTTTGACCTGGTTTAGTCCTGGTTTATAACCCGCTCTGGGCCTGTCAGGAGCAGTTCTTATCTGGAGCCCGTCCCAGTCCAGACAGGTTTGACAGAGTTTCTGAGCTGAACGTTGCCATTGTTCTTTTTCATAGCAACCACCGCCTCACTTTTTATTTACTCTGGGACAGGCTCGCGGCTCACCTGGCAGAGCGCACGCCCCACACTGCAGAGACCCAGGTCTGACTCCCCGTCCCGTTTACCCCCTGTCCCTCTCTGTCCCCTGTCCCCTGTCTCTGTCAAACTAAAGCCAAAGGAAAGTGAAATAAATGAACGCCACAGTAGTCCACACCCTGCGCTGCTAAAAGGCATCTAACCAGTTTTACAGCGCAGTGTAACAGAGAAACTGGTTTCAGGTTTGGTTTGTGTGCACAAAATGGTTTTATGAGATTATATGAGTTTGAGATAACATTTAGGTGCTATGAGCAGAATATAGTTTTTATATTTCATAAAATTCACCCAAGATGTAAACATTTTTAACCCAGTTTTCAAAAGTTAGGTTGTTACTGTTCAGAGACAAAAGTGTCCCTGTCACAAAACATCATAAAATATGTATACCTTCATATTTTTTATACTTTTTTTTTGCAGAACTTATAACTTATTACTTATTTTCAGAATTTTTACCCATTTTATGCCAGTATATGTAATAGCATCTACATTTTTAGTAAAAACAGACACAAAAAGTCACAGCAAAATAGATTTTTCATACATTTTTTCATAGATTTTATCACAGCCTTAGGTCTGTCAAAAAACACCAACAACACTGTTTTTTAGAGATCATTTTTCCCTGTGCTATATACAATCTAAAAATAAACTACCATTAAAATCCATTAAAACTGGTTGTAAATTTTTGCTAGAAAAAAAACTCAACTCCATCTAAATCAATGTTGTAAGATATTAACATAAATATGACGGTGAACTGAACTTCAGAAGTTAGGCCTGAATTTAAGTTGCTCTGCTCAAGTGTACACCATTTATTAAACAGTAATTCATCACAGTTATAGAAAGAAAATGAATACAGGGTTCGTACAGTCATGGAAAACCTGGAAAAGTTTTGTAATTTTATATTTTGGTGTCAGCTGGAAAACAGAAAATGTTCTCACTGCAGGAAAAAGTCACCTGTATCTATTTTTTGTCACAATATTTGAACTAAATAACTTTTTTGCTGGTCTTTGATTAGTTTATATCTAATGTAGCATAATTATCTTTTAATCACCAGTGTGTAGGCTATAAATCTGTGAAATTAGTGGAGTAATATATTTCTGTGGGAAGAAGCCACAGCAGTTTTTTTTTTTCTTCAACTGATTAATTTCCAAATTAAATTGCAGCAAAAGTTTCTAATGTATAACGTTAGACATTTTAAATACTGTTTAAACACATTTAGTGATTTGTTAGTAATTTGTAAATCTGTTTTTCACATTTAATTAATCCCTGTCCATGCATAAAACCAAGTTAGCCCTGGTTAAAACCTGGTTACACTTTTTAATCTTGGTTTAGTCCTGGTTTAGCCCTGGATTAGTCCTGGTTATGTGCTGGTTTAAACCATGTTTATCATCATCATCATCATCATCATCATCATCATCATCATCATCTTTATTGTCAGACTCAGGGTCTAAAAAGCATCACAAGACAAACCCAACACACAACAGATACAGTAGAAAGGAAGAGAAAGAAAAATTATAAAAGACAAAACCTTGGTTATCCCAGGTTTAGTCCTGGTTTAGCTCTAGATTAGTCCTCATTTAGACCTGGTTTAGTCCTAGATTAGTCCTTGTTTAGTCCTGATTTAGTCTTTGTTTAGTTGTGGTTTAGTCCTGGTTTAGTCCTTGGTTAGTCCTGGTATAGTCTTAGTTTAGTCCTAGATTAGTCCTTGTTTAGCCCTAATTTAGTCCTTGGTTAGTCCTGGTATAGTCCTGGTTTAGTCCTGGTTTAGTCCTGGTTTAGTCCTTGGTTAGTCCTGTTATAGTCTTAGTTTAGTCCTGGTTTAGTCCTGGTTTAGTCCTGGTTTAGTCCTGGTTTAGTCCTTGGTTAGTCCTGTTATAGTCTTAGTTTAGTCCTAGATTAGTTTTTGTTTAGCCCTAATTTAGTCCTTGGTTAGTCCTGGAATAGTCTTAGTTTAGTCCTGGTTTAGTCCTGGTTTAGTCCTTGGTTAGTCCTGGTATAGTCTTAGTTTAGTCCTGGTTTAGTCCTGGTTTAGTCCTGGTTTAGACATGATTTAGACCTTGTTTAGTCCTGGTTTAATCCTTGTCTAGACCTAATTTAGATCTGGTTTAGACCTGGCTTACTCTTGGTTTAGTCCTGCTTTAATTTTGGTCTAGACCTAGTTTTAGCCTCATTTAGTCCTGGTTTAGACCTGATTTCATCCTGGTTTAGTACTTTACATTACTTTACATTATAAAACATAGGCTAACATAAGACTTGTTTATCTTATTGTTCCATTTTGGGTTAGGGGCCCCCGGGAGACCTCCTCTGTGGGTTTAGACCTGTGTTATTCCAGGACTGTGATCTGTATGGAAACAGATGCTGTGTGTCTTTTCAGGATGGATTGGTTCAAACTGCAGCGGTTTGAGAAAGTTTTCAATGCTTCGTCCACAAGAATCGTCACCAAGAAGGGAGTCAAGTGAGTTACTGAGCGTTACATTATAGGGCCAGTTGCGTAAAAGAGAATCAATACTTTTGTCAAACAGAAGGAACAGAACAAACAGAAACGTGCATGAGTCAGGCCACAGTAAAACAAACGTACCTCTGTTCTCGTCTCTTGTCTCAGCTTCCTTCTGGTGAACAGCGTGGCTCTTCACGGAGACGGCTGTCCCATCTGTCAGTCTGTGGAGAAGGAGCTGCTCAAACTGTCCAAGGACCTCAACTGTTCTCTGCAGGTGGGACACGAACACTCGCCGCACAAACTCAGATGCTTATTTAAGGCTTTTCCACTGGGACGGAAGGAGACGGGGCAGGGTTAGGGGGTGTTTCCACTTCCCAAAGAGTAGCTAGATGTTCCCCTCCCTGATGGGGTCCAGCTCGGTTAACGTATGTGTGTCCTGAGTCACACTTTCAGCTAAAATTCTATTACTTTTTAATTTTCAACAAGTCATAAAGTCGCTCATTTATTATCTTCATTAATATCTAATCTTCATTAATGCAAATTGTATAAAATAAAAGTAAATTTTCTTACGTTTATAACAATATATTGGTTGGATAGTTTCTTTTACAGATATTTTATTGCGTCCGTATGAAATAGCGCTTTTAATAATACATCAATTTTATATAGCGCTTTTCACATAACTCAAAGTCGCTTTACAATTTTTGATCTATTATTCATTCACTCCTCAGTCACACTCGGTGGTGGTGAGCTACTTCTGTAGCCACAGTTGCCCTGGGGCAGACTGACGGAAGTGTGGCTGCCAATCTGCGCCAATGGCCCCTCCGACCACCACACTAACACATTCACACAGGCAAGGTGGGTGAAGTGTCTTGCCCAGGGACACAATGACAGTATGCGCTTCAGATGGGATTCAAACCGGCTACCCGCCGGTTGCTGGGCGAATGCTTAACCCACTGCGCCACCATCGCTTTTGTCCGAGGTTTAAGCTCGGCAGTGCTATGGCCCTGACACGCTCACCTTTCTGGCTTTTTCAGCCTTATTTGTTAGAGTTTTCGGCTCTAATTTAAGGCTGGGATATTTACGTTAACAAATTTTCACACCCGGTACCTTGTTTCCGTCTTTCAAAATAAGCTAACGTTAATCAGAAAATCACAAGACGTACAAAGTTAGCTACAAAAACACTAAGATCACTGATAGAACGTCGCCTGAGTGTGACCTGAGCGTTCCCTGCGCATTTCCCGATCAAAAATATTTTCACATCATGATTATTTTATAAACACTTAGCATAAATACACAAAAATTACCACAGAGGTAGAGCAATATGTGGAGTTTTTGTTTATCAACCGTTAGCCAGTTAACGTCTTTGCGAGCGTCTGTTAGAAGACTGAAAAATAGCAAAAGGTGAGCGACTCAGGACACACATACGTTAAGTGTCGGGAACGGTTAGCGAGAGAGAATCCTCACTCAGGCAAAAACAACAGGCCGAAGAACAGAAATATAAAGGAAAATGTTATTTTTAATGAAACTGGTTCTTGTCCTTGTGGCTTTAAAAAAATAAATAAAGCTAGCATACATTAGCAACAGCTGTTTCTGGTTAGCATCTTCTCATTTAGCTTACTTTTGAAAAGGAAATAGTAAAACATGGAAAATAACATTTTCATTAGCGTGGAGAGAACACTGGTGGAAAAACATTGTGAGATATTTTAGAACAAGTTTCTGGCGAGGATGAGGGGGAAAGTTGGCAAATCATGTTCACATCTTTTGGAGTTGTCTTTCAATTGTGGGCTATTGGAGGGAACTTAAGAAATGTATGGGCAAAGTGCTCCCTTTTACTTTGAAATATTCTACTTTGGAAAACTTAACGCGGATGGCAAAAAAAAACTAAACATTAAAATGTTTAGGATCATGTTATTAGCAGGAAAAGGGCATTACTAGTAAATGGCTAAAGGTGGACGGGCCTAAAATAGAAAACTGGGTTGATGTGATGCATGATATATATATATATATATTGTGGAAAAGCTGACTTTTACCTGTAGGCTTGAAATTGAAAAATTTGACAGATTATGGAAAGGCTGGTTGAACTACATTAAACCAATAAGATCAGATTTTGTCTGAAACACAAAATTAAGAATATTCCCTTGTTCTTTGCTACTACTGTGTTTGTTCTTTTAATAAGTTATGTTATATAGAAAAAACTAAAACAGTAATGTGAGACAGAATTATAATATGTATTTTATGGGATGTTACGCATTTGTACAATGTATTGTATGAGTATATTGTCTTGCAAGACCAATAAAAAGAGAATAAATTAAAAAAAAAAGAAAAGAAAAGGAAGTAGTAGAGGCTGGCAGGTCAGGCTAATGTCCCCCATCAACCAAAAACATGCACAACCTCCAGGTCACTCCTGCCTCACAGCGAGAAGGTCCCGGGTTTGATTCCCAAACAGTGTAAGGCCTCTCATGTTCTCCCCGTGCATGTGTACACAGTTCGTACAGGCATGGAAAACCTAGGAAAGTTTTGGAATTTTATATTTTGTTGTAAAGTTTTGGAACTTGACTGTAGTGCTCAGTAGAAACGCTGTCTTCATTCTCACTGCAGGAAAAAGTGACCAATATCTATTTTTTGTCAGAATATTTGAACTAAATGTCCATCTTTTGCTTTTGGCAATGCTCTAAAACAGAACAGATGATTAGTTTATATCTAATCAAGCATAATTATCTTTTAATGTTTGGTGTATAAATCAGTGAAATCAGTGGAATAATTTATTTCTGGGGGAAGAAGCCTCAACAGTTTTTTTTTTCTTCAACTAATTAATTTCCAAATGATATTGCAGCAAAAGTATGTTTCTAATGTACCACAGTAGAGATTTTGAATACTGTTTAAACACATGAAAGTCATTTTTCAGGTCTTTGAAATTTAGTCAAATTTTTTGGAAAAGTCATGGAAAATTCTTGGTAAAAATGTGTTTGAACCCTGTGTGTGGGTTTCTTCTGGGTGCTTCTTCTGGTTTCTCCTACCCCCAAAAACATGTCCCCAGTGGAGCCAGGACTCCCCTGCAAAAAAGATCGTTAATCTCAGTGGGACTTTCCTAAAAGGTCAGATTTAAAAAAAGTAAATAGGTACTGACCAGGACTCAGATTGGCCAGCTGAAAATATCGGAAAATTATTGGGTATCAGCCGAAATCTGGCCGATATCCGCCGATATAAACAGTATTATTTTTACTGTGTGCTGGAATAAGACCTGTTTACTTGCAAATGATGGCCTTCTGCTATTTGTCCAGCAGAGGGCGCTGGTGTTTCCAAACAGTTGAGCTTTTACTCTGTAGCTCATAGGAAACTCCCCAAATCTCCTTCTCATGGCCTGAAAAGCTCAAAAAGGCAATCAAAATATTTTGCTCATTTCTCTGCCATAAAACCTCATAGAACAAAAATTCAAAATGCATTTTGTAACTCTCCACATGCTCTACCTGCAGAACAAGTTTAAGTTAAACAAAGTTAGTTAACTCCTCACACCAATGCCCACTACAGCCTACATAACAATCAGCATAAAGAACAATAAGCAGCTTTTTACAACATTTTAAAAAGATGTTTTAATAAAGTGGCCTGGAGTGTACACACCATATTCATGTAAACAAGAGCAGAAAGAAAAATGCTTCAAAATACTTTTTCCTAATGTATAACTGTATTATCGGTATTTTTTGTTGCCTAATATCGGTATCGGCATCGGCCTCAAAAAAACAAAAAAAACAAACCCATATTGGTCGGGCTCTATTAAAGGGTGGGTCGAATGCAGAGAACAAGTTTCCCTGCAGGGACAATAAAATACTCCTTAACCTTACCTTACACAGTTAACCCTTGGCCCTAATACAAAATATATGCATCTAATTTTTATCTTATCTCTTTGTACGAATACTTCCTGACATATGAGAAACTACACGATGAAAACCAGCTCTGTTTTCCTGTTCTCCTCAGTCTCAGTCCGTCCTGCCCCGTCTGTCTGCTGTCTTCCGTGCGTCCCGTTAGTGAAGATGGAGCTGTGACGTGTCTCTGGTGCTCAGGTGTAAACGTTTGTGGCCCAGGCCTGAGACGAGTGACTGATGTTGATGTTGTGTTTTGTGCAGAGTTTGCAGTCTGGCGGCAGTAGCAGCAGATCGACGGACAGCTGTGAAGGTTCGCACCTCTATCCTCCCACACCGCCCATCATGTTACAGGTAAACCGCACGGGACGCCCCACAAATATTCTTTCAACACATTTATTTAAACATGCAGCATCTGGCGTCTCTGAATTTAAACACTGCAGTCTGGTGCAGAGTGAGCCGCCAGCTTTGTCATTTAAAATCCATAGAAAATATCCTCAAAGCTTTCTGTAAGTCTGTTATTTTAATAAAGAAGCTTGGACTAACTATTTTACTATTCTATACAATGAAGTTAGTCTGGTTCTTTCACTTGAATTTAATTTCTATGGGTGGAACAATCACAAGCGGAGGAACCAATCAGAGAAACAAAGGGCCCCACTGACCTGTATCCAAAACAAACATGGTGGATTGTTGTTGGTTTTGCCATAAAACACCAGAATACACAGCAGCAGAAGCCAGTTGTACAAAGACTTGAGGAGAAAGTGGGTTTGTTTGAATGTGGTGGTTACGTGGGACAGCGGGACTTTACTGTTGTTAAAATGGAAACAGGACAAAGACAAAAATCTCACAGAGGACTGGACAACAACAAGGACTCTGCAGAAACGCGCTCCTACAGCTGTTCATAGGACAAACTGACCTCTGACAGAGGAGAAGAGCTGTTTCTTTTTGAAATTTTGCCTGAACATTAATGGTAATAAGTCAAATCACCATAAGGAAAGCATCAGAATTCCATTGCATTTGTCCCTGCAGGGCCACTGTAGCTGTTCACATGCTCTAAGGGGAGGAGAGCAGTTTGCAGGTGGAAATCTGTACTAAACCAGGACTAAACCATGACTTAACCAGGATTATTTTTGGACTAAATCAAGTCTAAATGAAGACTTAACCATGAGTTACCATATTTTACAGACTATAAGTCGCTCCGGAGTATAAGTCGCACTAGCCAAAAAATGCATAATGAAGAAGAAAAAAAAAACTTATATAAGTCGCACTGGACTATAAGTCGCATTTTTTGGGGGTAAATTTATTTTACAAAATCCAACAACAAGAACAGACATTTCATGTTGAAAGGCAAGTTATAGTAATAATAGAATAGAGAACAACAGCTGAATAGGTGTGCGGTTTGCTAACGTAACACATTGATGGTTATTCAGCTACATGAAGCATAAACAACGAACTGAATAGGTGTCTCGTATGTTAACGTAATATATTAACAGTTATTCACATAACTATAGCATAAAGAACATAATATAACAAGTTCACCAAACTCACCATCTCACTCCTAATCACTAAATCCTTTAAATTCTTCATCCTCGGTGTCGCTTCTGAACAACTCCGCCAACTCCGGAGGTAGACGAAGCGCCGCTTCCTCCTCTGCGTGGCTGTCGTCAGACTCAGCATCAGTTCCATTTCCAATTATTCCGCTCTTTCTCAGTTGTCTTTATAGCCTAAGTTGTTAGTGGTAATGTTTACATTTTAAATTGTCAGTGGTACAGGTGCAGCAGATGCTGGTACACAAGCCTAGAGCGCCCCCTAACCAACACCTGAAATATTTTAATATATAAGTCACACCTGAGTATACGTCGCACCCCTCGCCAGACGATGGGAAAAAGTGTGACTTATAGTCCGGAAAATACGGTAATCTAGGACTAAACCAAGACATAACAACCAGGACTAATCCAGGACTATATCAGGTCTAAATCTGGCCTAAACTGTGCTCAGATGAGGACTAAGCTTCAACCAGAGCAGGACTAACACTGGACTAAATCTCTAACGCCTCTAAATTAACTCAGAAATAGGACCCCTACCGCAGCTTGAGAACCCCTGTGCTGTAACAAGGCGATAGAGTTAAACCGCAGACTTTTCTCACTGAAACTAAACTGGTTTGGAGCTGAGTCAAATGTAAAATGTCAAAGTCTGGCTCGAACAGAATCACACACAGAAGCAGGACTGTGCCCACTACTGCAAGCTGTCTCCTTTTGTCCAAACGGAGACAAACTAATGCCAGAGACGAGCTGGTGTCCTTCCAGACCAACTCATCACGCACGGCTCAGACTCAGAAATATACTTTGTTCAGTCTAATTCTACTTCTGTTCACGATAACTCGAGGTTTTAAAGCAGAATACAAAGTAAAGTCTGCACAGTTTGGGCCAACAGTGTGCACTAAACATCTAACAGTACCCAAGTAAAAGTACTGTTATTTTACTTGAGTTGATTTTAGAAAGGGTACTTTTTAGAGGTCGGTTTTTCTATGTCGATACCTATTTTTAAAATTCAGAGCAGCTGATGGCTATAAACACTGCAGATTTTCTTAATTTTATGGAAGAAAAGTTTATAATATCGCCATTTGTTTTAGTAATGCTGTTAGAATGTAATGGTGAGAACAGATAAAGATGAGTTTTTTTGAGAAAACCAATAAGTCCGTCTCAGTCAAACTCTCTGTGCAGGTAGAGCTTGGGGACAGCAACAAAAAATGTTTTAAATTTTGAATCTACGAGGTTTTATGCCAGAGAAATGAGCAAAATCTTTTTATTGCTGTTTTGAGCTTTTCAGGCTGAGATAAAAAGATTTTGGATGTTTCCTATGAACTGCAGAGTAAGAGCCCAAACTGCTACAAGATGGTTGGGGAAGCTGGGGTCCTTCAGACACATGGTTGTCTGCACATGTGCCTGACCAGAAATCAGCATTAAATTGCGAGAATTGACTGCCGATTGACTTAAAAATTCAGAAATTGCTAGGGCGACCACCTCAAAAAGTACAAAAAGTGGGACAGGTTGTGCGATTTGGTGGGACAAGATGGGACGGACTCGAGAAATAAATGTTTTGATAAACAAATCTAACTTTACTAATTTATAGAGACACAAGTTGCTTCAGTTTAGAGCCCATGACATATTTGATTTGCTGGGGGGAAGCTCCTGGAGAGGCCTGACCTGAAACACAACAACCATAGTTTATTGTTGTTTCAGATTCTACACTGTGATGTCTCTCAGATGGGGGCAGCAGCCAGTTTTCCTCATTGGTTAGATGTAATTTTCATTAGAAATATCTGCAAGGAAAATTCACAAATATTGAATCTAATCATTTGTTTTTGTGACAAGGCCCATGATCTTGTTGTTTATCCTACCACAGCAAAAAATCAACTTATTAACAATAAAAAAATGCTTGCCCCCCATCTCAGTTAAACACTAGAGGCCTGTAGAAGGTTGCAACATCATCTGAAACTCACCCAGAAAGACAGGACGCCTACAAATATTTATTCTGCATTTTACACAAGGAATACTGAGAGCTCCACTGAACACCACTGAGAAAGAGAGACATTCTCTGTAATCAGTGGACAGAGGGACAGAGGGACAGAGGGGCAGAGGGACAGAGGGACAGAGGGGCAGAGGGACAGAGGGACAGAGGGGCAGAGGGACAGAGGGACAGAGGGGCAGAGGGACAGAGGGACAGAGGGACAGAGGGACAGAGGGACAGAGGGGCAGAGGGACAGAGGGACAGAGGGACAGAGGGGCAGAGGGACAGAGGGACAGAGGGACAGAGGGGCAGAGGGGCAGAGGGACAGAGGGACAGAGGGACAGAGGGGCAGAGGGACAGAGGGACAGAGGGGCAGAGGGGCAGAGGGACAGAGGGACAGAGGGGCAGAGGGACAGAGGGGCAGAGGGACAGAGGGACAGAGGACAAAACGGCTGTGCAGTACAACCAAAAGTGGGACAGGTGGTCACCCTAGAAATCGATGTCTAGTATTTTTTACTTTTACTTCTACATTTTAGAACAGATATCTGTATTTTTAAATAGTTTTCTTTAGATGTTTCTCTGAGTTTTGGTTTCATTCAGAATAGAAGCTAAATAAATAAAAAGCATGTAGTGAGTTGTGTAGTACTCTATAGAGTCATGATAGGAAACGCCACAGCAGGTCCAAAGAACTATCTCACTGGTTTTATAATATTATTGGTATAATTAAGTCATAATCCTTCACATTTAATCCACTGATTGTGGATGTCGAGTTTGTGTCAAATACTTTTAACTTTAAAGGTCCCTTGCTCTGCTAAATAGCTTTTTAACCCTGTTATAATGTTGTTTCTATCTCTAAAAAAGACCTGGAGTAGTATTCTGTTTGAGTAATCTTGTATGCTGCGGCGCTGCCATTTTCAAGAGCTGAAAACGCTCGGTCTCACAGCTCTACGTAGTTCCTGTGCGTTTCTAAAGCCCAGACACCGTGACCGCACTCATTCTGATCATTTCAGCCTTAAACCTCCGTCACTACGAAGCATCAGCTCAGAAATCTATGTTAGCCTCATGTTGCTAATTAGCCATTTTATGCTCTGTCCAGTCCCCACCGTTGCCAGCAGGGAGCGACAGACACCTAATCCAAGCGTTCTCTGTAAAGTCACAGTAACATTTTCCACAGATACATTATTTTAAGTAATAAAACCTAAACTACTAATGCAGAAGAGTCCAGCACTGTTTCAAAAAACCTGAAAAAATCAAAATATGAGATTTTTAGGTAAAGGAAGAAAGGAATTTCATGATTTTTCCACTTTTACCTGAGTACATTTTCACCCTTTATCTGTACTTCACTGCCTCTGTCTGACCTTATTTAGTCAAACCTTTGCCACCAGGATCTTATCACTGCAGCACTACAGAAATATTACAGCTCTAGTTAATGATCTACTAGAACTAAATCTTAAATCACCTGAGGATTATTCACAGGAACAAAACTCAGTGTTTGTTTGGTGGCAGTGGTGACAAAGTAAAAGTAAAAGAAAGTAAAGTGAGTAAATATTACTCCAATACAAGTAAAAGTTGCTCAGTCAAATTATTACTTGAGTTAAAGTACTGGAGTATGTGCTTTCGAAAATACTGTATGTAAGTATTCAAAGTAAAAAAATTAACTAAAAAAAAAAAATTACATTGCATTTCAACAAAAATTAGGTGGAATTTCTGCTAAATCAATTTAAGGAACAAACGGTGCTAAAAGTGTAAAGCAGGAGTAAACTCAGACTACAGCAGGTCCATCCCGAGTCTAAACTAAGATGAATCTGTGTTAAAATCAAGATTATCCAAACCAAAACTGAACCAGTTCTGAACCAGGTTTAGACCAAGTCTGGAATTATCAATGAAAATTATTAAATTATTTTATTTAGGGTCAAACCACTCACAAATAAGAAATTACATGGCTATGTCTTTGGTTTTAAGACAATTTCACTGCAGAAATGACTTCTGTTTTTATAAAAATGTAATGGAATAAAACAGTTTTGGAAAAGTTTGGGAAATTTAAACCCTGCACCAGCCTGCCTATGATTACTTTATATCTTAATTTACTTTTTAAAAATGTGTTCTGAGCCAACTCACCAAGCATAATTGCATTTTAATCACTGGTGTGGGCTATAAGTCAGTAACATCAGTAACATTAGTGGAATAATATATTTCTGTGGGAAGAGCCCCAAATGTTTTTTTTCCCCAAATGACAAACAAATGAAGCTGCAGAAAAGTTTCTAATGCACCATCATTATCACCGTCATTCAGGTCTTGGAAATTTAGTCAAAAGTTTTGTAAAAGTCACGGAAAATTCTTGGTAAAAAATGTTTGAACCCTGGTAAAAGTCATAAGTTTACCTCAAGTAAAGAACAAATTCTCAAAACCTGTCCTAAGGTAAATTTACTCAGTCACAGTGCAGTGCTTTGTCCTCAGTGTAAATGTTTGTTTATTTACATCCGGGTTGTTTGTTTGTTTGTTTGTGTGCAGCACTATCCTCTGTACCGCGTGAGTGATGCCAGCTGCACGGGCCAGGACGCTGCTCCGGCCGAGGAGCGCCACCTGCTGTTCAGAGAGAAGTACGACGTGCTGTCCAAGGAGGCTTCACAGAGGGTGGGTCCCAAACTTCTGCTTCTTACACTCAAAAAAATCAAGTTAAAGAGCTGGGAAAATACTGATAATGCTTTAATTATTATGGATTTGAGACGGTAACGTTTCATTCACACAATCACTTAATACTGTTTATTATTTACAAAGCATTACTTCAATATACAACATATACACAATATACTATACAACATACAATCAATACTTAATAAACAACACTGAGTTATAAACGTTTAATTATTGAGTAACAAGCTCATTTAAATCAATGTGAAATCAGTGTTAATTCAGGATCTATAAATTATTCATTAAATATTTTACATATTTATTCGTGCTTTATTACAGCTTTATAGTGGTGTTACTCTTGAAATTGCATACTTTTGATCAATTTATTTTCAATTCTATAATCTTAGTTGCTTTTTGTTTTTTTTTAGTTATTTTTATTTTTTTATTTGACCATTATTTAATCAGGAAAGTCCCACTGAGATTCAGAATCTCTATTGCAGGGGAGTCCTGGCCCTCAAAGTAATGAGGTTGACATTTTTATTGTTTTCATATTTTTATTTTAAATATTTGATACACATATTTTACATTTTGTGTTGCTATAAAAAAAAAAAAAACTTAAAAAAAAATGTAGGGAGTCTAAATTAAAAATATCTATATTCTGTATCATTCCCACAATTAGTTCAATTAATGAATAAACCTGATGACCGTAAGCGTTGAGCATGTGACCCTCTGTCTGTCCAATCAGCTGCTGCAGTGGTTTAAGCCCCGCCTCATCCTCAGTGGCCACACCCACAGCGGCTGCGAGGTCCTGCACGAGAACAAGTACGTGGAGATCAGCGTGCCGTCCTTCAGCTGGAGGAACCGCAACAACCCCAGCTTCATCCTGGTGAGGGGCAGGGGTTCTCAAGCTGTGGGGCAGGTCCCACTGGTGGTACTTTGGTGGTGCAGTTTAGGTCCTGGTTTAGTTTCATTTATTCCTATTTTAGTCCTGCTCTGCTGGCGGTTTATATTTGAAGTTTAGACCACTGCTTAGACCTGGTTTAGTCCTGGTTTTATTCTAGTTTAGACCTGGTTTAGTCCTGGTTTTATTCCAGTTTAGACCTGGTTTAGTCCTGGTTTTATTCCAGTTTAGACCTGGTTTAGTCCTGGTTTTATTCCAGTTTAGTCCTGGTTTAGTCCTGGTTTTATTCTAGTTTAGACCTGGTTTAGTCCTGGTTTTATTCCAGTTTAGACCTGGTTTAGTCCTGGTTTTATTCCAGTTTAGACCTGGTTTAGTCCTGGTTTTATTCTAGTTTAGACCTGGTTTAGTCCTGGTTTTATTCCAGTTTAGACCTGGTTTAGTCCTGGTTTTATTCCAGTTTAGACCTGGTTTAGTCCTGGTTTTATTCCAGTTTAGTCCTGGTTTAGTCCTGGTTTTATTCTAGTTTAGACCTGGTTTAGTCCTGGTTTTATTCCAGTTTAGACCTGGTTTAGTCCTGGTTTTATTCCAGTTTAGACCTGGTTTAGTCCTGGTTTTATTCCAGTTTAGACCTGGTTTAGTCCTGGTTTTATTCCAGTTTAGACCTGGTTTAGTCCTGGTTTTATTCCAGTTTAGACCTGGTTTAGTCCTGGTTTTATTCTAGTTTAGACCTGGTTTAGTCCTGGTTTTATTCCAGTTTAGACCTGGTTTAGTCCTGGTTTTATTCCAGTTTAGACCTGGTTTAGTCCTGGTTTTATTCCAGTTTAGACCTGGTTTAGTCCTGGTTTTATTTCAGTTTAGACCTGGTTTAGTCCTGGTTTTATTCCAGTTTAGACCTGGTTTAGTCCTGGTTTTATTCTAGTTTAGACCTGGTTTAGTCCTGGTTTTATTTCAGTTTAGACCTGGTTTAGTCCTGGTTTTATTCCAGTTTAGACCTGGTTTAGTCCTGGTTTTATTCTAGTTTAGACCTGGTTTAGTCCTGGTTTACATGGAGTTTAGTCCTAATTTAGTACTGTTCTAGTCCTGGTTTAGTCCTGGTTTTGTCCTGTTTTTTTCCTGATTTAGTCCTGGGTTATATTTGGCTTAGTCCTGGTTTAGATCTGGTTCAGACCTGGTTTAGTTCTTGATTCTTCCTCGTGTAGACCTGTTTTAGTACTGTTCTAGTCCTGGTTTAGTTTTGGTGCAGACCTGGTTTTCTTCTGCTTTAATCCTGGTCTAGACTGGGTTTAGTCCTGATTTAATCCTGGTTTAGGCTGGGTATAGACCTGGTTTAGTCCTGATTTAATCCTGGTTTAGGCTGGGTATAGACCTGGTTTAGTCCTGATTTAATCCTGGTTTAGTGTTTGATTCTTCTTGGTTCAGTCTTCCTGGTTTTCTTCTTAGTTAAACCAGAAAAAAACCATGACTAAACCAGGTCTAAACCAGTTTAACGTTGTCCTTTGAAAGCCTTCTCATGTCTAAGCTGTAAGTCTTGTCCTCTGTCCCCGTCCCAGGCCTCGGTGACGTCCCGGGACTACTCTCTGTCCAAGTGTTTCCTGCCGGAGGAGAGCACGGTGATCGGGGTGTACTGCTCGGCCGGGGCCTGCCTGCTGCTCCTCTTCCTCGCCCACTGCCTCTGCGTCAAAGGCCTCCTGCAGTGTCTCAGCCTGTGTCTGCTGGGCAAACACAAGTCCCTCTGAACTACACTACCCACGATGCACTGCTCCGGACGACGACGCGGGGACTTACAGATATTTGCAGCACTGTGAAGTCCGACTCACCGATGTTGTTTTAAATGTTGAAAAAAGAAGCGCAAGGACGTGGTTTTTCTCGGGACAGTGACTGAGGCGCGTTGGATGTCCTCGCCGGGGGACGTTTAGGACGGGTGGAGCTTGTTCCGTAAAGCACAAAAGGACCGCTCGATCGCAAAAAGATACTTCACCGATTACAGATGACTTTTACTGGAAACGCACACTTAAACAAACTTCAAATCAGCAAGTACTGTTGTTTATAACAGGAAGAAAAGGCACGGCTCAGACAAGGAAGGGAACTCTGACCATCCCACGAACAACACAACAACACAACAACAACAACAACACAACAACAACATGGCCTCCTTACCTGCGTTTAATTCAGGAAGAGTGCAGTCCTGCCCTGTGGCCTGTTGCTGGAAGCCGGTTAAACAAACTCAGAGTAACTTCTGGGTCGATCAAACCAAACAAACCAAGTAACTTTCAGTGTACTTCAGTTTAAGTAAAGCCTTTAGCCTAAAACTAAACCGGATCCTGTCCCGCTCCAGAGTCCGGTCTCTAAACCGGATCCTGTCCCGCTCCAGAGTCCGGTCTCTAAACCGGATCCTGTCCCGCTCCAGAGTCCGGTCTCTGAACCGGATCCTGCCCCGCTCCAGAGTCCTGTCTCTAAACCGGATCCTGTCCCGCTCCAGCGTCCGGTCTCTAAACCGGATCCTGTCCCGCTCCAGAGTCCGGTCTCTAAACCGGATCCTGTCCCGCTCCAGCGTCCGGTCTCTAAACCGGATCCTGTCCCGCTCCAGAGTCCGGTCTCTAAACCGGATCCTGTCCCGCTCCAGCGTCCGGTCTCTAAACCGGATCCTGTCCCGCTCCAGCGTCCGGTCTCTAAACCGGATCCTGTCCCGCTCCAGAGTCCGGTCTCTAAACCGGATCCTGTCCCGCTCCAGAGTCCTGTCTCTAAACCAGATCCTGTCCCGCTCCAGAGTCCGGTCTCTAAACCGGATCCTGCCCCGCTCCAGAGTCCGGTCTCTAAACCGGATCCTGTCCCGCTCCAGAGTCCGGTCTCTAACCCAGATCCTGTCCCGCTCCAGAGTCCGGTCCTGTCCCGCTCCAGAGTCCGGTCTCTGAACCTTTTTTTGCAGTATACAGTGGAGTAATGACAGGAATTGATGGCGTAGAGAGCGGGGAGGGACATTTGCCAAATCATCGGAGTCCGGACTCAAACCCACAACTCCGAGGCAGGCTGTAGTTGCCCTGTATATGCGCCGCAGCTCTACCAACTGAGCTAGACCAGAACTAAAACTAAAGCAGCTTCCAGCAACAGGCCTCGGGACGTTTAAAGTTCAGGCAGTGGTTCTCAAACTTTCCTCTTCCAATCCAACCACAGGAAAAACAAAACTGAAGCTGTACCAGGATGAAACCAGGACTAAACTATGAAAAATTAAGGACTAAGCTGTGGTCTAAACCTTTTTATTTAAGCCCCAGCCAGAGCAGGACTAAAACAAGACTAAACCTGGCTCTAAATTAAACTAAATCAGGACTTTTTCTGCAGTAGATTATCCTTACCACAGTTTGAGAACCATTGGGTTAAGGTAAAGTATTTTTTTTTTTCTGTCACTGCATTTGCTTTTTAACAAACCTGTTTTTGCTCAGTGCAAACACGTTCCCTTTCTCGTCTGAGCGGGACAGTTCCGGTCTGACGGAGGTGACGAGTTCGTTGGTGGTTCATGACGTTTCCTGTAATTCAATGTAAACCACATCCTCCTCGTGTCTCCTTACTCTTTCTGTCAGAGTCACTGTGTGTTTGTTTTTTTTCTCCCATTGTTCTTCTGATTTTACAGAGCATATCTAAATAGTTAACATTGACTTTATGTGCCATGTTAGCCTGGCCAGCCACCCCACTTCTTTTATATAACAAGAAATACACCGGACTGAAGTTGGTTTTCCAGAGTGCAGTACCAAAAATCCTGCCTTATTTTCAGATAAAGTCTTACGATTGATTCAGTTTGACTTTTGCTGTGAAAAGATTGGATTACAGACTTCATTTTTTTGGCTCTTTCCCAGTTGCAAGGATCCTTTTGCGGCTGGACAACTTCAGATTGATCCACGTCGCCAAGTGGAGGTTTAAATCGGGACAGATCAAGGACAAATCCAAATCTAAACCAGGACAGATCAAAGTTTGGTTGTTTTGGTTTGTAAAGCGAAAACGAAACACGCACGCGCACCCCAGCATGTCCCAGAAGCGTTCAAGTGCTAGCTTTGCTTTCGGAGAGGGGTGGACTCCAGAGGGAAAGATCCCACCTGCGACTGGGACGGAGCCTTCTGCGGGACGTGGACGGGTTTGGCTCGCCAGGCTACTGCCAAACGTCTGTGAAGGGTTTTGCCAAATTGTTCAGGTGTTTCAGATAAACTGTAAATAAATTTGAATCTTGAAGCTTGTGTGTGTGATGTTCTTTCCTTTTCCTCCACAGTCCAAAAACATCCATGCATTAGGGTGAAGTGGTGACTCTAAGTCGCCCCCTAGTGGGTGAATGTGAGAGTGAATGGTTGTCTGTGTGTCTGAAGTTACTGGGATAGAAGAATGAAGAGCTACTGGAAAATAATTCATAACATTAGGAAAAGATGAGCCAACGTCAGTATCGTGCAAAGGTGGAACGTAAAGAAGTAAAAGTACTTTGTTACTTCACTTACTTAGGGGTACTTTTACTTCACTACATTTTAGAGCAAGTATCTGTACTTTTTACTCCACTACATTTCTGAGTTGGTTTGAAGGACGAAGTATTTTGGTTTAAAATCCTGTGTTTTTGTCTTACCCTCATTGTAGACACGCAGTACTTAAATATAACAGATGCAGTAAAGTAGTACTGCTTTAGAAACATCAGAATAATAAAGACCTCAGAGCTCAGCGACAGATTCAGTCTCTTCTCCTGCAGCAGTTTGTTCATTTCATCTGGAATCAGCAAAATCCCTCACATTTAACTCACTCATGAAAGAAATACTTTGACTTTTTTACTTGCAAGTACATTTGAAAGTAAATAGTTTGACTTCAGTAAATTTAAATTATCTGTACTTTTACAGATATGATTTTCTAGAGTACTTCCTCCACTGCTGTGTGTGTATTAAACAAAGCCTCCAGAGCTTACAATGACGCTTTAAGACTTTTGTTAGGACGTCCCAGATGGACCAGGGCCAGTGAACTGTTTGTTTCCTCTCAGGTCAACACACTGCAGGCCGTTTTTATGATTTTAAGTTATTTTACTGTTGACCTAAGCCACACGTTACACAGCAGCTTTGGAAACACTGCCTTCTTACAGGATAGAGCTTGTTTTTTCTGTTTGTTTTTTATCCCCTTTTGTCTTTGTTTTTTTATGTATTATATGCCATGAGTCTGAAATTAAGTAAAGTAATCGATGAGATACATAGTGGTGATAACCTATTCCCAGCCCAGTTTGGAGAAGTAGACAGGAGCAATGAGACAGGCTCTGTGTCTGATAATGGAGCCAGCGACTGAGAAATCATTATCTCAGTGATATGGGGCAAAATTTGCATTAGTGGGAGTTAGGATTTGTTACTGAAATACAAATAGTAATTAAAAAATGCTCAAATTTGTTTCTAAATGTTACAAAACTGTGTCAGATTAAAAGACTACTGTGTGCTGAAAGGCGTATAATAAACTGCAATATCATTTTTAAACAAATAGATTCTGCTTTTTTCAGGCTTTTTGAAATAGTTTTGGAGTATTTCAGGTTTTATAACTTAAAATAATGTGTTACTGTTTACAGAGAAGGCTTGGATTAGGTGTCTGCTGCCCCCTGCTGGCAACGCTGGGGAATGGACAGTGCGTAAAATAGCCGTTTAGCATGACAATTAGCAACATGAGGCTAACAGATAGATTTCAGAGCTGACCGCTTTGTAGTGACGGAGGTTTAAGGCTGAAATGATCAGAACGAGTCCGGTGGCGGTGTCTGGGGTTTAGAAACGCGCAGGAGCACTTCCTGGTTTCATGTGTCTATGTAGAGCTGTGAGACCAAGCGTTTTCAGCTCTGGAGAAGGGCAGCGCCTCAGCATACAGGATTACTCAAACAGAATACTACTGCAGGTCTGTTTTTGAGGAGACAACATGGTTAAAATCTCAATTTTGCAGAATAGGGGACCTTTAATATGTGATTGTGGCAGTAGCTCAGTAGGTAGAGCTGTTTGCACACTAACCAGAAGGTTGGTAGATCGATTCCCACTTCCAGCGTTGCATCCTAGGGCAAGACACTTCCCCCACCCTGCCTGTAGTAAGAATGTGTGACAGTGTGTTGGTGGAGAGGCTTGAGAGAGAACGGTAAATATTCACTGCTAAACTAATCACGATCAGCTCTGTACTGCCCCACAATGGAAGAACGCAGTAACTACAGCAACACTGAAGCTGAGAAAAATGACTTTCGAGTTTTTATGTTGTCCCTCCAACTTTGTCACAGCTACAGTAAAGGTAGTGTTTTAATGCATTACCTTGTCTTAAATCACTTACTATCACTCACAACTATTGCCATCAATTTGACCTTTGACCTCCAAAATGTGTAGTTTAAGTACTTTATATGGGCTGTCCTTAAAAAAAACATTTAATGAGCACATTGACAGTCAAAATCTTAACGTATTAACGTGCACTGACAAAGAAAGTGTCAGTTTTGTTCAGAGTTTAAACAAAAATAGTTTCCTCATTTTGCAGTAACGTCACAAATCTCTCAGTAAAACAAAGGCAGAGTGAAGTTATTAAGGCATTTTACCTTTGTATCAGTGTGAACTCTTTAGTTACTGCAAATTTAACAACAGGATTTCTCTCAAATGGGTCACAATTGGGCCTTAAAACTTTGTCCCCAGGTAAAAAAGATGATTTCAGTCTCAACTCAACTTTGATAAAATATGCAGATACTGTGTTTTTCCTTTATAGGGCAGTGTAGAGGTCTAAACTACAGCTGTAGCACAGTTTATACACATTAAGATCCTGCAGAGACGGGATATTTTCTTCTCTACTGAGGACATTATATCGTCTAAATAATAGCAACCTTTGTGATTTGCTAACTGTGATGATTAAAATTGTAATTTCAATTCAATTTTGATAAAGTGTGAGTGTGTTTGAGGAGTAAAGTGATATAAAACTGATAACATGTGTTACAGAAATTTTTACTGTGAACAATAGGGCTGCACAATATATCGCAAAATTATCGTTATCGCAATATCAGCAAATGCAATATCCGTATCACAATAATATAAATATATAGCAATATCTGACAGAGATTTACACTGAAGAATCATTTTCCACCAGAGCCTTAAAAGAACATGTGTTGTAGCTAAATAAAAATGTTTAAAAAGTCCAGTTTTAGTGGTAATTTAATGAATTTAGTCACAGCTTAGCCTTGTTTTATTCCTGGTTTAGTCTGTGTTCAGTTTTGATTTTGTGGCTGTTTTGACTTGGAAATACAGGAACTTGTAGTAAATTTAACTTACTATGTTCGAAAAGTAGGCTCTATTTTCAAATATCGCAATACCGTATTTTCCGCACTATAAGGCGCACCTAAAAGCCTTTAATTTTCTCAAAAACCGACAGTGCGCCTTATAATCCGATGCGCCTTATATATGGATCAATGTTGGTTAATTATGGCTACCGTATTCAGGGGGCGTCGCCGAAGTGACAGCGGTAAAAACGGTAAAGGGTAATTCCAGTCCCAGCTGTTCATGTGTGCCATAGGCGTGTTTATGGATCCTGCCGCAAAAGAACAAGGAGGCGCGGCCTTTGCTCCATCTCAGTAGAAGAGTTGCGACATTGAGGGGACAGAAAACTGAGCGCTCGAACGCTGTTCATGTAGCTTTGAACTGCGACAAATGGAGTTGGAAATACATTGTTTTCAACGAGGGAGTTGTAAGAACGCTGGTTTGTATTCTATTAATAAAGTTTGACTGTCTGACTTATCTGACTGTTTTATTGACATTACCTTTAGTGCAGCGCCATCTAGTGGATGCACCTTATAATGCGGTGCGCCCTATATATGAAAACAGTTTTAAAATAGGCCATTCATTGAAGGTGCGCCTTATAATCCGATGCGCCTTATAGTGCGAAAAATACGGTAATATCATTATTGTAATTTTCAACACAGTTATCGAATATCGCATGTTTTTGCCATATCATGCAGCCCTAGTGAGCAAAAACCTCATCTGGATTTTAACCCCAAACCTCATGTCGTAGTCGTTGTTGACGAACAGCAGCACAGCATCTGCCAAAGGACACTGGACACAAACAGTTGAGCCGAATATTTAAAAAAAACGAAAAAGTGGACAGACACCAAGATGGAAATAAAGCCACGTCCTCTAATGTGCCTCTTTATTTAAAGAAAATAAAAATGTCATTTATCATCCTCCCAGGCCAAACCAGGGTTCTGCACCTCAGTCAGTTCACTCTGTCGTTGGGGGTAGACGTGAAGCAGAGAAAAGGCTGATGCTGTTTTTTTTGTACAAGGAAAGAAGAGCTGTAAGTTGGGTGCCGCTCACACATTCATTTAGTGCCTGTGCCACTGGAGGGCGCCAAAGGACCGAGGGTTACTAATATTGCACGCTCTCATTTATTCGTCTCCACTCTCTAGACATGCTTTCCTATCTGCGTATGTATACACCATCCCTGTATACATACTCAGGTATTTAGACCTAGGCACACACAGAATTAAACATGTATAATTGTACATATATATTTATATAGACCTATAAATTTACATGTACATACATTTTTAGAAAAGTTTTACACGCTCACTCCGGCACACACGCACACACACACACACTGTCTATGCTGTTTATATACACATGCGCACAGGCATCAGTACACCTCAAACATACTCCAAAAAAATCCTTTTAAAACAACACCAGGTTGCAATTTGGACACTTTCAATGGATTTCCAATGTCTGTTTAAAGCTGTGAATTCAAATAATAATAATAATAATAATAATAATAATAATAAAATAAAATTAAAGGAGGAAATAAAACCAAGAGAGAACAAAGGCATGGCGCTGCAACATCTGTCTTCACTGCAGGTAAGTGGTTAATTTGCATAATGTATACAGGTTTTTAAGGATTTTTTTCCCTATTTTTTTATTTTTTACTAAACAGCATTTCCTTTTTTTTTTTTTATAAACCAGAAAAAACTAAACTCTACAGAGAAAGTGCCCTACCCGCGGTCGCCGGATAGAGTCTGACATCAAGCTGTACAGCGCAGTCGAAAACATACTTACATCAGCTCATTTACAGGTACAGCCATAATCAAGGCACAAAGATCTACAAGTAGATTCGTTTTTCTTTCAATTAAGTTGTACAAAATAATATTACATTTTACAGTCTGTACAGGATAATCCAACCTTGCACAGTGTACAAGTTAACAAAAAAAACAAAAAAAAAACAGGGAAAGAAAACAAAGAAAACAAAACAAAACGCAATCGAACATTACATTTCCATCTCGTTCTCGTGGTCCCTCCCGTTTCTCTGAAAGCTAAAAGGATGTCGTTGTTTGTTTGTTGTTGTTTTGAGTGGAGCGGGAGCCAGTCCGAGTTTGTGGAGCAGGGGCTAAGGTGCAGTCCCATTTCAAATCCTTCATTTCGAAACAAAAGACCTCCAAAAATCTCCACTTTTTTTAACGTCTCGGGCCGCCACCGCGAGCTGGAACGCCGTGTCAGGGTTAATAATAAATATAGTGATGCTACATTGTGTGTGTATGCTTCCTCCGCAGACGAAAAAACAAAAAAACAAAAAAAATATTAAGGAACCTGATGCAAAAAGTGCATTTTAATCTTCTCCCCTCCTTCTTCTTCTTCGGGGCAAACAAAAATATATTTATATATATATATATATCTCGGGGGTAAAAGAAATGAAGGTGGTGCTTGCTGTAAAGTAGCAGGCGTTTTCATCCTAAAATCTTCGCTCAAAAGCACACTTAGCCTCTACAATGAGGTCCAGACGGTGCGTTTCAAGTTTCACACCCAAATATTTAGGTCCGAGAGTTGAGAAAAAACAAAAAAAAAACAAAAGAAAGACACATGGGGCAAAATTAAGGAGGTAGCCCGAAGCTCGTAGTGGAATGACAAAAAAGAACAAAACAAAGGATTGTAAAGAAAATTAATAATAATAATAATAATAATAATAATAATAATAATCATTATAACCAGCGGCACACACTTGTCAGCTTTGTTCCCCAAACTTTTCCTTCAGCGACACCAGGATGAACTTGAAAAAAGTAGAAAAAAGCTAAGAAGAGGATTTGACACACTTCAGTAGTACTTCATAGTCCCGGGGCAGGAGGAGGAGGAGGGACGAGGAGGAGGAGGAAGAGGAGGTGGGCGCGGCCGAACAGGAGGCGGGGCCAGTGGGAGAGAGAGAGAGAGAGAGAGGGAGGAGAGGGGGCGTGTCCATCACAAGAGTTCGTACTGACGCAGGTGCATTCGCTGGATGATGTCCCGGCAGTCGTTGAAGACCCTCCGGATGTTCTCGGTGTCCACGGCGCAGGTGAAGTGAGGGTAGCAGTAGTGTCTGCCGTCGCCGCTCGCAGTGCTGATCCGCTACACACGGCAGAGGACAGGGAAACCATGAATAAACACGGGACGGGCGTGAGACGAGAGACACGAGACACGGAGATGCTAACGTAACGTGGCCAGGGCTTGACGTTAACTTTCACGCTCACTGTAGCAAGTATCTTTATAATGTTACTAAGCTTTTAGGATTTTCTCTGGTCACAATTTAGGCTGGTTGTTCAAATGTACGTGTATTGTATGCATAGTAGATGATTTGATTTTACTTTTATACCACTGAACAGAAACCTTTTGCAGGCCCAACATCTCTTAATTCATGTTTTTAGGTTCACTTAAGGCACTGTTAATAGCTAATAATATTTGAATGCACGTGTTCATTTCTAAAAAAAGCAACAGAAATTCAGGTTTCAACTCCATAGTAAAAATATATGTACAAAATCCAAGTGCCTAGTTTGAGTAAACGTGTTTCTGGCCACTAGGGAAACACAGCTGTGCAAAAATTAAAATAAAGTTATGTTTGTGTTACACCTAAGGTTCTCCTCAAAGCACAAAGTCTTCCAGTGTTTACCTCTGAAAAGGGCGTTAGAAGAAACATACATTTTTATTTTATGTATTTTGGTTTTAAATTAAACTGCATCAATAAAAGTAGAAGGGTTGTTGTTAAATGTGTTCTTTTTGTGCTGGCGTACGGTGATATTCTGACATCATTCCGTCTCAGGTTCAGTGCATGTGAGCAGCTGGATTATCTTTTATTTGGGTCGTGGCTTGTGTTTTTAGGATGATGGTTGGTCCTGAAGCCACACAAAGGTTACCAGCCATAGTTAGATGTTATGCTGCTGGTTCATGTGCAGTATATAAGACAACAATCAGTTGTTTTTACAATTGTTGTGAAAATTACCACTGAAAAGGTACTTTACTTTAAAACAGTAAAACATCATCATTGCTTTGATGTTTTCAGTAAAGACCCTCTAGAGCTTAATTTTGTCTCTCCACTCATGATTTACTCTAGGTTTTAAATTATGGGGATTTATAAGCACAGCAGCAGAAAGTCAGGTCTAAAACTGTTCAAATAAATAAAATACTAATAATCCAAGCAGACAAAGTGGCTCATGAGCCTGAATGCTGTATTTTCTGGACTATAAGTCGCCCTTTTTTCCATAGTCTGGCTAGGGGTGCGACGTATACTCAGGTGTGACTTATATATTAAAATATTTCAGGTGTTGGTTAGAGGGCGCTCTAGGCTTGTGTACCAGCATCTGCTGCACCTGTACCACTGACAATTTAAAATGTAAACATTACCACTAACAACTTAGGCTATAAAGACAACTGAGAAAGAGCGGAATAATGTGAAATGGAACTGATGCTGAGTCTGACGACAGCCACGCAGAGGAGGAAGCGGCGCTTCGTCTACCTCCGGAGTTGGCGGAGTTGTTCAGAAGCGACACCGAGGATGAAGAATTTAAAGGATTTAGTGATTAGGAGTGAGATGGTGAGTTTGGTGAACTTGTTATATTATGTTCTTTATGCTATAGTTATGTGAATAACTGTTAATATATTACGTTAACATACGAGACACCTATTCAGTTCGTTGTTTATGCTTCATGTAGCTGAATAACCATCAATGTGTTACGTTAGCAAACCGCACACATATTCAGCTGTTGTTCTCTATTCTATTATTACTATAACTCGCCTTTCAACATGAAATGTCTGTTCTTGGTGTTGGATTTTGTAAAATACATTTCCCCCAGAAAATGTGACTTATAGTCCAGTGTGACTTATATATGTTTTCTTCTTCATTATGCATTTTTTGGCGAGTGCGACTTATGCTCCGGAGCGACTTATAGTCTGGAAAATACGTTACGTGAAAATATGTGAATATGGAAATCTATCTGCATTTGGTCGGGTGGCGAGTGTTAGCGTCAGGCCTTGTAAAGAGTTACAGGTCACAGCACGAAATACTCACAAGAAACTCGTCTCGGATGAAAAACTTAGCTCTTGTGACTCTGGGGTCCTCGCCAGGTTCAGGGGTGGCTGCAACAACAACAACAACAACAACAACAACAACAACAACACAGACATTTAACACAGGTCGTCCAGAGGAACATTAGTAAATATTAAACTTTTCACAGACCTTCATTTGGTATGGTGTAGCGAGCATATTCAGGGAAGTAGTCTTCGATTTTGGATTTTCCAGCTAATACTTTCTCGGCCAGCATGTCCTGCTTGTTCAGAAATAAAATGACCGATATAGTGCGCAACCATCTGGAAACAGAAAAGAAACAAAAAAATTAGGTTTGATGAAGAAGTAAACAGGCGTTTACACACAACTAAACCAGGTCCAAAACCAGGTCCAAACCAGGTCCAAACCAGGTCCAAAACCAGGTCCAAACCAGGTCCAAAACCAGGTCTAAACCTGGATTAACAAGGTCTAAACTAGGACCTAAAACCAGATGTAAACCAGGTCTAAAACCAGACTGAAACAGGTCTAAAACAGGACTAAACCTAAATCAGATCTAAACCAAGCAGCACAATGCCAAATAAAATAAAGGAACAAGGAAACTAAAAATCATACTTACTGAATATACTTTAATTTGGTTTGAAAATACTGAGTAAATAAGCTCCTATGGTTATTACAAATGTTTTTTGGGGCATTTGATGTTTTTTGCTCATTATTTATTATTTATCAGACTGACAGCTGTACACATGTGAATACACCCTGTGAAACCAAACAATAAGTAGCTAAGAATATATATTTTTCTTTACCTCTTCTGATTATATTGATTCCTATAACAAGCGTGAATGTGTGAATGAATGAATGTAAGTGTAATGGTGGGTGACCTGTTGTTCCAAATGCTGCGGAAGAGGTCCAGAGCTTCCCGTAGCCGGTTGGTGTTGTTGTCTTCCCTTATTACCATGTTGTAGCTGCTGCTGGCCACCACGAAGATGATCGCAGTGACGTCTGAGGGAAAAACAAAACTAACATCAGTAAAACGATAACAGAAACTCAAACAAAACCTCAGCCTGGGACTAAACCAAGAGTAAAGACTTACAACTCGCTCAAGAATAAACCAGGACTTAACCAGGTCTAAACCAGAACTAAAACAGGTCTAAACCAGGTCTAAACCAGGTCTAAACCAGGACTAAAACAGGTCTAAACCAGGACTTAACCAGTACAAAAACAGGATAAAACCAGAACTAAACCAGGACTAAAACAGGACTTAACCAGGTCTAAACCAGAACTAAAACAGGTCTAAACCAGGTCTAAACCAGGTCTAAACCAGGACTAAAACAGGTCTAAACCAGGACTTAACCAGTACAAAAACAGGATAAAACCAGAACTAAACCAGGACTAAAACAGGACTTAACCAGGTCTAAACCAGAACTAAAACAGGTCTAAACCAGGTCTAAACCAGGTCTAAACCAGGACTAAAACAGGTCTAAACCAGGACTTAACCAGTACAAAAACAGGATAAAACCAGAACTAAACCAGGACTAAAACAGGACTTAACCAGGTCTAAACCAGAACTAAAACAGGTCTAAACCAGGTCTAAACCAGGTCTAAACCAGGACTAAAACAGGTCTAAACCAGGTCTAAACCAGGTCTAAACCAGGTCTAAACCAGGACTAAACCAGGTCTAAACCAGGTCTAAACCAGAACTAAACCAGGTCTAAACCAGGTCTAAACCAGGACTAAACCAGGTCTAAACCAGGTCTAAACCAGGTCTAAACCAGGTCTAAACCAGGTCTAAACAATGTCTAAACCAGGACTAAACCAGGTCTAAACCAGGACTTAACCAGGTCTAAACCAGAACTAAACCAGGTCTAAACAATGTCTAAACCAGGACTAAAACAGGTCTAAACCAGGTCTAAACCAGGTCTAAACCAGGACTAAACCAGGTCTAAACCAGGTCTAAACCAGGTCTAAACCAGGTCTAAACCAGAACTAAACCAGGTCTAAACCAGGACTAAAACAGGTCTAAACAATGTCTAAAATAGGTCTAAACCAGGTCTAAACCAGGACTAAAACAGGTCTAAACCAGGACTAAACCAGGTCTAAACCAGGACTAAACCAGGTCTAAACCAGAACTAAACCAGGTCTAAACCAGGTCTAAACAATGTCTAAACCAGGTCTAAACAATGTCTAAACTAGGTCTAAACCAGGTCTAAACCAGGACTAAACCAGGTCTAAACAAGGGCTAAACCAGGACTAAACCAGGACTAAAACAGGTCTAAACCAGGTGTAAACCACAATTAACTAGGTCTAAATTAGAACTTAAAAAGTACAAAAACAAAATAAAACCTGGACATAACCAAAACTAAACCAGATCTAGACCAGGATTAACACTAAACCAGGACCAAATTAGGTCTAAACCCGTTCAAAAGCAGGTCTACCCAAGGACTCGCCTCATAGCAGGACTAAAAACCGGAATAAAACTGGCTCTAAAGACTCCTGAGTACCACCAGCGGGACATGTACCACAGTTTGAGAACCACTGCCCCTCACAATACCACACAGACCTTAACGCCATACAAAAGTGAAGGATTAAAGCCGATTAGTTAAAATAAAACAGTCCCAAAAACAAATATAATGGCGCCGAAGTCAAAGTAAACGAAAGTTAATGTTATTAAAGTGTTTGTCTCACCGTTAAAGCATTGGATCCATTTCCTCCTCTCGTCTCTCTGTCCTCCGACGTCGAACATGCTGCAGAGGGACACAGACACGGGACAGGGTCAGAGTCTGAGCACACACTGCCCCCGTGTGGCCACAGGGGGGTACTGACACACTGTCCCAGAGCAGGAGGCAGTAAAAATACATCAGCAGAAGAATATTTGTAAGTAACTTTAAATATAACAGCATTAAACTTCAGATATTTAGGATTTTTACAACATTTTCTATGATGTAAAATAAAATAAAATCATTCATTGCTCATTAAATTGCTAATTTAAATATGTTTGCAACTTCTTAGGGTTTTTGAGACCAATAAATAAACAAATACAGGTGTTTTTCTGCTTGTTATACCCAGACGTGGGAAGAGTAGTGCTGTTACTTGAAAAAATATGATTCAAGTAGAAGTAAAAAGTACAATTTATTCAAAAAGTTACTGAAATAAATGTAACTTCTCTGTAAACATTTAGCCTGGCAGTCAGACACTTTTTTGTTTATTTAAGATATGTAAATACAGCCAGTGTGGTTAATTGTATATTTTACATTTTATATTTATAATGTTACATATTTTTCTTAATTATTTATAAAGCGCCTTTTGTTTTTGATGCATCACTTTATTTTCTTGCTCGCTGCACTCAGCATTTTATTTTGTGTAACTCGTCTCTGTCTTTAACTTATGACATAAACTTAAAGATGTGTTTTTATATTTAATGTGTTTTTAATGAGTGTATGTGACTCTGGAATGTGTACGGTGCAAGCCAAAGACAAATTTCTGCCTTTTGTTGCAAATGGGAGACAATAAAGTACTTTCTATTCTACAAAGAGCTGCCTGAACAAGTGAATTTCTCCAATACAAGTTCAATCTTAATCTTATATTATTTCAGTCCTTTTTTTTTTGGGTCTTTTTATGCATTTACCTTAACTATCCAAATTATTTAAAGAAATATTTAGCGCCTTATAGCTCACAGTACAGCCTATGTCATAATGAGCAGATGTTCTTTGTTGTTCCCAGAGTTAAAAGAGAAATAGGGAAATTTTTATTCTGTGTTAAGGCTCCTTACGTTTCTACTCGCTCCATAATTTCAATTCATTTGTTCCAAAACGCTCTCTTAATGCATCTCCAGAACATTTGCCTTTGTTTTTAAATCAATGTTGGGAAGGTTTTACAGAATAATGATTTGTTAACTTTGTTTGCTTGTATAATCTCAATTGATTTTGTAGATCTCGTATATATTTATTTATGTCATTTATGTTTATCATGAATGACTTTGTTAAAGTTATGATGATCATAAACGACTTTGGGAGGTCTAAAGTTTTTTTTATTTTTAGTCTACATGACTTTATATGACTTTGTAAAGCTTTCATGTTATGTTTTTTTTTCTCATACGATCATAAACGACTTGAGGAGATCTAAAGATTTTATATTTTTAGTTTATATGACTATAAACGAGTTTGTGAAGCTTTTAAATTATGTTCTTTTATTTCATACGAATATAATATAAATGAAGTATTATTATTACTACCAGTTTTTAACAGAAACAACTTGTCATTCTTACAGCACCAGGTCATAACTCACACTTCACTATCTGATTATTATAAATAATAAATAATCATAAAAATAATCAACTGATTAGTCGATTATCAAAATAATTGTTAGCCCTAGACTGTCCCTACAATCACAGGCAGAGAAAACAATCAGAGAAACAAAGGGACGGACGTAATCAGAGCCGTGACCCAAACAAACATGGAGCTCATGAAGAACCGGTTTTGCCATAAAATGCCAGAATACACCGCATTATGAGTTCTGTGAGCAGCAGCAACAAAAGCCAGTTGTACAAAGACTGCAGTTAAAGAAAATGAATTAAAACACACAGCCCTAGGTAAAAGTTGTTCACAATAAACTCAGACCAGGTCAAAACCAGGACTAAACCAGGTCTAAACCAGGTCTAAACCAGGACTAAACCAGGTCTAAACCAGGACTAAACCAGGACTAAACCAGGTCTAAACCAGGTCTAAACCAGGTCTAAACCAGGTCTAAACCAGGACTAAACCAGGACTTAACCAGGTCTAAACCAGGACTAAACCAGGTCTAAACCAGGACTAAAACAGGTCTAAACCAGGTCTAAACCAGAACTAAACCAGGACTAAACCAGGTCTAAACCAGGACTAAACCAGGACTAAACCAGGTCTAAACCAGGACTAAACCAGGTCTAAACCAGGACTAAACCAGGTCTAAACCAGGTCTAAACCAGGACTAAACCAGGACTTAACCAGGTCTAAACCAGGACTAAACCAGGACTTAACCAGGTCTAAACCAGGACTAAACCAGGACTTAACCAGGTCTAAACCAGGACTAAACCAGGTCAAAACCAGGACTTAACCAGGTCTAAACCAGGACTAAACCAGGTCTAAACCAGGACTAAACCAGGTCTAAACCAGGACTTTACCAGGTCTAAACCAGGACTAAACCAGGTCAAAACCAGGACTAAACCAGGTCTAAACCAGGACTAAACCAGGACTAAACCAGGTCTAAACCAGGACTAAACCAGGACTAAACCAGGTCTAAACCAGGACTAAACCAGGACTAAACCAGGACTAAACCAGGTCTAAACCAGGACTAAACCAGGACTAAACCAGGTCTAAACCAGAACTAAACCAGGTCTAAACCAGGTCTAAACCAGGTCTAAACCAGGACTAAACCAGGTCTAAACCAGAACTAAACCAGGACTAAACCAGGTCTAAACCAGGATTAACACTAAACCAGGACCAAATTAGAGCTAAACCCGTTCAAAAGCAGGTCTACACAAGGACTCGCCTCATAGCAGGACTAAAAACCGGAATAAAACTGGCTCTAAAGACTCCTGAGTACCACCAGAAGAGTCCCGCGTACCACAGATTTAGTCGACTAAACACATTATTTTATAGATTATTTCTTATAGTTTATTGCTAAAAAGACCTCCTCCTCCTAACAGATCCGTCAGATTCATGCAGAAATGTTTCGGCCGCCTCTGTGACCCCGGCCGTTACAGCGAGCTCCATGCCCCAGAGCCAAGCAGTGTTTTATCAATCATGGAGTGTGATATAATTTAATACAAAGCCCTGTTTCTGCGGCGGGATAAGTCACACGCTGTCTGCTGCTGCGGCGGAAGTGGGTCATCTCCAAACGCTTACGAAACCCTTAACTACATTTATCGGCTGCTTCTGTGACAGGACGTGATGGTCAATAACTCTGAATGGAGAGGCCTGGATTTCAGACTGCAGGGTTTAGTCCAAAGCTCCCCTATTCTGCTAAATCAACTTTTTTGAGCTTTTAACCATCTTATAATGTTATCTCCATTTCAAAAACAGACCTGGAGAAGTATTCTGTTTGAGTAATCCTGTATGCTGAGGCGCTGCCCTTCTCCAGAGCTGAAAACGCTCGGTCTCACAGTTCTACATAGACACATGAAACCAGGAAGTGCTCAGCCTTAACATCATAATTCATGTTAAAAAGAACACAGATTATTATTTGTTATCTGGCGTATGCACAGTTAAATACCACCCAGGTCAAGTGGTGGAATGTAACAAAGTAAAAGTACTTATTTACTTTACTTTAGTACAATTTTCATGTATGTGTACTTTGCTTGAGTAAATTTTACAAGGGCGACTTTTACTTCTACTTCAGTACATTTTAGAGTAAGCATCTGTACTTTTTACTCCACGACTTTTCTGAGTTGGTTTGAAGTACAAAGTATTTTGAGTTTTGGTTTAAAATCCTGTGTTTTTGTCATGGCCTAATTAATCAAGAATTTAAACTTAATAACACTGTGGTCTAGACTATACTATTCTAACTCTAAATTGCACAAGATTTTTTCTAATTTTTCTCCCAACTGTATAAGGTGTGGACTTCAAGAGGCGACATTAGCTCACAGTTTCATTTATTGTCAAAAACTGATGTCATTTTGAAATATTTGGTGTTCTATCAAAGATAATTAAGTGCCCATTCGACACAGATCCAGAAACAATTACTCTAGGTACATCAGAAAAAATTACAAAATTAAATTTCTTCCAACAACAATTAATCTCATATTGCCTCATAGCAGCAAAAAAATGAATACTGAGATTCTGGAAAAAGGAAGAAGCTCCATTAGGGCTGCACAATATATCGCAAAATTATCGTTATCGCAATATCAGCAAATGTAATATCTGTATCACAATAATATAAATATATCGCAATAACGCTGTGGTCTTCCATCTGACAGAGATTTACACTGAAGAATCATTTTCCACCAGAGCCTTAAAAGAACGTGTTGTGACTAAATAAAAATGTTTAAAAAGTCCAGTTTTAGTGGTAATTTAATTAATTTAGTCACAGCTTAGCCTTGTTTTATTCCTGGTTTAGTCTGTGTTAAGTTTTGATTTTGTGGCTGTTTTGACTTGTAAATACAGGAACTTACATTTTTGTGAAATGTAGTGAATTTAACTTACTATGTTCGAAAAGTAGGCTCTATTTTCAAATATCGCAATATCGTTATTGCAATTTTCAACATGGTTATCAAATATCGCATGTTTTCTCCATATCATGCAGACCTAGTCCTCATTGTAGACACACAGTACTTAAATATAACAGATGCAGTAAAGTAGTACTGCTTTAGAAACATCAGAATAATAAAGACTTCAGAGCTCAGCGACAGATTCAGTTTCTTCTACTGCAGCAGTTTGCTCATTTCATCTGGAATCAGCAAAACCCCTCACATTTAACTCACTCATAAACTGTCAAGTCTCTGACAAATACTTTCACTTTTTTACTTGCAAGTACATTTAAAAGTGAGTACTTTTATACTTTTACTTAAGGGAAGGTTTTTTTACTTTACTTGAGTACTTTTTTGCTCCTTTATCTGTACTTTTAGTAGCTTTTCCACCACTGTCCAGGTTTGATAGATTTTATTATTAGGAGTTCACAATCCGCCAGAGTCACGTGATCGACGGCGAGAGTCGGCTTTAAAATTCAGACACGTTTGTCTGCGAATGAGGTCTGATCAAGTCTCTGTGATGCCGATTTGAGTTTTTAATCCTCACACGCTCGCAGATTTCTGGGCTGATGATGCCTGAGACTAAAGCAGACTGGGAATCGCTGTAAAATCTGAAAAAAATCGTGTCGTGTGTCCCCAGCTTAGGTAAACTTCACATGAAATACTTTTATTTAAGTAATAACTTTGCTCAGGACTTTAACTTCTACTTGAGTCTTCCACCTATTAGTTCAACCTGTAGTTAGAAAAAGCAGGGTTTCAGTTTTCCCTCCTGTATACAACACAAAAACCTATCAAACACTTATAAAAATATCCTTTATTCTTCCATGTGTACTGCATATATTTTGACTTATCCGTGTGTTGGTGCACTGATTGACACTTACTGAAAGTTGACTTTATCTACTTGGAACCTCGTCTCGAAAATCCCTGAAGTTAACACTCGGCAGCGTAGCAGGTCCTGGTCCGTGGGCGTGTAGTCGCTCTGTCTGACGGAGTCGATTCTGTCCAGAAAACTGCACACAAACACAGAACACACAAACCATGTTACAGCTTCTTCTCATCCAAACGCTCAAAACAACGGACGCAGAGAAGAAAACGCTGGAGTTTGGAATGATCATTTAAAACCTAGAAACAGGTCAGCGTCCCTCCATCGCGGCGTCAGGGCTCCACAAAATATCACCGCTGTATCCAAATCGCAGGAAAACTAAATTAATATCAACGTTATCTTTCATCGGACGGAAAATCACACAGAGGCTCTCAAAATAAATTCCCACTATTTGTACAAAGGCTTACAAATGTTTTAGTCCTGGCTTGCTTCTAGTTTAGTCCTGGTTTAGTCTTTGTTTAGACCTGGTTTTAGTCCTGGCTTAAGTTTCATTCAGTCCTAGCTTAGACCTGGTTTAGTCCTGGTTTAGAACTGGTCTACTCCTGGTTTAGACCTAGTTTAGTCCTGGTTTAAGTCTCGTTCAATCCTAGTTCATTCCTAGATTAGGCCTGGTTTAGTCCTGGTTTCATCTTGGTTTAGTTCTAGCTTAGACCTGGTTAAGTCCTAGTTAAGTTCTGGTTTAGTCCTGGATTTAGTCCTGGTTTTAGTTTCGTTCAGTCCTAGCTTAGACCTGGTTTAGTCCTGGTTTAGAACTGGTCTAGTCCTGCTTTAGACCTAGTTTAGCCCTGGTAAGTCTCGTTCAATCCCAGTTCAGTCCTAGCTTAGTCCTGGTTTCATCTTGGTTTAGTTCTAGTTTAGACCTGGTTAAGTCCGAGTTAAGTTCTGGGTTAATCCTGGTTTTGTCCAGTGTTAGTTCTGGTTTGGTTTAGACCTGGTTTAATCCTGGAGTTTAAACCTTGCTTAGATCCAGTTTTGTCCTGGTCTAATCCTTATTTATACAACAGCAGAACTTAGTACTCCCCTCTCTTCATAGTTGTAGTAGTGGCACTAGCAGTAGTAGTAGTAGTAGTAGTAGTAGTAGTAGTAGTAGTAGTAGTAGTAGTATTAGTAGCACAGAAATATGGAACATTTCTGAGCAGCAGATATTGTGAAAACCCTTATGTTTTTAAAATATTTAAGGATTTAAAATGAAAACAGTCACAACAGTATGTGGTTAAGCCTCTGCGCTCCTGCTCCTGTCTGCTTCTCCAAATCTACTGCAACTATAAAGAATGAAAAGGCTTTAAAACGCTGCTGTGCGGTGTTTTTTTTCACAGTCACAGTCAATCTGGCAGGAAGCAGTCGGCCATGTCTGCTCCAGCTCTGAAGGGCTCTGCTGCAGGAACCCCTCAGCTCCAGCAGAGGGCGCAGCTGCTCGCTCTGCTGCCGGGACTCCTCAGCTCCAGCAGAGGGCGCAGCTGCTCGCTCTGCTGCCGGGACTCCTCAGCTCCAGCAGAGGGCGCAGCGGCTCGGTCTGGGCTATTTTGGGCCGTCTCTACCCAGAGCGATTACATAAGGCGGTTATTGTGGAGGTTAGATTCAGAGAGAGCAGCAGCTGGGCCTCTGCAGCAGCCAGACCGACACACACACACAGACACACGCACATGCACACACACACATACACACATGCACACACACGCACATGCACACACACGCACACGCACACACACACACACACACAGAGACCAGGATACACTGCAGGGGGGTAGTACTTCACATGGGTTACTTAGTTCATCATTTACTAAGTACTACTCCAAATCCAGCCACAAGGGGTCACAAGTCTGATTCCACGTCTGGATAAACAGGAGAGACTTGTGTCAGAACTGGACACTAGGGGGCGCATGATCTGCTGAGAGGAAAAACGAAATGAAAGAAGAGAAAAAGGAACTTTGATAATCAGTAGGGTCATGCCAGCAACTACCTGCTTATCATGGAAGTGATTACTTTCTCTATAAGTCTAAAGAAAGGTGTATTTGTTAAGTTATGGACCAAATGTGTTAAATATGTGAAGCCTAGGTGCTAGACAAAAAAACATTTGTAAGGTTCCTCTTCCCTTTCACGACTTTGTCATAGTGTTGTTGTTTTTCTTTTCTTGTCGTAATATAATGTGCAAGGTTTTGTCTGTTAACATATATATATTTTCTTTCTTTTCTCAGTTTCTTGCAAAAAAGAAAAGAAAAAGGCTGACAACAATTGGAAGTAATGCTTTTCCTATCTTTTGTAATTATGTACCACAGCCTGAAAAGTAAAGAATTAAAAAAAAGAAAGAAGAGAAGAAAAAACTGTTAATTAGGGCTACACAATATATCGCAAAATTATCGTTATTGCAATATCAGCAAACGCAATATCTGTATTGCCAGAATCTAAATTGGTGGTCTTCAGAATCATTTTCCTACCAGAGCCCTAAAAGAAAATGTGTTGTAACTAAATTAAAATGTTTAAAAGGTCCAGTTTTAGTGGTAATTTCCTTAATTTTGTCACAATTTAGCCTTGTTTCAGTCTGTGTTAAGTTGAGATTTTGACAGTTCTGACTTGTGAATACAGGGCTTTACAGTTTTGTTTTAAGTGAATTTACCAGAACTAAACTAGGACTAAACTGGGTCTAGATCTGTTTTACATGAATGTCAGAATAGTAGGCCCTATTTTAAAATATCTCAATAATATCGTTATCGCAATATTCAACATAATTATCGAATATCGCATGTTATACTCATATCGTGCAGCTCTACTGTTAATGATGTAAAACCTGCTCACAGCACAATGCAAACACAAACTTCAGAGTAGAATATTTGGACCAAACCGTGTGGAACTGTCTGTGGTACCACTATGGGCCTTAAGCGGGACACATCCTGGACAAACATTCACTCTGACGTTCATTCACTGTGGGACATTTGGAGATTCTGAGATGGAACAAAACACATTCATAAAGACTCCACACTTCAGATATTCAGGATTTATAAAAGTGGATGATGTTCAAGCAGCAACAAAGACTTTTTGTCAACTTCAAAATTTAGAAATAAAAATGATTTATTTGAGTTGAACTGAGTATGAAGTTTTTCACGACATGTAATGGGTTTTTTTTATTTGTATTTAGATATTTTTCATGAATTACTGAACTCTGTCATGTGGTGTGACGGGCAAACTATCAATCAATCAAAGTTTATTTTATAGCACTTTACAACAACACAAGGAAGACCAAAGTGCTTTACATAAAAACAAATTACAAACGTTTAATACTATAACATTAAAAAAAATATTTAATATAAAATAAAATATTATTATATCATTATTAAAAAACAGTTCACAACATGTCTTTCGCTGATTTTGTGATATTGCCATTTTCTCTGCACAAATTTGCCACATTTTACTTTGTTATCAATAATCGCTGCCTTTTTAGGGCCTTCAAAGAAATTTTAATTTAATTTTGTCAAATCTTTATAAAATTCAGCTAAAATGCTTAAGGCACTGGAGGTATTCTTCATCTATTCCATTAATATTTTAAAGGATTTTAAAATAATTTCTTTACTTTTAACCACTTTAAACATCACATAATATATGACATGAAGTATATAAATTTAACATTCTGTTAATCTGTTACCTAAATACACCCAGAAATGTAATTATGGATAAGAATTATTGACTGTTTTGCAATTATCAAAATTGTTTGAAATTCTTTATTATTATTAGGAGGAATAGCCCCTTGAGAGGAACCATCTCATTTTCTTGGGGGTCCTCAACTTAAATTAAAAATAACAAATAAATTAATTTTAAAAATTTATTTCAATCAATTCATTTTTTAAAATGACCTGTACAATTCACCTCAAAATCATTCTGATTTGACAAAGCCTCTATGTAATTTTTAATTGGACAACAAAACACAAAAAAATGTATTCAAATTGCCAGCCTTAAACGTTATAGTTTATTAAATCAAACAGTAAAAACATCCTGCATTTCCTCCACGCAACGCATTTAAGAATTGAATTGAATGCTTCATGAATGCTTCATTTTTAGGAAAAGTACGTCACACCAAAAACCAACATGGCTGACCAAATGTAGTGATGTCCACGTCACTGCAGTTTTTGCTCAGATTAAAAAAACTCTTAACTCACAAATTAACATTGCAGATTATTGTAGAGACTTTTTTTTTTTTAAATCTAAATACTGGTGTCAGTCCATCTGATTCAACAGGACAAATGTGTTGGACCGGACCTTGATTAAATAATGCACAGATTTAAAACTTTCTCTATCAGCTAAAAACACCTTTTATTCACACTTTATTTGGATAAATTCTGTTATTATTAAGGTCAGACGTAGCCCGGACACTCACACCATGACATTTTCCACCTTGGAATTAAAAAACAAATCTCAACAAACTAACTCTTTACTATGTCTTAATAAAAAAAAATCAAATAAATCCACGTCAAAAGAAAATCTTTATTTACTTCATTTCTTCAATTAAATATATTTTTGTAATGTTTGACACTACGGACTACTACAGAGAACTGGAGGTTTCGTCATTCGACCCACATACAGCGGTTTATTTACACTCACAAACATGAGTCTGCATGACCCCTAAATAGGCCCTGACCCACAGTTTGGGAAACAGATTTATGCAACAAGTTCAGGACCACAACAAACACTTGGGACTGTCCCGTACACACAGGTACTGTTCATTCTACCTCAGTATTCTATCTGGACATCTGCAAACCTGTTTCAGTCACTTGCTACCAAAAGATACACACATTTATATTTTTAAATACAGGAAGTAACAAATGTTTTTCAGAGAGAACGACAAAAGTAATGACATTTGGTATCCAGCCCTAGACACTGCCACAATGAGGGCTAAGTTCTGGGGTTGTACTACTACTGTAAGTACTACTACTACTACTACTACTACTACTACTACTACTACTACTACTAGTGCTACAACTACTACTACTAGTACTACTACTACTAGTGCTACAACTACTACAACTTCTGCTACCACTACTACTACTAGCGGGGTACCAAGTTCTCGGGTCCTAGTACTGCTACTACTGCTGCTGCTGCTACTGCCACTACTACTACTACTACTATGATTTCTACTACCACTACTACTAGGGGAGTGCCAAGTTATTGGGTTCTACTACTACTACTACTACTACTGCTACTACTACTGCCACTACCACTACTACAACAATTACTACTACTAGTGCTACAACTACTACAACTTCTGCTACCACTGCTACTAGGGAAGTGCCAAGTTCTCGGGTTCTACTACTACTACTACTACTACTACTACTACTACTACTACTACTACTACTACTACTACTACTATTACTACTGCCACACTGACGAGCTCTTACTGAAGAGTGCTAATTTGTAGGTTTGTACTTCTACTACTACTTTATTAGACTTGTTTTCAAATTCTATTTTTACCGCCCCCATTACCTGACTCCTGTCTGCTTCTCCAAACCCCAAGTCTACTGACCCCACCTTTCCCGAACCCGTACACCTCATGTTAGAAAACACCGCACTATCTCTTTAATGCGTGTTACCAAATTTGTGATACAGCAGTGCCTCGTCCAACAAAAACCATGCACTTATTGGCACTTTAAAAAAAAAAAAATCACAAAAACACGCAAAAAACCCCCAAAAAAACAAAAAACAAAAAAAACATCTGCAACACTGGGAGTATTTTTAGTGAGGCTCCCTTGAAGAAACGTATCTGGGTTATAATTACTGCAGGCTTTGTGACTGCCATGTGACAGAAGTACTATGGGGAGTTAAATATAGACTCGGCAGCAGCAGAGCAAGGGATGCGTGAGGATAACACTGGGGACTCTGTGTGGACGCTGAGGAGACGGGGCCCTCGGCTGTGGTTCCAAATGTTTGGGTGAAAAGATAAGCAAGTGGTTCTCAAGCTGTGGTACGCGGGTATGACGGGCGGTACGCAGGAGTCAGCTCTGATTTAGTTTCATTTAGAGACAGTTCATTGCGTTTTTAGTCCGGCTCTGGTTGGAAAATATAGACCACTGCTTAGTCCAGATTTAGAACTGGTTTAGTCCCAGATTAGGCCTGGTTTAGTCCTAGATTAGGCCTGGTTTAGACCTGCCTAGTTTAGACCTAGATTAGGCCTGGTTTAGACCTAGATTAGGCCTGGTTTAGACCTGCCTGGTTTAGTCCTAGATTAGGCCTGGTTTAGACCTAGATTAGGCCTGGTTTAGTCCTGGTTATGAGCTGGTTAAGTCTGAGATTAATCTTGGTTTAGTCCTAGATTAGAACTAGTCTAATTTTGATTTAGTCCTAGTTTAGTCCTGGTTATGAGCTGGTTAAGTCCGAGATCAGTATTTGTTTAGTCCTAGATTAGTACTAGTTTAGTTCTAGATTAGGCCTGGTTTAGTCCTAGATTAGGCCTGGTTTAGTCCTAGATTAGCACTGGTTTAGCCCTAGATTAGTACTGGTTTAGTCCTAGATTAGGCCTGGTTTAGTCCTGGTTATGAGCTGGTTAAGTCTGAGATTAGTATTGGTTTAGTCCTAGATTAGTACTAGTTTGATTCTGGTTTAGTCCTAGTTTATTCCTGGTTATAAACTGGTTAAGTCTGAGATTAGTATTGGTTTAGTCCTAGATTAGTACTAGTTTAATCCTGGTTTAGTTCTTGCCAAAAAATTGTTTAGTCCCAAATTAGCCCTGGTTTAATCCTGGTAATGAGCTGGTTAAGTCCTACTTTAGTCCTGGTTTAGTCCTAGATTAATCCTAGTGTAGTCCTGGTTAAGAGCTGATATAGTCAAAGATTACCTCTTGGTTTAGACCGAGATTACCACTAGTATTAGTTTAGTTCTAGTTTGGTCCTGGTTAGGAGCTGCTTTAGTCCTAGATTAGCCTTGGTTTAGTCCTAGATTAGTACTAGTTTAGTCCTTGCTAAGAGCTACTTTGGCCTTTGATTCGTCCTGATTTAGTTCTGCTTACAAACTGGTTAAATCCTAGATTAGTCCTAGTTAAGTCCTAGATTAGACCTGGTTTAGACCTAGATTAGTCTTGGTTTAATTTTAGATTAGTACTAGGTTAGTCCTATATTAGTCCTGGTTTAGTTTAGGCTAGTCCATGCTACATTTGACAAATGGTGACTGATTATGGGCGTGCACAGTCAGTGAGTGGGTAGAGAGCGTTAGCGAGCTGCTCAATGTTTAGCTGCTTTTTTAGCATTAGCATTTAGCCTACAGCAGCTAAAGGCTACAAGCTACATGTCTGTGGAGGTTTAGGACAAAGCTAAGGGACTGTAAAATGCTTATTAGGTAAAGTAATACAAAAATGCAAAAATACACAAAGACAATAGCTTCTTAGCTGGTTTAGCTCGAGCTGCTAATTAGCTTGCATGCTGCTGTAGCTGAACTCAAACAGAAAACGGCGTGTAGATCTGTGTTTGCATGTTAAGGCTAGCGTGTCTCGTGTATTTAGCCCAAACACACTGTCCCGGTCCTACGGGTGCGTCTCCACTGCCTATGTTTAGACTTACAGCTGTGGACAGTGTCACCAGCCCTGACCCCGCACTTCACTCAAGATTATAGGCTACATGTTTAATGAAACTCTGATGGAAACTTGGAGAAAACAGAATATAAAAGGTGCACACCAATAAGCTAGAAATATGTCAAAGAAAAGTTAAGTTAGTCGTTAAATTGTATATTAAAACACGTTTTAATTTACACTGTAAAAAAAACAACTCAAAATCACAAGGCAACAGGATCCCTCAAGATTTATTGGGGCCAACAAAAAATTTCAAGTTTTCAACAAATACATATTTTTGTGTTCAATTCAATGTTCATTTGTCTAAAAACTTTAAATTTTATGTTTTACTCTCTATCATTATTTACCCTACTGTATCATTATTCACAAAATGTATTGTGATTGATAATAATAAAAACTTAATATACTAAATTTAACACTTAAATTTGACAATTTTAATAACTTTTTCTGAACAATGGAAAGTAAGTTGGCTGTAAGATGATTTAAAAAAACAATGATAATGAGTAAAACTTAAAATTTCAAGTTTTTAGACATACACTACGAAAGTTAAATTAGGTGAACAAAAGATGATAGCTGATGAAAACAAGGGATCCTGTTGCAACTTTTTTTTTCATTACACTGATTATTTTTTATTACATTAAGATGATTATGTAAAATTATGTAATATCCACATTTTATGACTGTAAGCATACTGTAAGCCATAATAGTGTGTACTGAACATTAAATGTGTCACTTAAATTGAAATTTTTCACTTTTTCCTCTACACTCCACAAGCCTGTATTTTCCTTTTTTAACAACACATTTTTAGGCCATTTTTTAGGCTTTATTGATGGGACAGAGTAGTAGGAAGTCATGGGGCAGAGAGCAGGAGTCCGAACTCGAACCCGTGCCACCGAGGCAGGCTGTAGTTGCCCTGCACATGCGCCGCAGCTCTACCTACTGAGCTATGCGGCGTCACAGTGTCCCCAGACCTGACCTGGTCCTCTCTGTGCCCTGATGTCTTCTTCTCCAACACAGAGCAGCAGCACAAACATGAATATGAATATGAATGTGTTAACGGGACGGGGCGGGGGAAGGATGGGGGGGCAGACCCTGGGCCCGGGGCAGCTGCGTCCACGTGGTGCAGCTCACATGTCGCTGCCTGTTGAGCACGAATGGGTGGAGACAACATGGAGGTGATGGAGGTTGTTTTAAACGGTTCACACAGTGGGCTTCGGGACAGGGGACGTCTCTCTCTCTGCCGGGACAATCACCGGGTCAGGGGCGAGTGGCACAAACCAACGCCACACAGTCCTAAACACTGAAGAACCTGATGTTCTCCTGCTGTTACAACAAAATCTGATTTTTTTTTATTTGCACAGATTATACAGATTATTTACCAGGTCTAAATCTAGAATAAATCAGGACTAAATCAGGACCAAACCAGGACTATATCAGGTCTGATCGAGCTCTAGAACAGACCTAAAACCAGCACTAAACCAGGACCAAACTCAAAATTCTCTAAAAATCCCCTGTCAAGCCTTTAGTGCATGAATTATTGTGATATTTCTAAAGATTAACACTAAATAAGTGTTAATATCAATATGTTTGTCATGCTGGCTGCACTAAAATGGAGCAAAGGCTCATGGTCTATGTAGTTCCCTCTGCTTTTTTCCCATTCATTTTCTTAATTTCATGAAAGAAATTAATATAATATAGCCATTTGTTTTAGTAATATTTATTAAAATGCAAACAAATGTGTTAGAATGTGACAGTGAGAACAGTTAAAGATCAAACTCTGTGCAGGTGGAGCTTGGGGAGAGCCACAAAATGCATTTGGATTGTTTTGTTCTATGAGGTTCTGTTTCAGAGAAATGAGCAAAAGTATTTTTTATTGCTGTTTTGAGCTTTTCAGGCTGAGATAAAGTGATTCTGGATGTGCTACTGGAAGGGGTCCTTCAGTCACATGGTTGTCCGGACATGTGCCTGACCAAAAATCAGCATAAAAGGGGCAAAAATCATCCGACTGACCTAAAATTACAAAAATCGTCCTAATATATCGCTACCTCTAGTTACATCCCTATTATATTCAATGACATTTTTTGGACTTTAAACATTCTTATAGGACATGAATTCTCTTTCTAGAATGAATGTTGTAGTCTTAAAGCTCCATCTGTTACTGATAGAAAAGCCATAATTGTAACAAGGATCATTTCTTAAAAAAAAAAACAGTAAAGAAATGGAAGTGCAAGGCCACTAAAAGGCAAAAAAGCCACAATGTTTGTCTTTGAGGCTCACAGCTTCAGAACTCACATAAACATGCTCTAGCTCTAGTAAGCTATGGGCCACTTCTACGTAAATAATCACTTCTCTTGTGTAGCGTATAAAGTGGGCACAAGACAGTTCCTTCCTAAATCACAATAAAGGAAGGTACAGAAAGGGCCCACAGTAAAATGTCGGCTGGAGCGGGACGGCCCGCCTTCACACCATGCGACAGCAGCACCAGCGTCCCCCCTCATGTGCTCATTTGATAATTGGGTTGACTTTTTACAAATAGTCTTTAATTAGTCGAGCACAGGAGCGAGTCAATAGTTTCCATATTTTGAGCGTCCTGTCCCGGCGTAATGGACTTTCCCCTTTGGTGTGCAGCTCCGTCCGTCCGGCCCGGGACAGTCCTGCGGGACATGATGGGACACGGCAGCACGGATCATCACTTGCATTTCTAGGAAGTCCAGCTTTATTTAAACTGTTGGGAAACGAACCAGGAAGAGCATTTATTTGGACAGAGGAGCAGGAAGTGAAAGCAGCGCGGCCGCTCCACAGGCGCTGCAGCAGGATCAGGACTAAACCAAGTCTAAATCAGAACTAATCCAAGACTAAACAAGATCTAAACCAGGTCTAAACTCTGCCTAAATGAGGACTAAACAGAGATGAATAAAACTGTCTCTAAACTAAATCAGGACTCAGACTCCTGAGTACCACCAGAAGAAGCCCGCGGACCACCAGCGGGACCCGTACCACAGTTTGAGAACCACTGTCCTGGTCTATTGGTGGAAAAATCAGAGTTCATTTGAAGCTACACAAATCCATCAGTCTCAGAGGATACGTCCTAAATATAGGCCCAGGAGCGGAGACAGTGCTGAAAGTCAAACCGAGCCCAGTGTAAACAAAGATCCCTGCTCTATCTCACGGCGGCCATTTTTCCTCCAGGAGTTTTCAGAGGCGTTGTATAAAAATGAGAGATGTGTCTGGTTAATGTCTGTGCGGACGGTTACACGAGCTCTGCCTAAAATAAACCCAAGTATTTTTGACACTGTAAGAATTCTCAGAAATGTTCAACCTGCTCACCTCAGAGGAGATTATAATGATGTGAATAAAAGAAAATGAGAATAAATGACCAAAAAAAGACAACAAAACAACAAAAAATATTAAATATTGTTTCATAGCTGAGTTATTTTGACCAGGACTAAACCAGGACTAAACTAGGACTAAACCATGGCTATAACAGGTCTAATCCAGATCTAAAACAGGACTGATCTAGGCCTAAACCAGGACTACAACAGGACTAAAACAGGGCTGGAACTAGCACTAAATCAGAACTAATATTGGACTAAACCAGGACTAAAACCAGCATGAAATCAGGACTAAATTAGGACTAAACCAGGACAATATCTGGATTAAAGTTAGACTAAACCAGGACAACCCAGTACTAAACCAGGACTATATATAAAACAGGACTAAACCTGGACGAAATCTGGACTTTATCAGGTCTAGTCCAGGGCTAAAACAGAACTAAAACCAACACTAAACCAGCACTAAATCAGGACTAAACCAAGTCCAACCCAGATCTAAACCAGGACTAAACCTGGACTAAATCAGAACTAATCTAGGACTAAACTTAGACTAAACCAGGACCAATCTAAGACTAAACCAGGTCAGTTCTGTGTAGTTGTAGTAGCAGCAAAATAATAGTTTAATGGTAATAATAAAATAAAAAATATATAGTTTTTGTGACTTCTTCCACCTCTGTCTTAACACAACAAACAAACAAACAAACTCTACATAAACAGTTTTTCTGTATTTCCAGCCGCTGCACGTGGGAACCCCATCCGAGCCCTGTCCCGTGTGCCACTCGCTGCTCGACCGCACATCTCACAGCGCTGCATCGAATTATGGGCTTCTCTAAATAATATCGAAGCCTCACATCAATGGACCGCGTGTCCGCTGCCGAATTAGTCTGCGCCAAAAATAGCCCCGGACCGCAGCAAAAATAGTGTAATCAACATCATCGAGTAGGTTCCTCTCCTCTGCTGCCTGCCCGTCCACCAGAGCGGCCTCCGTGTCAAATTAGTTGTTCCGCCGCGAGTCAACCGGCCCGGCCAATCAAACGCGCCGCTCCACTTTCACCCAATCACGAGTCGATAACGAACGAGAGACAGTGGGGTCTACAGTGAGGGGAAGGTTGCATAAGCTTCAACTGTGAAGTGAGCTCATTTTCACGTGGATTAAAGTAAAACCTGAGTAAAACTGGAGCAGGAATCGACTGTGAAACAATTAGACTTCGCCGTCGTGTAGGCTTTATTTCGACAAGTTCCCTATTATTCTAACCTGACTTTTTTGAGCTTTTAACTGTGTTATAATGTCATTTCCTCCTCAAACACATACCTTGATAGGGTTCCTGCAGGTTTCAGCAAAATCTAATTTAACCCTCAAGCCCCTCTGGTTCCCTTTAAGGGTTTTTCTAATTTATTTTTTGCTCTAGTTTTAACATTTCTTAAGCTAGGGTAATGATATTTGACAAAGATGTTCATGAGTTAATGAATTTTAGAATTTCAGTGCCACAAATGAAAAAAAAAAAAAATTGCCAACTGTCTGGGCAAAAAACTCACATTTTTAAAGCCTTTTTTGGTCCCATTGACTCACATTAAAATCATCTAATTATTTTCCCTCTGCTGCTGTTACAATACAGAAATGTTAAATCATGTTAATTCCTCTGTAACTCTGTCAGTCAGAGGATAAAACACACAAACAAGAAATCAGCATCAGATCCACCATTTTCTTATTGCATTGTGGGAAATAATTCCTTATAATTCCATTGGATAACAGTGAGTGCAGCCCAGACTCTTAGGGCTTTAAGAGGAAGAACCTGAGTTTCAGAACTTTTTTTGTGACAGCATGAAAAGTAAAAATGTAATAAAATCAGTGTAAGAGACTTATCAGACCTGGTAATCCCTGCACAAACAAAAAAATTTAAAAACTTAGTATCTTTAAATAGTAAATAATTCATGTTTTATTTGCAAATATGTGGGAATTATGTGAACAAACTGCACTTAGAGTTAAAAATGTAAAAAATAATTCACTTTTGCTCTCTGTGATAAGGACAAGGGTTAATGATAAAAAAAACAAAAAACAAAGAAAATGTTTTTTCTTTATGTTTTATATTTTTTATATTTTAAATGTGACCCCGTGACCTAAAAGGGCTTTAAGAGGAAGAACCTGTTTTTTTTTAAAGGAGGGAATGAAGGTTAATGCTTTTTAATGCCATTTTTTACATTTTTAATGCCACAAACATACAATCGCAGCAGCTTAAATTCTCAGTCCAGTCAGTCCATAAAGCAGCAATAATGTTGAAAATCAAATAGCTGATGTTTGGGTAATTAGGTTACAAAAATGTAAAATTATTATTTAGTGTTTCCCATTAGAAGAGACTTTATTCTAATTTTCTCCCTCATGGTCTAAAAAAAAACAGGCTGGAGATCAGGTAATGTTTTTTGCTTCTTATATTATCAAAAAATATAAACAATATAATATGATAAAGACCGGTTGAAGACTAAATAAAGACATTAACTGACATTTTTACTACAAAAATGATCACCAGTGCACCATAGTCTCAATAGAAATCTGTGGGAAATCCTGTTATTTCTATACATATACAGACAAATAACATTAGTGATTTTACTTCAACACTAGTTTATTTTTTTAATGCTTGTTGGAATCAAATTTAATGCTTTTTAATGCCATTTAAGGCCTTAATTTTTGCAAAATCAATTTAATGACTTTTAATGCTTTTTAATGCCCCGCGGGAACCCTACTTTAGTATTTAGTTTCATTCACACGTTTGACTAATCCTGTACTGTGCTTAACTACCATCACTACCACTACTGCTGCTACAAACATGAATACACTGACAATTAAAATAAAAAATGTAGAAATTCACATTTTTAACCCTGCAGTGTAATTATTTGTTCTGTTTTGCTTCCAGGATGACTGTAATGTGCTGCCTCTCCTCCCCTGTGCTGTTTATGTAGTTCCCCGTGTGTCCTGGTGGGGGCGCCGCTCCGCTCCTCTTCCCCCTAACTCTGCCTGCTTTAACAGCTGTCTCCATGGAAACCGCAGAGTTCACAGCTCCTCTGTGGCTGCTGTGGCCTGCTGCAGCCGCGGTGAGGCACTTCAGGAGACGCTGCTCACTGTTCTTCACATTTATGTCAAAATTATTATGTTATATTATTATTAAAGGTTATTTTCTTTTGAACTTCATTATAACCTGATATAAAGTTAATAAGATGCAATGTAACGTTTAGATGTTTTAGCAAAAACTCTTCGACATTTCACACCACCTCAGGAAATATTTGGCTTTACAAGAACCAACTTTGAGCCTAAATAAAGGGACTAAACCAGGTCTAAAGCAGGATTAAACCAGGTCTTACCCAGACAAAAAACATGAAAAAACAAAAAACTAAACAAGGACAAACCCAAGTCTAAATCAGGACAAAACCAAGTCTAAACCAGGGGACAAAAACAGGACTAAGCAAGGACTAAGCCAGACAAAAGCATGAAAAAACAACAGGACTAAATAAGGACTAAACCAAGCCTAAATCAGGTCTAAACCAGGACTAAACCCAGACAAGACCATGTAAAAACAACAGGACTAAACAGAGTCTAAATCAGGTCTAAACAGGAGAAAACCAGGTCTAAACCAGGACTAAACCAAGACTAAACAGGACAAGATCATGAAAAAACAACAGGACTAAACAAGGAATAATTAAGTCTAAATTAGGTATAGATCAGGACTAAACCAGGACAAAACCATGTCTAAACTAGGGGACAAAAACAGGACTTAACAAGCTCTAAGCCAAGACTAAACCAGGACTAAACTGGACAAGATCAGGAAAAAACAACAGGACTAAACAAGAACTAAACCAAGTCTAAATCAGGTCTAAACTAGGACTTAACAAGGAGAAGACCATGAAAAAAGAACAGGACTAAACAAGGACAAAACCAAGTACAAATTATGTCTAAACCAGGACCAAACCAAGTCTAAACCAGGGGAAAAGTGTGACAAACAAGTACTAAACCAGAAATAAAACTGTCTCTAAATTTAACTAAACTTCTGAGTACCACCAGTGGGACCCGTACCACAGTTTGAGAACCACTGGTGTAGTCCTAATCTGGAAGCATACACTAAGAATATAAAATATGAAAAAATAAGAGGCGTCTTTAGTGCAAGGCATCACTAGAAAACAATAAAGGAGCCTATGTAAAGAAAGGACACAGCTAATACACATAAACATCAACTGTAAACAAACACAATACTGCAATAACAAAATATCAACAACAGAACTAAACCAGGACTAAACAAGGAGTCATGAAAACAGCCTTGAGAACATGAACAATAATCTGTATAAATGTTATACTGAGAAAATATCAGTATTACTCCCTGAAACTCATTGGTTTTACTTTAAAAGTCTAATACAGGTTAAATGACACATTAACTTTTAACTTCTGTATTAAAAATCTCAAAACGGAATCATTCATTTCCCTGGTAACAGCATTTACTGTACTGTGGGAATGTTTTTGGCAACAAATAAGCCTGCAACATTACGCAGCCATATAAACAGTAGACTTTGCTTTCAAAAACTTACTAAATAAAGGCACATTAACTCACAAGGCACATTAAAACTAAAAGGAATTTGTTGCAAAATTCACCTCCAACCCACAAAAAAAGACAGACTTCTCTGTTTTTATTTGCAAAGTCTTAATCTAAAATATATTTTTGACAAGTACAACTTCGATGTACCAATTTGACAATTTAAGACTTAGATGAACACAATTTAATACCTGCCCATACCATTTAATACTTTTAAGGCCTTGATTTTGGCAACATCAAATTTAATACCTTTTTAATACTTTTAGGACCTTGGGGCTACCCTAATCTAGGACTAAACCAGGTCCACATCAGGACTTAAGCCAGGAGTAATCTAGGGCTAAACCAGGACTAAACAAGGAGTAAACCAGGGCTAAACCAGGACTAAACAAGGAGTAAACCAGGGCTAAACCAAGACTTAAGCCAGGAGTAATCTAGGGCTAAACCAGGACTAAACAAGGAGTAAACCAGGGCTAAACCAAGACTTAAGCCAGGAGTAATCTAGGGCTAAACCAAAACTAAACTAGAGCTAAAAAAGGAGTAAACCAGGGCTAAACCAAGACTTAAGCCAGGAATAATCTAGGGCTAAATCAGGACTAAACAAGGAGTAAACCAGGGCTAAACCAGGACTAAACAAGGAGTAAACCAGGGCTAAACCAAGACTTAAGCCAGGAGTAATCTAGGGCTAAACCAGGACTAAACAAGGAGTAAACCAGGGCTAAACCAAGACTTAAGGGCTAAACCAGGACTAAACAAGGAGTAAACCAGGGCTAAACCAGGACTAAACAAGGAGTAAACCAGGGCTAAACCAGGACTAAACAAGGAGTAAACCAGGGCTAAACCAAGACTTAAGCCAGGAATAATCTAGGGCTAAACCAGGACTAAACAAGGAGTAAACCAGGGCTAAACCAGGACTTAAGCCGGGCCGAAACAATGAGTAATTTAGGGCTGAACAAGGATTTAAACCATCACATAACCAGGACTAAACTAGGACTAAACCAGGACTAAACTGTGTCTAAAGCAGTGGTCTACACATCCAATTAAATCCTCACCCAGAGCGGGACTAAAACAGGACTAAAAGTGACTCTAAATGAACTGGCTACACATTGCTTTCTACCACATACACACAATATATTTTTCTAATAAACGTCTGTCTAATCTCTGCTCTGTCTAGTTTTTGTAGGCCTATAGCAGAAATCGATTGGAGACCAAGTTCCACGTTAGTCAGTGATGTCTGATGCTGACAGCAGAGATGAAAGATGAACAGATGATGATGTGACAGAGAGCTAACGTTACAGAGTCATCCACTGTGAACTACACAACCGAAAACAAGAATACACGACTCTAAAAGTTAAGGCAGGATGTGGGACGCACCAAACTCATGTCTCCTGTCTGTTCCTCCGAGCCACTGCTGCTCTCACCGCTGTCTCGTGCACCTTTTCTTTCATTGTTGCTGACTTGGGCAGTGCAATGAATTTCAATTTCAGTTCTAATTATTACACGCAATGATTACAAAAATAAAATAATAAAGAAAAAACACTACACTACACTAACTTTGAAGTGTGTTCTGAATGCTTGCATCCAGGTCCAAGTCTTTAAAATAAAGTCAACAAAAGAAAACAGCCTCAAGCCTCAAGTCTCAAGTCCAAGTCATGAGTCCAGACCATGGCTGTAGCGGTCACAGAGGTCACAGAGGTCCAGACCTCAGGATTTTTCTGATGTTTCTTGATAAACTGGCACTAAACCAGGTCTAAACCAAGGCTAAACCAGGTCTAAACAAGGACTAAACCAGGCTAAACCAAGACCAGAACTAAACCATTACTAGACCTGTTACACTAGGACTAAACCAGGACTAAACCACGACTAAACTAGGTCAAAACCTGTTACACTAGGACTAAACCAGGACTAAACCATGTCTAAACCGGACTAAACCTGATCCACTCGTCTAAACCAGGACAAAACCTGTTACACCAGATCCAAACCACGACTAAACCACAATTAAACTAAGTCAAAACCTGTTCCACTAGTCTAAGCCAGGACAAAACCAGGTTCAAACCAGGACTACATCATGTCTAAACCAGGAATAAACGTGTTATAATAGGTCTAAACCAAGACTATTCCAAGTCTTAGGATTAACCCAGAACTAAACTTGACCACAACCCGATGGACCTCAGTATTTCTAAAATTCTGTGTATGGCCCCGGTCCAGACCATTAAAGCAGGATGAGTCCGAGGTCTAAGTCCGAGTCATCCATGTGCCAGTCCGAGGCTCTAAGTCATCAGCGTGGACCTCGAGTAGAGTCAAAGTCCCTTCAGAAACTCACGAGTCCGAGTCGAGTCCCAAGTCACCAGTTGTACGTTCGAGTCCCGAAAATGAGGCCAATATCGAGTCCTCCATCTCTGACCCCTGTGTGACCCCTGTGTGACCCCTGTGTGACCCCTCGCTCGGCTTGACTCCTCTTCGTATCTGTACAAAGGTTTCCTCTTTTGGATGTTCTTCCGTAACCGACATTTAAGAAGTAACAAGGACATGTTGCTCTCTGGCAAAAACCCGTGATATTAGGGACACCGGGTCAGTGCACCCATTCTTACAAGGCTGGTTTTCGCTCAGATACAGCAGGGGGCGCTGCAGGGGGCTTTTATTCACCCTGAAACAACTCATTTAGCCCACACACTGACTCCGAAGCGGTTTAATTAACGTAAAATAAAAAAGTCAAGCTAATTTGCAGCCCTATACCAAAAAACCCCGACACATATACGATGAGAAAGTGAAATTTCATAATCTCACAGTGATATTATTTTTTGTCTTCATCTCCACAGAAGCCACACTCAGGAGAACAGGCCCCATCCCGGCTTTGTTTAAAATTTTAAAACGGAGCAGCTGCAACAACACTTCAGGTGCGGTACTGGAATCTCCCTTCACAAATAAATATACGTTTAAAGACGGTACGGTTATACAAGTTACGAGTTCTACCGCAAAAACCCAAAAGAGTCCAAGAGAGAAGGTGAAACTCTGAGGTCTGACAGTGCACTTTCTCATCGGGACAGTCAGAGGAGGGGCGTTAGGATCCCAGTTTAAAACAATGACCAACCACATCTCTGTATGAACGCTTAGGAGTCTAAGCCTATTTTTGCAGTTTTTCAGTGTTTTTGAATTGAGAAACATGAATGTTATACATCATTTTGTTTAGGATAACTTTATCTATTTGAACAGATGGTTATTACTTTTGTTTGCTGTACTATTTGAACACCCCACAGCCTAGAATACACAAAAAACACACAATCGGAAATAAAAATGTTGACATTATTATTTCCGTGCTTAACAAATGTTTCTGAATGCTTCAAAAGTGAAAACATGTTAAATATTGTGATGACTGAGCAGCAATATTTATGTTTTTACAAAAGTTACATTCAGTTTTATTATCAGAAGATACAACGTTCTGGTAAAAAAAGGCTAAATCAAAATCAATACTAAACCAGCACTAAACCAGGTCTGAACCAGGACTAAACCAGGATTTAACCAGCATTAAACCAGGACAAAAACCAGGTCTGAACCAGGACTAAACCAGGTCTAAATCAGCACTAAACCAGGACAAAAACCAGAACTAAACCAGGACTAAACCAAGACTAAACCAGCTCTAAACCAGGACAAAAAACAGGTTTGAACCAGCACTAAACCAAGACTAAACCAGGTCTAAACCAGGACAAAAAACAGGTTTGAACCAGCACTAAACCAAGACTAAACCAGGTCTAAACCAGGACAAAAAACAGGTTTGAACCAGCACTAAACCAAGACTAAACCAGGTCTAAACCAGCACTAAACCAGCTCTAAACCAAGACTAAACCAGGACTAAACCAGCTCTAAACTGGGACTTAACTTCAGACTGATAAAACCAGATCTTGTCAGACTTTGGTTATTCTGAGAGCCGCTGTGTACAGCTCGGTCAGATAAAAAATATTCAGTTTTGTGTTTTACTTAGTTCTTATTTAACTGAATATTGCGATAACAATAAATTTGCGATATGTTGTGCACTCAAGATTTATTCTCTATTGAAGCATGTGACTGGCCAAAACGTCTGGTATTCTTTATGAAAATCCTTAATAATAAAGCCTAAATGCCATCTTAAGGTCTTGTTTTTTTCCACAGATTGCAATTAAAACAATATTCTTCAAACTGATCAAACCATTTTTCCTCGAACACTAGAAATAAAATGACTTTGCATTTAAAGCCTAAAATTAACCTGCTTCCAAGCTAACAATAAATTAGCATCTTTAGCTTTGAAACAACCCCAACAAACCAGTGATGGGAAAAATATAAAGCATTTTTCTATATTTAACTGCGTGCCCCTCTGAGCACATTCCTCTGGGGGTCAAAGGTCAGTCTTGTTTGGCGAGGGACAGGGGTGGAGGAAGACCTTTTCCCTGGGCGTGGCTAGAACAGAAAACCCGGGCTAATTGTGAGCTTAGCCGGGCCTACAGGGCTGCGCAAAGGCCAAAGACCAGGACTAAACCAGCACAAAACCTGCCACTGTCAACACTGGACATGGATAAATGCTGCATGGTACCGAGTGAGTACTAAGAAGACGTGGAAGTTGTAGTATTGAAAGTACTGTAGTATTGTAAGTACAAGAGATGCTTTGTCCGTGTTTTAGTTTTAGACAGACCACAAGTGCTTTCATTTCAATACATCTGTGGTTCTTAAACCAAGTTCTACCATCTTTAATAAACTAAACTGAGCCTAAACCAGGACTGACACGGGTCTAAACTAGGACTAAAATCATTAAAATCCTTAGGAAAAAGAGCTTACGTAGCACTGTAGATACCCCCACCACCATTTGAGAAACACTGCTCTTTTTCCCCCATTTCCTATCTCCTCTGTTGCTATGAATAAACCTAAACGTCCCAGAATAAGACATGTATGATCTGTGTATGAGCTGTGTATGATCTGTATATGATCTGTGTATGATCTGTATATGATCTGTGTATGATCTGTATATGATCTGTGTATGAGCTGTGTATGAGCTGTATATGATCTGTGTATGATCTGTGGATGATCTGTGTATGATCTGTGTATGATCTGTGTATGATCTGTATATGATCTGTGTATGATCTGTATATGATCTGTGTATGATCTGTATATGATCTGTGTATGAGCTGTGTATGAGCTGTGTATGAGCTGTATATGATCTGTGTATGATCTGTGGATGATCTGTGTATGATCTGTGTATGATCTGTGTAATAAATGTGTATGATCTGTGTATGATCTGTATATGATCTGTGTATGATCTGTGTATGATCTGTGTAATAAATGTATATGATCTGTGTAATAAATGTGTATGATCTGTGTAATAAATGTGTATGATCTGTGTATGATCTGTGTATGATCTGTGTAATAAATGTGTATGATCCGTGTAATAAATGTGTATGATCTGTATATGATCTGTGTATGATCTGTGTTCGATCTGTGTATGATCTGTGTTCGATCTGTGTATGATCTGTGTTCGATCTGTGTATGATCTGTGTATGATCTGTGTTCGATCTGTGTATGATCTGTGTTCGAGCTGTGTATGATCTGTGTATGATCTGTGTATGATCTGTGTTCGATCTGTGTATGATCTGTATATGATCTGTGTATGATCTGTATATGATCTGTGTTCGATCTGTGTATGATCTGTGTATGATCTGTGTTCGAGCTGTGTATGATCTGTGTATGATCTGTGTATGATCTGTATATGATCTGTGTATGATCTGTGTATGATCTGTGTATGATCTGTGTATGATCTGTGTTCGATCTGTGTATGATCTGTGTATGATCTATGTATGATCTGTGTATGATCTGTGTATGATCTGTATATAATCTGTATATGATCTGTGTATGATCTGTGTACGATCTGTGTGTGATCCGTGTAATAAATGTGTATGATCTTTGTATGATCTGTGTATGATCTGTGTATGATCTGTATATAATCTGTATATGATCTGTGTATGATCTGTGTATGATCTGTGTGTGATTCGTGTAATAAATGTGTATGATCTTTGTATGATCTGTGTATGATCTGTGTATGATCTGTGTTCGATCTGTGTATGATCTGTGTATGATCTGTGTATGATCTGTGTATGATCTGTATATAATCTGTATATGATCTGTGTATGATCTGTGTGATCTGTGTAATAAATGTGTATGATCTTTGTATGATCTGTATATGATCTGTGTATGATCTGTATATTATCCGTGTATGATCTTGTAATAACTGTGTATGATATGTGTAATAACTGTGTATGATCTGAGTAATAAATGTGTATGATCTGAGTAATAAATGTGTATGATCCGTGTAATAAATGTGTATGATCTGTGTAATAACTGTGTATGATCTGTGTAATAAATGTGTATGATCTGTGTAATAAATGTGTATGATCCGTGTAATAACTGTGTATGATCTGTGTAATAACTGTGTATGATCTGAGTAATAAATGTGTATGATCTGTGTAATAACTGTGTATGATATGTGTAATAACTGTGTATGATCTGTGTAATAAATGTGTATGATCCGTGTAATAACTGTGTATGATCTGTGTAATAACTGTGTATGATCTGAGTAATAAATGTGTATGATCCGTGTAATAACTGTGTATGATCTGTGTAATAACTGTGTATGATCTGTGTAATAAATGTGTATGATCGGTGTATGATGTGTATATGATTCGTGTATGATCTGTGTATGATCTGTGTAATAACTGTGTATGATCTGAGTAATAAATGTGTATGATCTGAGTAATAACTGTGTATGATATGTGCAATAAATGTGTATGATCTGTGTATGATATGTGTAATAAATGTGTATGATCTGTGTAATAACTGTGTATGATCTGAGTAATAAATGTGTATGATCTGAGTAATAAATGTGTATGATCTGTATATTATCCGTGTATGCTCTGTGTATGATATGTGTAATAAATGTGTATGATATGTGTAATAAATGTGTATGATCTGTGTAATAACTGTGTATGATCTGTGTAATAACTGTGTATGATCTGAGTAATAACTGTGTATGATCTGTGTAAAGCCAGGTCTGTCTGCGGCCTCACGGAGACTGCTGCTGCGTTTTTCGAGTCTCACCTTCTGCCGCTGACCTTCCCTTTTGTTTACAGCGCATTGCCGGGATACACCCTTTGATTCGGCAGCGCACACGTGACCCTCCGCCCGTTTCTGCAGTGCTGCTGCTGCTAAAAATAGCCTCAGCTTGCCCCGCTAGTTTACATAAGCTCTCTGAAGGGGGGGTTGGGTTGGGGATGGGGGGAGAGACACAGAGAGAGACACAGAGAAGGGAGACAGAAAGACGACCACGATCGCAGAGCAGAGACCGGTCTGCTCCAGCCGCCTTCGTACAGTAACAGATAAAAGATAAGGAAACGCCACAGACAAAAGCCAAAAATAAACATACAAGGGTTTAATTTAACATTTCCAGGACTTTAAACAGATACACGCCATTCACCAGCGACAACAACATGTGCCATCAGAACTAAGCCAGGTCTAAACCAGAACTAAGCCAGGTCTAAACCAGAACTAACCCAGGTCTAAACCAGAAATAACCCAGGTCTAAACCAGAAATAACCCAGGTCTAAACCAGAACTAAGCCAGGTCTAAACCAGAAATAACCCAGGTCTAAACCAGAACTAAGCCAGGTCTAAATCAGAACTAAGCCAGGTCTAAACCAGAACTAACCCAGGTCTAAACCAGAACTAACCCAGGTCTAAAGCAGGAACAAACTGGGGCTAAATCAAGGAAGAAAACAGAAAAATGCATTATAAGGACAAAACAGCGACTATACCAGGTTTAAACCAAAACCAGGTCTAAACCAGGTCTGGGGTGAATCTAGGACTAATAATCACCATTCACTCGCAACGTGTTCCATCTCAGGCCTCTATATGGACACACTTGATGTGAAAAGGCAAAAATAAACATCAAAAAACATTATTTAACAAGTCATATTTTGTCTGGGCATTTCTGCGATTCACCAGTAACAACAAGTTCCATCTCAGGGCGCTAAAATGGACACACTTGATGTGAAAATGCAAACATAAACATTAAAAACATTATATAACGAGTCATATTTTGTCTGAGCATTTCTACCATTCACCAGTAACACGTCCCATCTCAGGGCACTAAAATGCAAACACTTATTGTGAAAAAACATAAATAAACTGGCTTATTAATTATATAACTTTAAAATTTAAAATCCCCCGATCACCAGCGATGACCTGTGCTCTGTCAGGTTTTAAACAATTGCACTTAATAATAATAATGGATTGGATTTATATTGCGCTTTACAAGCTTCTCAAAGCGCTTTACAGTTTGGTGCATGATCCCGTCTCTCCTCAGTCGCACTCTGTGGTGGTGAGCTTCTTCTATAGCCACAGCTGCCCTGGGGCAGGCTGACGGAGGCGTGGCTGCCATTTTGTGCCCCTCCGACCATCACCAAACAGACACCCTGACACATTCATACATAGGCAAGGTGGGTGAAGTGTCTTGCCCAAGGACACAACGACAGTATGCAATGCCTGTGACGGGGCTCGAACCTCCAACCTTCGGGTTAGTGGGCAAGAATTTCTACTGACTAGCTACTGCCGCCCCACTTATGCTGAAAAACCAAAAGTAAACATTTAGAGTGTTAAAGAGAGAGATAGTTTTATTGACCATCAAAATGTTTACTTCTGGCTTTTCAAAATAAGTGTACCAGTTTTAAAACCCTGAAAGAGGACAGGTTAGGTTTTCTGCATAAGGGCTGCAACCACTAATCGGTAGTTTGCCGATATATCAGGCCGATTTTTGCCTCTTTTTTTTTTCTTTTTCGCACTTAAATGCTGATTTTTGGTCAGGCACATGTCCGGACAACTATGTGACTGAAGGACCCCAGCTTCACCAACCATCTTGTCTCAGTTTGGGCTCTTACTCTGCAGTTCATAGGAAACATCCAGAATCGCTTTATCTCAGCCTGAACAGAACCTCGTAGAACAAAACTTGTTCCTGTTTTAATAAGCATTACTAAAACAAATGGGTTTATTATATTAATTTCCTTATAAAAAAAAAAAAGAAAGAAGGAAAATTGGCCCTATGTATGAATCCAATAATTGCAAAAATAATCAAAAGATGAATGAATTTTCAAAATAATTGTTAGTTGCAGCCCTTTGTTTTTAGATATTTAAGTCATTTTCTAAGGATATTTCCAAAGCCTTTTCACAGACATCTGCCATTCACCAACTAAACCAATTAAACCATCTTTCTGAGTTTTTAACAAGTCATTTTCCAAAACTTTTCCAGGACTTTTTACATCCACTATTCACCAGCTCTAACCAATTATATTTACAATACCTGATATCTGCCAGCTAAAATGTACGCACTACTTTGAAAAAGACAAAAAACAAACACTTTTTCTAATTTAAACTAGGGCTGCACGATATGGAGAAAACATGCGATATTCGATAACTATGTTGAAAATTGCGATAACGATATTATTGTGATATTTGAAAATAGAGCCTACTTTTCGAACATTGTAAGTTAAATTCACTACATTTCACAAAAATGTAAGTTCTTGTATTTACAAGTCAAAACAGCGACAAAATCAAAACTTAACACAGACTAAATTAAATAAAACATTTTTATTTAGTCACAACACATGTTCTTTTAAGGCTCTGGTGGAAAATGATTCTTCAGTGTAAATCTCTGTCAGATGGAAGACCACAGCGTTATTGTGATATATTTAGATTATTGCGATACGGATATTGCGATTGCTGATATTGTGATAACGATAATTTTGCGATATATTGTGCAGCCCTACTTTAAACCGATATAAACCATTCATGTGCCATTTTTGGCCTTTAAAATCATTTAATACTGATCCAGAGCCAAAGGGTATTAATCAAATCATAAATTCTGCTAAAAAAATATAATATGACCAGTGTAGTAAAACATAAAAACATCATCCGCTGCCTGTTCAGAGAGCACATCGTTCTTTGCGGAGCTTGGTCTTAAATGTGCTTGAACTCGGTGACTAAAGTGAAGGCAGGCGGCCACAGCCTCTGGTCTGTGGAAACAAAATAAAAACAGCGGAGATGGTCTTGTGACATGTAGCATGCCAGGCCGAGCAGCTCCAGGCTCTCGCTGCATCAGAGCAGAAAAACTAAAATTACAGCAGGTTTTAATAGATCGGAGAAGAGAGTTACAGCAAATGAAGTGTGTTGCGTTTAGACAAATATGGACTAAATTATGAACAGAGAGTCGTCATAAGAAACAACTGTAAAATCCAAAACAAGTCCAAGTCTTAAACCAGGTCTAAATGCACAGAGGTAAAGGTTAAAATACACAGGTAAAGGTGTCACGCTTTTTTTTTTGTCCTGCGGTGTGACTAGGGCTGCAACTAATGATTAATTTGAGAATCAATAAATCGGTTGATTATTGTTACGATTAATCGATTAATAATCAGATAGTGAAGCTTGAGTGAATGTGCTTCTTTTGTTTGTTTTTTTACAAAGTTTTATCCAGATGAAGCTACAAGAGTGCCACTTTAGGACTTGAGGATAAGACAAAAACATTTTTTCATCAAAAAAACAAAATGCACATTCTCTTTTACAGTTTTGTTGAATTTACTGCGCTGTCTTGATAATAAAACCTCCTCAAACAGCACATTGTTTGTTTCAAAATCTATATATAACCCAGTTAGCGATTACTCGATTACTAAATTAGTTGGTGATTATTTTAGTAATCGATTCTAAACGATTAATTCGAAGTGTGACACAACTTTGAAGTTAAAGTATATTAAATAATAATTTCAACTATAAATCAGTCATATAAAAAGTGTAGCGAGCGTTTTTAGTAAGCAATTCATAATTTTAAGCGCAATACTTTTTTTTTCTACATCATTTCACAGAAAAACATTCACTACAATTTGGCAATTTAAAGTTACACTGTGTAACTTTTCTCCTAAATATGTGGGGCATACTGACTTGTTTTTGTGATTTTTTGAGCGATTATAAGGCCTGAGGTGGATCTGTTGCTCCGAGCGGGGCTTCTGTTCTGAGAAACCGCCCTCGCAACTTGGCCGGGAGCGCTCCGCTGTTGAGGAAGAGTCACGTGACAGGGAACGACTTGCTTTACGGCATTCCCTTCTGCTCTTATACCTGAGGTGCAGTATAACCAGGAAGCTACTTTTAGCGTTGTTATTTTCGCCAGTTCGTCGTGGCCGAAGGACACAAGAAGATGAAGACAATGTCGGATGAGGCAAGAAAAAGAAAATGTGAAAGGGACCGCACCAGATCGCAGACAAGAGTCAACATCGGACAGACTTTTGCTCGCTGGCGTCAGATGAGAGACAGAGAAGGCTGCAAACCGGATCACGTTTTTGCTTCTTTATTGTTGGGCAGGTAAATTAGCCTCTTTATTTTTTCTTTAGAACGTGCTTTTTCATACAGTTATTAGTTGTTTTAATGCAACCATTGCGCGATATTTGTTGATAAGCTAACGCTAGCGCTAACCCTATAGAAGATCCAGTCCAAACTTCCAAAGGTAGCAGCAGGTCAACTAAAGCTGAAACAATGATGGAAATAGACGCACGCTCGCACAGTTTCAGAAGGAGGAGGGGCCCTAGTGTTTACGTTTTGCGACGGTGCAGTGGCACCTGTGGCCTCTAGAGGCGCAAGACCGGGAATCTTACACAGTGCAACTTTAAATTCTTGTCATATATTATTTAACATGTCTGTTGTGTTCACTAAATAAATATATCACTGTCCCGTCATAATACATAATTTTTAACATTCAGAATTTTATTTAGTGAAAAATACAGCTGTCACACCGCAGGACACCAAACAGACACATGTTAACAGTTTTTTGAGAAAATGAGAAATTTACTCAAATCAATAATAAATGAACAGTTTCCTTTGACCTTCAGCTCCAGAGCTCTGTGCTCTGTAGAAGACAAATGGCTCCTGCAGGTTTTGTTACAGCTGCCTGTTTAAAAAACTGATTTAAATTATTGTTGTAGGATTCAGGTGCAGTTAAAAGTGTTGTTTTAGTAAAGAACAAATATTTGACATTATGCCAAGAACTTTATAAACTGTCCCAGACTCTGGTGACATATTTTGGAAATGCTTGTATTTTGAAAATGTTACAGTCACACCGCAGGACATTTTAGGTTTGAGGTTTTGTGTATAATCGTATTTGTAACAAGACAAAACACAAGCACAAAACATTTACCAAATCAAAATGGAAATGACTGCTTACTCAGGGGCAGAGGACTTGCTGTGGCGACCCCAGAAGGGAAAAGCCGAAAGGAAAGAATTACTGGTAAAAGAAGATTTTATTTTTATGCGCTATATTTTGGTCCACATATGTATAAAACTAAAAGGTCAACTATATTAATATGCTGTTATAATGTGGATGACTACTACTTCCTTTTATCTGAGTAAAAAGCAAAAAGCTCTCTTAAAAGATCTTACTCATCCCACCAGAAATAGCACAGAATATCATTGTCATAATAAATAAAGCTATGAGAAAAATAAATGCAATGAGTAAAAAAAGTAAGTTCATTTTTAGGAAGTTCTATGGTTATACATTATTTAATCTAAAAACAAGGTCAGAATTAGTTAGGTAAGGGTTAATATAAAGCCAAATGATTATTTACAAAGCATTACTGCAACATAATGGAATAAAAAACATTGTTATTGATGTTTAATTCTTGAGTAATAAGCTTGTGTAAATCAATGCAAATGTTTTAAAAGATCAGCATCGATACTGTATCTATAAACGTTTTATTCATAAAAATATTGTTCTTTATGTATAGGTTAATTACAGGCTTTGTTTTGTGAAATTTAAAACCTTTTTAAGACTTTTTAATGGCACTTAAAGAGAAGATTAATGCCAGCATCGTCAACAACAGAACAATAATCTGTATGAATGTTACTCTAAGGAATTATCCGAACTTCTCTCTGAAACTCAAAGATTTTATTTTAAAAGTTTAACACAGATGAAAGAACTCCAGTGCTGGATTAAAAAAAAACATAAAAAATTAATCGTACATTTCAATGATAACATTTCTTCAATAAATATGCATTGTTATTGTAGTGACTCTAATTTTTTAGTAATATTAACACTGTTTCAAATTTGATGAACAAAATTGAATACCTACTCATAATATTTTATATTTTTAAGGCCTTGAGTTTGACACAGTTAAATTTAATACCTTTTTAATGCTTTTAAGGATGCCCTGATGTGTTTATTAATGCTTTATTACAACTTATTAGTGGTGAGTTACCTAAAATAATATGATTTTCAGCACCGTGCTTAACTGCTGCTCCTAAAAAAAACAAACTCTAGTATTAACAAAGCATTTATCCCACAGTTATCTTATCATCAAACAGTCAAAAAAAACCTCTGTATCCAAAGTTCCACTGAACACGACATGAGGTGCTCCATTCGGTCTCAGAGCCACTCCTCCAGTTTCTGCTCCAGTTTCCTGCAGAGCACAGACAAACGCAGCCATAGAGCTTCCTTTGATTCTCCCACAGTCAGCTGACGGAGCGGTCATCTGATTTGAGCATCCACACAAAGGTTTGTTAATCTGGATTAGGCCGCGCTCATGAAGGAAGGTTATTTTAGGGAGACTTCTGCTGCGGTGAAACTGATGAGACTGCAGCAGGTCTGTGGTTCTCCAGCTCCACACGACGACAGCCACCTCACAACATCTGCACTGGGACATAATGAGACTAAACTGGGACTAAACTGGGACTAAACCAGGTCTAAACCAGGTCTAAACCAGGACTAAACCAGATCTAAACCTTGACTAAACCAGGTCTAAACCAGGACTAAACCAGGACTAAACCAGAACTAAACCAGGTCAAAACCTAGACTAAACCAGGTCTAAACCAGGTCTAAACCAGGACTAAACCAGATCTAAACCTTGACTAAACCAGGTCTAAACCAGGACTAAACCAGGACTAAACCAGATCTAAACCTTGACTAAACCAGGTCTAAACCAGGTCAAAACCTAGACTAAACAAGGACTAAACCAGAACTAAACCAGGTCAAAACCTAGACTAAACCAGGTCTAAACCTTGACTAAACAAGGACTAAACCAGGTCTAAACCTAGACTAAACCAGGTCTAAACCAGGACTAAACCAGGACTAAACCAGGTCTAAACCAGGTCTAAACCAGGAATAAACCAGGACTAAACCAGGTCTAAACCAGGACTAAACCAGGACTAAACCAGGTCTAAACCAGGACTAAACCAGGACTAAACCAGGTCTAAACCAGGACTAAACCAGATCTAAACCAGGTCTAAACCAGGACTAAACCAGGACTAAACCAGGACTAAACCAGATCTAAACCAGGACTAAACCAGGTCTAAACCAGGACTAAACCAGGTCTAAACCTTGACTAAACAAGGACTAAACCAGAACTAAACCAGGTCAAAATCTTGACTAAACAAGGACTAAGCCAGGTCAAAACCTAGACTAAACCATGTCTAAACCTTGACTAAACCAGGACTAAACCAGGTCTAAACCTAGACTAAACCAGGACTAAACCTCGAGTAAACCAGGTCAAATATAGACTAAACAAGGACTGAACAAGGACTAAACCAGGTCTAAACCTAGACTGAACCAGGACAAAACCTAGACTAAACCAGGCCTAAACCTTGACTAAACAAGGACTATACCGAGACTAAACCAGGTCAAAACCTAGACTAAACCAGGTCTAAATCTTGACTAGCCCAGATCTAAACCTAGTTAAAGCAGGACTAAACAGGAATAAAACTGGATCTAAACTAGGACTGCAAAAGACTCCCGAGTCCTATCTGAGGAAGCCTGTGTGCCACCAGTGGTTCCCGTACCACAGTTTGAGAACCACTGTACTGCAACTTGTAATAAAAGTACTACTACAAAGTTTTATTAGATTTGAGAAGACAGCTGCTCAAACACAACCTCAGCAAAGACAATAAAACGTTCATATTCTGTGCTACCTGCTGCTGAACAAGCAACTCCACACACACACAGACACACACAGAGAAATGAAGTAACTAGTTTCAGTATGACAGGAGCAAGCGTTAAATCTCACACCTCCAATATGAAAGATGGCAGAGTGGTTAGCACGTCCGCTTCCTGCCACCGTCCACAGTCATGCATGTGAAGGTGAAAAGGTGATGTCTAGAAATACGGCTAAACGTCCCACAGAGAATGACTGTGAGACGCTAAATGTGCTGTAGATCACTTGTGCTAAATTGTGATTCTTTCTTTCTCTCATGAAAGATAACCTAAAGGTCTCATATTCAGCTTTTTTCAGGCTTTTTGAAATAGTGTGGGACTCGTTTGCATTAGTATTTCAGGTTTTATAACTTAAAGTAATGTATGGCTATTTAGCACAGCTATTAGCAACATGAGGCTAACAGATAGATAAATGAGCTGACCGCTTCATAGTGACGGAGGTTTGAGGCTGAAATGATCAGAACGAGTCCGGTGACAGTGTATGCGCTTTAGAAATGCGCAGGAGCACTTCCTGAAACTGTGCCTATGTAGAGCCAAGAGACCAAGCGTTTTGAGCTCTGGAGAAGGGAAGCGCCTCAGCATACAGGATTACTCCAACATGTGTGAATGAAACAAAATTCTACTCCAGGTCTGTTTTTGAGGTGGAAACAACATTATAACATGATTAAAAGAGAGGAAAAGTTGATTTAGCAGAATAATTTTAAAAGCAATTATGTAAATATTAAAGTCAAAGGCACATGGGGCTGTTTCACAGACTAGAATAAACCATGTTACTGTGGGTTCTCTCCTCTTCCTCCTGCTGTCCAAAGTCATGCATGTGTCAGGTGAACAGGAAAATCTAAATGTCCCAGAGTGAATGAATGAGAGATGGTTGTCTGTGTGTCTCTGTGTCAGCCGTGAGAGTAACTGACCACTGTCCAGGGAGTACCCCGCCTAAGGCCCATAGTTACTGGAACAGAGAACAAGCAGAAGAAAATGAATGAATGTATTAGGGCTGTGGTCACTCAGTCGATTAATCGGTTGGTGAGGACTTGGTCGACTAATATTTTCTTAGTCGATAAGTTGAAACCATTCTTTACATCAATTTTTTTTCATTTTATTTAACTTATTTATATTTATTTAATTTTTATTTAAACAGATGATTTAATTTAACATATTTAGCAGCCATTTTTTTCCAAAATACTCTTTATTAAGACTGGTAAGTCAATTTCGGACAATTAATCACTGTATTGAGCATAACTTCAGTCGACTAACTATTTATTTGGTTGACTAGAGCCCTAGAATGTATGAGGAATATAGGGCTAAAACATGAAATCTCTCCACTGACTTGCGAATAATTTTTCTCATTGAGGTCATTCACCTCAATGCTACAAGCAAGCAACCAGCAGCCATATTTGAATCTGAGCATGCCACTAATAGCAATCCCTCCACTGATCGCCATTCAAATGCATTTTTGTTGAGGATACAGACAGGTTAGAGGTGCAACTACGCCTCTCTTGTCCTATAATCCAGTGGTTCTCAACTGTGAACCAATTTGACCCCTGATCATTTTATTGTTTACAGTCTTTTCCATGAGTTTTTATCTTAGCTTCATCCTTATTTAGCCATATTTAGGCTCCCTGCCATCCACTTTTAGGCCGTGACCCTCCAGTTGAGCATCACTGCTATAATCCTCCTTGCTACAGGACGTCCGCAGCCAAAGAGTGGTTGTTAACCTAAAACTGATACTGGAGAGGATCACCTCAGAGTCTGACCCGGTCCGGTGTCGAATCGGGACACTCGGGGGTGGGCACCGTTAACCCGCCGTCGTCCTCCGAGGCGCCCCAGATACGAGATAAAAATAAAGCCGTGACTTTCCTCAGGCTGCACAACAGGCCTCCTAACAAAACAATCAGATCTGTTTAACATGTATGACCGTTCAAAATCCTGTTACTGACAAACACCGCACCAAAAAATCACTTTCTTATGCCTTAAAAATAACCAGCTAACCAGTTTAACTTTAGACCCTATCCACAGACTCATCATTGATTCATATTCTTCCGCTTATTCTGGTTATGGGTGGCGGGTGACTGATGCTTATTCCAATAACTATGGGCTTTAGGCGGGGTGCACCGTGGACAATTCAATTTAGTTTTATTTATACAACCCAGTATCACAACATCAGTCGCCTCAAAGGGCTTCACAAACTGTTCATCAAACAAAACACACAATCAAACATAAGCAAGCATTAAACTAAACATCCCCCGTCCTTAGACCCTCCTTCTCAGAAAGGAAAAACTCCTAAAAGAACCCAGCTGTGGTGGAAAAAAAGAAGAAACCTTATGGATACCACTTTGAAGGAGAGGTCCACTCCCAGAACAAACAGGCAAAATTCATCTAGGACTGTTAAGTAAGAAAGTAAAAATAAAATAAAAGGACAGCCAACCATTCACTCTCACATTCATCCACTCGGGGACATTTAGAATCACCAGTTCACCCAAAACTCTGTGGACGATAAAAGAGCACCCGAAAAAAACAGCAGTAACATGGGGAGAACATGTAGACTCCACCCAGAGAAATCAAACAGCCTGAGGATCGATCTCATGAGCACTAACAACTCTGCAAAAAAGTAGAAATATAGAGTACTTTGTATTGTATTCAAGTTTTTTATTAGTGTGGACCAACCCAAACAAACACGGTGGATTGTTGCCGGTTTTGCCATAAAACACCAGAATATGTCGTATTATGAGCAACTCTGTGCTTATTTCTGAACAGGGACAGCAGCAGAAGCCAGCTTTACAAAAACTTGTGGAGAAAGTCGTTATTTTTTTCAATGTCAGAGGGACTTTACTGTTGTTAAAATGGAAACAAGATGAAGAAAAAATCCCACAGAGGACTGAACAACAACGAGGACTTCAGCAGAACAGGTGATGAAGGGAAGCACTAAACTTGTGACTTAAGAACATCCTATGCTACAAATATAAAAAAAACTGTAAACCTGTTGCATCAAACCTCAACACATGGCTTTGGAAATCAGGCCTTGTCCACACAAATGATTTTTTTGGAAAAGATAACTCCACACAAGTCCATCAGAGGACAAGAAATGTTCAAGGTTATTAATGTGTGTGGACAGATGAGAAAGCTGAGCTGATGTCAGTGTCATCTGAGGCTTAAAGCGATGAAAACAGTGGAAAGGATATTTGTACAAAGATATCAGGGCTGCATGATGTTAGAGAAATAATCCACATGTGATAAATGTGTTAGATATTGTGATAATGACAGGAGCAGCGATGTTTGGATTTGTTTTTAGAAAAGTTAAGTTCAGTTTTATTTATAGAAAGAGATACAACGCTCTGGTAAAATAGTGTTAAATCAAAATCAATACTAAAGCAGGACTATAACAGGACTAAACCATCACTAAACCAGAACTAGACCATGACTAGACTGGGACAAGACCAAGTATAATCCAGCACTAAACCAGATCTTAAACAGCACTAAACCAGGTCTAAACCAGGACTAAACCAGGTCTTAACCTAGGGCTGCTCAATTATGGAAAAAATAATAATCTCGATTAATTTAGTCATAATTGAAATTACGATTATTCAACAATTATTCATTAAGTTTCCGTTTACATAACATTGTAACAAAATGAATTCTTTTCACACAAATAAAACTGTGCAATATCAAATAGGCCAAGTTTGTTATAATCTCATCATAAACTATTGAATTCAAAAAACACTTCAGAATTAGTGCAATTAATTGTTTTTTCTCAATTACATATTTTTTGTAATTGTTGGGTGAAATAATTGAAATAGAAATTGAAATACAATTAATTGCACAGCCCTACCTTAACCAGCACTAAACTAGGAATAAATCGTGTCTAAACCAGGACTAAACCAGGATTAAACCAGGATTAAACCAGGTCCAAACAACATGCATTTTTCTCAGCACTGAGACCTCTTTCTCAAATACAAAACAGATTTTATGAAACAAAGTGGACATCTGTAAAAACCTGCAGCAGACACGTGACATGTTCACATCATGTACTGCATCGGTTGTATTTGTATATGCTCCCTGGTCTACTACAGAAACCCAAATATACAGAGACAAACCGAGCCCCCTTCTCCCTGAACATGTCCCAACAGAAGCGTGTCTCCAGCGTTGGGACAGCAGCAGTTCCAGTGTGACAGCGGGGCATAAATCCGGCTCCTCTGTGAACACAAGAGGCTGCCACTGTTAGCACTGTTAGCCTCTCTGTTCCTCCAGAGCCTCCAGGGGCCGGCGCTGCCTCACAATGAGGGCCATTCTTAGCACTTTACTGCCCCAGATGACTGTCAGCGGCCCCCGGGCTGGTGACAGGGTCCCGTGACCAGCGCTGCACCCCAACCCCTCACCTCCAGCCTCCCGTCCCATCAAGGAACAAGGACCATAGACCCAAAGCTGAGACATCAACCAGCAGCCTGTTAGCATTATAAACTAGCAGGACTATCCCATCAACAAACTTTACGCCACACCTATCCCTCCAAGGAACCAGGACTATAGACCCAGACTGAAACAGGACTATCCCATCAACAAACTCTACGCCACACCTTCAGCCTCCCATCCCTCCAAGGAACCAGGACCATAGACCCAGGCTGGAACAGGACTATCCCAATAACTAGCTCTGTGCCCCAAACCCTACCTACAGCAGCCCCGGTGTCCCACCAAGGAACCAGGACTATAGACCCAGACTGAAACAGGACTATCCCATCAACAACCTCTACACCCCAACCCCACCTCCAGCCTCCTGTCCCACCAGGGAAGAAGGACCATAGACCCAGGCTGGGACATCAATCACCACCATGTTAGCACCATAAACTAGCAAGACTATCCCATCAATAACACCCCACCTTCAACCTCCTGCCCCACCAAGGAACCAGGACCATAAACCAGACTGAGACAGGACTATCCCATCAACAAACTCAACACCCAAACCCTACCTCCAGCAGCCGCTGTGTCCCGCCAAGAAACCAGAGCTATAGACCCAGGGACAAACAGAACTGAACTGAACTACCACGGACTAGGACTTTAGAGTCCGACTGGGACAGGAGGAGTCCCTCATAACAGCAGTGGAACCAGCTCTGGACCTCAATTCTACCTCCTCCAGCCTCCCGTCCCACCAGGGAACCAGGACCATAGACCCAGGCTGAGACAGGCCTATCCCATCAGCCAGCAGCATGTTAGCAGATGAGTGGATTAGAGGAGAAAGAAGATCAAGTTCATTGGGATCAGTCTGAGGATCACAGGGATTACACAGACACAAGTTTAGGAGCTATTTTGGCTAATATCTGTTTGACAGGACAACATACAGAATATAACATGTCCCCATTACCTGAGGAGCCAACAGCAAAAGATTTCAGAGGCATTGGCCCATCTTTTTACTGCCAAATAAAATACTAGATCCACAGTGCTACAGCCATAGACATGCAGTTGAAACCAGAAGTTTACATACACTATTATAATTTTTTTCACAAAAAAAATAAACTAAATTTCTTATGTTCTAGGTCAGTAAGAATTGCCAAAATTATTTCTATTTGTTAAATACAAGAATAATGAGAGAGATTTTTTTATTATTTTCGTCAAAGTCAGAAGTTTACATAAGTCTCCCTAGTATTTGGTTGCATTGCCTTTAAACTCAATGACTAGAGTCAAACGCTTTGGGAAACCTTCCACAAGCTTCACACAATAGTTTGGCGGAATTTTGGACCGTTCCTCCCGACAGAACTGGTGTAAGGTTTGTAGGCCTTCCTCAGTTGGTAGAGCTGTGGCACATATACAGGGCAAATACAGCCTGCCTCAAAGTCGTGGGTTCGAGTACGGACTCCGACAGTTTGCCAAATGTCCCTCCCCGCTCTCTCCCTCATGATTTCCTGTCACTTCTCGACTGCACTACAAAATAAAGCCAATAAATATCTTAAAATATATATATATTTGGTAAAAGGTCAGAGGTCAAGGAGTTGGAATAAAATGCTAAACTTCAAACAACATCGCACTGGAATAAAAGGTTGACGTGTACGCCCAGCAGCAGGCGGAAACTGTCAGTCACTGCTACACAAGCTACAGTCTTCAATCATATATTTTATTTTTTGTTTTTGTTTTTTATATTAGCAATCAGTCCCTACACAGGTTCCATTCCCACAGTGCAAATTGTGCTGCCATCTTCTCTGGTTGTTTTGTAAATTAGCAAAACACAAACCTCAAGGGGGCTGCAACTAATGGTTATTTTGATAATCAATTAATCTGACAATAATATTTTCAATTAATTGATTAATAATCAGATAGTGAAGAATGAGTAAAGTGGTTAAAAACTTGAAGTATTTTATATTAGGGCTGCACGATATGGAGAAAACGATATTCGATAACTATGTTGAAAATTGCGATAACGATATTATTGCAATATTTGAAAATAAAGCCTACTTTTCGAACATAGTAAGTTAAACTCACTACATTTCACAAAAATGTAAGTTCCTGTATTTACAAGTCAAAACAGCCACAAAATCAAAACTTAACACAGACTAAACCAGGAATAAAACAAGGCTAAGCTGTGACTAAATTAATTAAATTACCACTAAAACTGGACTTTTTAAACATTTTTATTTAGTCACAACACATGTTCTTTTAAGGCTCTGGTGGAAAATGATTCTTCAGTGTAAATCTCTGTCGGATGGAAGACCACAGCATTACTGCGATATATTTAGATTCTTGCGATACAGATATTGCGTTTGCTGATATTGCGATAACGATAATTTTGCGATATATTGTGCAGCCCTATTTTATAGTTTCTGTTAAAAAATTGTGATACCAAAAATTACTTTATTTTCACAAAACTTAAACCATACAAAGCTACAAGTATGTCACTGAAGGGTGGTTGGATAGAGCATATACACACACAAGGAAATTTTTTATCAAAAACACAAAATGTAAATTTTTTTTTTTTTTATCAATTATAATCTAACTTAAACTTAACCTATCCATTAATGCAAAACTGTGACATAAGTATTACTGCTTCAAAATTTGCTAGGGTCAGTATTGGTTGTCTCTATGGATTTGCAGCAGCCCCTGTCCATAAAGCATCTAACCATTCACAAAAGCAAAGACAGGACACTTGGGACATGCATAATGTGATTTAGAGACTGCAACACAACATCTGGAAAATAAAATAAAATGCGTGATGTCCGGGAGTTCGGATCTGCGTGTGAAAAAAAAAAAAGTTTGATTTTGCCGTTGACACATCCAAGGCATTGCAATGGAACCGGTCGGCAGCGCTCTGAAAATAGCTCATAATCAATCAGCTGGCAGACACATATCTGTGCTGTTAAAACGTATAAATGTGCAGCGCAGAGGCAGGTCGATGGCGGACAGGATCCCAAAAGCATCGATACGGACGTGCTCTGCGGCATAACCACTGCCAAGCCATCGGACCACGCCACGTTTCCGGTGCCTCTGCCCAATGGCCGATCCCGAGTTGGGACGGCTGGAAAATACAGAGGTCTGTGAAGGACAAGAGCAGGCAAAAAGGAAAAGGATACAGGCAGTTTTTTGTTTTTTTCGGATTGTGTCTGAATCTTTTAGCTAAACACTGATGCATGTCAATAAATTATAATGTATAGTAATAGTAGATAATAGGTAGGTAATGTAGACTTTTATTGTCACTGTAGGAAAATTTGAGCTCTGCATTTGATCCGTCAGTGCTGCTGGTGCGACCTACAGCACCCAGGGGCCCTATCCTGGTCAGGAGGACCTACAGACCCTTCAAAAGGGGCCTGGTACCAAGATTAATGTCCTGTCCCATTCATTTCTACAAGGGAGCAAAATAAAAATATAAATTTAGATGTTTTTGGAGAAGGACTGAATGGTTGTTGTTTATATATTTATTAAAAAATGACTCTGTACTGATGTGAACCAGATCTGAGTCAGGTCCAGTTGCTAAAGTTCATTTATTACAGTAGGATTTGTGCTAATTGATGAGTTAAATCTGCGTGAACACATTTCTGTAATTACTTGTCCTGTGTAACATTGAAATTAAAGGTACTGTAAGCAGAGTGCGCTCTACTGGTTTGAAAATGGTACTGCAGTCTAACGTTAAAAAAAACGGCTTAACGCTGAAACACTCACAAATGTTTTCTAACCAGGCTCTGATATTACTCACATGAGGTCGAGTCGTTGTCAGTGCTTGTCTTTAATATTCATAATTTGTGATTTTTGGTGGCTAATGCTAATTCCTCCATTAAAAATGTATTACAGTCTTTTTTCACTTCTGGCACCAGTCTTTGGAACGCAGACATTCTGTTTACAAACACAAGAAGGGTCTATAGCTGGAGGATTAGCCTGTAGTGCATGTTTTAGGTTGATGGGAGAAACCAGAGCACCCAGTTTAGCCCTGGTTTAGTGTTTGTTTTGATTTAGCCCTATTTTATCAGAGTATTGTATCTTTCTCTTCAACAAAACAGCATTTAATATTTAATCTGTCAAAAAAAGTGTATTGTTTTCTAATATCCTGCAGCCCAACGCTCCACAACATAAACACTGTATATCACAGCACCTTGAAAGTTCACAATAGATGCTGTATGGAGTTTAATTTAATGAGAGTGCTGTTACTGCAGTGCTGCCAGTTCAGAGCTAGCACTTACATTGACAACCGACAAGGAAGAAGCTAACAAACAAACGCTTATAGGAACACAGGCCGAGCTCGGACTGATGACTGGATTTACTAAAGGTGGGGCACTATGTAAACACAGAGCTATATGATTTCCTCTTATAGCACAGCATTGTTACTTCAGTGATACAGAGAAACTGGTTGTTCAGCTCAAAATACATACTTGCTGTTTGACTTTATGGCAATTCAAGAAGGTCCTGTGTCAACATGTTTCATCTTAAAAGTGAAACTCAAGATGTTATAACAGTATTAGTAACAGTGGAAGCAGCAGTAGCTCTAGTCATAGTAGTAGTAGTAGTAGTGCTTTAATACTTTAATACCAGCAGTTGTTCTTATTAGTAGTAGTATCAGGGCCCATTTACACAACTCGGGCCAGGAAAGAAGCAACAGTCCTGCCGTCTCCGATTCGCATTTACACAAAAACCCTGAGGTGTGAAGAAAATGAGAGTTGGTGTGAATAAACTGTAGTACTAGTATCTGTCCAGCAAACGGCGCTGTGGGCCCTGTGAATGCTCTACACAGCACAGAGAGTAAACAGCAGAGGAAATGATAGCTCAGGTCTGTAACTTCCCTACGTTAGGATCATGTGGTTTTCTGGAGACATTCTCATAAAGTCTTCAGTAAAAGTCAGTCCTGACACAAATATTACTGACAGTTACTGGACTAAATATGAACGTATGAGACATAAAAGCCTTATGTAATTTGCAAGTAGTAGTTCATTCCACAGTATCTAAGTAAACTTTACATTTGTCATGTTTTTGTTAAGTTATAATTCTTTTTTTTGGCTTCTTCCTTTTACTCAGGGTTGCCACAGCAAACCAGTCGCACGCCAGATGCCCTTCCTGACACAACCAGCCACATACAGTGACTGGAGAAGGCAATTTGAGTGGGACACAGTGACAGCTTTGGCTGAGATTTGAACTGGCTACCCTCTGGTTGCTGGGCGAATGTTTAACCCACTGCGCAACCCCTTAAGTTATACTTTATAACTTTCCAAAAATCAAGAGTATTGTTACCTCAAAATAAAAATAAGTAAAAAGGCTTTACGTGGGCCCATTATAATACAAAATATATAGGAAAAGGGGCCATGTCTGGGCCGCTGTGACCCTGAGGCCTGGGACAACAGACCACAGACAGGGCAACTACAGCCTGCCTCGGCATCATAGGTTCGAGTCCGGACTCTGACAGTTTGCTGAATGTCTCTCCACGCTCTCCCCTCAATTTCCTATTGCACTCTGTCCTGTCAATGACACCAAAAATGACAATAAATGAAAAATAAAAAAATAAAAAGAAAAGAGAAAGAATAAAAGACTACTCAAGTACTGAGTGACTGTTTGGACTAATGTCTGATTTCTGTTTTAGTTTTGATGTAATCAGACAAAACATATACAATAATGAGACAGTTCTACTGTTTCCAAACAATAAACAATTAAAAAAATAGTAAAAATAAATCACATCTTTATAGAATAACAAATTAAGGCACAAGAAATACACATTTCCAAATCTTTTCACTTTTTCACAACATTAAACTTTAGAAAGAGAAGTAATGTATAGACAGAGTCAGCAAAAAATGTTTTTGTTAAATGTTGAGAGGACTGAGCTCTTTGTTGCTGTTTAATATGTGTTTGTTTTTTGTTTTTGTTTTTTCACTGCAAATGGCAAATAAACTGAACTAAACCTCAGTTTTTTTATTTATTTAGCCTTTATTTACCCAGGGAAGTTCCTTCAGAACCAATTCTCTTTTACAATGATGACCTGGCCTCAGAAAAACAAAAGGTGTCTCTCCATGTTGTACCTCTCAATTCCACCAAACCACGAGTTCACACAGAGGCTACAGCTGGGACAGGAAGTGAGAGAGGCCACCAATAAAACCAGCCCACTCACAGCGCACGCACACAGCCGCAATTCTCCATTTTAAAATTCCATTTCCTACTTCTATGATTCTCAAACTGTGGGCTTCTTCTGGCAGTGCTCAGGAGTTAATTTAGTTTGATTTCAAGCCTGTTTTACCGTATTTTCCGCACTAGAGGGCGCACTTAAAAGCCTTCAATCTTCTCTAAAAACGACAGTGCGCCTTATAATCCAGAGCACTTTATATATGAATTTATTTACAACTACCGTAGTCAGGAGCATCACGGAGTAATACATACTGTGCTTCACCATAATATTGCCGTAATCGCCCAACTGTTTAACTCCGACACTGAAGGTGAAGAATTTGAGGGATTTGTGGACGAGAAATGAACTGAAAAAGTGAGTGTATTGTGTTGTATTTTGTTCTAACGTTAACTGAACAGTTATGAGTTATTGTGAATACACTATTGTTTGATTTAGCCGTCTCAGATTGTGTTTTTTATTCACGCTTTACAACTGAACAAGTTTGGGTGACTGACTTATCTGTTTTGTTTCGCCTTTTAGTCCGGAGCGCTTTATATGTGAAAAAAGTTCAAAAATAGACCATTCAATGACAGTGCGCCTTATAGTGCGGAGCGCCCTATAGTGCGGAAAATACGGTATGTTGTTTTAGAGAAGTTACTGAGGAGAACATCCCAAAACAATCCACCATTCTCATTGTGCGGCCGTTTCATTTGCACACACTGCTTTAGTTCACAAGCGGCCCCACCTTTCAGACGCATGTGACGCCCCGACCATCACCTGACTACCCCCCACCCTCCTCCTCTCCGCTGCTGCCACCAATAAAGGCCTGTCCTGCAGTCAAATTTATGCTCAGAGCTCTGCAGAGAAATCCTGGAAAACCGCACAGGGCCTCTGTTTGTCCCTATGCTATTCTCAATCAACAGGATCACAGACAGGCCGTCCCGCTGATAAAACGTGCCTTTGACCCAACTTCGGCAGATAAACACACAGCTGACCTTTGGCACTGGACGGGCATAACATAAAGCTTACGCCAAAGTCGCAGGGTACAATTCATTTTGATACAACAGCAGCTTATTGTGACGTAAAACAAGGGTTACACAAGCTGGATATTATTAATGCAACTATGGAACTTAAAGTAAATTAAAATAAGGGCAGATTAATCTTGTGTATTTAGTCAAACGCTGGATGTGTGGCCATTTACTGCAGCAATATAGAAGAAGAATATAGTTGTGTTTTAGCCTTGGTTTAGCCCTGGTTTAGCCCTGGTTTAGCCCTGGTTTAGTCCTGGTTTAGCCCTGGTTTAGTCCTGGTTTAGCCCTGGTTTAGCCCTAGTTTAGCCCTAGTTTAGCCCTGGTTTAGCCCTGGTTTAGCACTGGTTTAGCCCTAGTTTAGCCCTAGTTTAGCCCTAGTTTAGTCCTGGTTTAGCCCTAGTTTAGTCCAGGTTTAGCCCTGGTTTAGCCCTAGCTTAGCCCTAGCTTAGCCCTGGTTTAGCCCTAGTTTAGCCCTGGTTTAGCCCTGGTTTAGCCCTGGTTTAGCCCTAGTTTAGCCCTAGTTTAGCCCTGGTTTAGCCCTAGTTTAGCCCTGGTTTATTCCTGGTTTATTCCTGGTTTAGCCCTGGTTTAGCCATTTACTGCTGCAATTTAGAAGAAGAAGAAGTGATAGGGCTGCACTAGTTTTCTACATTTTAGAGATTCGCTCCTTTATGTCTCAGATTCTAGTTATGACAAAAGAAACATTGGCAACTAATGTGGTGATTTAATTTACAATGCAATGCAAAAAAATATGCCGTTCGTCACAACGCCACCTTTGTGCTGCCATTCTGGGCTTTTGATTCCTGGCTTTGGTTTACTGCCATTGTTCTACCTATAGCCATGTTTTAAATGAATGTTATGGTAGGAGTCAGGTGAATATGGCACAGTTTAAAACAGAAAATAAACCAGGTTTGCGTTATAATGAACATTACTAAAACAAATTGCTATATTATATGAATTTATTTCATAAAATTAAGAAAATCTGTCCAAAAAAAAAAAAAAAAAAAAAAAGTGTTTATCGGCCATCGCCTGCTCTGATTTTTAAAAAATGTCATCGGCCATAGAAAAATAAACCATATCGGTCAACCTCCAGTCAGAATACATACAGCCACAGGAAGACCATTTTTGGCAACGCCTAACTGAACCAAACTGAGCTGCACCACAGTGGAAACTCACCACGCACCAAACACAGCTTTTATTTACATATTACCTCAAAGGTGAGCCCAGGAGGAAGCAGCAGGATCATTGTAATAACGTACAAACTTTGCATATCCAAACTTCCCTCTGCAGTCAGGAGAGGAACCGCACACCACACCTCGACCGGCCCGGGCCCCTGCAGAGCCACACAGGAGGCCCCAGGCAAGAAAAGGCGGCCCCCGTTTGAGCCGCTTGCTACACTTCACTTATCAGTATTTCCTAACTGCAGTATCTCAAATGTATTGTGCAAAGAAAAGTGTTGAATACTTCCACACAAACTTTTCACACCAAGTACCACCTCAGAAAATATTTGACTTTTAACGTAGCGTCTTTAACAGATTAAAATGAGCATAAATCTGGACTAAGCATGGTCTAAATCACAGCTAAACCAGGACTTAAGTAAGATTAAGCCAGGGATCAACCAAGAACAAAACCAGGTCTAAAAAAACTAGCCCCAACGAGAGCAGGACTAAGACAGGACTAAAACTGGATCAAAATTACACAAAAAAAATAAAATAAATTTGGACTTGAACTACAAAAGGCATTTGCCGTACCATTAGCGAGACCCGTACCACAGTTTGAGAACCACTACAGAAGTACAAGGAACTTAACAACAACTATAACCTTGCGCCAAAATTCTTAATAAACAAATAAGAAAAGAATATTACACAGGAAGTAACAGTAGCCAAACTTATAACTACATATATTCAATGTAAAGTACTACTGAAAGTTTGTGTAACTGAATAGTAAAATCAACTACTACTACCATTACTTCTTCTTCCTCTACTTCTACTTTTACATACTGCTGATACTACTGCATGCTATTCACTTTACCACTGAGATAAAAAAAACTTAATCTTTAAAGACAACAAAATTAGAACACAGAGACACACACAGAAAGTAGAAAAAGAAAACAATTTAGATTCAGCAGTTCACCAACATGTGTCTTTGGACGGTGGGAGGAAGAGAACCCGCAGCAACAAAGGAGGACATCAGAGCGTCTGTGTTACAGCCCGAGGATCACAACCTCCTTCCTGGGAGACAAGAGGACTAACCACCGTGCCCTCCAGCAAATAAATTACTTGGATAAAAGAGGATTAAAAGTTCACTTTGTAGAGGTCCACCATTTTTTAGACAATTGACCAGCACTTTTATACAGATTTTTGGCTCATCTTTAACTCTTCTCACTGTCCAAAACACATTTGTTTGCTTTTTATTAAACATCACTAAAACCAATGGCTATATTAAATTAATTTCTTTCCTAAAATTAAGAAAATCTACCCTACATATTTGTCCCAAAATCTGTCAGTACTTATCGGCCATCGGCTGATCTAGATTTTCAAAATCAGTATCGGCACTGGCCATAGAAAAACACAAAATCAGTCGACCTCTGATACATTTTAAACTTTAACTAAGTACAAAGTAAAAAATAAGCATGATTAAAATGTACTACTACTAGTATTACAAGTACAACTACTACTACCATTACTACTCCTGTTCCCACTGAAACTAATCAAAGGTTCTACCCACTTTGCCGCCAAGCTCACTTTAGAAACTTTAAACTTTAACTTGAGTGGGGCTGTGGGGAGTGACGGTTCAATTCCTGCTCTGACCCAGTGCTGCATACTATCATTGTGTCCTTAGGCAAGACACTTCACCCACACTGCCTTCTCCTGTCACAGTGTGTGGCGAAAGGAGCAGGCGAGATAAAAATGAAAGTACAAGCCACATCTGACCCTCAAAAGCTTACTCATGTAAAAGTAATGTAACTTACCATTACATTACTTTCCACCTCTGCGAACTATTATTTCTATTTAAACTACTAATACTCGTTTAATAAACTCTGGTTTAAATTTCACTTATTGCTGTATTTGTCCCTCACACTGAGCAGATATAGACACTTAAAACCGTCCACTCGTCCTGCCACACCCAAAGTAAACACGTTCATATAGGACACTCGCTCTCCCCTCAAACACGCCACACACACACAGAGAGAGCAGCGACCGTTTAGTTTACAAGCCGTAAAAAAAAAAAAAAAAAAAAAAAAAGCCAGTGCGGCCCCGCTGTGGACTTAAGATTGGAGAATATGAGCTGTAATGAGGTGCGCGTAGCCAGAGCACACAGCAAAGCAGCGGCAGGACGGGACAGCAGCGGCAGGACTTACTATTGTGCGCAGTCGATGAGCTGGTACTCGTTGGACCTCTCGAAGCAGGCCTTGACTCCTTCGTCGTCCCACAACTTCTTTGCGTGGTCAAAGAACTCCTAAAGGAAAAGAAAATAAGTTAAATATTCAGTGTACTGGGATGGTCAAATGTATTTCTACAGCACAGATAACACGAGATGGAACGAGAACAACTGGACAATATTCATTCATTCGTTCTGGCATCTATGGGCCTTAGGCTGAGACGAGCATTCACCCTCGCATTCATTCACTTATTCACCTACACATGCATGTCTTTGGACGGTGGGAGAAAGTAATACAGAAAGAACATGCAGACTTCACTCAGAAAGATCGTAGTTGGCCTGCCTAGTAATCAAACCCACAACCTCCATGCTGACAGGCTCGAGCGCTTACCGGTGACCAATGCAACAAAGCTAGGAAGCGTAGCTGACATGGCGCCCATTTTTTCCATAATCAATTGAAAAGTTTTGCTAAAGAATGTTTTTCCCTCCAAAATTAGCAGTCAGCAGTGCAACACAGGGCCTACTACAAAACCTTTGAAGTTTTAGAAAGAAGTTTTTTTTTGTATTTTAACGTTAAACTGTAAAATGTCCTGTTACAGTAAGTTTGATGTTGTATTCAAAATGGTGTCCTGCGTTGTGACATGAAAAATCTGAAACATTTTATAAACAGGCAGCTGCAACAAAACCTACAGGACCCATCTGTCATTTATAGACATGTTAAATAATTTATGACAAATGGCCAAAAATTGTAGTGATTGTGCTGTGGTGTGACAGAAAAGTCAATGTCAAAAAATGTAGAAATATTATAGTTATGCTTAAAATTATGAATTGATTACAAAAACTCTCTTTACACTTTTTATGAAACTGTTTTATATCTGAAAATATTATTTCATCTTCTTTGCATTCAGCTTCAAAGTTGAAAAAAAGTGTTACACCTCCAAAAGTCAACCACCCATATCCTCCAATCATAAGCATTATTATTAAACTTTCCAATCCAATCGTGCATGTTTGACATTCCCAACTTGTGATCTCTGGTTTATCTATCACCATATCTCTATTTGCAATGACATCAAACCAGAATAATCACAAATATTGCATTTATTTGTTTCTAAAAGATATTGTATGAACACAAAAGTTGTACAATGGCAGAGACTACAAGCCTGTAATATGGCAAAACCAAAAATATTATCCTCACAATAAACCAAATATGCTTTTTCATACATGTAATGCTTCCAGTTCTGCACAGCACTGCTCTCCTTATTCTCTTGCTCTGGACTCAGCCGTGCCTGTTGCAGTTTCACCTCACTCACTTCCTGCTTTTATGCTAAGCTAGTCCAACCACTCCAGTCTCGTATTTAGCAAACATGACATGACAGAGATAGCCATCAATCTTCTCACTTCTTCCAGACAAAAATGCAAACACACACATGCAACAGTGCCGCAGGAAGCCCTATTTTTATTTCAGTCAGAGATAAAGCAGAAAGAAGAAGGCAAAATACAAGAAAAGATACAACTGCACACCTCTCAGCTGTGTTTTTATTGCTACAACAGATTGCTAAAGGTATCATGTGTAAAAAATGTGAACTTAAGATGACATACAGGGTTTTATTTATAGGATTTTATGAGAGGAGAATGTTCAGACCTTGACGGAAAGCTCTGGCCAATGACAAGCTCACACATACAAGGGGGTGTCATGTTACAGACGCTCCCATTGGCTGCTGGTCTACATTGAGAGGAACTGTCCACTGTCATTGTTGTTGGGATTTAATCTTGAACATGACTACAGTATACCAGGACTAAATTGAGCCTAAACCACAACAAAAACCCAGACTAAACTTCAAAATAGGTCTGCACACAGGACTTGAGTGGGTCTAAACCAGGACTAAACATGAACTAAACCAGGAAAAAACAGACTAGGACTAAACATCTGCTCAAAAAGGTCTGCACACTTAAATGGGTCTAAACCAGAACAAAAACCAGGATTTAACAGCACCTAATCCGGAAAAAAAAAACAGGACTAAACGTGTCTATAACACAACAAAAACTAGGACTTAACATGAGCCTAAACCATAACAAAAAACAGGCTTAAACTGGGCCTAAACCAGAACAGAAACCAGGACTAAATGAAGAATAAACAGACAAGAACTAAACTTCTATTCAAAAAAAGTCTGCACATACGACTAAAGTGGGTCTAAAACAGAACAAAAACCAGGACTAAACCAAGAATAAACAGACAAGGACTAAACTTCTGTTCAAAAAAGTCTGCACATATGACTAAAGTGGGTCTAATCCAGGACTAAGCATGCCCTAAACAACTAGACCAGGGTTATAACACGACAAAATCAGGACTAAATTTGTCTATGACGTCTTTAATTGTTTGTGTACCATCCTTGGGACCACAGGTGGAGAACCACTGACCTCTGTGTCCAACCAGATATAAGAGATTAAATTGTTCAGTGCTGATCCAAATCAATGAGCCTAACCCCCTGTTGTGTAAAGCGTATGCAAAAACCTACTGCACAGTGTCTGTTCACTTCCTGCCCCGGGACAATGGGGATCTTTATGAACTCATCTTATCAATGACTCTGAGACATTCCCAGGCTTCTGTGCGTGAAGCCCAAACAAAGACAGTTAGACTAATATTCCCCTGTCTTTGGGCTTGACTTGGCTCCTCCTTCTCCTCTCGGATGGTCCCACCACATGACTGTGCGCTCGTCCCGGGACAGTGCACTGCGTTTGGGGAGAGGCTCTGAATGTCGCCCCCAACCAGAGCCGGCCGGAGCCTGATAAAGTGTCACATGCTACAGGAGATCTCCTCTCGGCAGATCCGGTGATTAGGTTCAACGTGGAGGAAATCAACTGATACAGGACGCTCTTAAAGGGACAGGAGCATTTGTTCTGGAGGAGGTGTTTAATTATTGGGTACTGAAATGGGAAACATCTGCGAAAAAACATCACTTTACAACATACCATACACTTATTCTAGACATATTTAAAGGTACGAGTTGACTTAGAGTTAGATGCAGCACTAACTGGAATCATTTTGACAGCAATATTATGATAAAAAACAAATACATTTTTTTAATAATGTTTAAATTTGTTAAAAAGGGAGTCTGTATGTCCTCACTGTGTTACCGTGGATTGTCTCTGGCTTCCTTCCACCGTCTAAAAACGTGTGTCTTGGTGAATTGGTGACTCTAAAATTGCTCCTAGTGAATGCATGAGAGAGTGAATGGTTGTCTGTCGGTGTCTCAGCCCTGAGACTAACTGGCCCCTGTACAGGGTGTACCCCGCCTAAGGCCCAAGGTTACTGGGATAGGCTCCAGTACCCGTGACCCCTAACTGGATTAAGCAGAACATGAAAGAATGAATAAATTATGAATAAATTTGTCAATAAGGCTTGCGAGCGCTGCTAACTTTGTTTAGCAAGCACAGCACCGTGTAGGGCTGAACAATTACCGTATTTTCTGGACTATAAGTCCATAGTCCATAGTCTGGCTAGGGGTGCGACGTATACTCAGGTGTGACTTATATATTAAAATATTTCAGGTGTTGGTTAGAGGGCGCTCTAGGCTTGTGTACCAGCATCTGCTGCACCTGTACCACTGACAATTTAAAATGTAAACATTACCACTAACAACTTAGGCTATAAAGACAACTGAGAAAGAGCAGAATAATTGGAAATGGAACTGATGCTGAGTCTGACGACAGCCACGCAGAGGAGGAAGCGGCGCTTCGTCTACCTCCGGAGTTGGCGGAGTTGTTCAGAAGCGACACCGAGGATGAAGAATTTAAAGGATTTAGTGATTAGGAGTGAGATGGTGAGTTTGGTGAACTTGTTATATTATGTTCTTTATGCTATAGTTATGTGAATAACTGTTAATATATTACGTTAACATACGAGACACCTATTCAGTTCGTTGTTTATGCTTCATGTAGCTGAATAACCATCAATGTGTTACGTTAGCAAACCACACACCTATTCAGCTGTTGTTCTCTATTCTATTATTACTATAACTTGCCTTTCAACATGAAATGTCTGTTCTTGGTGTTGGATTTTGTAAAATAAATTTCCCCCCAAAAATGCGACTGATAGTCCAGTGCAATTTATGTTGTTTTCTTCTTCATTATGCATTTTTTGGCTAGTGCCACTTATACTCCGGAGCGACATATAGTCCGGAAAATACAGTAATTGAAATTGAATCAAAATTTGAATTGTTGCAATTAGGAAATCGCAAAGGCTCCAGTAATATAGGTGACATAATTTCCTCTGCTGAGAACAAAATATCCTGCCTCCACAGGGTCTTCATGTATAAACTGTGCTCCAGCTGTAGTTTAGACCTATACAGATCTGAAAGGCATGTGATTCCCTATATTAGATTAGCAGTGAATATTTAAGTGTCAGTGCTATATCCCATGCTTAAAATGTAAACTGTAAAGTGATGTGATGTGTAAATGTATTAGATACACTATATTTCCAAAAGTATTAGCTCAGATTATGACTAAACTAATCGAGATTATTATTTTTTCATAATCAAGCAGCTCCAAGTAGGTCTGTGTGGTGGTGGGATAGTCCTGTGTCATGATGGGATAGGTCTGTGTGGTGGTGGGATAGGTCTGTGTGGTGGTGGTGGGATAGGTCTGTGTGGTGGTGGTGGGATAGGTCTGTGTGGTGGTGGGATAGGTCTGTGTGGTGGTGGGATAAGTCTGTGTGGTGGTGGGATAGGTCTGTGTGGTGGTGGGATAGGTCTGTGTGGTGGTGGTGGTGGGATAGTCCTGGGTCATGATGGGATAGGTCTGTGTGGTGGTGGGATAGGTCTGTGTGGTGGTGGTGGTGGGATAGTCCTGGGTCATGATGGGATAGGTCTGTGTGGTGGTGGGATAGGTCTGTGTGGTGGTGGTGGTGGGATAGGTCTGTGTGGTGGTGGTGGGATAGGTCTGTGTGGTGGTGGGATAGGTCTGTGTGGTGGTGGTGGTGGGATAGTCCTGGGTCATGATGGGATAGGTCTGTGTGGTGGTGGGATAGGTCTGTGTGGTGGTAGGATAGGTCTGTGTGGTGGTGGTGGGATAGGTCTGTGTGGTGGTGGGATAGGTCTGTGTGGTGGTGGTGGGATAGGTCTGTGTGGTGGTGGGATAGGTCTGTGTGGTGGTGGGATAAGTCTGTGTGGTGGTGGGATAGGTCTGTGTGGTGGTGGTGGGATAGGTCTGTGTGGTGGTGGGATAGGTCTGTGTGGTGGTGGTGGGATAGGTCTGTGTGGTGGTGGTGGGATAGGTCTGTGTGGTGGTGGGATAGGTCTGTGTGGTGGTGGTGGGATAAGTCTGTGTGGTGGTGGTGGGATAGGTCTGTGTGGTGGTGGTGGGATAAGTCTGTGTGGTGGTGGTGGGATAGGTCTGTGTGGTGGTGGTGGGATAGATCTGTGTGGTGGTGGTGGGATAGGTCTGTGTGGTGGTGGTGGGATAAGTCTGTGTGGTGGTGGTGGGATAGGTCTGTGTGGTGGTGGTGGGATAAGTCTGTGTGGTGGTGGTGGGATAGGTCTGTGTGGTGGTGGTGGGATAGGTCTGTGTGGTGGTGGGATAGGTCTGTGTGGTGGTGGGATAGGTCTGTGTGGTGGTGGGAGAGGTCTGTGTGGTGGTGGGATAGGTCTGTGTGGTGGTGGTGGGATAGGTCTGTGTGGTGGTGGTGGTGGGATAGTCCTGGGTCATGATGGGATAGGTCTGTGTGGTGGTGGGATAGGTCTGTGTGGTGGTGGTGGGATAGGTCTGTGTGGTGGTGGTGGGATAGGTCTGTGTGGTGGTGGGATAGGTCTGTGTGGTGGTGAGATAGGTCTGTGTGGTGGTGGGATAGGTCTGTGTGGTGGTGGGAGAGGTCTGTGTGGTGGTGGGATAGGTCTGTGTGGTGGTGGTGGTGGGATAGGTCTGTGTGGTGGTGGGATAGGTCTGTGTGGTGGTGGTGGTGGGATAGGTCTGTGTGGTGGTGGGATAGGTCTGTGTGGTGGTGGGAGAGGTCTGTGTGGTGGTGGGATAGGTCTGTGTGGTGGTGGTGGTGGGATAGGTCTGTGTGGTGGTGGGATAGGTCTGTGTGGTGGTGGGATAGGCCTGTGTGGTGGGGGCAGAGCAGGCTCCTCAGGGCCTTTTCCACTGAGGCGTGTGACACTGGGCCTTTGAATAAATGCTGTGTGCTGCAGAGCCTACAGAGGAACTGATAACACACAGAGACCAGGAGGGATCTGAGAAACACAAGCTTTTTAACTCTTTACTGCACTGGGACCACAACATTTACACTTACACTACACAAGCAGCTACCACTCAATATTAACTCAAACCAACAACAGTAGAAGTATGTTTGTTGCTTTTCTATTACTAAAAAATTAAAACTGAACCAATTAACTACCACAAAACACAATAACAAAAAATCTAAAAACCCAGTGTGGCCCACCCAAGTTTATATCTTTAGTCAAAATACAAGACTAAATCAAGCACTCCCTAAAAATGTCATTCAAAAACCAAAACAACAAAGGCTCAGTGGCGGGATAGCAAAGTGGTTAGCACTGTCGCCTCACAGCAAGAAGATCCCTGGGTTGAATCCTGGGTTTTCGCCGGGTGCTCTGGTTTCCCCATCAACCTACAACATGCACATTAGACTAGTCCTCCAGGTAGGTACTCCTGACCAGGATCCTGGCTCAGATCTGGAGAAGGATCCCTGGGTGACCGCTCCTGACGGGTCGCTAAAGCCGATGGATCAAATGTATACCTTAACCTAATTATTATAAACTGTTTAAAACTATTTTAAACAAGTCCTTTACTGTGAGTAATAAGTACTTCATGAAGACAACCTCTGGCGCCCCACCTGCGATCCCTGGGTGCCCACAGTTCCCCCTACATTTAGAAAATATCTTGTTAAACCTAAAGTGAAAAAATTAAACAGACTTAGCCTGCTCTGGGTTTGACATTTTCTCTTTTTTTTTTTTTTGGGAGCCATTAAAGCAGGGTTGGACCGAAAGCCAAAGGGAACGTTCCTTCATTTTGTTATGTGGAAATGTGAGCAGCAAAGCTTTCTTATGTGCTTATTACAAATCATTAATAATAAAGCCTAGGTGGACATCTTAATGTGTTTTTTTTCAGAGCAGATTCCTATTACAATATGCCATTATATCCTGCATCCTCAACCAGTGGACAGGACCCAAAATGTTCTTAGCAGGTTTATTGTTTTGATATATTATGGGACAATTTGATGGGGTTTTGAAGAGGCTGGGGTTAACATGCAGCAATAGTTTAACAATGTATTACATAAATCCAACTTTAAGAGGAATAAAAACTACTGCCCTGCTAAATGGACTTTTTATCTCCCTTTGTTTGAATTTGCCTGTAACCGTGTCTCATTTCGACCCATTAAAGTTACATGTTAATCAAGTCGGAGAGTAACGATGTAATAATTCATTGGTATCATATAGGTCAGCCTGACACGCAGAACAAAATGCCCTAAATCTAAGACAACTTGGCAAAACAAAGTTGTGGAGCGGTCAGTGGGCTCTGGTCGGCCCGCTGAAAGGGGGACACTCCAAACTCCACTGGGTATACGTCAGGTGCCTATAGAGCATCGGCAAAAGCAAGTATAACCCTAATTTCCTTAATATATGGTAGAATGAAAAGTCAACCCAGTTTGGAAAAGCAGACAAGAGCAACAGCACAGAGTCTAAACAACGCAAATGGCTGTAAATAAGGCTGTGTAAATACTGTCCATTTAACTGTTTGCTCCAGGACACTAGGGCTGCACGATATGGAGAAAACATGCGATATTCGATACTGTGTTTAATAATTGTGATAACGACATTACTGTGATATTTTAAAATAGTAAGTTAAATTCACTACATTTCACAAAAATGTAAGTTCCTGTATTTACAAGTCAAAACAGCGACAAAATCAAAGCTTAACACAGACTAAACCAGGAATAAAACAAGGCTAAGCTGTGACTAAATTAATTAAATTACCACTAAAACTTGACTTTTTTTTAAAAATGTATTTAGTCACAACACATGTTCTTTTAAGGCTCTGGTGGAAAATGATTTTTCAGTGTAAATCTCTGTCAGATGGAAGACCACATCACAGCATTATTTAGATATATTTACATTCTTGCAATATGGATATTGAGTTTGCTGATATTGCGATAATGATAATTTTGCGATATATTGTGCAGCCCTACAGGACACTTCCAAAATATCTGCTGCTGAGAAATGGCCCAAAATTTGGTTCAGAGACACCTTAAGGAGCTTGTACTGGGGAGTGCTAAGTTCTGGGGTACTACTATTACTACAACTACTATTACTACTGCCACATTGAGCAACTTGTACTGGGGAGTAGGGCTGCAACTAACAATTATTTTGATAATAAATCAATCTGTTGATTGTTTCCATTAATCAATTAATGGAATAGTGAAGTGTGTGTGGTTAAAAACTTGTGGTGTTGCATAGTTCCTGTTAAAAATTGTGACAATTCTATCAAAAATCACTTAATTTTTACCAAATTTGAACCAGACAAAGCTACACTTAAGTCACTTGAGGAGCATATAGTGCCGGAAGTAATTTCCCATTCGTTTTTCCCAGACTTTTCTAAAAATGCGTGTATCAAGAGTTTAAAAGCTCAGCGGAGGCTAATCAGCTCTGTGGTAACAACTGATGATAACACAATTCATTTCTATCAAAAAGATTAACAAAAACTTTAAAATTCAGAAAAATGTGTTGTGTGCTTTTCCTTTTGACAAGTTTCAGATGTGTTTATAGCGAAATGAATTGTTTTATGACCAGGAGTTACCACAGAGCTGATTAGCCTCCCTCGAGCCATTGAATTTTTAATATATGGATTTTTCTAAAAGTCAATGTGAAAAATGAATGGGAGATGTACTTCCTGAACCAGGCGTGGCCAGTCACTGTTGAGGTCTGTACACACACAAAGATGTTTTTAATCAAAAACACTAAATGTACATTGTTTGTAACAGTTTTTGTTGCTTTACCGCTCTGTCTTGGTGATAACCCTCCTCTCTCAGCACATGGCATGGTTCAGAGTCTGTGAATACCACAGCTAACAATTAAACAATTACTAAATTAGTTGACAATTATTTCAATAATGGATTATTATAAACAATTAATTTGTTGTTGCAGCCCTACTGGGGAGTGCTAAGTCCTACAGTGGTACTACTGCTGCTACTACTACTACTACTTCTACAAACAGCAGACATACATATAATATATATAAATATATATAAAAATCCCTTCTGTACAACACATGCACTGAAAAACTGTCCCCATTAGCAGACATGCATGACATACATAACACAAAAAGCCACTGTCTTTGCTCCTGTCTGCTTCTCCAAACTGGGATTGTGCTACAATTTAACGACTGTAAGAAATGTCACCTATCCCTAAGTATCTGATACAAAACACTGCATTAGCCCTTTAAGCTAATGGCTACACATTTACCTAAACAAAAGCATATATGCTACACAGACGCAGTTGCCAATTCTGAAAGCTTTTTTCTCATAAATGCACTCCAAAAACAGTGGACACACACTTCATATGTAGGATAATACCAGAGCCTAATGGCGAGGGTGGGCGGTGCTGTATCTGTGCACTTTGACACAATAGAAGATCACTTTAACGACGGGCGTGGCCTGCCAGAGCGAGTGAGAAACACATAGCTCCAGGCTGCACTTCCAAAGCAGTCATCAGTGCTCATATCCTCAAGGCGCTATTTTAGACCCTCACTTTTTGTACTGAAAGAGAAGAGACGCAGCCTATATTACTGACTTGTTTTGCAGAGGATTACCTGTACTGTATATGTTTTGACAGCAGGAGAAGAGGGAACGGCTAATTTGAATCTGCTACACTTCGGCTAACAGGGGCTAACTTTAGCTTTAGCTGCTGCTGAGGCATTTGTTTGCGTTTGCATAGACGCAGTTTGTTTCATTACGTTCTCGCCGATGTGGTGACTGTTATTCGTGAACACTGTACAAGAAAAACAAGCGTGCATACAAAAAATAAAGGAGGAATCATACAGTCTGACCTTAAAATTGCAGCTCTAAAGTCAGCTTTTGTGCTGTTTCTCTGCAGACGTAGCAAATGGTTGATTATAAAGCCTAGTTGATGTTTTATTTTATTTTTTTAATTTCTATCACTAAAAGGTGATTAAACTGTTTTCCTACAAGTTTTCCTAATACAAGAAAACACTGCATACTTGCACTTAAATGAATTAATGATAAGCCTTTATAGACCAGATGAGTGCAAACCTTTTTCACTGAGGGCCATATTCTAAAAAATATACTCACATTAAACACTCCCATATTTATCTGGGCTTGGGACAGGCACAAAGTATGAAGAACTAACAATAATTTTGATAATCGATTAATATGTCAGTTATTATTTCGATTAATCAATTAATACTTGATAGTAAAGCATGAGTAAAGTGGTTAAAAACTTGAGGTTTCCTGGTAAAAAAAAAAAAAAATTGAATAATTCTATCAAAAATCTCTTAATTTTTTTTACAAAATCTGTACCAGACAAAGCCATGAGTTTGCCACTTTAGGATGTTTGGATAGAGCAAATACACACAAAGATATTTTTAATCAAAAATCCACAGTACCACAGCTAACGATTAAACTATTATTAAAGTAGTTGACGATTATTTCAATCAGGGCTTGACATTAACACTAACCAAGCGGCCAAATGCGGGCAGATTTCCATTTTGGCTGGTAACACACTGACACTCTGGCTGTTTGGGCTTTATCTATATTTTTATGACAAATTTAGGCCTGAATTTCTGTGGTTAGAGTTATTTTTTTCCATAATTGAATAGATAGTAATTCATCATGATTAGGAAAAAAGCAGCCTTAAGTGACACAACCCATGTGAATTAAGATGAGTTTTAATACATGCAAAAAAAATTCATAAAATTTATTCTATGTATTGAAATTAAGTAGAATGTAAAAGATTGTAAAATTAAATGTTTTTTGCTTATCATAAAGCCTACCATAAAATAAACACATCAACACTTCCGCTGACAAAACTGTGGCCAGTAAAACCCTCGACTGGCTGGTAACTAAAAAAGTTAACCCTGATTTCAACAATAGATTATAATGGAGCAGTCCTAATACCACAATTTTTTTTTTTTTTTCCTTCCTTAATGCCAGGTCCAGGTCACACAAATATGAGGTTTTTTGACCTCTGCTTTTGAAGTTCTACCGTTGGCATTTTTATAAGAATGAAGCCTGAGGGTCAATAAAAAGTAGTCACATTTGGCTCCAAAACCCCCCAAAAATATCTGAGACCACCTTCTGTGCAAGCCTGTAATTGGCCAAAGCTTACAGTATTCCTAATAATCCCTAAGTAGACAACATATTGATAATTCTGGATAGTGTTAGTTGATTAAACCCCTTGCTTTCATGCTTTCTGTTTAAAATATCCACCTCCTGCTTGTTATGCATCATTTGTTCTGTGGACAGACACTTAACTCATTTTAACAACTCCAAAAACTGTTTTCTTTGCCCCCGGGCGACTTGTATGGATACCTACAGGTTAGAGATTATATAAGAAGACATTCAGAGTGGGACACTGTTATGAGGGAACCTGCTAATATTGCTATTTTGTTTGAGAATCAAGCATCAGCAAAGAAATTAATATCTGTAATGTATAGGAAATTGATGGCAAATATGTCTGATAGCAGTCTACATTTTATTCACCAATGGGAGCTTAACTACAGACAAATGTTGGAGAAACTGTGGCAGAGTTGGTGACCACATCCACGTCTTTTGGGACTGACCAAAATAAGAACATTCTGGGAGAGTATTAAAAAGAAGATAGAGCACTTCTTAAGAACAGATCTCCCCATGGATCGTCTCGTATTCCTGCTGGATTTGTGCACCAAAGACTCTCTCAGCAAAGACCAATGTTACATCTTGCACGTCCCACTGCTGGTTGCAATAAAGACTATCGCCCAAAATTGGATTAAGCCCTGCCCACCAACAATAGCTCAGTGGACACAAAAATTAAAACAAGTCTATTTGATGGGGTGTCTGACTGCTTAAGTACAGTTGAAAATGGAAATTTTTTGGTCGAGAGTGTCAGCTCTTTCTGACTTTCTGACCCAATCTCAACACTTGTTATTGTTTATGTTAATTACCTGTGATTTTTACAACTTAAGGCAATAAAATGTATATATATAAATCCACCTGCTTTAATCCACCAGCGTTTTTAACCTTTACCTCTATGTTGTATGCAAACTTGAACAGCTATAGGGCGCCTTGCACATAACAACACTGAATGTCCTAGTTTTATGTTATATTACAAAACACGGCCGGGCCTTACACACCGGTGCAGACTTCTCCGGCAGACCATGACATAATAACAGCTATATTTCTGCTGCTGCTGCTTGTCTCCTTAATATTTGAATAAGCAGGCTCAGCAGAACACGGCATTGTTCGCTCTCACGCTTCCTGGTCTTGACCTTAACAACGTTACTATGACTCCGTGTAATGAAAGACAATATGTGATATGTGCTAAAAGATTCCAGGCATGTTCAGCTTAGACTTAAACAGCGAGCGAATTCGAGTGAAGGGCAGCGTAAAACAGGTTTATCACAGGAGAAGAGGGACTCTGCCATGAACAATTCACTTAATAAGGAAGTTAAAATGAAAAAGGTTACTAATGAAATTTACTTTAGCTACTTTAGGCCGTGTGTAACATGATCTCTCTCTGTGTTACTCTGGGTTCTCTCTGGGTACTCCAGTTCCAAAAACATGCTTGTGCAGGTGAAATAGTGACTCTAAATTCCCCTGGTTGCGTGTCTATGTGTGTCAGCTGTGCAGCTAACTGGATGTACCCCGCCTAAAGCCCAATTCACACTGAATCTGTTGCGTGTCCCGTACGACTCCCGCAAGAAATAGACGCAACGCGAGTCAGTGCGTGAGTTCACTCCGGCTGCGTTACAGTACGTCTCTGTGTCAGAAATATGTATCAAGTCTATTTTTGCCGGATCCGTCAGGTATAAAGTTGAACAGATCAAGCCAGACAGGAAGTCAGACCCAGGTCCAGTGAAGAGCATCTGGTAAATTTCAAAATAAAAACACTTGTGCAGCCTCACATCGCTGTAAACATTACGTCTTAACTGAGGACACAGGTCACAGACGACATCAGACAGCATTAAACCTGAGTAAAATGAAAGTATTTATAAACGTAGCGTCCTTACCCAGGGTTGAAGTTTATATTTCTGTGACTTTTGGGCTTCAACCGTGGTTAAATCGCCAAATAATCTCTAAATGAACAGGAGATCATGGTCAGAGGCAAACATGGCTTTTTACCATACTTTTCACCTGCAGTTCTCTGTATACTTGGTTATTATCGCGTGAACTCATAACTTCCAGCATAAACTCGCAACGCATTCAGTGTGAATCTGGCTTAAGGCCCACAGTTACCGGCATCAAGGGGACAAGTTGTGTGATTTGGTGGGGCCATGGATGTATTATAGACCTGGGTAATGAATGATGTCATGGCTGCTGTTGTTTTCAATGGCGCGTTTTTTACTTCCGTTTTTAGCAAGTGTCTTGTTTTGAGGACCGCGTGACTCTGACCAATGGATGCGATGGTGGCTCGAGCGGCGACGTCACAAAGCATAAAAAGTTATTTTTTAGCCAAATTAAATGTTTCAAACCGGGAAAAAGTCCACAATGTGAAAATAGATAATAAACTCATGTTCTCAGCTGTAGGTGTCCTGTCAGCCGAACACCAGGAGGTTCTTTTTACATTGTGCTCTATGGAAAAATCCTTTCTGGGCCAAATGAGATTTTTCTGCTGCAGTTCCACAGAGCGGCCACTAGTCAAACTGGCATCAGGGGAGAGGGGACGGACATGAGAAATAAAAGCTATTTGACATTATTTTTTAACTTATTAGTATTAACTTACTAACTTAATGATCTTAACCTAATTTACCTAAAATATAGAGCTGCTAAAAAAACACATTTTGCTAAGTAATGTCTTTACTGAGACTTAACTCATGGAGAGGGGCCTTTCCTGAAACACAGCAGATATATCCCAACCCAACTTGAATCTCACTTTTCATTGGCTAAGATCCACATTATTTTAATCAGTGGGAAAGAGACAAAGGCCTAAATGGCTGTGCAGTACAACCACAAGTGGGACAGGTGGTCACTCTACCAACATCTCCATTACTGGTGACCCCTAATAAATAAATGAATATAAAATGAAAAAAAAAAAAAAACTACATCCTCAAAATATATCTAATAAAATACTGATTACCCAAATGTTTAGTGTTAATTATGCGTCACTGCCTGCATGATGAAGCATGAATGGAAAGCAAGATAGACTTAGTAAAGAAACTTTCTATTCAGAAGAGTTAGCGTTGCACAATGTTAGCAGAACGTGTCATATCTCTGCCGAGCGTGAGGATGGCAGTTTGTTCCATTCAGGTTTTACAGGTTGTGGACGGCTGAAGCCTATCAAGGGGGGGGCACAGAGTCACCACTTCATCTGTATGGCTTTGAATAATGTTACTTGAACCTGCTATTCAAACAATTTCAACAGCACACAGACATCAGTATAACAATCAATTTACCAAAGAGTTTTTTTTACTTCAAAGAACACAGTATTATAAAAAATGCCAAGAGGAGTGTCGAAACTCATAGTATTAATATTTGGGCATGTTAATAAAACTGCAAAAAGTAATAATAACCCCTAAAAATGCTGTATGTGCTGAATCCAGCTTTCTTTCTACCATAATATAGGACTCTATTTAATTAGCAAAAGTGTGAGGGAATGGCACTGAATAAGATTTGAGTTCAAGCTGTTATACTAATACAGATTAATATAAACTCATGTTAGGGCTGGGCGATAAATCCAATTAATTCAATTCATTTGAGCTTTTAATTTTGGGCAATCTCTAAAATAACTGTGGTAAAATTAAATTTTGTGTAAAAAACGTCCTCTGAGCGCCGCACTGTTTCCTGTGATCTTCTAACCATGTTATAATGTTGTCTGCACCTCAAAAACAGACCTGGAGTCCTATTTTAGAAAGTCTGAAAAAAGCACAATACCTTTAAATACTGACGCAAAAAACACAAATCAGAGAAAGGAGTCAGTAAAGCCATGTGTTTGATAGCATCTTTTTACCAAGTCTCCGTATTTTTATTAAATTATAAACAGACCTGGTTTTTAGAAACAGAGAGGGAAAAAAACTAAAAAACATTATTTTATTTTTACTGTGAGGCTAATGCACACTGCTGCTGCTCCTGCAGGTATCAGCAAGTATAATTTAATGCTTTTTAATGCTATTTTTAACATTTTTATTTATTTAAATTGTCAAAATTTATTTGCACGTGTTGTAAAATACAGTTCATAAAGCACCAATAATGTTGAAAGCCAAACAGACGATGTTTAGGTAATTTGGTCCCACTGGAAGCAAACTCGTTCCGCTGGCGATCGCACTCATGTAAGCTACGAAAACAGTAAATTATTTACAAACATGGCTGGGTACTGTTCAGAATTATTCAATACCAGTTCTTAAACGATACCTGGTTTCGATACCGGTGCCTGGGCGATACTTTTTCTGATACCTATGCTGAGCTAATTCATCTTCTACAACCAGAAAACACAAAAATATTCAATAAAAGACACATTTTTTTAAGCAAAATTCTTAGCTCTAAGTTAAAACCAGTAGTTTGTATGAGTTATTCTGTTATTTATTTGATTCATGCAATTCATTCTTTTGAAACTACAAAGCTATCGTTTAACTGTACCCAGCCCTAACTCTAAAGCAGACTTCATCACTGTGTGCAGCTCCCTGCCTTCTGACCTCCCTCTGTCTCTGTCCCTCTGTCTCTGTCCCTCTGTCTCTGTCCCTCTGTCTCTGTCCCTCTATCTCTGTCCCTCTATCTCTGTCCCTCTGTCTCTGTCCCTCTGTCTCTGTCCCTCTGTCTCTGTCCCTCTATCTCTGTCCCTCTATCTCTGTCCCTCTGTCTCTGTCCCTCTGTCTCTGTCCCTCTGTCTCTGTTCCTCTGTCTCTGTCCCTTTCTCTATCTCTGTCCCTCTGTCTCTGTCCCTCTGTCTCTGTCCCTCTGTCTCTGTCCCTTTCTCTATCTCTGTCCCTCTGTCTCTTTCTCTGTCTCTCTGCCTCTGTGTCTCTCTGCCTCTGTGTCTCTGTCCCTCTGTCTCTCTCCCTCTGTGTCTCTCTCCCTCTGTGTCTCTCTGCCTCTGTGTCTCTCTGCCTCTGTGTCTCTCTCCCTCTGTGTCTCTCTGCTTCTTTGTCTCTCTGCCTCTGTGTCTCTGTGTCTCTCTCCCTCTGTGTCTCTCTGTCTCTGTGTCTCTCTCCCTCTGTGTCTCTCTGTCTCTGTGTCTCTCTCCCTCTGTGTCTCTCTCCCTCTGCGTCTCTCTGTCTCTGTGTCTCTCTCCCTCTGTGTCTCTCTCCCTCTGTCTCTGTCCCTCTGTCTCTTTCTCTGTCTCTCTGCCTCTGTGTCTCTCTCCCTGTCTCTGTCCCTCTGTCTCTTTCTCTGTCTCTGTCTCTCTCCCTCTGTGTCTCTCTCCCTCTGTCTCTGTCCCTCTGTCTCTTTCTCTGTCTCTCTCCCTCTGCGTCTCTCTCCCTCTGTCTCTTATTTGACCATGACATCATCTTTTCCGGCTCCTGAGTACTTCCTGAACACGGCGTTACTTTACTACCTGGGCTCGCTCACCGCTGTACTCTGGAGTACTTCCTGAGTTACTTTACTACCTGGGCTCGCTCACCGCTGTACTCTGGAGTACTTCCTGAGTTACTTTACTACCTGGGCTCGCTCACCGCTGTACTCTGGAGTACTTCCTGAGTTACTTTACTACCTGGGCTCGCTCACCGCTGTACTCTGGAGTACTTCCTGAGTTACTTTACTACCTGGGCTCGCTCACCGCTGTACTCTGGAGTACTTCCTGAGTTACTTTACTACCTGGGCTCGCTCACCGCTGTACTCTGGAGTACTTCCTGAGTTACTTTACTACCTGGGCTCGCTCACCGCTGTACTCTGGAGTACTTCCTGAGTTACTTTACTACCTGGGCTCGCTCACCGCTGTACTCTGGAGTACTTCCTGAGTTACTTTACTACCTGGGCTCGCTCACCGCTGTACTCTGGAGTACTTCCTGAGTTACTTTACTACCTGGGCTCGCTCACCGCTGTACTCTGGAGTACTTCCTGAGTTACTTTACTACCTGAGCTCGCTCACCGCTGTACTCTGGAGTACTTCCTGAGTTACTTTACTACCTGGGCTCGCTCACCGCTGTACTCTGGAGTACTTCCTGAGTTACTTTACTACCTGGGCTCGCTCACCGCTGTACTCTGGAGTACTTCCTGAGTTACTTTACTACCTGGGCTCGCTCACCGCTGTACTCTGGAGTACTTCCTGAGTTACTTTACTACCTGGGCTCGCTCACCGCTGTACTCTGGAGTACTTCCTGAGTTACTTTACTACCTGGGCTCGCTCACCGCTGTACTCTGGAGTACTTCCTGAGTTACTTTACTACCTGGATTATGTGTCATGGCTGGTGACACCGCTGACACTGATGACCTGAGTGAAGCCTGACACTCGGGACAAGCTCAGCCACTTGACACAGATGGGTACTTTGGTTTTGGACTGATGCTGAATGTTTACAATGGCCCGGGACGTACTACTACAACTATTACTACTACTACTACTACTACTACTACTTCTACATTGCATTGACAGCGTTAGAAAAGCCGGAAAGACATGTAGTTACTGCTAGTAGTACTAAATACATACTGCCATGTCTGTACACAGGTCACAAAGCTACAGGGATAAACAAGGAATAAGCCAGGATGAAACCAGGACTAAAGCAGGATTAAACCAGGTCTAAAGCAGGACTAAACCTGGTCTAAAGCAGGACTGAACTAGGTCTAAAGTAGGACTAAATCTGTGAAAAAACAGGACTAAACCAGAACTAAATTAGAAAAAATAAAGTAGGTCTAAAGCAGGACTAATCCAGGTCTAAAGTAGGACTAAAGGAGGTCTAAAGCAGAACTAATCCAGGTCTGAAGTAGGACTAAATATGTGAAAAAACAGGACTAAACCTGAACAAAATTAGAAAAAATAAAGTAGGTCTAAAGCAGGACTAAAGCAGGACTAAACCAGGTCTAAAGCAGGACTAAACCAGGACTAAAGCAGGACTAAACCAGGTCTAAAGCAGGACTAAACCAGGACTAAACAAGGTCTAATATAAGTCTAAACCAGGACTCAATGAACCTCAGTACTTCTAAAAGTCTGTGTACAGCTGCACTACTACTACTACTACTACTACTACTACTACTACTACTACTACTACTACTACTGCTTCTGTCCTGTCCACTGCTGACAGAGGGCCTATAAGGAAACAGAAATCGTTGTTGGATATTCAGCATTACATGAAGCAGTACAGCAGGTTTTAAAGGGAGAGCTCAGTTTTCTGTAAAGATAGTTAGGCAGTAATATTATTGGTTTGGAGAAGTAGACAGGAGCAACTGTGAAGAAGTAAAATTATGTACAGCACTTGTTATGTTTAATTCAACTCTTGGTTTGACTTACATTAGTTTAGTAAGCTTAGTAATAGTAGTAAGTAGTAGTACTTTAGTAATAAACTTGTGTGAATCAGTGCAAAACTATAAACAGTCTTAATTCAGGATCTAAGCTGTTTATTTATTAAATTATTGTTATAAATGCTTTATTACTGCTTAATAGTGGTGAGTTATTACAAAGTGTTACTGAGTTTTTGTGTATATTTTATAGTATACAATAAACTATAAGAAATGTTAAATTTGGTTTAATGTATGAACAGCGATTTATCAAATATTAGTTTATAGGCAGGATAAACTGTATCTCTACATGTGGTGCCACATCTTTTAAAACATGGCATATCTTTAAAATGACTAATTTTCTTTCTTTAATTATGATAATTACTGGATAATAAACGAAGTACACTCGAGCAGAGCAACATAAACTCAGGCCTAACCTCTAAATTTAAGATCTAGGCCTAGGTATGCAAAAATTCAGCTCGAAAAAGTGGCAGTGGGAGTATTTGTGTTATTAGCCAAAATGAAAATCTACCTGCATTTGGGCTAGGGCTGCACGATATGGAGACATCATCTATCTGGCATTATCTGGAAACATTATCTACATTTCGAACACATGACCCCACGCTATCGAACGGTCCATCTCACTCCAAAAAAAATCCCATGCATTTTTAGCATGCATTCAAATCCACACACAAAGAACAGACTCTTAGCTTTTTAGATTAACCAGCTTACTAACTTTTTACTGCCAGCTTACTAACTTTTACTACATGTTAAGTTACAGATTTTAACTCATTTAGGCCTGACTTTCTGCTGCTACACTTATAATTTAGCACAGATAGCAATGAAGGGAAAAAGGCTATTAACAAAACCTTAATTAAAATGTATAATAAAGATAAGAAATGCTACAACAACAAGCAACAATACACAGCGTTTTTGATTCTCAGACCTTTCACACCAAGATACAACTTTTAAAGGACTAAAATCAGCTTAAATCAGGACTAAATCGGGACTAAGTCAAGGCTAAACCAGCTCTAAACAAGAGCTACTATAACAACTAAAAACCAGGAGTAGACCAGGTTGAAACCAGGTCATAACCAAGAGTAAATAATGTCTAAACCAGGTCTAAACAAGTTCTAAACCAGATCTAAACTAGGTCTAAACCCGGCCCGAACCAGATCTAAACAAGTATTAAGGCCTCGATACACCAAGGCGACTCCCAGACTGCCACCGAAAAGACGGAGCGACAGCTCGTCTCTTCTCGTCTCCTCTCGTTCCCTCCCGTTTCCTCTCGTCGCATGACCTTTTTCCCTCTTCATTCACCGAAGCGACAACCGACCTAAAGACCGTGTCTTGCGCATGCGCGTGATGTAATTACCCCCCCAAAGCAGCAGATGGCGCTAGCCAGTGAACAAAGATAAACAGAAGTGACACAATGTTTGTGGAGTACATCTGCATGTAGCGCGCCTTGGTCTGCCACTGTTCTCAGCTTGTCTGAACATTACAGAAGCGTGATCATGGCCGGTTTGGACATTGTTTTGTGTGGATTAGGTGCCGCTGCTCTGTTACTTGAAGAAGATAACTTTCCGCACGGAATTGCGAAGAATGCAAAAATGGTGACAGTACGCTGCCACAGCGGGTTTCACCTCTCGTCACTCCGTCACTTCTGCTAAAATTCCCGTGAGCTGATTGGCGCGGCAGCTGTAGTGCTAGGCCAATCAGAGCGCTTCGTGCCAAAGACCAAAGACGCCGATTCGACAACAACAAGGCCAATCGGCAGGAAACTGGTCAGACGGCCTCCGTCCTGGAGCAATGGGGGCAGACGGCGCTGACAGATCAAAAGGACGGAAATGAGCGACGTGGAAGAACCGTTCAGACGGCTTCAGATGGGCGATCGTCGCCTTGGTGTATGGAGGCCTTTAAACCAGGACTAAACCAAGTCTAAAACAGATCAAAACAAGGCCCAAACAAGTTCTAAACCAGGACTAGACCGGGTTGAAACCAGGTCTGAACCGGGATTAAACCAAGTCTAAATCAGGTCAAAACTAGGCCCAAACAAGTAAACTAGATAAACCAGAACTAGACCGGTTCGAGACTAGGATTAAACAAGGTCTAAACCAGGTCTAAACCAGGATTAAATAAAGTCTAAACAAGCTCTGAACCAGGATTAAACCATGTCTAAACTGTGTCTAGGTCCAAACCAAAACTAAACCATGTCTAAACCAGGTCTCAACCAAAACTTAAGTGGTCTATACTTCTTCTACTTCTAGATCAAGCTGAAAATAAACCAAATCAGGACTAAAACCACCAGAAGAAGAAGCCTGCGTACCACCAGCGGGACCACAGTTTGACAACCACTGGCCTTTAAATAAACAACATTTTAACCTCAAAACTGTGGCCAGCGCTCCACACCGACAAGCAGACTGCAGCGAAGAAGATTTTCACAGAAACAAGAGATTTTCAACACACACAAAAAACACACAACATATCGCAAGTGTCCTACCTGTGGATAGTCAAAGTCCGAAAGCGGTGCTATGCTTTTGATGTACTCAATTCTGAATTGGTCCTCTGGGTTGGCTAGCGGGACTGGGGGTATTAAAGTGCTCATCGCCGACACAATAGTCTACAAAAACGACATTTAAAAGGTGAAAAAATGCAATGCAAAGAAATGACAAACATGCTAAGAGATAGGAGAAAGGCTTACCACTATGGCATCCTTCACGTTTTTCCGGATATCTTGGATTTTCTGTTTCTTTTCTCTGCATTTGTGGACAAAAAAAAGAAGAAATGAGGTTAACAAAAGTTTTCTTATCAGCTGTGTTGAGGGTAAGACGGGGGTTAGAGCCAGGTTAGACTGTAATGTTAATGGTTTACATACAATATAATAGTGCTCACAGTGGGAGTGGTGTATGTCACAGATAAGTAAATAATATGCTATGAATTTTAAATTTAGGGATTTGCAATTAAAATGTGTAAAATGTGTGTCTAATTCTATGGAAGTTAGAGCATAAAATCCAAAAATGTGGTGCTAAATAGACACAGAACAATGAGAAAAGCCTTACTATTGGTCTAGAATCAGTGGGTCTTGGACTTTTTACACCAAGTACTGCATCAGAAAATATTTGCTTTCAAAGTACCATCTTTAGGGGACTTAAATGACTTAAATAGAGACAAAAGAAGGACTAAACCAGGACTAAAGCAGGACTACAACAGCACGTGACAAGGACTAACCTGGGACTATATCAGGTCTAAGCCAGGACTAAACCAGAGCTAATCTAGTGCTGAACCCAGTCCAAAAAAGGACTAAACCAGAGCTAATCAAAACCAAGACTAAGCCAGGACATAACCAGGGCTAAATCATGTATAAATCAGGACTAAACCAGGTCTTAACCAGGACTAAATTATGTCTAATCTAGGCCTAAACCAAGATTAAACCAGGCTTAAATCATAAACCAGGATTAAACCAGCACATAACGAGGACTAACCAGAACCAGGACCATTTGAAGAACAAAAACTGTCACTAAATTAAGCTAAATAAGGACTTGAACTGCAAAAGTACCACCTTAAGGTACCCCTACCACAGTTTGAGAACCACTGGTTTAGACGATGAGTATCAGCAGCCCGTATACTTTCAGATACTGTGTTTAACTACAGAGTTTATTTTGTAGTGTTCTTGGCATCACCTGAGCTCTGACTACTGGATATTATGGCCACTTCCCAGTACTAATAAAATAATAAATGCATTTTAGTCCTATGACAATATTAATAAACTCCTGACAGTAAAAACATTTGTGTAAACATTACTAAAGAGTTACATTGTTACACGATATCTGGACTATAACTAACCAGCGTGACTACATGCAAATGCTAACAAATTATTGCTTCTTTTTCGTTTTAACTGGGTTTTTAAATGGATGTAAATGTTAAGCAGGAAGGACATCACACAGTATTTTACTTATTGGACCGACCAACATCTGGACACACCTGGAGAATGAGCACAGAACAGGGCCATACGAGTTAGAATAAATATCTAATTGCGATTTTTCTGGGAGATAAAACGCGGTTGTGATTAGATTTGCGATATATTTTGAAAAATCAATGTTTATTTCAATATTTTAAGCATTTAATGGAGGACTGACACTGAAATATTCACTGCTGAGCTAATGCAAGGAGTCACCTGCCTTCAGTTCATGTCTGTAGACGTCTGAACTACAGCTGTACACTGCAAACAATCTAAATCTGCATTAGGGCTGCACGATATGGAGAAAACATGCAATATTCGATAACTATGTTGAAAATTGCGATAACGATATTATTGCGATATTTGAAAATAGAGCCTACTTTTCGAACATAGTAAGTTAAATTCACTACATTTCACAAAAATGTAAGTTCCTGTATTTACAAGTCAAAACAGTGACAAAATCAAAACTTAACACAGACTAAACCAGGAATAAAACAAGGCTAAGCTGTGACTAAATTAATTAAATTACCACTAAAACTGGACTTTTTAAACATTTTTATTTAGTCACAACACATGTTCTTTTAAGGCTCTGGTGGAAAATGATTCTTCAGTGTAAATCTCTGTCAGATGGAAGACCACAGCGTTATTGTGATATATTTAGATTCTTGCGATACAGATATTGTTTTTGCTGATATTGCGATAACGATATTTTTGCGATATATTGTCCAGCCCTAATTGTCATTACTTAAAATGACTTGAATTCAGCAAAAGAAAGCACAATTATCTGTCCATGAGGTCAGAAAATTTCACTGGACAGCTTGAAATAAGTAAATAGCTTGAAACAGGGAAGAAACAACTTGAAATACGTCAAATAATCTAGTAATAAGTTACAGGGTTCATATACCAAGCATTTTTCAAGACTTTTCCAAAATTTTTGACTAAACTTCCAAGGCCTGAATGACTGAAATGACTTCTAAATAGTATTCAAAAAGTCAAGTGTGGTGCATTAGACATTTTTCTGCAATTTCATTTGTTAAAAATGGAAATTAGTCAGTCACAAATATATTATTCCACTAATGTTACTGACTTATAGCCCACACCGGTGAGTAAAAGATAATTATGCTTGGTAATTTGGTTCAGAACACATTTTTAAAAAGTAAATTAAGAGATAAACTTCATAGGCAGGCTGGGCAGGTTTAACTAGGAGTGGTCTTTCTTCCAAACCTTTTCCAAAACTTTACACCAAAATATAAAATTCCAAAACTCTTCCACAGGCTGGAAATTGTATTTTTAAAATTCCATGACTTTCCCAGGTTTTCCATGACGAATCCTGAAGTTACCTAACAAATAAATAAATCCAATCCAGTGAAAATTGTTGGAATTAAAATAAATAATCTGAATTCCAGTAATTTTAACTAATGCAGATATTGATTTTTTACAGTTTGTACAGATTAAGATCAAGTGGGGACGAGTATTTTGTTCTATGCAGAGGACATTATATCACCTCAATAACTGCAGCCTTTGAGATTTGCTAATTGCAACAGTTCAAACTGCGATTTCGATTTAATTGTGCAGCCGTACCAGTGAAAACCCATAGCTTAGGCCTTTCTGTCACTGGATAAACTTTTGGTCTCTTATTTAAACAGCAAAAGTAAACTGCAGCTTAAAATGATACGTATATGTACAATTATAAAAGGCACAGATGATGTTTGAACAAGTCAGAGTTAACGTTGCTTTTCAAAGATGATTCTGTGGTAAAGCGGCCAATAGTTTAACATTTAACTCAACAAACAAGTGAGGGTAAAGTTTTTTACTTTTAGCTGCTAAGAACACACGGACAGAGCGCAGTGGACTCAATTCAAATGTATGTAAACTTGGACAGAGACAGTACTCCAGTCAGGCCGTAAACAAATACTGGGACTTGGATCTGCATGTGAACGTTAGGCTTTTATTCTGGTTGAGAGATATCGCATATTTAATAACTCGCAACAATTATTATTATTTCAACAGACAGAGATACACTGACCAGTAAAAGACTGAGTTAGGACCAAAGATTAAAAAGTCTTGGTTTTATCTTTAACATGTAAGTCTGAAATTTAGTCCTGGTGTAGACCTGGTTTAGTGCTGGGTTATATCTCATCTAGTCCTGGTTAATCCATACTGTTTCAGTGCGAGTTTAGACCTGGTTTAGACCTGGTTTATTCCTGGTTTAGTACTGGTCTACTCCTGTTTTAGTGCGAGTTTATACCTGGTCTAGTCATAGTTTATTTAAGTTTAGTCCTGGTTTAATCCCTACTGTTTTAGTGCAAGTTTAGTCCTGGTTTAGTCCTGGTTTAGTCCTGGTTTAGTCCTGGTCTACTCCTGTTTTATTGTGAGTTTATACCTGGTCTAGTTGTAGTTGCATTTTAGTTTAGTCCTGGTTTAGTCCCTACTGTTTTAGTGCTGGGTTATACCTGCTCTAGTCCTAGTTTAGTCCTGGTCTATTCCTCGTTTAGTCCCTACTGTTTTAGTGCTGGTCTAGTCCTGCTTTAGACCTGGTATAATCTTGATTTAATCCTAGTCTAGTCCTGGTTTAGTCTGTACTGTTTTTGTGCTGGTTTAGACCTGGTTTATTCCTGGTTTAGTACTGGTCTACTCCTGTTTTAGTGCGAGTTTATACCTGGTCTAGTCATAGTTTATTTAAGTTTAGTCCTAGTTTAATCCCTACTGTTTTAGTGCAAGTTTAGTCCTGGTTTAGTCCTGGTTTGGTCCTGGTCTACTCTTGGTCTACTCCTGTGTTATTGTGAGTTTATACCTTGTCTAGTTGTAGCTGAATTTTAGTTTAGTCCTGGTTTAGTCCCTACTGTTTTAGTGCTGGATTATACCTGCTCTAGTCCTAGTTTAGTCCTGGTCTATTCCTCGTTTAGTCCCTACTGTTTTAGTGCTGGTCTAGTCCTGCTTTAGACCTGGTTTAGATCTGGTATAATCTTGATTTAGTCCTAGTCTAGTCCTGGTTTAGTCTGTACTGTTTTTGTGCTGGTTTAGACCTGGTTTAGACCTGGTTTAGACCTGCTTAAGTCCTAGCTTAAGAGCTGGTTTAATCCCAGTGAAGTCCTTCGTTTAAATTTTTCCCTATTTCACCAGACAAACGTCTCTTTTGCATCCTAAATTCTACTTTTTCCAGGTTAAAAAGCATCTCCAAATTATCTCTGCTCGTTTTATTACCACAATATTCCACACAGCTATCACTTATTATGTTTTTATAACATCCTGCAGCCTTTTTTACACTTAAAACAGTTTAAAAACATCTCTTTTGCCTCCTCTTTGCTTGTTACAGTGTCCTATGCAGCAGCACCGTACACTTTCAGGACATGTACTGGTTCAGATAGAGCTGTGCTAAAGATCAATGCCGTGCAGGGCCTTGCAGCAAAAAAAAAAAAAAAGAAAAAAAAAGAAAACATCAATACAGGCCTCTGTGTGTGTGTGTTTGTGTGTGTGTCGATCACAACCTTTCACCCTTGCACATGAAACAGGAAATCTGGCATGACACTGAAGCTTCTCCCTTAGATAGATATATAACTGTACATGTGCATAGATGGGACGTAGCAGCAGCAGTAGCAGCAGCATCAGCCTAGATACATTAGCTGCTATGCAATGCAATGGGCTTCAGTGCTGTATAGGAGGGCCCACAGACGCTGCAGTGCCTGGGAAAATCCATTCACAGCCTGATGCATGCGCTAGTAGCCACTCTTGTTTATTAGCAAAGGAGCTAAAGGATAAATGATGCTGTTTAAACGTGGCAAATTAAAAATAACATCACAACTCACTCTGCGTTGAATCCATTGACGTGTAGGATTCTCATCTGCTTCACAATGGTGCTTTTTCCGGACTCTCCCGCACCTTGAGAAAGAAAAGACGACAAAATATTAGCATTTGCGCACGGATAAGGAAGATGAGGTTCGGCGAGAGCTAGCGGGCCAAACTTTACAGCAAAAATGAATGTTATAGGCTCTCCTTGCTTGGTTTACAACAATAATATCCACCCTCGTGACATATTATTATTATTGCCAGCGCTGTCAAAGGAACGAGGGGCTACGTGTGCGCCGAAATCCAAACCCAAACCCAAAAAAACCAAGACCGCGGCGCACACGGGGAGCGAGCGAGCCCTTACCGAGCAACAGCAGCCTGTGCGTGGCTTTGTAGGCTTGTCGTTCCTTTTGCAGCTGTTTTTCGATCTTTTTATTAGCTTCTCGCTGTGCCTTTTCGTCGATGCGTTGGTCTTCTGTCTTGCTGTTGCCCAAACAACCCATCTTCCGTCGCCCTAACCCTTCCTTCCTCGGTTTAAAATGGATAAAATAACAGCACCCCGGGTTGTTTTTTTTAAGATGGTGGTCCCCCTCTCCAAATAAAATAAATTAAAATAAAATAAAAACTGTAAATAAAAATAAAAGGCCGATTTCTCTCTCCGTCTGAGGGAGGGAGGGGAAGGGATATATAGGTTCCCCCGTTACAATTCCGCTTTAGCCGCAGCCGACCGTCATCCAAAAAAAAAAAAAAAAAAGAAAAAGAAAAAAAAAAAAAAAAGAAAGCGTCTCTCCTTTGCGCACCAGAAGAAGAAATAAAAAAACGACTCGATCCTGGCCAGAAACGTCCAAAATATACAAAAAACGAGGCGAGACAGAGAGAAAAGGGGGCTTTCTGGGAATCGAGTCGACTGTGTTCGTTTCGCGTCTCCAGCCCCTCTCTCTTCTCGCCTCGGAGTGTTTTTTTTTTTTTTTTTTTTTCTTCCTCCTCCTGTGTGAATGTCTCTCTCTCTCGCAGTCAGTATTCCTCCGGTCTCTTTAACTCACCACTGCCTTCTCTCTGTGGCACCAGGAAGTAGCCGTGCGTGTGTGGCCCGTGGCGCTGGAAAACAACATTAAAGGGACAGTGGACCAGGGGACAGTGGACCAGGGGACAGGGGACAGTGGACAGGGCGGCTTGTCCAAAAAACAAAACAAAACACAAAAACAAAAAAAGATGCTTTGGGTAAATGTAAATGCAAGGGGCCCAATGAAAACACACTTTTTAGATGAACTAACACGGATTTTACTACTTCAAAATATCACAGTACACAAGATTATTTACGTTTCTACATATTATTATTCTGCACTGCACTGCAGTAGTAGTATTAATGGTAGCCTAGTAGTAGTAGTAGTAGTATACTTAGTAGCACAACTGCAGAACCTAGCACTTCCCAGTACAAGCTCCTAAACATGGCAGTAGTAGTAGTAGTAGTAGTACAACTGCAGAACTTCCCAATATAAGCTCCTCAATGTGGCAGCAGTAAGAATAGTAGTAGTAGTAGTACAATTTCACCCTTCTAGATTAACTAACAAGGATTTTACTGCTTCAAAATATCAATTACTACAAGTACACAATATTACTTACATGTCTACATATTATTATTCTGATCCTTATTAATACTCTAGTAATAATAGTAGTAGTACTAGTAGTACAACCGCAGCACATCCAACTATAAGCTCCTCAATGTGGCAGCAGTAGCAGTAATAGTAGTAGTAGTAGTGGTAATAATAGTAGTAGTAAAACCTCAGAACCTAGCACTTCCTAGTACAAGCTCTTCGGTGTGGCAGTGGTAATAATAGTAGTAGTAGTAATAATAAAAGTAGTAGCAGTACAAGCTCCTCAATGTGGCACTGCAATAGTAGTATAAATAGTAGCCTATATTATTAATAGTAGTAGTAATGGTAGTAGTACAACTGCAGAACTTAGCACTTCCCACATTAAACTCCTAAATGTGACAGTAGTAGTAGTAGTAGTAGTAGTAGTACAACCCCAATCTAACAATTTTAGATGAACTAACAAGGATTTTACTACTTCAGAAAATGACCATTACTGCAAGTACACAAGATTATTTACATTTATACATATTATTATTCTCATCCTTATTAATACTCTAGTAATAATAGAAGTAGTAGTAGTAGTAGTAGTAGTACAACCACAGAACAACTTAGCACTTCCTAGTACAAGCTCTTAAACGTGGCAGTAGTAAAAATAGTAGTAGTAATAATAGTAGTAGTAGTACAAGCTCCGCATTGTGGCACTGCAGTAGTAGTATTAATAGTAGCCTATATTAGTTGTACTAGTAGTTCAACCATTGTACAACTTAGCACTCCCCAGTACAAGCTCCTAAAAGTGGCAGTAGTAGCAATAGTAGTAGTAGTAGTAGTAAAAGTAGTAGCAGTACAAGCTCCTCAATGTGGCAAGCAGCAGTAGTAGTAGTAGTAGTAGTAGTAGTAGTAGTAGTAGTAGTAGCAGTAGAACTTCAGAACTCAGCAGCAGATATTGCCTAAAAATCTCTGTAAACATTAAATTTAAACGGACACTGAAGTATTTTTTAAATGTTAATTATGAAAATAGGAAGTCACTACAGGAACACAAGTCATTTTCTCATCATCAAGGTGAAGCAAAAGTAAAAGTTTATGGCTATGGACCAATAAATCCAAACTGAATATTGATAGTATTATTAGTGACACAACACACATTAAATCCCTGTATTTTCTACAGAAGCTTGGTCACAAATAAATTAGCATCTAGCAGATTGTCTTCTGAAAATTAGCAACTTTATTTGTATATGGATGCTAAACATAGCCTTGCACAAACTTTACTCATTTAAGGACTGTTTAGTTTGGACATTACATAGATGCATTCATTTAATGGACATTTGGATTATTTCTTTAAAGGTTCCCTGTTCTGCTAAATCAACTTTTTTGAGCTTTTAACCATGTTATAAATTTGTTTCCACCTCAAAAACAGACCTGGAGTAGTATTTTGCTTTATATAAAGCCCAAACTTTTCACATCAAGTACCAACTAAGAAAATATTTGTCTTTACAAGAACCATCTTTAATGGTCTAAACCAGGACTAAACTAGGACTAAACCAGGTCTAAACCAGGACTAAATCAGGACAAAAACCAAGACAAAACCAAGACAAAACCAAGACAAATCCAGGACTAAACCAGGACTATACCAGGATTAAACCAGGTCTAAACCAAGACAAATCCAGGACTAAATCAGGTCTAAACCAGGACTAAACTAGGACTAAACCAGGACTAAACCAGGCATAAACCAAGACAAATCCAGGACTAAATAACTGTGAATAATCTGCAGTCGACAGTAGCAAAGATCATTGTGGACAATTTTAAAATTTGGCTATTGACACACATTGTTCCAAGTTTTGAATGCCCGTATTTAAGCTAGATTGCACATTATAGCTAGAAAAAAACATAATAGATCTTATTAGGATGTTTGTAGGACATGAAATGTAAAGTATTTTGTATACGCTCAGAATGGAGAAGCAACACTGAGGAGCTTATACTGGGGAGTGCTAAGTTCTGGGTTTGTACTGCTACTATTACTATTGCAACTACGACTATTATTACTACTACTACTACTGCTACTACTACTGCTAGTTCTACTAATACACCTTTGACTGTGCTCCTCACCATGCCACACAAGATACTACACACAAAATACTAATTTAGAGACTTGAGTTTAAGTGACATTTTGAGTAGTTTCATCACAACATGCTTTTTCGCCGTACTTTTTTGTGCATGTGACAATAAACTTATCTATTTTTACTTCTACTTGAGTCATATTATTTTGAAGTAACAATACTCCACCTCTGCAAACTGCAAAACCAGGGCTTAATCAGGACTAAACCAGGACTAAACATGCACAAATCCAGGACTAAACCACAGAGAGTAGTTTTATCACAACATACTTTTTACTTCTTCCTGATGAATATTATTTTGTAGTAACAATAAAATGCATAAATCTGATTCCTAAACTGTTCATGAGTTTTCTGTGTCAGACTTTAGTGAAGGTAACCAGACGTTACAGCTGTGAGCTTTCTGTGACATTTACTTTGAGCTCAGAGCGGCTTCCTCTTCACTAAACCAAAATAGAGTGTGGCTTCATCAAAGTTGCACTGAAAGTTTCATTTTAACTTTCTTTTTGTTTGGGTTCTTCTTTAAGGGAGGATGCAAAAATTCTAAGTTTTAATTTAGGCTAATTGGAAAAAGCTAATGCTCAACAAACTTTTTCGACACCACCACCATGAGTAGCCTATTTCTTTTAGATTTTTTTTTTTTTTTTTTTTTTTTTTCTGCAGCTGGGTTTTTTGAGCTGTATAATTATATCAAAGTCCACTTCCAGCCTGAGATAACCACCACCAGAGTCTATTTCTGTCACAAGAAGCTTGCTGTTATTGTCTGCGTTATGCAAACTCCATGCAAAAACCGCGCTGATGATGTTTTAAAAACTGGTGCAGGATGCAAATCTAAACCAGGCCTATATTTATTTTTTTTAAATCTATATTTGTATAAAAATCATCCCACTGCTGCTGACCCCGCCTCTGAAACAACATAAAAAAAAGAAAAAAGAAAAAAAAAGAGAGAATTACTGCTGCTGTCTTCCTACCTCACAGAGCAAGGTCATAGAAGTGACTAGGCCACAGCGCCCTCCAGCGGAGGCACTGGAAACTGCACGAGTGAGTTAAAAACTGACTATTTATCAGGCTTTATGTCGAAAATATTAGCTATAATGACAATATTTCAACTTTTTATATTTTGAAATAATTGTATATATTAAAATAAAACTAATTTCTTATTCTGTGGATTAAGGCCAAAACAAATGAATTATACTGGACTCTATTTTAGGAACAGTAGCCTTTACCATAGGCTTCAACAGTGATTCTCAAACTTACCTCTGAGTACCAACACAGGAAAAAATTCTTCCAAGTACCAAGACCTGGTCTAAACCCAAGATTAAAAAACTATATCAGTACAACTATACCAGGACTAAACGCCTAAACCTGAACAAAAGCAGGACTAAACTTCTATTCAAAAAGGCCTCCACACAGGACTAAACTAAACTGGGTCTAAAAATCTGGACTAAACCCTAAACAACTAGAGCTAAAAATGTTATATAAAAGTACTCTCGTGATACTCGCGGTACACGTGATAACAGTACTCTCAGAAGTATAATTTAATCACAAAGTTACTCATGTACATGTAACTCTTAACTACACACCTCTGATCATTTTTTAAACATCATTGCGCTAAAACTATTCACATTACAGCCATAAACATGATTATTTTGCTAAACTAGGTCTGAACCAGGACTAACCCAAGGACTTAACTGTGTCTATACCAGATCTAAACCAAGACTAAAACCAGCACTAAACCAGGAATTAATCAGCACTAAACCAGGACTAAACAAGGCGTAAACTAGGGACTAAACCAAGGACTAAACCATGTAAATCAGGTGTTTATACCAGGACCAAAATAAGGTCTAAATCAGGAAGTAATCAGAACTAAATCCAGCACTAAACCAGGAATTAATCAGGGGGACTAAAAGCAGGACTAAATCAAGACTAAACAAGGTCTAAACCAGGTCTGAACCATGACTAAACCAAGGTCTAAACAAAGTCTAAACCAGGACAAAACCAGGACTAAACCAGCTCATTATGAGGAGCAAAATCAGGACTAAACCAGGATTAATGAGGACAAGAAGCAAGATCCAAACCAGATATTTATTAAAACTTAAAATGATTCCCGTTGCAGCCACAAACATGCTCCCTGTGCTCTGCCATTGGTCAAAGTGAGTCCTGTAGCAAAGTTCAACAGTGGTCAATGATAAAACTCACTGAGCCAAAGTTCACCTGCTCTGCTCTTAAAGGGGCGGGCCACTGCCTCTCTGCCCTAAAAGGGGCGGGCCACTACCTCTCGGCTCTTAGGGTGTGTTCACTCTTATTGGTTCGCAGGACTCTGTGCGCTTTGGGGCAAAAGTCCGCACCTGCGTTGAAGATGTCATTGGTCTGGTTCGAGTTCGCACTGAGCTCTGCCAAATGAACTGAACTAAGTGAGAGAGCAGTAACAAACCTGGCCTGTAGGGGGCAGTACATCAGTATTTACTGAGGGAAACTGGCAGGAAGAAACTCTGCTCATCTATTGGTCAAAAGTCTGCCTCTTCAGCTGAATATATCCCAATAATAACATACAGCGCACTTTAATTAATATTTAATGAAGTGTTAAGTTTAGAGCAGCGATATCTGAACACAGCTGTGGATTCTAAAGCAGAATTTACTAAAACAAAACCAGCACTAAAGTCTAAACCTCAATCCAGGAACAAAGAGAAGCACAGAGACAAGAAGCAAAAATGAGTGACTTTTTCTTCACAGTACTGGTGTAGTAACGTGTGCGTACTGCGGCGTGTCATAGATAAGGCTCAGATATGAAAGAGTTAAGTTAAGGACACTCAGGAAAAGGCCATAAACGTTTTGATCACGATCCAAGAGTCTCAACAATAAAACCACTTCCTGTCCAAGAAATAAAAGGAACTGAACTGAACTGAACTGTCCCGCTGCTGTTCCCTCTGCAGGACACTGAGAAATACTCTTTCTACTACTACAACAACTACTACTACTACTACTACTACTACTGTTCCCTCTGCAGGACACTGAGAGCTGGAAATACTATTACTGATAATATCAGCTTGGTGTTGTGTTTTTCTACTATGACTATTACTACTACTACTGCTGCGGCTATTACTGCTAAAAATACTACTGCTGCTGCTACCACTACTAGTAATACTACTACATCAACCCAGTGCAGTAGTATATGAAGTAGTTAAAGCTGAAATTGTTCTAAACTGTATGTTTTCTCTGGCTCACAAAGCCTGTGCCATTGCTCCCGTCTGCTCCTCCAAAGTTAGCGACCTATGATTAGCTTCTATAGCTGTGGCTATAAATAAATAAAATGATAAAAGTACAATTTTATTATCTATTATCAACTTGTGCACAACATGAATACCACATATTTCATTCTTTTCAGAATTTTAACCCTTTTTTTCAGTCGGGAGAGACACTTGTCCACTAACCTGAAGGTTGGCGGTTTTATTATTATTATTATTATTATTATTATTATTAGTAGTAGTAGTAGTAGTAGTAGTAGTATTATGTCAGTGTATAAAATAGCATCTACATTTTTTTCCACAAAAAATAATATATAGATTTTTTAGGGAGGATTATTACAGCCTTGGATATGTCAAAGACCACTGATCACTCAAGATAATGTATCTAAAAACAACTCCCATTAAAGCTGGTTGCAAGTTTTGGTTACTACAAAAAAATCCCAAATCCGTCTAAATCAATGTTGTTGGTGATCTCTGACAGACCCAAGGCTGTAATAACCCTCTAGAAAAATCTACTTTGCATTGAGAATATTTCAATTTTTTGTGTTTTTTTAATTAAAAGAATGAGATGCTATTACATACACTGCATAAAAAGGGTTAAACTTCTGAAAATAATTAAATAGTACTGTTTTAGTCCAGGTTTAGTTCTGGTTTAGTTCTTAAAATAGCCCTAACCATAAACAATAGCATCGGCAAATACAAACAGATAAAGTGACCCAGATTAGCTCGCATACGTCGCCCTGAAACGCAACACCGTCCCAAAGGTGTCCACTTTCAGAGGAACACTAACCACCCCAGTCCCATGGCATGCAACCAGAGTCCTCCTGGAAGACTGCAGGGTGTAAGGTCCCACCGGCTCCGTCTTAATGAGTGGAGCCTCGGAGGGCCCAGGCCCGCGCTAACAGCCTCCCTCCCAGGACAGGACAGACGCCCGGGACAGTAAAAATAATAATAATCAGCATAATAAAGGGACAAGGGACTGGTGTGGCCCTGGATAATGACAGGCTCAAGTGTATAGGAGTGGTTCTCAAGCTGTGGGGCAGGGATCACTGGTGGTACTCAGGGGCTTCTTCGTGTAGATTAATTTAGAGCACAGTTTTAGTCCTGTTTTAGTCCTGCTTTGGTTGGGGATAGTCCTGGTTTAGGCCTGGTTTAGGCCTGGTTATGTGCTGGTGTAGGTCTGGTTTAGTCTTGGTTTAGACCTGGGTTTCATCCCTCTTTACTCCTGATTATGTCCTGGTTCAGTCATGTCTTTGTCCTGGTTTAGGCCTGGTTTATTCCCTGTTTTGGTCCTGTCTTAACCCTCGTTTAGACCTGGTCTAGTGCTGTCTTAGCCCTCGTTTAGACCTGGATTAGTCCTGTCTTAGCCCTGGTTTAGACCTGGTTTAGTGCTGCCAGAGTCTTGTCTTAGCCTTGGTTTAGTGCCTTCTTAGTCTTGTCTTAGTCCTGGTTTAGACCTGGTTTAGTGCTGTTTTAGTTCTGTCTTAGCACAGGTTTAGACCTGGATTAGTCCTGTCTTAGCCCTGGTTTAGTGCTGCCTTAGTCTTGTCTTAGCCTTGGTTTAGTGCCTTCTTAGTCTTGTCTTAGTCCTGGTTTAGACCTGGTTTAGTGCTGTTTTAGTTCTGTCTTAGCACAGGTTTAGACCTGGTTTAGTCCTGTCTTAGCCCTGATTTAGCCCTAGTTTAACCCTGTCTTAGCCCTGGTTTAGCCCTGGTTTAACCCTCTTAGCCCTGGATTAGCCCTGTTTTAGCCCTGTCTTAGCCCTGGATTAGCCCTGGTTTAACCCTCTTAGCCCTGGATTGGCCCTGTCTTAGCCCTGGTTTAACCCTCTTAGCCCTGGATTAGCCCTGTTTTAGCCCTGTCTTAGCCCTGGATTAGCCCTGTCTTAGCCCTGGTTTAACCCTCTTAGCCCTGGATTAGCCCTGTTTTAGCCCTGTCTTAGCCCTGGATTAGCCCTGTCTTAGCCCTGGTTTAACCCTCTTAGCCCTGGATTAGCCCTGTCTTAGCCCTGGTTTAGCCCTGGTTTAGTCCTTGTCCGTGTTACTTGGTATTACTGGTGTACTTTATTGTTATTTTTGATGGCTGAGCTAAGTTTATGCCACTTCCTGGTTGGAGTTCATTAGCCGCGTGCTTCCTGTGCATGGTGCTAACAGATAACCGCTAACACAGGAAATTAAAGTGCTCACCTTGGCTCGTGTACCTGAGAACTTACTGTACAGCAAACACTCGGGCCATAAACACGATCACTCAGGAGAATTAGGAACACCTCGATATATATACACCACAGAAAAGTAACACAACTAAATTAGGACTAAACAAGGACGACAACAATGGCCCTCAGTCCTGTGTACAGTTCTGTCTGTGAGCTCAAACTAAACAACAGTAACACAACACATGCTTACTGTTCCTCTTTAGGCTCAGAGTGATTAATAACTCACAGTGGGCGGAGCATCTTCAGTTTTTACAACGTGGACGCACAACACACACATCATAAACACACCATTCACACATACCACACACACACATCATACACACACCATTCACACATACCACACACACATCATACACACACCACACCATACACACTGTACCACACACAGAATACACACCACACATCATACACACACCACACCATACACACATACCACACACACACATCATACACACACCACACCATACACACACATCACACACACTGTACCACACACACACATCATACACACACATCATACACACACATCACACACACTGTACCACACACACACATCATACACACATCATACACACACCATTCACACATACCACACACACATCATACACACACATCACACACACTGTACCACACACACACATCATACACACATACCACACACAGAATACACACCACACATCATACACACACCATTCACACATACCACACACACACACATCATACACACACATCACACACACTGTACCACACACACACATCATACACACACATCATACACACATACCACACACAGAATACACACCACACATCATACACACACACACACCATACACACACATCATACACACACACACATCATACACACACATCATACACACACCACACCATACACACACATCACACACACTGTACCACACACACAATCAACACCACACATCATACACACACACACATCATACACACACACACATCATACACACACTACACCATACACACACATCACACACACACATCATACACACACCATTCACACATACCACACACACACATCATACACACACATCATACACACTGTACCACACACAGAATACACACCACACATCATACACACACACACATCATACACACACATCATACACGCACACACATCATACACACACATCATAAACACACCATTCACACATACCACACACACATCATACACACACCACACCATACACACACATCACACACACTGTACCACACACACACATCATACACACACCATTCACACATACCACACACACACATCATACACACACCACACCATACACACACATCACACACACTGTACCACACACACACATCATACACACACCATTCACACATACCACACACACACATCATACACACACATCATACACACTGTACCACACACAGAATACACACCACACATCATACACACACACACATCATACACACACATCATACACACACACATCATACACACACATCATAAACACACCATTCACACATACCACACACACATCATACACACACATCATAAACACACCATTCACACATACCACACACACATCATACACACTGTACCACACACACACATCATACACACACATTATACACACACCATTCACACATACCACACACACACATCATACACACACATCATACACACCACACATCATAAACACACACACATCATACACACACATCATAAACACACACACATCATACACACACACACATCATACACACACATCATAAACACACCATTCACACATACCACACACACATCATACACACTGTAATACACACAGAATACACACCACACATCATACACACACACACATCATACACACACACACACATCATAAACACACCATTCACACATACCACACACACAAACACACACATCATACACACACCACACCATACACACTGTACCACACACCATACACACACGCCGCACATCATACACACATCATACACACTGTACTATACACACAATACACACACACACATCATACACACACCGTACACACACACACACATCATACACACATCATACATGCACACTGTACCACACACACACCATACACACACCATGCACACACACACATCATACACACATCATACATACACACTGTACCACACACACAATACACCACACACTGTACCATACACACCATACACATCATACACACACACACCATACACTGTACCACACACACACCATACACACTGTACCACACACACACCATACACACTGTACCACACACACACCATACACACTGTACCACAAACACACCATACACACTGTACCACACACACACCATACACACTGTACCACACACACACCATACACACTGTACCACACACACACCATACACACTGTACCACAAACACACCATACACACTGTACAACAAACACACCATACACACTGTACCACACACACACCATACACACTGTACCACACACACACCATACACACTGTACCACACACACACCATACACACTGTACCAAACACTGAGCAGCTGCATTACGGTGAATGTAAAGACATGCTTTAGACCCGTGTTTCCCAACCAGGGGTACAGGGACCCCTATGGGTACGTGATCACACTGCAGGGGGTACGTGGAGTTACATAATCATTTAAAGCAGCTTTATATATTTAGCCTTCAAAGACTAAAATAAACCTAAATCAGGACTAACCCAGAGAAAGATGCAACACTAAAGAAGGACAAAACAGGGACTAAACCAAGGACTAAAACAGGGCTAAACCAAGACTAAGCCCTGTCCAAACCAAGACTAAATCAGGTTCTGGGGTACACAAAACCAAAAAAGTTGGGAACCACTGGTTTAGCCCTGATTTAGCCCTGTCTTAGCCCTGGTTTAGACCTGGTTTAGCCCTGTCTTGGCCCTGGTTTATCCCTGGTTTAGCCCTGTCTTGGCCCTGGTTTATCCCTGGTTTAGCCCTGTCTTAGCCCTGGTTTAGACCTGATTTAGCCCTGTCTTGGCCCTGGTTTAGCCCTGGTTTAGCCCTGGTTTAGCCCTGGTTTAGACCTGGTTTAGACCTGGTTTAGCCCTGTCTTGGCCCTGGTTTATCCCTGGTTTAGCCCTGGTTTAGACAATAATTGACTTAGAACTGTTTTTACAGTCCTGGTGTTGGTCTAGTCCTGGTTTAGACCTTATTTATTCCTAGTTAGACCTGCCTTAGACCTGTTTTAAAACTGGTGTAGTCCTGGTTTAGCCCTGGTGCTGGTTTGCTCCTGGCTTAGATCTGATTTAATACTGGTTTATTCTTGGTTTATTCCTACTTAGATCTGGCTTAGATGTGTTTGTGTCGTGGTTTAGACCTGGTTTAGTCCTAGTTTTGCGCTGGATTAGCCCTTTGTCTAGACCTGGTTTGGTCCTAGTTAATCCTGGTTTAGTTCTGACTTAGACCTTTTTTAACCCTAAATTAGTCCTGGCTTAGTTCTGGTTTAAATCATGTTTAGTTCTAATTTAGTTTGGTTCTGGTTTAGTCCTGGCTTAGACCTTGTTTAGTCCTGGTTTAGTCCATTAAAGCTGGTACTTGTAAAGACACATTTTCCAAGGTGTGAACATTATCAGACTCTCTGCTTTTATTGGGTTATGAAATCGATAATAGTCCTAAATAAGTCATAATAATCAAAGCTTGTAATCTTTATTATACTATAGATGATTATACAATATGGTACTAAAGGTCACAGTTAGTCAAAAGAATGGAAACAGAAGTGTAGATAATAGTGAATATATCTGAACATATCTATAATATGTTTCTGAAGTACCAGCTTAGTAATAGTAACCCTAAAATACGGCCAGTGTGGCTGTGTACGAGCAGTGTCTTCCACAGCTGTTGCTACTGGGCCATACACAGACTTTTACAAATACTGAGGTCCATCACGTTAGCTTAAGACCTATTTAGTCCTGCTTTAGACCTAGTTTATTCATTCATTATTTAGTTCTTGTTTTAGTCCTGGTTTAGGCTTAGTTAGTTAGTTCTGGTTTAGACTTTATTTAGTCCTGATTTATATCTGGTTTAAAGCTGTTTTTTTTATACCTGGTTTAGTCCCATTTCGACATGGTTTTGTCCTGGTTTAGACCTGGTTTAGCCCTGGATTGAAGCTATTTTTAGACTTGTTTTAGACCTGGTTTAGTCCTGGTTTAGGCTTAGTTAGTTAGTTCTGGTTTAGACTTTATTTAGTCCTGATTTATATCTGGTTTAAAGCTGTTTTTTTATACCTGGTTTAGTCCCATTTCGACATGGTTTTGTCCTGGTTTAGACCTGGTTTAGCCCTGGATTAAAGCTATTTTTAGACTTGTTTTAGACCTGGTTTAGTCCTGGTTTAGTCCTGAATTAGTCGAAGTTTATAGCTATTTTTTAGTCTTGTTTTAGGCCCGGTTTAGTCCTGGTTTAGTGCTAGTTTAAAGATGATTTTTATACCTGGTTTAGTCCCATTTAGACCTGGTTTTGTCCTGTTTTAGACCTGGGTTAAAGCTGTTTTTTAGACTTGTTTTAGGCCTGGTTTAGTCCTGGTTTAAAGCTGTTTTTTATACCTGGTTTAGTCCCATTTAGACCTGGTTTTGTCCAGGTTTAGGCCTTGGTTTAGTCCTGAATTAGTCCAAGTTTATAGCTGTTTTTTTAGACTTGTTTTAGTCCCGTTTAGACCTGGTTTTGTCCTGGTTTAGACCTGGTTTAGTCCTGGTTTAAAGCTGTTTTTTATCTCTGGTTTAGTCCCATTTAGACCTGGTTTTGTCCTGGTTTAGTCCTGAATTAGTCCTGATTTATAGCTTTTAGACTGGTTTTAAACCTGGTATATACCTAGTTTATAGTTGTTTTTAGACTTGTTTTAGACCTGGTTTAGTCCCGGTTTAGTCCTGAATTAGTCGAAGCTTATAGCTGTTTTTTAGACTGGTTTTAGGCCTGGTTTAGTCCTGGTTTAGTGCTAGTTTAAAGATGATTTTTATACCTGGTTTAGTCCCATTTAGACCTGGTTTTGTTCTGTTTTAGACCTGGTTTAGTCCTGGGTTAAAGCTGTTTTTTAGACTTGTTTTAGGCCTTGGTTTAGTCCTGGTTTAAAGCTGTTTTTTATACCTGGTTTAGTCCCATTTAGACCTGGTTTTGTCCAGGTTTAGGCCTTGGTTTAGTCCTGGTTTAGTCCTGAATTAGTCCTGGTTTATAGCTTTTAGACTGGTTTTAGACCTGGTATATACCTGGTTTATAGTTGTTTTTCAGACTTGTTTAAGTCCTGGTTTATACCTGGTTTATTCCTGATTTAAAGCCGGTTTTTAGTCCTGGTTTGTCCATGTGGCTTTGTGAGTTTCTTTAGACTTTTTAAACTCCACATACTGAATTAATCATGACTTGTTTAAAATACTGTAGCTTCTGTGTCTTATACAGATGTACAGCTAACATTATAGAAACACTGAGGTCCGGACCTCTGTGACCTCTGTGGTGCGTCCGCCCGAGTCCTGGTCTCAGATCGCCAACTTTGTATCAGAGGTGACTTTAGACGTGCAACAATGAAAAGTATATAGATAAATATTTTTGTGCAGAGATGCAGTAGTGAATGTATTAAAGAGTAGGATGTTATGTTGATAGATAACTGTGTGTTTAGCCCAACGTGGATCATTAAGAAACCTTACTCCTTACAGCTGTAGCTAATCTTTACAGCTTCCCATAACGGTATGGCCTATTTTACAATCATGATTATTGAAGGGGTGGCTTCTGATTAAAGATTTGAAACAACCCAATAAAAAAGCAATATAATATAGAGCATAGGTGTTTGTGCTTGTGTAATAATCAGATTTTTTGATACCACTTCTTAAACGATACCTGGTTTTCGATACCGGTGCCTGAGGGATACTTTTTCTGATACCTATGGTGAGCTAATTCATCTTCTACAATCATAAAACACAAAAATATTCAATAAAAGACAGTTTCTGGAGCAAAATTCTTGTGCTGTAAGTTAAAACCAGTAGTTTGTATGATTTATTCTGTTTTATTTATTTGATTCATGTAAAGGAACATTAAAGGTCCCACTAGGAACTGAAACTTGGTATTGAATAAAAATATTTTTTTTCGATGCCAGTAGTATTGTAACTTCTCTTTCAATACCACAACGGTACCCAGTCCTAGTGATAATAAGAAGGGAACGTCCTAAATGGCTAATAACATGCTGTGTCTTTTACAGCTGTTGCTAATGATGCCTCTAATGTTTACACTAAAGCCTATGGTATACCTATACTATCACAGAGGTGGCTTCCATCTGACTTTAGTGCAACAGCTTGTTAAAGCTCGTGTTAAAGCTCGTGTCGTCCCCAGCCTTTGTCACTCTACACCAAAGATCACACAGAGCTCAGAGTGGGCAGTACCAAGTCCTCGGTCAGAGAGGTGTCATGGCCCAAACCCAGAGCTTTCATATCTTACATAACTATTACATGACTCTATAAATGATGTATTGTATTGTATTGGCTGGTTTCCATCTGTTGTTTTTGGTCTCTCTACACTCCAGGCTCCTCCACCACAGCCACAGGTGTAGCCCTCTGTGGCCCCCAGAACATGCCTCTGTGGCCCCCAGAACATGCCTCTGTGGCCCCCATACTCTGGGTAGAACATGCATCTGTGGCCCCCATACTCTGAGCAGAACAAACCTCTGTGGCCCCCAGAACATGCCTCTGTGGCCCCCATTCTCTGGGCAGAACAAACCTCTGTGGCCCCCATGAGCAGAACATGCATCTGTGGCCTCCATACTCTGGGCAGAATAAACCTCCGTGGCCCCCATGAGCAGAACATGCATCTGTGGCCTCCATACTCTGAGCAGAACAAACTTCTGTGGCCCCCAGAACATGCCTCTGTGGCCCCCATTCTCTGGGCAGAACATACCTCTGTGGCCCCCATACTCTGGGCAGAACAAACCTCTGTGGCCCCCGTACTCTGGGCAGAACAAACCTCTGTGGCCCCCATACTCTGGGCAGAACAGACCTCTGTGGCCCCCATACTCTGGGCAGAAAAAACCTTTGTGGCCCCTGTACTCTGGGCAGAACAAACCTCTGTGGCCCCCGTACTCTGGGAGAACACAAACACACGGCCTGCTCAGTGTCAGAGTCGTCTCTCTGAATGAGGCACAGGCCACACTGCCTTCAGAGGAAATGCTAGTGTTTGGAGCCACAGCGGTGTCCTGGTGCTGCTGCTAAGGCTGCTACAGCCCTGTCCGCTACACCGAGGGCCGTGCTGGACATAAGTGGCCCTTTACATTTATAGATGAGCCTAAATGTAAGGCACGGGGAGTGTGCGGCTAACGCTGCCTTCATCATTTGTCATTGAGAGCCGCGGGGGTCTGTTCACGGCAGACACAGATGTGGCACAGGCCTCAGCACTGACACAATTTCTGGAAGGCCAGTGCGCGTATGTTTCTATTAATAAACGCCTTGTCCAACAACAACAGGCGGGACGCGACCTACCGAGCAGCAGCAGTCGATGCGTCTGTTTGTACTCCCGCTTCAGCTCCTTCAGCGCCCTGTCAATGTTTTTACTGACTTTCTTCGCCTCCTTCTCGGCCTCCTTCTCCTCCACCAGTAATTTGTCCCAGTTTTTCTGCTTCTGGGCGCTAGTCTTTTGGAGCAGCTGTAAGCGGCGGCCGCGCTCCTTGCCCGTGCCCTTTCCGCTGCCTCCGCCGCCTCCGTTTTGGATCAGCACGCCGTCGGTGCCCGTGTCCGCGCGGCGGTGCTCCCCGGGGCGCAGCGCCGAGGTCTCTCCGCTCCCCGCGGTGTCCTCGGGGCGCGCTGCCCCGGCGCGGCTCGGTACCGCGGCGTCCGGCGGCTGCTCCGAGTCCGAGGTAGCGTTGGAGATAGAGCCGCTGAGGTCCCCGAAGAGCCGGGGACGCAGACTGTAGCACAGCCCCATGTTGAAACAATATGTCTGTGAATGGGATTCTCATAAATTAAAAGATCCAAAAATGCAGCGGCGCCACCAGCCCTAACGCGCCATCGTTACATTGGAGCTCCAGCGGTGCGGTTTAATCCCAGTTTGAGCCCGAAACGTGAATGAATTATGCTCCGACATTTGCTATATGTCATTTTGCATTTTCCCCAGTCAGCCTTCGCGTCGTAGTTAGTGGATCACCTGATCCTTTAGTGGACACTGCGGGTCCACCTTACCGTAAGTAACCGAAAACACAGGCTGTGAGAAACAGGCGCCTATCCGCTGCGCACGCACTCCACAATCTCACTGCACGCGCTTAGGTGCAATGCACGGCACGTCATGTTACTACAGTATGGCCATTTCGAGAATGCTGCTCGTGGTTATCATTCCTCACATTTCATTCCGCGGTGTCTGCGGCTGATATTCTACGTCTGAGGCTCGTCCTGTCATCGCCTCAGCCTCGGCTTCATTCAGAGGAGGATCACAGCAGCAGTGAACCACTTCAGGAACAGTTATGTCACGCGCTGCCATTACGCCGCTTTCATCACATCTGGAAACGAGCAATACAGCTGTAAAATAATGTTAGGTTTCATTTTTACATTCTGGTTTTATGAATCTTATCGTTATTTTTTTTTTGTAAATGCACCATGTAACCAAATAAAACACTTAAATGTCCCTCTGTTGCTCTCAGTGACACAGGCTGTTGTTTACGCACAGCCCTAACCCAAGTATTTTATTGGCATTGATTTATTCTACACTGCGGGCAATAAAATACCAATATCCAAACCCATAAAATGTATTGAAATCCAATACGTAAAGAGGCGCTCAGGACATGATGCAGAGCTTATACTGTGACAGAAGATGGCGCTGTTGTAAAACACATGGGTAAACTGAAATCATGTTCTATCACTCAATGTAAATAAGTCAATCTCCACTCTGCCTAGATAAGGACATACCTCTGTATAAGGCACAAGCTACAGCATAGTGCAGTCATGTTAATAATTTAAATGATCCTCTGTTTTGATATTTTAATATATTTTCTAAACAATAAAATATTCTGTAGAGTAAACAGCTGTCTGTACACTCACAGTCTGGAGAAGCAGACAGGAGCAATGATAGTGTTTCCCATTAAAGGTGCTGTGAGCAGTATTTTTTTTTAATATTTCATAAAAATTACCCACGTGTTCCAAGATATGATGTAAACATGTTTAAATCAATATTAGTTTTACTGATAACAATGGTAGAGTTGAGTTATTAACAATTAAAAATGTGTTTTACATTTTTGTTTACATTTTTTGTTTTTGTTCTAAACCTGCATTGCCAATTGTCCAATCAGAAGAGAGACTAAAGTGGCTTACTTCATATTTCTCAACCAGATCTCAATCAGTAATCAGCTGATGGACTCACCTCACCTCTTTTAACTGTTGAAGGGTGTTCCAAAGGCTCAATACTGGGCCCCTTACTTTTTACTTCTTATATATTAATAAAATTTCCCCCATCCCTCAAATGTACTGCCCATTTTTATGCCGATGACACAATTCTGTATTCAATTGCACCCACTGCAGACCAAGCCTTCTCTCAATTACAAACTGCTTTTAGACCTCCTTACCTAACCTCACCTGTAGAACCTACCGCCATTAAACAAACGAAGAAGAAGACGGGACTCACCTGTAAACCGGAAGTGGAGAGCATCTTTCTAACGGCGACCTCTGGGCTACTTGGTAAATAAATAAACTTAAAATTACGCTTTTTAGTGGTATAATACGACTTTATTTCCTATCTTTTACTTTTTAAATACTTAGCGAAATAGTTAGCTAATTTTGGTAAACATTAGCTAGCATCTGCTAACTAGTGCTAACCATGGATGTATTACCGTTATAGGTCTTATTATACATCCATGGTGCTAACTAACTTGGGTGAGGAAAATAGAAATAGTTGCTTGATTTCTGTGATGTGTTTAGTTGTTAAAAATAAAATAAAATAAGCCTAGCAGTTATTTCTTTGAGGTTTATATCTTGTACAAAATAATTTTAACTAAAATATCAACATAACAGTAGCCTCAAGGTCAACTGGCCTAACAGAAAATTAGCAAAGGAAATTTAATTCTGGTAAAATGAAACCTTAAAAAGTGAATTATTGTTTACACCAGTGGTTTTCATGCTGTGGTACAGTTCCCACTGGTGGCACTCAGGAGTGTTTTACAGTTCAAGTCCTGATTTAGTTTAATTTAGTGTTATTTGTAGTCTTGGCTTAACGTTACATCTTGTTTGGTCCTAGATTAGTTCTGGTTTAGTTCTAAATTTAGTCCTGTTGTAGTCTTGGTTTTTCACCTGGTTTAGTCCTGGTTTAGTTCTAAATTTAGTGCCATTTGTAGTCTAGGTTTACACCTGGTTTAGTCCTAGGTTAGTCCTGGTTTAGTCCTAGTTTATTTCTGGTTTAGACCAGATTTAGTCCTGGTTTAGTCTTAGTTTAATCCTAGATTCCTCCTGGTTTAGTCCTAGTATAGTCCTGGTTTAGTCCTAGTTTAGTTTTGGTATAGTCCTGGTGTAGACCTAAATTTTGGGCTAGATTAGTTCTGGTTTAGACCTGTTGTAGATCTGTTTTAATCCTTGTTTAGTCCCTGTTTTGTCCTTATCTATTTGTGCATTTTTCTGTTAACCCCTGTTCTGTCTCTTTGTTTAGACCTAGCTTAGTCCTGATTCTAGTTCTGATATTAAAGACGGTCCTTGGAAAACCAAAGCTTCCTTGGTGTGAAGATTCAGGGTTGTCCTCTCTCTGACTGGTGGCTTATGTCAATCACAGACTGAGAGTTCCTGTGAAACTGTGCCAAGGTCTTCTCAGTACAGGCCCAGTGAGAAAACCGTGTTAATTGGATGTGGATGTAAAAGGCAGCACTAAGTGAATGAATGACGTACACACACCTTTTCTACCAGTGGGAATTGTCTTTAGATTCACTTAATACTTAACCTCAGTGCAACTCCTGCTAGAATAAACAGGCATCACTATGGAAACAAATGTTATAACAAACTTTTACTCAGTATATTTCCTCACGTATATATGCACTACTACACTATTAGACTACACCTGTAATTAAAGGGGCTATATTCTGCTTTTATTCATCTTTTTAAACCAAACTTGGTGGCCCCTAAAACAGCAGCATGTTTTACAACCTTTAAAAACATTATCTGACTAAATGAAAGCGTTTGCAATAATTATTTTACTACTGCCATAAAGAGCAGTAGTAAATCAGAGTGTAGAGCTGTATGCTCTTTTGAACATAATTGTAGAAACAGAGCTTTTTACGTCATTAAGCTTTCAGCATTATACTGCAAAATGAAAAATGTCTGTGAGCAATCAGTGGAAACAGATCTGTACGCCCTTTTTTTGATAAATAATTGAGAGCAGACTGATGTAGAGGGCTTGTTGTTGATTGGTCAGTGCTTCCTGGAGTGGACGGAGGTTTGTGCAAGCGAGCGTTCTGAGGCTTCTGAAACTCAGCGCCAGAGAATACAGGATTACTCAAACAGGCGTGAATGAAACAAAACACAACTCCAGATATTTTTCTGATGAGGGAACAACATGATAACATGGGAGAATGAGAGGAAAAGTCAATTTTGCATAATATAGCCCCCTTAATCAGTGGTCTGCATTTACATTTAAGCCCCAACCAGACTGGAACTTACCTTGCACAGCAGCTCGATCGTCATGAAATTTGTGAGTTCACAAACTCACGAAATCCAGCTTGTCCTGCTTCCGCTGAGCCGTTAGGGCCCGGGCCAATGATGTGTCAGTATTGCCGTGAGTGGGCAGGTTTTAAGTTTGCTGACAGCAACAAGCACTTTTAGTGATACATGTTAACAGCATGGGGAAAAAAGTAAGGTATGCTACTCTACATTTACAGAAACAGCAAAAATCTTCTAAAAATGTCTTTATTTTGTTGTTTTACTGTCATAGTGGTTTGTCGTTTTGTCATGTCCCTTTACAAATGTTTTCAACAGGAGCCATTCTGGATTTATATAACGTTAGCAGCGTTATATCAGTCTGGCTTTTGCCAGGTTAGAGTGGCACTAAAACAAGAATTAAACTGGCAATAAATTAAAATGGGAGTTGAACAGCAGAAGACTTCTGTGTATCTACTAGATGAAGTGTGTGCATCAGGAGAGGTGCCTGTCTCACAGTTTGGGAAACAGTGAACTTGCTTGTTCCACAAACTTTAAGGCAGTGGCCCACATTTATCTTATCACAGTTATTATGCATGGGTGACTGGTTAAGTATCCCCCAACATACAGCAGATGACAAAACTCTGAAAACAGATACTGAGGTCAACCTCTCTGACTCCACTCAGCAGTCCACCTCCAGCCTTTCTCCTGGCTCACAGTCTTAGGCACAACTTAATCCAATTGCTCTGTGAACCGTCTCTAGGCTGATCCCTGGAGAGGAGGTGAGGCAGCGTCGGGGCATCAGATTCCACTCTCCTCCTCCTCCTCTTCCTCCACCAGCCCAGGTGAACACTTCCTCCACTTTGTCATTCATTCATTAGCGGTCTGCAAGTATAGGATGCTAAAGACCACGTGCTTTCTCTGTTTTTAGACTCATGCAATGCTTTTCTATGGGATAATAACTTACTGAAGGAAAGACAAGGCTGTGCAGGGAATATGAACCGCTACACTACATTCAAGCAGCTCGGAGATGGGACTTATGGCAGCGTGCTTCTGGGAAAATGCAACGAGACTGGAGAATTGGTGGCTATAAAGAAGTGAGAATTCATTCATTTATTTTTTGTTATTTTAGTTTTTTCTGTCTGTGTCTCAAGGGGGTTAAGCTGATTAAGACATGCAGCGAGACACCTTCCTGCTTTGAGTTCAAGACTTATTAAGTGTTGGCCTAAATAAGGACTGTCAATAAAACCTGATGCTCTTTTGTAAAGACGGTTTTTAGAAATTCATAATACTTCACAGTAAATATAAAAACTTTACAGTCGGCCCAGAGGCGTCTGAACATTCAGGTTTTATACAGAATCAGCTTTGGCCATAACCTTCCTGTCTATTTGTAAACAGAGTAGCAGTAGTAGTAGCTGTAGTAGTAGTAGTAGTAGCAGTAGTAGTAGCAGTAGTGGCAGTAGTAGTAGCAGTAGCAGTAAGGTAAGGTAAGGTAAGGTATACTTTATTGATCCCCTGTAGGGGAAATTCATTCTCTGCATTTGACCCATCCCTCAATGCCTGCTGGGGCAACCTGTCAGGAGCAGTGGGCAGTAGTAGTAGTAGTAGTAGTAGTAGTAGTAGCAGTCCTAGCAGTAGCAGTAGCAGTAGCAGTAGTAGTAGTAGTAGCAGCAGTAGCAGTAGTAGCAGTACTAGCAGTAGTAGTAGTCGTAGTAGCAGCAGTAGCAGTAGTAGTAGTAGTAGTAGCAGCAGTAGCAGTAGCAGTAGCAGTAGTAGTAGTAGTAGCAGTAGTAGTAGCAGTCCTAGCAGTAGCAGTAGCAGTAGTAGTAGTAGTAGCAGTAGTGGCAGTAGTAGTAGCAGTACTAGCAGTAGTAGTAGTCGTAGTAGCAGCAGTAGCAGTAGCAGTAGTAGTAGTAGTAGTAGTAGTAGTAGTAGTAGTAGTAGTAGTAGTAGCAGCAGCAGCAGCAGCAGTAGCAGTAGTAGTAGTCGTAGTAGTAGTAGTACTAGCAGTAGCAGTAGTAGTAGTCGTAGTAGCAGTAGTGGCAGTAGTAGTAGCAGCAGTAGTAGTAGTAGCAGTAGTAGTGGCAGTAGTAGCAGTAGTAGTAGTAGTAGCAGTAGTAGTAGTCGTAGTAGCAGCAGCAGCAGTAGCAGTAGTAGTAGTACTAGCAGTAGTAGTAGCAGTAGTAGTAGTAGCAGTAGCAGTAGCAGTAGTAGTAGTAGTAGCAGTAGTAGTAGCAGTAGCAGTAGTAGTAGTAGCAGTAGCAGTAGCAGTAGTAGTAGTAGTAGTAGCAGTAGTAGTAGCAGTAGCAGTAGTAGTAGTAGCAGCAGTAGTAGTAGCAGAAGCAGTAGTAGTAGCAGTAGTAGCAGTAGCAGTAGCAGTAGCAGTAGTAGTAAAGTAAAAATACTGTTACTTCAAAAATAATATTACTCAAGTAGAAGTAAAACTACCCAACAAAAAATGTACTTCAGTAAAAGTAAAAAAAAGTATTGATTAATGTACTTAAAAAGTATTAATTAATGTACTTAATTAAAAAAGTACATTTGAATGTTTTTGCAAATTCTTCTTTTTCTACTTTTACTTCCCTAGACAATTTAAAGTTTTACTCAAATAAAATAAAAATAAAATCATCCAAAAAGTAAAAGTATGTTCTACAAAATGTACTCAGAAAGGACTTTTTTTTAATTTTTAATTTACTTAGGTAATTTACTTGAGCAAAAGTATCTTGTTACTGTTCACCACTGGTAGTAACAGCAGTAGCAGTAAGCAGTAGTAGTAGTAAAACCTGCTCCTTGTGGCAGTACTACATGATATTTGTAGCCTTTACTTGTGCACAGGTGGACTCTTCAGGCTCCAGAAGACTGAAGAGCACATGAATAGTGAATGAGTGAATAGTGAATGAGTGAATGTGGTGCAGGGCTCCAGCTGCAGGTCCTGTGTAAACGTAAGGTTAGAGTGTAAGCTGAGCCCAGTGCCCACAGTGAAAGTTCTCCTCACAGAGCTACAGCCCCACACAGAGAGCGGCCAGAGTGACGTTTAAGTACCGCAGCCTTAATTAAAAGAGTCTGATTGAAGTCTGATGATAAGTGCAACGGTACTCACTGTCCCGGGTAGAATAACCTACAAATGTACACAGGGCTGTCCCATTGACCTACACAGGACAACCTCAAGGTCTTAAAAGTATTAAAAAGGTATTAAATCTGATCTTGTCCTTAAAAGTATTAAATATTATGAGTAAGTATTACATTTTGTTCATCTAGGTCTTAAAATCTGTCTAAACATTATGTTTATATCACAAAAAAGTAGAGTCACCGCAATAACAAAATATATTTATTGAAGAAATGTTATCAATGAAATGCATGATTCATTTAGTCATAATTTTTTAATGTAGCACTGGAGTTCTTTCATCTGTGTTAGGCTTTTAAAATAAAACCCTTGAGTTTCAGAGTAGTACGGAAAATTCCTTAGAGTAAAATTCCTACAGATTATTGTTCTGTTGTTGATGATGCTGGCATTAAATATCACTCCAAGTGGCGTTAAAAAGTCTTAAAAAACAGTCTTCAATTTCATGAGACAAAACCTGGAGCTACCCTGCTACAGTAATTTTGCAAAAATATAGTTAAACAAGGCCTCTTTTGATGGCTAATAATTTTGAAAGGTGAAGAATGTCTGTCAAATGGAAGACCAGAGTAGTAGTAGTTGCTGTACAGATGTTGTCGTTGGTGAGACAGCAGTAACGGTTTACTAAATAGATAGATCAGAGTCAGATTTTCCAGACTGAGATGGGAACAGAGGAGCTATACATACGTACTGTACATCAGAAGTGTATTCATTGCTGTATTTATTCAACAGGATGAAGAGGAAGTTTTATTCTTGGGACGAGTGCTTGAATCTAAGAGAGGTGAAGGTAAGAAGTGTTTCGTAAAGGTCCATATTCTGCTCTTTTCAGTCTTTCTGAAACAGTGTATAATGTATTTGTGGAAGACCTCTTCTGTTGGGGAGCTGTGACTGTGACTTTGCAGAGAACGCTTGGATTAGGTGTCTGTCGCCCCCTGCTGACAACGGTGGGGACGGGACAGAGCATAAAATGGATAATTACATGGCTATTAGCAACATGAGGCTAACAGATAAATGAGCTGACTGCTTTGTAGTGACTGAGGTTTAAGGCTGAAATGATCAGAATGAGTCCAGTGACGGTGTCTGGGCTTTAGAAACGCGCAGGAGCACTTCCTGGTTTCACGTGTCTATGTAGAGTTGTGAGACCGAGCATTTTCAGCTCTGGAGAAGGGCAGCGCCTCAGCATACAGGATTACTCAAACATGTGAATGAGACAAAATACTACTCCAGGTCTGTTTTTGAGAAGGAGACAACATTATAACAGCTCAAAAAAGAGACCTTTAAACTTCTATAAAAGCAAGATTAAAGTGAAATCCTGCTTTACTCTTCTATTTTAGAGCTGTGTGATGTTTTGTTTTTAATTCTGTGAACAGAGTGCCGCTGTATGGGTCAGTGTTAGAGCTGCAGCGTGTACACAGGGCAACAACAGCCTGCCTCAGCATTGTGGGTTGGAGTCCGGACTCTGACAGTTTGCCAAATGTCCCTCCCCGCTCTCTCTCCAATTTCCTACTATACTCTGTCCTGTCCAATAAACCCTAAAAATGGCCAAAATATCTTAAAAAAATGTATAAAAATGTGTGAACAGTGATTCGCTGACACCACAGAAATGTCCAACTAATGCACAAAAAGTAACTGCAAGAAAAGGATATTTGGTTTGGAAAGATTTGGTAATTTATAAAGCAGTATTTTTTTATTCTAAGTATTATTTTCCTGTTGCAGTCCCTGAAGAAGCTGAGCCACCCCAATGTGGTCAAACTGAAGGAGGTGATCAGAGAAAATGACCAGCTCTACTTTGTGTTCGAGTACATGAAGGAAAACCTGTACCAGCTCATGAAGGAACGGTGTGTTGACAGACAATTTACACAAATTAATATAAACTCATAATGAAAACCATTACAGCAGAGGTGGAAAGAAAATGAATGAGATACATTGACTTATGTAACCTTTTTAAAGGGGCTATATTATTTATTTTTTAAGCAATCTTGGTTGTGTCTAGAACAGCAGCATGTTTTACAGCCTTTATAAACATTATGTGACTAAAAGAAAACGTTTTACTCTACTGGTGCCATAAAGAAACAGGTGAAGAGATCTTTTGAATACAATAATTTCCTTAAGCTTTTTGTATGATGCCATTTTACTGCAAAATGAAAAATATTTGTGAGGAATCAGTGGAAACAGAGCTGTACAATGTTTTTTGGATAAATGAATGAGAGCAGATGGATGTAGAGGGCTTGTTGTTGATTGGTCAGTGCTTCCTGGAGTGGGCGGGGCATTGTGAAACCAAGCGTTCTGACGTCTCAGAAACTCAGCGCCAGAGAATACAGGATTACTCAAACAGGCGTGAATGAAACAGAACACAACTCTGTTTTAGATGAGGGAATAAGTCAAACTAATAGTGCTAATAGCAGGAGTAGTATTAGTGATAGCAGAAGTTAGTTTTAGTAGTAACAACAACACTAACAGTGGTAATAGTAGAAGTAGTAGAAGAAGTAGCAGTAGTAGTAACAGTGAGCACGTACTACTTTACTCAATGCTTTTTTCATTTTTACTTATATTAGTTTTTAGTTGTACCTCTGTATATACTCTTGTTAGCAGCAGCCTACACTCATACAATGCTCTCCTTTCTGGGTCTTTCAAAAATACTGCACAATGCTATATAAATGAACTTTTTATTTTACAGAAACAAGCTGTTCCCCGAGTCAGTCGTCAGAAACATGACATTTCAGATTATTCAGGGACTGTCCTTTATTCACAGGAATGGTAGGTGGCGCTGGTGAGGTCTCTAAGTTCACTTAAAAATAAGACTTTCCTTACTCTGGCTTTTCTACAACCAGCGCCTTGTGAAAAACTGTTTTGTAAAAATCTACCACAAAATTCTGTTTGGAAAATAAAAGTGTAAGAAATCAACAGCTTTCTAACTGTTAGGATGTTGTTTTTTGTTCTTAGAAGATGAGAGTGGTGCCAAAAAACAACAACATTCCCACTGAAACAAGGCATGGCTGTAGTGCTTTACTTATTCTTCCATTTTCTTTTTTATTTCCTTCTGTCTTTTTCTCCTGTGCTGCTGCAGAGAGGAAAAGATGTTTTCTGAACACGAGATCAGAAATATTCTGTTTCAGGTGTTGACTGCTTTGGCTTTTGTGCACAAACACGGTAAGGCTCTTCCTCTCCTCTGTTTCCTTTCATTTAACCCTCTGGTACTGTTGCGCTCGGTTTACTCGCTTTTCATGTTTCGTATTTTGATATTTTGGCTGAGTTCATGCAAACGGCATGATTTTTGGTGAGATGGTGTCTTTTTATGCGATATTGTTATTTCAGAAAGTAAAAGCTGTATACAAAAATAATCACATTAAGTGCGTAAAATGTGCAGTATATTTTGTTGCTATAAAAAAAATAAAAATTCTAGATTCATTGACCTATTCTTGTTCTCCGACATCTGCGCTAACTATTGCTATTATATTGACTATTGATTATTTTTTAATGGAAGTATTAAAATGCTTACTTCCTATTCTATATTTTCAGGTTACTTTCACCGTGACATGAAACCAGAAAACCTGCTGTGTATGGGCCCAGAGTTGGTCAAAATTGCAGACTTCGGATTGGCCCGAGAGATACGCTCCCAGCCTCCTTACACTGACTACGTCTCCACGAGATGGTAAGATCTGTCTGTGCAGAGCTAAGCTTCCTACTTTAGCACTGCATTAGCTTATACAGTATTTCTGTACCACTGACTTATGTATTTTGTATTTGCGTCTGACTGTCCCATGCTGTGATTTTAGGTATCGAGCCCCTGAAATCCTGCTCAGATCCACCTCCTACAGCTCGCCCATCGATATCTGGGCCGTTGGATGTATCATGGCTGAACTCTACACACTCAGACCTCTGTTCCCAGGAAACAGTGAAGTGGACGAAATCTTCAAAATCTGTCAGGTGCTGGGGACTCTGAAAAAGGTGGGTTACTTTTAAGCAGGGCTTGACGAGTTTAAATCAAGTTTAAAATGTTACTTTTACATGTTTTTAATGTTTCCACTGCAGGTTAATGGAGTAACATTTTTAACAGATGAAAGGAAACAACATTCTTGCAAATTAGGCTTTATGTATTCATATCATATCTGCACACATTTCAAAATTTAATAGAGCCAGGTTTAAAATTCTTGGTTCATTTAGTGACATATTAGATAAAAGAATTATGGATATTTTATTTTGTCTTTCAGTAAACACAATACTGTTAATAGCCTTTAAAAAAATCTAATTTTGCCTTGTTTTTGGGAATAAAAACAATAAATGAGACTTGAATGATATATCAACAAATTCCTCCCTTATATTTAAGTAAAACTAAAAAGATGTGGTGCTTGAGGAGGAAATGTCTGACTTGGAGTAGAGGTAGTAGTAGTAGTAGTAGTAGTAGTAGTAGTAGTCGTAATAGTAGAGATATCTGAGTGAGAGAAAAACTATTTTGCAACAGCCTTTGAAGTTAATGTTTCAGATAGAAATCTATAAACACAGTATGACTAAATGTAATGAAATAAACACCTTAATGTGTAGATTGGGACTTTTTTTTCATTTCAGTGTGAAAGGTTTTACTTGTCGTGTCTCGCCTTAAGGCTCTGTAAATGAGTAGTCAGTTTTTTTTTACTTCAATAGTGATGAGAAACATGCAGTGATGAAATTAGGGGGGACATTTTGAAGCATAGGAAAAGAACTTTAAAGTCAGGTTTCTCAGTAATTCACCCTGTTCCTCTATGTGCCATTATAAACTTAAATAGTTAAAAGCAGAGTCTAGTTTTTGGCCTTTTAGGAGACATGTAGTGGTGAAATACCCTCATTTTAGAGAATGTGGACTGCTACGGTAGCCCTTCAGGGACATGTTGTTGCCTATGAACTAAACTGGTGTAAATTGGTCCAATGGTGATTTCACTTTAAACATTCAAAGCCCTCCTCTTTGGTCTCATCATTTCAGTCGGACTGGCTGGAGGGCTATAACCTTGCCTCCGCCATGAATTTCCGCTTCCCTAAATGTGTCCCGACGAGCCTCCGTAGTCTGGTCCCGAACGCCAGCGAAGAGGCCGCTGCTCTGATGCGGGACCTGCTGCAGTGGGACCCCGAGAAGAGACCCAGTGCTGCTCAGGTAACCTACACCAAAATATACAGCTAAACACTTAAAAAAGTAATCAAATGACAAAGGATGATTTAAAATACTCTCTTCCACATTATCCTTAAGAGCCATGTTTATTTAAATTTTAACTGAGGATAATTTCTATGAATAAAAAAAAAACAACTGAAGATACAATATTTTACTGAAATACTACTATTATTATATAATAATATTATTACCTTGTCACAAAAAGCTCTACATTATTTGATTTCATGTCTCTTATTCTTCTGTATCAATTTAATTTAGGCCACCTGTTGGTTGAGGGGTTTAAAGCAGGGTTCTCAAACTTTTTGGGCCCACGGACCCCTTACAGGAGAGAAAAAATCCCAAGGATCCTCCCCTGGCGTCCTTAGCCTTCAATCAACGTGACTTACGCGGGATGTCACAATCATTTCAGGAGCTTTAAACGTCTTAAAACCAAATATAAGTGAGAATAATTCGCTCAGAATGTTTCATTGCTTTAGTGATTCCTATAACATTTAAGAATGTTTAAAATGATATACTATAACAAATTACTCATAATAAATTATTATCAATTAATTTTATTATGGGCCAGGGACCCCAGTTTGAGAATGGTGGGTTTAAAGGTCCCATATTCAGCTTTTTTCAGGCTTTTTGAAATAGTTTTAGTATTTCTCATTTAAAATAATGTATTTGTGGAAAACGTCTTCTTTCTTCTTCTCTTCTCTACTTTGACTTTGCGGAGAAAGCTTGGATTACGTGTCTGTCGCCCCCTGCTGGCAACGGTGGGGACTGGACAGAGCATAAAATGGTTATTTAGCACAGCTATTAGCAACATGAGGCTAACAGATAGATAAAGGAGCTGACTGCTTTGTAGTGATGGAGGTTTAGGCTGAAATGATCAGAATGAGTCAGATGATGGTGTATGGGCTTTAGAAACATGCAGGAGCATTTCCTGGTTTCATGTGTCTATGCAGAACTGTGAGACCGAGCGTTTTCAGCTCTGGAGAAGGGCAGTGCCTCAGCATACAGGATTACTCAAACAGAATACTACTGCAGGTCTGTTTTTGAGGAGGAGACAACGTTATAACATGGTTAGAAGCTCAAAAAAGTCAATGTAGCAGAACGGGACCTTTAGGTCTTTTCATTGTCAGTTTAATTGACAATAGGGCAAAACTTTTGTTCAGTATCATAATCGTGTTTTAAGGGGTCACATGACTAAAGTCTGACAAGACCACATTATACTTTGAAATAAAGGTCAGAGGCACAAATATCATATTGCCTTTGCACAACAATTAGCACAAAATACATCTCAGTTCAACTGTGTTCCATCACACCATTAAAACATTCAGTCTTTTAGAAATAATACAGAATATAAAAGCCTTTCTAAAAGTCTTCCACCTCTGTTGCAGGCTCTCAGATACCCGTACTTCCACGTCGGCGTCTCGAACGTTAAAGTCCAGTCGAAGTTGTTGGAGGAGTGTGTGCAGCTGAAGCCTCTGTCTCTGTGTAAGACCGACCCAGGACACTCTTACGGACAGATCAAACATCACTCAGAGACACAGCTGGACAGCCCTGCTCCTCCTCCTGCTCCTCCTCCTGCACCTCCTCCTGCACCTCCTCCTGCTCCTCTCCAGTCTCTGCAGCAGATACAGCTGCCTCAGGAAACACACGAGCCAGAGTTGAACAGTGACGCGTCAGAGGAGCCGCTGAGTCTGGTGAAGAACAGGCAACAGGTGAGCAAACATATTGTTTATACCAGTGTTTCCCATGCTTTTTGGTTTTGTGTACTAATTTAGTTCTGATTTGGACCCAGCTAAGTCCTAATTATGACCTGGCTTAGTTCTGGTTTAGTCTAGGTTTAGTCCTGGTTTAGTCTTAGTTTAGTTCTGGTTTTAAGCATGGTTTAGTCCTAGTTTAGTCTAAGTTTAGTCTTAGTTTAGTTCTGGTTTCAGGCATAGTTTAGTCCTAGTTTAGTCTTAGTTTAGTTCTGGTTTTAGGCATGGTTTAGTCCTGGTTTAGTCTTAGTTTAGACCTGGTTTAGTCCTTGGTTTGTCCTTCTATAGTGTCACATCCCTCGCTATAGTCCTAGGTTCGTCTTTGAAAACCAAGAGCCTTTTAATGACCGAGACCAAGGCAAACCGAGACCAGGTCGAGACCAAAGCCTTGTGAACTAAACACAAAATCTATCTTTTTGGAAAATAGTCTTGAGTGTATTGACTATGGTTTGAATACACACATGCACGCTGGATTAAGCCAGGTCTAAACCAAGGGGTAAAATTAGGATTACCACAGAAAAATGCAAGGGAACAGGGACTATATCAGGCCTTAACCCAGACTAAACTAGAACAAATCCAGGACCAACAAAAATGTGCCTTAACCAGGTCCAAGCTTTGGTCTAAACTTTAAAATAAAGCTACAAAGAGAGCAGGACTAAAACCAGAATAAAACTGTATCAAAATGAAACTAAATCAGGCCTTAGGCTGCAAAAGACTCCTGAAGAACCTTTACCTCTGAAGTAATAGATCCCTGGTTCTGGAGTCCAGCTCTGGGCTTTATATGTTTACCTTTGTGTCTTGTTTTCTTTTATAGCCCACCAAAGCAGCCGAGAACAGCGCCCCCGGTGCCCGAACGGGACGACGGCGATGGGGTCAGACCTCTTTTAAATCTGTAGACAGCTTCGACGACACGGAGGACACAGAGGCTGGCGTTTCCATCTCCAAAAAACCCACGATGAACTCTCTGAGGAACAGGACTCTGGACAGACAGTAAGATAAAAAAGTGGCCTATATCCTGGAGCATTATTCCTTACACCCTCATTTTAAAAAGTGACTTGTTACTGTTCAGAGACAAAAGTGTCCCTGACTACAAAACATCATAAAAATACATAAAAAACATCAACATCATCATAAAACATCATTAATCAACCTCAAAAAACATCATAAAAATAGTATACATTCATGTTTTTTTTACTCTGTGTGCATAACGGTCAGGGCACATGTTGATTAAAGGATTTATGTGAAAAAAGTAGAAAAAAATGTTTATGTTTTGTGACAGGGACACTTTTGCCTCTGAACAGTAACAACGTAACTCTTTGTTGCTTTTGTTGTCTAAATCAGTGTTGCTGGTAATCTTTGACCGACTCAAGAATGTAATAACCCCCCTAGAAAAATCCACTTTGCATCAAGAATATTGTAGGGATGCAACTAATGATTATTTTGATAATCGATTAGTCTGTTAATTATTGTTTTGATTACTCGATTAATCAGATGGTGAAGCATGAGTGGTGAAAAACTTGAGGTGTTTTACAGTTCCAGTTAAAATTTGTGAAAATTATATTAAAAAATGACTTAATTTTTGCCAAATTTGAACAAGACGAAGCTACAGCTGTCACCTGAGAACATTTGGATAGAGCACATACAAATACAAGATATTTTTACTCAAAAACTCAGTGATAACCCTCCTCTCTCAGCACATGGCATGTTTCAGAGTCTGTGAATACCACAGCTAACGATTAAACCATTATTAAATTAGTTGACAAAAATTGATTATAATCAATTAATTCGATTAGTTGTTGCAGCCCTAGAATATTGAAAATATTTCATTGTGGATGCTATTACATACACTGGCATAAAAAACATAACAAATTCTGAAAATATCAAAATATTTGGTATTTATGATCAGGGCAGAAGTTGATTAAAAGAGCTATGAAAAAAAAAGTAGATGATGTTGATGATGTTTTGTGACAAGGACACTTTTGTCTCTGAACAGCAGCAGTGTCAGATTTAATCAGAGAGAGTAAACATGAAGTAATATTAGATTTGGTTTAGAAAATCAATATTAGTGATAAAATACACACCTGAGACACAGAGAAGAGAAAAGATCCACTGCAAAGTTATCAACAAAATACAACTTGAGAAAGACACTTTTGTCCTCACTGGGGCGCAAGGGTTAATGCTAAAAATGATAACAGTTTGTCTTTTTGTATTTGTCTTTTTGTATTTGTAGGAACTCTTCAGTCAAACCTCAGAATAAGCCTGGAGCGAACAAAGAGTCGGCCAAGCAGCACTACCTCCGGCAGTCCAGATACTTACCTGGTGAGCAGAAATACGCTCAAACTCACTTATTTAAAACTGTTTTAAATGTCTTTATAATTTAATTTCAGGTGTGAATCCAAAAAGCAGCACCTCCACAGACAAACAGCGAGGCAGCAGGGACCAGTGTGGAAACTCCAGTTTAACTAAAGCCAAGGGACCAGAGTCTGATCTGAGTAAAGGTGAGGTACAGGTAACACGAGACCTGCCTGGGCATGAGTGTTTCCAGACGACTGAAGGGGACAAGGGCATATTGTTTACCACTGTAAAGCAATAGTACAACAAAACATTAGCATATTCATTATATCAAGCTGTCTGCACATCTCTGACTCACTCACACACAAATGGTTCAACAACAAAGTGAGACATTTTCATCATAAATATGTGATATACAGCCTGCGTTCTGGAAATGTTGGGATGTTTTTTAAATTTGAATTAAATTAAAACTAAATATCAAATGAGCCAATATTTTATTCACAGTAGAACATTTTGCTACAGGTCTCAGTTGGGACAGGGGCAGGTTTGAAGACGTCTGGGCATCGAGGTTATGAGTTTCTGAAGTTTTGGTGTTGGAATTTAGCCCCATTCTTGCCTGATATAGGTTTGCAGCTGCTGAAGAATCATGGTCTTAGACATATTTTTCCTTTAATGATGCTCCAAACGTTGTCTGTAGGTGACAGAACTGGACTGAGTCCACCCCAGCACTGGACTCTTCTACAACACAGCCTGCTGAAATACACAAGGCCTTCCCTGAAACAGGCGTGATCCAGACCTTCCAGCTTCATAGTTTCTTCCTAAACACACAGTGGCCCGTCCCGTCTGCACTTATGCCCCCTAACCCTCAGATCAGTTACCTTCAGTAGTTTCTAGATCTTCTCCCAGCTGAGTCTTTTGAACATTTCTTGCTTTTTCAGCCATTTGTTGCCCCTGTCCCAACTATTTTGAGACCTGCAGGCTTCAAATTTGAAATGAGCTCATTTTGTGATAAAAGTGTAAAATTTCTCTAAAATTTCTTTAGACCTTTTAGAGATAGTATTTATTTATTATTTTTAAATGTTCTATGAAGGGGCTAACTGTGACCAGTATAACTTCAAAGTACTATGTTATAATTAACTTTTTCCATTTCAGATTCCTTCATTAGCCTGAACTCTGGGATTTACACTTCACCTTTTCCTAAAAGTGACAGAGCAGTGAGACAGAGGAGCAGCCTGGCACCGACAGGAGCTGCGTCTGCCAGTGAGTTCTTATAACAACTGTTGTTTAACACAAACAAACATCTGTGATACTAAATACTGAGATTTATCTGAGACTGATGTACGTTCCTTAAACACTTTCCCTGAGGAACATGAAGGATGAACAATATGACAAAAAACACTCAAATAAAATGTTGGATAAGACAGACGAAGAAAAAAAAATATTGCGGCAACAGAGCAGTGGTATTATCAACTTAGAGGTTCTCAAGCTGTGGGACAGGTACCACTGGTGGTACTCACGAGTCTTTAGCAGTTTATAGGCTTAGTTAAGTACTGATTTAGTCCTGCGCTAATCCTGGTTCAGACCTGGGTTAGACCTGGGTTAGACCTGGGTTAGACCTGATTTAGTCCTGGGTTAGTCCTGGTTTAGACCTGGTTTAGACCTGATTTAGACCTGGGTTAGTCCTGGTTTAGACCTGGGTTAGACCTGGGTTAGACCTGATTTAGACCTGATTTAGTCCTGGGTTAGTCCTGGTTTAGACCTGGTTTAGACCTGATTTAGACCTGGGTTAGTCCTGGTTTAGACCTGGGTTAGACCTGATTTAGACCTGGGTTAGTCCTGGTTTAGACCTGGGTTAGACCTGATTTAGACCTGGGTTAGACCTGATTTAGACCTGGGTTAGTCCTGGTTTAGACCTGGTTTAGACCTGGGTTAGACCTGATTTAGTCCTGGCTTAGACCTGGGTTAGACCTGGGTTAGACCTGATTTAGTCCTGGCTTAGACCTGGGTTAGACCTGATTTAGACCTGGGTTAGACCTGATTTAGACCTGGGTTAGTCCTGGTTTAGACCTGGTTTAGACCTGGTTTAGTCCTGGTTTAGACCTGGTTTAGTCCTGGTTTAGTCCTGGCTTAGTCCTGGTTTAGACCTGGTTTAGTCCTGGTTTAGACCTGGGTTAGACCTGGTTTAGACCTGATTTAGTCCTGGTTTAGACCTGGGTTAGACCTGGTTTAGACCTGGTTTAGTCCTGGTTTAGACCTGGGTTAGTCCTGGTTTAGACCTGGTTTAGACCTGGTTTAGTCCTGGTTTAGACCTGGGTTAGTCCTGGTTTAGACCTGGTTTAGACCTGGTTTAGACCTGGTTTAGACCTGGGTTAGTCCTGGTTTAGACCTGGGTTAGTCCTGGTTTAGACCTGGTTTAGACCTGGTTTAGACCTGGTTTAGTCCTGGTTTAGACCTGGTTTAGTCCTGGCTTAGTCCTGGTTTAGTCCTGGCTTAGTCCTGGTTTAGACCTGGTTTAGACCTGGTTTAGACCTGGTTTAGACCTGGTTTAGACCTGATTTAGTCCTGGTTTAGACCTGGGTTAGTCCTGGTTTAGTCCTGGTTTAGACCTGGTTTAGACCTGGGTTAGTCCTGGTTTAGACCTGGGTTAGTCCTGGTTTAGACCTGGTTTAGACCTGGTTTAGACCTGGTTTAGTCCTGGTTTAGACCTGGGTTAGTCCTGGTTTAGTCCTGGTTTAGACCTGATTTAGTCCTGGTTTAGACCTGGGTTAGTCCTGGTTTAGACCTGATTTAGTCCTGGTTTAGTCCTGGTGGTTTAGACCTGATTTAGTCCTGGTTTAGACCTGGGTTAGTCCTGGTTTAGACCTGATTTAGTCCTGGTTTAGACCTGGGTTAGTCCTGGTTTAGACCTGATTTAGTCCTGGTTTAGTCCTGGTGGTTTAGACCTGATTTAGTCCTGGTTTAGACCTGGGTTAGTCCTGGTTTAGACCTGGTTTAGACCTGGTTTAGACCTGGGTTAGTCCTGGTTTAGACCTGATTTAGTCCTGGTTTAGACCTGGGTTAGTCCTGGTTTAGGACTGCTCATTATATTCCACTAAAACGGTTCTCGTAAAGCCAAATATTTTCTGAGTTGGTACTTGGTGTAAACAGTTTCTAATTAATAATAATTTTAGTATTTTTATTTACTTACATTTCCTTCACTTTAAGTTATTTAAGGTATTTAAGCTTTAGGCTTTTTCTGCCTCTAAGTATTTCAGTGTAGTCCCGAGCTTGTAATGGTAGAACAGTGCCCCCTGGTGTTGACAGTGGCTTAATAATTTCCTCTGTGGTTGTTGTAGTTGACCTGTCTGCTGCTGCTGACTGGAAAATTACCTCGAAAGCCAAAACATCCAAGAGCAGAGACACTTCACACAAGCTGCTGATCTCAAACGACGGTAAACTTACATTAATCCACATTTTTAATATTATTTTTTACCATGTTTACACTCTTTTCTCTTCTTTTTCACCAGAAGAAAACATCTGGAGGAACAAACTCTTCACCACTGAAATCTCCAAATCTAACTCTGTCCTGAGCAGCAGTACCTCAGGCCGTAACTCAAACCCCCCTCCTCCTCCTCCTCCTCCTCCGGTGCACGGACGGGTCGACTGGACGGCCAAATATGGAGGTTACCGGTAACTCCAGCAAAGACTCATGGGAAAAAGAAAAAAAAAAAAAACACAGTTACTGCACTTTTGCCAAGAATGAAAGAGGAGACGTGTTGGATGAGCACGGAGCATGATTCCCTCAGGACTTTAGAGATGTTCCCATGTTCTGCTCCGTGTGGAGTCAGGACATGTCAGCATTTTATAAACAACAGCGACAGTTTAATAAAGTACATGTTTTATAATGGACTTTAAAGATGCACTGTGTAAAATACAGGACACAGCAGTCAAGTAGGTGTTCAGTAGTAAATAAATACATTAAAATAACACTCATTTAGCTCAGAAACATAAAAAGTGACTGAACCCAGAGGAAGGAGCTGCTACTGTGTGTTTCTGTCACTACAGGTGCCCAGAGAGGACAAACTGAGCACTGCTCCAGGAGAAGCACACTCATGGTTTAAGCACTGATTTGTATTAAAAGTTAAGGACATCTGTGATCTACAACCAACATTCTCAACTGGTGGGTCCGGACCCCAAAGTGGGCTGTGGGCAGGGCTGAAACTACGATTATTTTGATGATTATTGAGTAACCCTCTGGTTCCCTTCTAAAATAATCACCTTCATGCTGTTAAAAGCAACAAATGTGCAGTTCATTTACTTCAGATTCTTTTAATATTCTACTTTCATTGATCTATTTTTCATCATCTACCTCTGACCTCACTATTGATACCAAATATTTTTATATTTGTAAAGATTTAAGCCCTTTAGGCCCCAGGTTTTTAAGACGACGCCGTCCCATCTTCAGACGACAGAAACATCATTAGATCATATTTCATCCTGTTTCATCTGCAGACCTGGGGTTTAAATCTTTACAAATATATGAAGAGTTGGTATCAGTGGTTGGCACAGATGTAGTTGATTCTAATGAGCTCAATCAAAGCAGAATATAATCATTTTTTTTACTACAAAATGAGCAGCCTGAACATGAGAATTTGACAAAAATCAGTGACGCTGCTGTTTGTTGACCTGCCCCAGGCTCTAATAATTCATCACAAAACAATCTACTCTGCATTTATTTAGTAAAAAAAAATACAATTTCTGTTTTCTTTTTCACCTAACAGCAGTAAATATTTGGTATCAATAGTTAGCACAGATGTGGAAGAACAAGAATAGATCAATGAAAGTAGAACAAAAAAGAATGTATAACATTATTTATTGCAAAATAATTTATTGCACATTTTACGCACTTAACAGTGTTCTTGTGTATTGTTTATTTTCTGTAGAAGCTGAGCTGGAAATAACAAAATCACATACTCAAAATGATCAAAAACAAAACTGAAGAGCGAGTAAAATGCACACAACAGTACCAGAGTTAAATAAATAAGAGAACATGCAAACTCCACACAGAAAGGCCCCACACAGTGCTGGGATTTGAACCCCAGACCTTCTTGCTGAGAGATGACAGCTGTAAGGTCTGAGGAATAAAAACCTCGCAATCCTTTAACGCCCGCAGCTGATTCAGAGCAAATACATTTTACATAAAACACAAAACACAGAAAAAAGAAATAAACTGCTCACCCAACATCTGTCCCAACAAGAAGAGGAATGCAGTCAGTTTTGTATTTGAGATTTTTAGCAAGTTCAGTTCAGTATCACTGGATTAAAGTCATTATAAAAAGTATAAACAGACAGCAGGCTTCTATCAAGACTGGTGTGGCCTTTTTGTCATGGAAGTAACGATCTTCAGCAGCATTAAAACACTGAAAACAGACAACAGCCAAGTCAGAATTTATCTCCAAGCTGTGAAATAAACGTCTCTAAGTCAAAGTCGATGACGCCGTACCTTATCAAAGTCATTAAACCGGCCGGCATGAACTTAAAGGAGCTGAGAAACCGCAGCCCCATCACCGCTGCCAGTGTCCCAGATGTACCTGTCCCGTGGATTAGGCCAAAAAATGTCAGCAAGAAATGAAACAAATGGGCTGTTTTAATGTATTATTATGGTCTGTGAGGGGGTTTACCTAAAGAGAGCCATGTGTTGTTGAGATAAGCCCCGAGAGCAGCCAGCAAACCAAACAGGAGCCCGGCGGCGAGAGACGTGCTGCTGCCTGCGGAGGTGACACAAAACAACACTTTATACACTTTTAACACATCGTCAGACAGATTTGAGACTTTGAATTCAATGTCCTCTAATAAAATATGCCTCATTTAAGTTTTAGTTTAACAGTGCTCATAACTTAACTCGTCTTGGTCACAGTGTAGAACAGGGGTCTCCAAACTTTTTTTCCCCCTGAGAGCTACTTTTACAAAATTAAAACGTCAGGGAGCTACTGATGCTTTGTAACATTCACTCATTCATGTGCAGGCACTGGAGCATATCCCAGTTACTAACAGAGCTGACACTTTCAACACAAAGAAAAATCATCAACAGCGTGACTGGATTCACTCCCTCCAAACCCTGGCTCCTAAGGGCCTTAATGATGAACTGATTTTAAATATTTTTCTATAGACTTGAAAAAGACTTCAGTACATGCAGTATATGGTAGTTTAGAATGTTTCTCTGTGGACATGTCTAGGTCTGGAGTACGCATATAGAAGTGTATAAATATTCAGGTGTTGCATGTCTAACCTGGCTGCTATATCCTTTCTTCTATGCACACATTTTTTCAGCTTGAAAAAAAGTTATGCTTCATTATTATTATTATAGTATAGTTTGGTTTTTATGTGGTAACAGGTTCATTGTGTAAAAACCACTTGATGTAATAATTCACTGCATTGTTGTCTGAGACTGGCCACTCCCTGTTTAAGACGGCTTCCTAGCACTTTCTGAATGTTTGCCTGATGAAGGCTCAGTGCCGAAACGTGGTCAGACCTCACCTGTAAATAAATCTCACCTTTGCAAGTTTGACAGTGTGCGGGATTTATCTCTTCTTTACCTCAACATTTAAAAAATGTTAGTATTCACAATTTTCATTTTGCATTAAAACAACCAAAGTATTTACTTCAGCTGCACGTGCATTTTGTGTCTGTGTGCAGCAGCTGATTTACTCACATCACAGATCTGACACACTTGTTTAGAATTAAGAAAAAACAACAACAACAAAAATGGCTTCCACTTAGGGCTGCACAATATATCGCAACATTATCGTTATCGCAACATCCCTAATGCAAGAGTCTTCCATCTGACAGAGATTTTTACACTCAGTTATTTTCCTATCAGCGCCTTAAAAGAAAATGTGTTGTGACTTAATAAAAATGTTTTAAAAGTCCAGTTTTGGTGGTATTTTCCTTAATTATTCCTGGTTTAGTCTGTGTTAAGTTGTGACTTGTGAATACAGAGACTTACATTTTTGTTTTAAGTGAATTTAACTTACTGTGTCAGAAAAGTAGGCTCTATTTTAAAATATTGCAATTTTCAACATGTTTTTAATTACACAGTGCAAGCCACAGAGTAGAGGAAAGGAGAAAGACAGTAGAAGATAAAGATATCGACATTTATGTTGATGTAAAGCACAAAAATAAACAAATATCCTACATAGTTTTTTATGAATAGATGTAGTTGTGAGTAACTGGAACCTGTGAATGTGAAAGTAATTTATTTGAGGACAAGTTTATTCAAGGTAGCTCCAGGTTTTGTCTTGTGAAATTTAAGACCTTTTTAAGACTTTTTAATGCCACTTAGAATGAAATTTAATGCCAGCAAAAGACAAGCAATCTGTATGAATTTTACACAAATTAAATATTTGCACAACTCTGGCACTCAGATGTTTTATTTTAAAAGCCTAATGCAGAGGAAATAACAGTTCTGCATTAAGAAATATGAAAACTGAAGTATACATTTCACTGATAAAGGTTCTTTAATAAGTGTATTGTGTATTTTTAAACCATTTATGATAGAATTTAATGCCTAAGTCCATCTTGCTAATAAGACATACTGTACTTCTCCATTATTAGTTATGTATTACTTCAAAATAGTCTGATCCATACACTGCCAACAACACCAAATACACTTTTTTACAATTTAAAACCAAGATGAACAGTTTATTACCTGCCAATAAGATTTAATATTTTTAAGGCCTTGAGTTTGACCACAACAAATTGAATATCTTTTTAATAATTTTCAGACTTTGCCCTGTTATTGTTGAACAGTTTTATCTAAGTGAGAGAGAGAAAGAGTTTGTGAAAGTCTGGTACCTGCTTTAATAAAACCAGTGACTCCTCCTGCGGTGACCAGAGCAGCGTAACACAGCCCGGTCCGGTCCACAGCCATGGTCCCACTCCTTCACCTGTCCACTGTCCCGGGACAATACAGGAGGGGGGGGACAGGATACAAGGCTTTAACAGAACAAACATATAACACTTAAACAAAACAATTACAACCAGGGACGTACACAGAATTTTAGAAATACAGAGGTCCATATCATGTTAGGGCGAGGCCAGGTTTAATCCTGGTTTGGCCTGATTTAAGCCTAATTTAGAGAGGATTTAAACCTGGTTTAGACCTGATTTAGTCCTGGTTTAATTACAGTTTAGTCCTGGTTTGGACTTGGTTTAGATCTGATTTAGTCCTAGTTTAGACCTGGTTTAATCTTGGTTTAGACCCGGTTTAGTGCTAGCTTAGACCTGGTTTAGTCCTGGTTTACACGTGTTTTAGTCTTGTTTAGTCCTTGTTTAGGCCAGGATTAAACCCCCTCTGGTCCTGATTCAGTCCTAGTTTAGACTTGGTTTAGTCCTGGTTTAGTCCTGGTTTAGACTTGGTTTAGACTTGGTTTAGTCCTGGTTTAGTCCTGGTTTAGTCCTGGTTTAGTCCTGGTTTAGACTTGGTTTAGTCCTGGTTTAGTCCTGGTTTAGATTTGATTTAGTCCTGGTTTAGTCCTGGTTTAGTCCTGGTTTAGACTTGGTTTAGTCCTGGTTTAGACTTGGTTTAGACTTGGTTTAGTCCTGGTTTAGACTTGGTTTAGTCCTGGTTTAGTCCTGGTTTAGACTTGGTTTAGTCCTGGTTTAGTCCTGGTTTAGACTTGGTTTAGTCCTGGTTTAGACCTGGTTTAGTCCTGGTTTAATCCTGGTTTAATCCTGGTTTAGTCCTGGTTTAGTCCTAGTTTAGACCTGGTTTAGTCCTGGTTTAGTCCTGGTTTAGTCCTGGTTTAGACCTGGTTTAGTCCTGGTTTAGTCCTAGTTTAGACCTGGTTTAGTCCTGGTTTAGTTCTGGTTTAGACCTGGTTTAGTCCTGGTTTAGTCCTGGTTTAGACCTGGTTTAGACCTGGTTTAGTCCTGGTTTAGTCCTAGTTTAGATCTGGTTTAGTCCTGGTTTAGTCCTGGTTTAGACCTGGTTTAGTCCTGGTTTAGTCCTGGTTTAGACTTGGTTTAGTCCTGGTTTAGACTTGGTTTAGTCCTGGTTTAGTCCTGGTTTAGACTTGGTTTAGTCCTGGTTTAGACCTGGTTTAGTCCTGGTTTAATCCTGGTTTAATCCTGGTTTAATCCTGGTTTAGACTTGGTTTAGTCCTGGTTTAGTCCTGGTTTAGACTTGGTTTAGACTTGGTTTAGTCCTGGTTTAGTCCTGGTTTAGTCCTGGTTTAGACTTGGTTTAGACTTGGTTTAGACTTGGTTTAGTCCTGGTTTAGTCCTGGTTTAGTCCTGGTTTAGTCCGTGAGTATAAGTCATGAACTTTCTGTAAATACAACAGAAAAATCAGAAGATTTCAGTTTTACCTGATTCTGTGGATTGTTTTGGAGCCGTGGCTTTCACTGAACTCTGCTTCTTCTTCTTCTTCTTCTTCTTCTTCTTCTTGGCTCCGGAAGTGTGCGCGCCATAGAAAAACTGCGCCCTCTGCTGCTGGGTTAGAGCGATGGCAAAATCTAGTTGTTTTGTTTTTGTTATTTTGCTTGCTGGCCTGTTTTTATGTTTATTTTATTGTACACGTCACGATAAGCTTAAAGAAATGTAAAATTCAGTTTTATGTGTGGACAGGAAAGTATTAAAAACAGGTTTACCTCTAGGCAGAAGAAAGAGCATCTCTGCTGCATGTGGTGCCAAATCTTTTACACGTTATTCTGTTTAAATTAATATTTTACTTTCTTTAAAACCTGACTTACTGTACATAATGTACACTCAGCAGAGCAGCATACATTCAGACTTAACCTCTAAAGTTAAGATATAGGTGCATAAAAGTACTACTGGCTCCTTCCTCTGGGTTTAAAGTACTTGGGGTACTTTTACTTTTACTACACTACATTTTAGAGCAAGAATCTGTGGGCTGATGTCTTGTCTCAAAAAATAAAAAACAAAACAAAAGACAAACTCCTTCCATCACTGTCTTTGAGAAATGTGATGTTTTAAGTTATGAAAAAGTGAGAGAAGATGTGGAAATGTGAGTTTCCTGTGCCACACTTTAATATTTTATAAAGATGTGATTTATTTTCACAATTTTTTATTGTTTAGAAATTCCAGAATTGTCTCATTATTTTATATGTTTTGTCTGATAACATCAAAACTAATCCTTTTTACTTGAAATAACATTAGTTTTTGGCTACTTTACTCACTTCTGGCTCGCTTCAAACTTTGATTGTCAGTGAAATAATTACAATATGAATGAAGATTTTAACTACAAATTTTTTTTAATCGATATTTTCTCTTTTGGTGCATTAAGGGGAGAGCCAGACCCATAAAAATGATTTCAAAGCAACTTCTAAAAACTTCTAAAATTCACAAAAAAAAATCAATTATGTGCAAAAACTAAATTATTGTCTCAGATACGAATCAGACAAATACAAAAGTTATTGTTTCTGAAAATGCCCTGCCTATTTAACAAAACAAATCAGCTGTTTCTGAGCTCAAACAGGTGAAGCCACAGAAATAAAGTCAGTGAGGCCTCATGAGTTTTATAAAATGTCTTTATTCTCCTCCACTTTGCTTTGCAGCGTCTTTTTTCTTCCTCTTCTTCTTGGGTTTGCTCTCGTCCTCCAGAATCACCTCCTCAGCCAAGCGCACTCTCTTTGTCCTCAGCAGTTCTCCCACAACTTCTACAGAGAGCAAAGAAAGTGAATTACACGAGACAGACTTCAACAGCAGAAGAAAAAAATCCAGAAAATGAAATATCTTGAGTTTCTTTACCTTTAGACGTAGTTGCTTCCTCTCTAGTTTCCTCTTTGACCTTCAGCGACGTTGGCCTCCACACAGATAAACAGGTGAGTCTGGCCGAGGTGTTCACTTCCCCCAGGAGCGTGGGAGATTCTAGCTCCTGTCAGAGGAAAGCAAATGTTAACACAGTGCTTCTCAAACTGTGGTAGGGGTCTCACTGTTGGTACGGAAGAGTCTACAGTGATTCAAGTTCTGAAGCCAGTCCTAAAGACCTGGTTTAGACCTGGTTTAGTCCTGGTTTAGTCCTGGTTTAGTCCTGGTTTAGTCCTGGTTTAGTCCTGGTTTAGTCCTGGTTTAGTCCTGGTTTAGATCTGGTTTAGATCTGGTTTAGATCTGGTTTAGACCTTTGTTCGTCCTGGTTTAGTCCTGGTTTAGACCTGGTTTAGACCTGGTTTAGACCTGGTTTAGATCTGGTTTAGATCTGGTTTAGATCTGGTTTAGACCTTTGTTCGTCCTGGTTTAGTCCTGGTTTAGTCCTGGTTTAGACCTGGTTTAGAGCTGGTTTAGATCTGGTTTAGATCTGGTTTAGACCTTTGTTCGTCCTGGTTTAGTCCTGGTTTAGTCCTGGTTTAGACCTGGTTTAGACCTGGTTTAGACCTGGTTTAGACCTGGTTTAGACCTGGTTTAGATCTGGTTTAGATCTGGTTTAGACCTTTGTTCGTCCTGGTTTAGTCCTGGTTTAGACCTGGTTTAGACCTGGTTTAGACCTGGTTTAGATCTGGTTTAGATCTGGTTTAGATCTGGTTTAGACCTTTGTTCGTCCTGGTTTAGTCCCGGTTTAGTCCTGGTTTAATCCTGGTTTAATCCTGGTTTAGAGCTGGTTTAGAGCTGGTTTAGTCCTGGTTTAGTCCTGGTTTAGTCTTTTGTTTGTCCTAGTTTAATCCTGGTTTAGAGCTGGTTTAGAGCTGGTTTAGTCCTGGTTTAGTCCTGGTTTAGTCCTGGTTTAAACCTGGTTTAGTCCTGGTTTAGTCTTTTGTTCGTCCTAGTTTAATCCTGGTTTAGAGCTGGTTTAGTCCTGGTTTAGTCCTGGTTTAGACCTGGTTTAGACCTGGTTTGGTCTTTTGTTTGTCCTAGTTTAATCCTGGTTTAATCCTGGTTTAGAGCTGGTTTAGTCCTGGTTTAGACCTGGGTTAGACCTGGTTTAGACCTGGTTTAGACCTGGTTTAGACCTGGTTTAGACCTGGTTTAGACCTGGTTTAGTCCTGGTTTAGAGCTGGTTTAGAGCTGGTTTAGAGCTGGTTTAGAGCTGGTTTAGTCCTGGTTTAGTCCTGGTTTAGTCCTGGTTTAAACCTGGTTTAGTCCTGGTTTAGTCTTTTGTTCGTCCTAGTTTAATCCTGGTTTAGAGCTGGTTTAGTCCTGGTTTAGTCCTGGTTTAAACCTGGTTTAGTCCTGGTTTAGTCTTTTGTTCGTCCTAGTTTAATCCTGGTTTAGAGCTGGTTTAGTCCTGGTTTAGTCCTGGTTTAGACCTGGTTTAGACCTGGTTTGGTCTTTTGTTTGTCCTAGTTTAATCCTGGTTTAATCCTGGTTTAGAGCTGGTTTAGTCCTGGTTTAGACCTGGTTTAGACCTGGTTTAGACCTGGTTTAGACCTGGTTTAGACCTGGTTTAGTCCTGGTTTAGTCCTGGTTTAGAGCTGGTTTAGTCCTGGTTTAGAGCTGGTTTAGACCTGGTTTAGAGCTGGTTTAGACCTGGTTTAGTCCTGGTTTAGACCTGGTTTAGTCCTGGTTTAGACCTGGTTTAGTCCTGGTTTAGAGCTGGTTTAGAGCTGGTTTAGACCTGGTTTAGACCTGGTTTAGACCTGGTTTAGACCTGGTTTAGAGCTGGTTTAGAGCTGGTTTAGAGCTGGTTTAGTCCTGGTTTAGAGCTGGTTTAGAGCTGGTTTAGAGCTGGTTCAGAGCTGGTTTAGTCTTTTGTTCGTCCTAGTTTAATCCTGGTTTAGAGCTGGTTTAGTCCTGGTTTAGTCCTGGTTTAAACCTGGTTTAGTCCTGGTTTAGTCTTTTGTTCGTCCTAGTTTAATCCTGGTTTAGAGCTGGTTTAGTCCTGGTTTAGTCCTGGTTTAGACCTGGTTTAGACCTGGTTTGGTCTTTTGTTTGTCCTAGTTTAATCCTGGTTTAATCCTGGTTTAGAGCTGGTTTAGTCCTGGTTTAGACCTGGGTTAGACCTGGTTTAGACCTGGTTTAGACCTGGTTTAGTCCTGGTTTAGAGCTGGTTTAGTCCTGGTTTAGAGCTGGTTTAGACCTGGTTTAGAGCTGGTTTAGACCTGGTTTAGAGCTGGTTTAGACCTGGTTTAGTCCTGGTTTAGACCTGGTTTAGTCCTGGTTTAGAGCTGGTTTAGTCCTGGTTTAGAGCTGGTTTAGAGCTGGTTTAGACCTGGTTTAGACCTGGTTTAGAGCTGGTTTAGAGCTGGTTTAGAGCTGGTTTAGAGCTGGTTTAGAGCTGGTTTAGAGCTGGTTTAGTCCTGGTTTAGAGCTGGTTTAGAGCTGGTTTAGAGCTGGTTCAGAGCTGGTTTAGTCCTGGTTTAGTCCTGGTTTAATCCTGGTTTAGAGCTGGTTTAGAGCTGGTTTAGAGCTGGTTTAGAGCTGGTTTAGAGCTGGTTTAGAGCTGGTTTAGTCCTGGTTTAGAGCTGGTTTAGAGCTGGTTTAGAGCTGGTTCAGAGCTGGTTTAGTCCTGGTTTAGTCCTGGTTTAATCCTGGTTTAGAGCTGGTTTAGAGCTGGTTTAGATCTGGTTTAGATCTGGTTTAGACCTTTGTTCGTCCTGGTTTAGATCTGGTTTAGTCCTGGTTTAGTCCTGGTTTAGTCCTGGTTTAGACCTGGTTTAGACCTGGTTTAGTCCTGGTTTAGTCCTGGTTTAGTCCTGGTTTAGTCCTGGTTTTGTCCTGGTTTTGTCCTGGTTTTGTCCTGGTTTAGTCCTTTAGTATTGCATTTTTCTGTTTATCCCTGTTTTATTTCTTGGTTTAGACCTGGGTTAATCCAGATTTAGGCTCATTTTAGCTCAATAAAGAAAATATTTCCGGAGGTGGTCCTTGGTGTAAAAAGTCAATCACTATCCAACGTATTCATTTTTTATTAATACTTTACACACATTTGATTTCTTTACTCCAGTGGCTCTCAGGGGCCGAACTCTCTTCAGCAAATGATTTTTCCAGGACATTCCTAGGATTCGGGCTTAATTCAAAAACACAAACCTCTTTTAGCTGAAGTTTCCACATTTTGATGAATCCGTCGTTTGAGGCGGTCACCAGCACACAGTAATCGTCCCAGCTGAAACTTTCCACTGCCTTTACCCTGAAATCAAAGTGCCATTACTGTAAACCTTTACTTTACTTTACTCACCGTCAACTTTAATACAAACCTTACCTTGTTTCATGAGCTTTAAATTCACAAACCCATTTCTGTTTCTCCACATCACAGAGTCTCACAGTTTCCTCGTCTCCTGCAACGGCCAGGACCGAGTTCTGGGTGAAAAAAACCAACACATTACAATTACTTTAATTACAATATTTTCTTTTCTCTCTATTCCCTTTTCTCCACAAATATATTTCTGATAATTCACACTGAATATGTTGTGTGTCCAGTACATATCCGACAACAGCCAGCAGAGTTCACAGGAGAGCAGAGAGTTTCAGCTCCGAAGATAAACATGAGCACAGAGAGCTGCATGGAAACAAAAGCCACGTTTACCTCTGACCACGATCTCCTGTTCATCTGAGATTACTTCTGTGACTTTTGTGCTTCTGCCATGAGTAAGCACATAGGACCATATTTACTAAGACGAGTGCTAAACTGCGAGTGCAGTGAGAAAATATGCGGCCGCTATTAATGTTTGTGTTGTGGTGAATTACTAAGACAAACTGCATGGTCAGGTGCAAACAGAGGGGGCGGAGCTATTTAAACGGCATCATTGCGTGTATTGTTTTGCGTCATGGAAGGTGCGGAAGTGGAACACAAACGGAAGCAAAAATTTAACTAAGAAGAGCTGAAAGTGCTGGTGAATAATTTTTTCATCCGTCGTGGCAAATAGATCTGCAAACTCTAACCCTACGTATTTGTTCATTTCTTCTCCTTCGTCTCACACGAATCACAGCAGCCATCTGTGCAAAAGATTAGCATGTCCTTCCCCAACGTGCTAAATTTATACGCTATTTTCACACGCAAAGTCATGGTGAGCCTTGATAAATAATATTGCGGAAGGTAAATGAATGAATTTGCATTTTCTCCGCCTTCCATTTTGCGCACTCTGGGAAGAACGCCTCAGTTTACAGATTCATTAGGTCATAGGAGCAAAATCTGCACTGCGTTCACTCTGCTCCTGTAAGACACGCAAATCTCAACTGCGTCTGGGTTTGCTCCAATTTTAGCGCATCTTATTCAGTTAGCGTGCACGCAAACCTTTGATAAATCTGGCCCTAAGTGTTTTATTTTGAAATTTACCAGATCCTCTTTGGTCCCGGGTCTGACTTCCTGTCTGTCTCGATCTGCTCTGTTCACCTTTATGCATCCGTGAAAATAAGACGATACATATTTCTGTCAGAGCGCACTGCAGCACAGCTGATGTAAACTCACGTGTTGACCTGAATGTAGGGCTCAATTATTGCATTAATTGATTATTATTAAAATAATGGTCAACCAATTCAGTAATTGATTAATCGCTAACTGGAATATTCATAGTCTTTGAAACATGCCATGTGCTGAGAGAAGAGGTTTTATTACCAAGACAGAGCAGTAAACATCACAGAAACCCTAAGAGAGAATGTTAATGTTAATGTTGTGTTTTTAATTTAAAAAAAACACGAAAAACAGAGCTCTCTCAGAACTTTGCTTTAACTCTATTATTACAGAGCAGTAGGGATGTAACAATACAGTAACTATATTGAATCATATCGTTTTCCAGGTCGTGTATATCAATACACAAGGAAAAAAAATTATATCGGAAATATCAATATTAGAAATTTGTGTGTTAAAATAAAACCAGAAGCGTCTTTTTGGATGTAATTTTTGTGTTTTTAAGGAAATAAAATGTTACATTCGACATTTGTTGCTGACATAATCGACCCCGGCCGTGGTGCAACATTTGAGAGTAAAGTTTTATGATTTTTTTAGCAAAAAGTTGCTGTATCAATTATCGATATGAAGGTGCTGAATTGTATTGTTCCAAATTTGCTAATATCATTCTTAAATCGTGTTACAGAACTGAACTCCTGAACGTCCCGGCGAGCTCTGTTTGTGCCATGATCCGGAAGTGAAAAGCACATCACTCCACCATAAACCAGCTATGACGGAAATATATTTGTTGAGAAAAATGAAGTGTTTAATGCTAATTTTACCCACTGTCTCAGGTTAAGACTCACATTGATGAAGTTGACAGAGGAAATCCTCTTTGGGTTCGTCATGGTTCCCGTCACCGAAGCCGTCTGTGTGTCGTAAACGTCCACTTTGTCGTTGATCACCACCGCGTATCTGTCGCCCTCTGGAGACCAGCGCACGATGTGAGCGCCTGGCAATCACAAAGAAACAAATATACACAGTCAGACATAAATATACACACAGCACTAAAAACACTGCAGACGACTCACTTTGTTTGATGTTTTTAATGAAAGCCGAACGCCCGTTAATGAGATTCCACGTTCTACAAAAACACAAAACACATTTAATACTTGGTTATGTTTATGTTAAAGGCAGTTCTTGTCTTGAAAAGTAGAGAATATACCTTAATGTACCAATACCTGCGAATAATGTAATAATTTTGGCAATTTTAAATGTAATAAATCCATTAACATAATAACATTTTGCAAATAATGTATGAAGTTATTATGTTATTGGCCCAGCATAAAAAAAATCCTCTTCAAAATAAAAGTCTTTGTTGTTACTTCCATCATCCTTATTTTTTATTTATTACAGCTGTAAAGATAAAAAATAAATAAGTGACACCGTTACTAGAAAAAACACAACTCAAATTTTTTGTCACGTTTTAAAAACACATTTCTTTAAATAAAATAAAATAAAATAAAATACAACAATTCTCGTAAAATAAGATAAAAATAAATTTGGGCAAAAGTAATTAAATAAAATATTAAATAATATTATTTATTATTTTAACAAAACCGCACTAAACTTCTATCGATTTTTATTTTACCGGCATTTCAACTAAAACATAACATAAAATAAAACTTTGAAAATGTAATAACTGCAGGCTATAATGTAATAAAACATCAATAGGACTGCATTTCTTGGAAATAATAGGTTTTCTTTTTGTTTTTGCAGTTTGTACAGGTTGCTCCTCAGTAATAAGTTTAGTGGATGGCAGAGTTAATTATGATTGAAGAGTTAGTTTGAGAATTTTTTTCTTGTATAAAATGCTCTTTTTAGAATATTATTAACTTGCCTGGTTATGTTTGTGACATTCTTAGTCATCCAAGTTTTCTACATCACAACAAAAAACTTTAAAAATAAATCACCTGGACTGAGTTTTAGATGCTTTGTCTGTTATCCAAGAGACGTTTTATGTTTTGTCAGTGTCTCTGTTGGATGTTGTCAAGGTTATTGGCTCCAAAACTTTATTACATTATTGGCTACATTTAAAATTACCAAAATGATTACGTTATTGGCAGGTATTACATTATCGGTTGTTACAGACCTGAGTGTCTTGTCTGTCCCGACTGAAAGTGCAAGTTTCCCAGAAGGATGGACCGACAGTGACGAGACGTGGCCCCTAAAAAACAACAAGGTCAAATGAGTAAGATATTGGTCTAATAAAATATTTCTGACAACTTATCTTTAAGTTTGACTGACTTGTGAGCTTTGATGGATTTGAGACACTCCCACTTCTTGGTGCTCCAGACGCAGATGAGGCCGTCCTCTCCGCCGCTCAGGAGATGGGACGCACCGTAAAACTCCAGGCAGCTGATGGTTCCTGTGAGGGAGCGATAAGTAACAAAGCCTTAATAGCTCACATGATGCTGAATAAAGTGAAAATCGTCACCGTCGTGATGCAGTAAGGCTCCGTGCTCGACTTTCTTCTTCATGTCGTAGAGCTGAATGGTCTCGTCTTTGCTCCCGGTGACCACAAACCTCTCACTGGCTGCGACAGCGGAGATACAGGCGGTGTGGGCGTGGTGTGTGAAGTTTGCCTCCGCTGTCCACTCCTGAAACACAAACATTTACACAGCTTTATCTCAGACAGACACAGCGTAAAAGAACTGCAAAAAACTGCAGCTGGGTTATCCCTCAGCCCCAGGTTCCCCTTTAGGATTTTTCAAATGTATTATTTGCTCTCATTTTGGCATTTCTTATGTTAGAAATGATATTTGACAAAGATGTTTATTCATAAATTAATAAATTTTTAGAATTTCAGCCTCAAAACTGTCTACTGTCTAGAAAAAAACTCCCTCTCTTCCTCTTAAAGCCATTTATATCCCATTGACTCACATTAAAATCACTTATTTTCACTCTACTACCTCTGCAATACAGAAATGTTAAATCATGGGTCTGTAATCCGGTCAGTCAGAGGATAAACAATACACAAACAAATTAATCACCACCAGATCCACCATTTTCTCAGTGCATCGTGGGAAATAATACCCTTAATAATTCCATTAGATAACAGTGAGTGTAGACAAATCAATTAACTTTTGCTCTCTGTGATGAGGACAGGGGTTAATGACTAAAAAACAAATAACATGTTTTTTTCTTCAGGTTTTATATTTTTAAAAGTGACCCAATGACCTAAAATGACTTTAAGAGGAAGAACGTGACTTTTTTTTTTTTAAAGGAGGGCCTAAAGATTAATTGGGAAAACTCTTACAAATGCACTTATAAATGTTTATTAATAACTATTTAATAATAAGTTCAATAATAATAACTTTATTTCTATATCCCTTTTCAAAACAGTCACAAAGTGCTTTACACAATCTCTTAAGAAAAGACAATACATAAACACTCAATCCTCAATAAAGACGAGACAGGTAAATTAAAATCACACAAGATGATAAAACAAACTTTAAGTCAGACTGAAGTGCAGCATAGTCCAGGGCCAAAACTGGGACTACAACACTGTTATAAATGTATTAGCTGGAATATGGGTCAAAGAGTTTGAATACGGGAAAGTCTCCATCAAACAGAGACACTGTAAATAAAAATATCAAAGCTGTGTGGTAAACCTGGCAGGACAATGTTTGTTTTGTTCCTGTGAATCGCTGGCTCGCCCGCAAAATAAAACACCAACAAACACCAAACAAAAACAGTGACTGACACTGACCAGACCTTACCTTCTCGTTAGTTTTGACTCTGTAACCACACACCACTTGTTCGTAGCTCCCTGCCACCAGCTCCACCACTGCTGCCATGCTTCCTCTGCTCCTCACCGCTAAACCGACAAACTACACCGTTTTAATAATTTTTTAATAAGTTTTAGTGAAAAAACAGGTCCTAAAACTGTAGCTCAACCAAAAAATACTATTTACATACATGTATAAATGCATTTAAATAGACATTTTTAAAACCCGAGCCTAAAATCTAAAACATGCGGCAGGAACGCATGCGCAGTCATCTACTTCCTCCAAAGGGGGAAGCGCCGTCCTCTTCAAAATAAAAGTCTTTGTTGTTACTTCCATCATCATTATTTTTTATTTATTACAGCTGTAAAGATAAAAAATAAATAAGTGACACCGTTACTAGAAAAAACACAACTCTAATTTTTTTGTCACGTTTTAAAAACACATTTTTAAAAATAAAATAAAATAAAATAAAGCAATTCTCGTAAAATAAGATAAAAAATAAATTTGGGCAAAAGTAATGGGTAAATAAAATAATATTATTTATTATTTTAACAAAACCGCACTAAACTTCTATCGATTTTTATTTTACAGTCATTTCAACTAAAACATAAAATAAAATAAAATAAAATGAAATAAAACTTGGCGAATACTATGCGCTTCCGTATACACGTTACCGTCACGTTATAACTATTTGGAATAAAATAAAACTTGGGCAAAGGCAAATATATGCAAGTTCTACGAAAATGTTTAGAGTGAAAAAAAAAATACAAGAAAATGTCTGTTTGCTCATCTGTTGACGCCCTTCTGATGAGGAGGAGGAGGGCGCGTGTGCTTTCGGGGCAGGTCATTGGCTGCTTCTGTAAAAAAAAAGTTCATGATTGACGCTGCAGATGACTTTTCATCAGAGGAGGAGGATGTGAAAGTTATTTGGTACCAACATTTTCCACGCACAGAAGAAATCATGGCTAGAAGGTACGTTTTATCCTTTTGTTTATACAGTTTTACAACATTTAACTTGGTTTGCTTTTTGTTGACACTTCTCGACCTTTTAACGCGTCTCCATTCATAGTATATTTGCTGTAAACATGGAGCTGGACTGTAACATGACACTTGAGGGTATTTCATGGTTTCGTTTACTGGGGTGTGCTTTGTGTAAACGCTGTTAACTTCTGCAGAATGTCGTTATGCAAAATTATCCCTCGGGCTTGAAGCAACAGCTGTTTTAAAAGAGACGACGTGTTGCTGCAGAGAAAATACAAAATATGATGTTGCGCATTTTGTGTTGGATTGCATGCAACCATCGCAGTCTGGCAGTGATTAGTGCGGGTTTAATTGCACAACAGTGAAGTTTCTGGGGCTGGAGACATGTTTGGTTGAGTGTATTTTTTAATGTGTGTATTTTATGTGCAGAGATAACAGGAGAACAAAGGCGTGTCTGTGTCTTTCCTGTCTTATGGTTCTTACTCAGAAGTTTCCACTTCACTGTAAAAAAGTTATTTCTGTACTCACTGGAAACGTTTTCTGCAAAAGGGGAAATACAGATTATAGCCAAGGTTTTAACAAATCTCTCTTCAAGTAACGCCTCCAGAAAATATTTGGCCTTTTCAAGGACTATCTTTAATGGACTAGAGTTAGACTAAATCTAGACTAAACCAGGTCTAAACTAGGACTAAACCAGGTCTAAACCAGGTCTAAAGCAGTACTAAAACAGGACTAAAACAGGATTGAAACAGGACTAAAACAGGACTAAAACAGGTCTAAACCAGGTCTAAATTAGGACTAAAACAGGTCTAAACCAGGTCTAAACTAGGACTAAAACATGGCTAAACCAGGTCTAAACTAGGACTAAAACAGGACTAAAACAGGACTAAACCAGGACTAAACCAGGACTAAACCAGGACTAAACCAGGACTAAACCAGGACTAAAACAGGTCTAAACCAGGACTAAAACAGGACTAAAACCGGACTGAAACAGGACTAAAACAGGACTGAAACAGAACTAAAACAGGACTAAACCAGGTCTAAACTAGGACTAAAACAGGACTAAACTTGGTTTAAACTAGGTTATAACCAGAAGTAAACTAGATCTAAACCAGATTTTAATTATATCTAAACCAAGAACAAAACAGGACAAATCCCAAACTAAACCAGGTCTAAACCAGGACAAAACAATAACTAAACCAGGATAAATCCAGGACTAAACCAGAAATAAACCAGGATTAATCCAGATCTAAATCATATCTAAACCGTGACTAAACAAGTACGAATCAGGGAAGACATTTTAAATCTGTTGTATTGCAAAAGACTCCTGTGTACCACTAGTGGGACCTGTACCACAGTTTGAGAACCACTGATACAATACACTGTCTCTTGCCTTCGTTTTCTGCAGATGATCATTTTAACTTAGACACATTTATTAATATCAACATAAGGTTAAACTTATATGTGTTGTATTAAAAATAGGATAGAAATCACGCTTTAGCAGCAGGAGATAACAAGCCTGAACAGAGGCCTCTCAGTCAGGAAGGAGGGCATGTTTTTTGGATGCAGTGGGGTTCGTGTCTGAGCACAAAAAAGAAATGGGACGCTATGAGGCAAAAGTGTTCCTTCTGCGCTCTCAGATTTCTCAGTTTGTATTGTGTTTTTGGACAAAAGGACAGCGGTGAACAAAACTAAAGAGAGACAGCGCGCTGCAAAGTCAGAGCCCAAGTGATTAAAACATTATGTTGTTCGCTTGCACCTCTATACCCTCTGTCAGGTGCTCGAGGGTTCATGGGAGTTCCCCCACAGTCCACGTGTGTTGTGTGGACCTGGAGAAGGCGTTCGACCGTGTCCCTCGCAGCCTCCTGTGGGGGGTGCTCTGGGAGTATGGGGTCCGGGGCCCTTTGCTAAGGGCTGTCCGGTCCCTGTACAACCGGAGCAGGAGCTTGGTTTGCATTGCCGGTTGTAAGTCGGACCTGTTCCCAGTGCATGTTGGACTCCGGCAGGGCTGCCCTTTGTCACCGGTTCTGTTCATTATTTTTATGGACAGAATTTCTAGGCGCAGCCAGGGGCCGGAGTCCGGTTTGGGAAACCACAGGATTTCATCTGTGCTTTTTGCAGATGATGTTGTTCTGTTGGCTTCATCAAACCAGGACCTTCAGTGTGCACTGGGGCGGTCTGCAGCCGAGTGTGAAGCGGCTGGGATGAGAATCAGCTCCTCCAAGTCCGAGGCCATGGTTCTCGACCAGAAAAGGGTGGCTTGCCCTCTCCAGGTCAGAGGAGAGCTCCTGCCTCAAGAGGAGGAGTTCAAGTATCTCTGGGTCTTGTTCACGAGTGAGGGAAGGATGGAGCTGAGATCGACAGGCGGATCGGTGCAGCGTCTGCAGTAATGCGGTCGTTGTATCGGTCTGTTATGGTAAAGAAGGAGCTGAGTCGAAAGGCGAAGCTCTCGATTTACCGTCAATCTACGTTCCTACTCTCACCTATGGTCATGAGCTTTGGGTCATGACCGAAAGGACAAGATCCCGGATACAAGCGGCCGAAATGAGTTTCCTCCGCAGGGCGGCTGGGCGCTCCCTTAGAGATAAGGTGAGGAGCTCTGTCACCCGGGAGGAGCTCGGAGTAGAGCCGCTGCTCCTCCACATCGAGAGGAGTCCAGCTGAGGCGGCTTGGGCATCTGTGACGGATGCCTCCTGGTCGCCTCCCTGGGGAGGTGTTCATGTCCCACCAGGAGGAGGCCTTGGGGAAGACCTAGGACACGCTGGAGGGACTGTGTCTCTCGGCCTGGGAACGCCTTGGGGTTCCTCCAGAGGAGCTGGAGGAAGTGTCTGTGAAGAGGGAAGTCTGGGTGTCCCTGGTTAGACTGCTGCCTCCGCAACCCGGCCCCAGATAAAGCGGAAGAAGATGGATGGATTTTTCCTGGTTTAGTTCTTGTTTTAGATCTGGTTTGTTTCTGGTTCTGAGGCACTCTGACATTATTAAAAATCACAGGGATTATACAGTTTTGAATGCAACAAAAAAGGAAATAACAACAATATAAAAATAAAAAAACATTTGAAATAATCTAGAACGCTTACCACTCGTAGATAAATCTGAAAACACAGGACACGTCAAGGTCTACAGCAAAAAAACAAAACAACAATATTACAACAATACAACAATATTGTCTGGAGACCAGGAAGTATTCACTATAATTATTAATTAATTAATTATAAATATCTGAAAACACTCATCTCAGTGGATTTTTTTTAGTATTAATAGATTATCCTAATTCAATTTTTAAAGTCATGGTGTGCCCATCAAAAACTGATTAAGTAAGAATCGTGTAATTTTAGTTGTTTTTTACAGTTTTAAGCCCTGATTAGGATAATGTACATTTAAAAGAAACCATAATATCATAATTAAGGATTTTTAATAATGTCAGAGTGCCCTCTTCTGATTTAAAACTAAAACTATGTGTTTTCCCTCTTTTCTGTTTATTTTTTTTTATTATTATTATTATTATTTTTTTTTTTTTTTTCAGTCAAAATGCCAGCCAGGAGCTCACTGAAGTCCTGAACGAACTGTGGCGCCTCGACACCAACCGCCTCAGACCGGGGACCGACTACATCATTTCCCCTCAGGTCTTAAAATATTATCCCTCTGTTTTTCTCTGCACTGCAACACAAAGAGTCACAGATACAAGGAAATAATGCAAAACTGCAGCTGCACAGGAAATGCATCGACCAACTCTAATTGAGGTTTATGTGCAATAGCAGTGTTTTTGTTTCTAAGGAGAGATTTAGAAGCATGCAGTTTAGAGCGCAACCGATATGGATTTTTTGAGGCCGATACAGATATTAGGTGACGAAAAATTACCAATATCCCATACATTGGCCGATACAGTTATACATAAGGAAAAAGTATTTTGAAGCATTTTTCTTTCCGCTCTTGTTTACATGAATAAGGCGTGTACACCCCAGGCCACTTTATTAGACTAAACATCTTTTTAAAATGTTGTAAAAACAAAATGCATACAAAATGCATTTTGAATTTTTGTTGAGATTTTATGGCAAAGAAATTAGTAAAATATTTTTATTGCGTTTTTGAGCTTTTTAGGCCATGAGAAGGTGATTTGGGGAGTTTCCTATGAACTGCAGAGTAAGAGACACCAGCGCCCTCTGCTGGACAAATAGCAGAAGGCCATCATTTGCAAGTATACAGGTCATATTCCAGCACACAGTAAAAATAATACTGTTTATATTGGCAGATATCGGCCAGATTTTGGCCGACAACCGATAGTTTCCAAATGGGCTTTATCAGCCGATAATATCGGCTGGTGATATATCGGTCGGGCTCTAATGCAGTTATTCCCTGAAGGATCAAAGATGAATTATGTAAAGTTGGTTGTGTGAACAGTTACCTCAGATTTATTAATGCACAAACACAGACAAGATCTGAAATGTTAGTTTTTATCCTTCCTGTTCCTGCAGCTGCCCAGAGAAGACAAACTGAGCTCAAAGCAGACAAACTGAGCACTAAAAGAGCAGAGGAATACATTACATTTTATTATTTTAACACACACACAACTGAGTCATTTTGTTTTCTAGGTGGTGTATATTGATATACATGGCAAAAAAATGATAATATTGGAAATATTGGCATTATAAATTGGCATGTAAAAAAAAAACATCTTTTTGAACGTAATTTTTGTGTTTTAATGAAATAAAATGTAATATTCAACTGTGCTTTGCAGGGGTGTACGTATTGGTACATCCCTGCTAAAATGACATTTATGAACTAAAACGATTGCTTTTGTTCTTATTGCAGCTAATACATCTTCATAGACATTAGGGCTGCACAATATATCGCAAAATTATCGTTATCGCTATATCAACAAACGCAATATCCGTATCGCAAGAATCTAAATATATCACAATAACGCTGTGGTCTCCATCTGACAGAGATTTACACTGAAGAATCATTTTCCACCAGAGCCTTAAAAGAACATGTGTTGTGACTAAATAAAAATGTTTAAAAAGTCCAGTTTTAGTGGTAATTTAATAAATTTAGTCACAGCTTAGCCTTGTTTTATTCCTGTTTTAGTCTTGATTTTGTTGCTGTTTTCACTTGTAAATACAGGAACTTACATTTTTGTGAAATGTAGTTAATTTAACTTACTTTGTGCGAAAAGTAGGCTCTATTTTCAAATATCACAATAATATTGTTATTGCAATTTTCAACATAGTTATCAAATATTGCATGTTTTCTCCATATCATGCAGCCCTGATAGACATAGTTAATAAGCAATAGCTTGTCCCTGCAGGGCTACCATAGTTACTCACATGACCTAAGCCAAGGTGAGCACATTAGTGTCACAGTGGTAGGAAACAAACTAAACAGTTGTTAGCACAAAAGTCCCTTATATGTTAACGTTAATCGTGATCTGTGTGAATGTGAAACGTTTGTTTGATGTCAGCGCCTGATCCTGATTCAAACATATTCATATCAGGCCATAACCAGGTCCAAATGTCTCCTACTACGTCTGGCAGAGCAAAACAGACCAAACATCACTGACTGCAGCAGACAGTTCTCAGCCCGGTGTGTAGGATGACTAGATGTCCCTATCTAACAAGGACAGTCACAGTTTTAGGCTCCTTGTCCCAACAAATATCTGTAACAAACTACGTCCCAGTTGTCCCTATTTTAACATATAGGAACAGGAAACTCTTTAAAAAAAATCATTTATTTATTTTTTGGGTCTAGAAATCTGTGTCCCAGCCTTTAGGAGGAATTTGTGGCGCAGAATTGCAATGAATAAAGTGGCCACCAGGTGCTGCTAAAGTGCTACAGCATGCACAGTGCAACCTTATATTTTCACTTTAAGGAACAGCTTTATGGGAAAGTAAATACACACATTGCAACCCATTCTACAATATACAAGTTTTTGCGTTCATTTATGTATGTAAGAGATGTAAGACTGGTTTTGATGCAGGATGTGTGTTGTTTTTTATCCAGGGCCGGGCCGGTTACGTGGCCCAGGGCAGCAACTACGCCAGAGACAGAGCCAGGGAGCCTCTGTTTTCGTTTGTGAACGAGGACAAACTCAAACACATCGAGACATACGCACGTGAGTCACACAATCCTCTGCTCTCACAACAAATAACTTCATGTCCTTTTACTACAAACATAAACCTGCTCTCTGGTCTTCCTCTGGACCTCCAGCTCTAACCTCAGCCTCATCCTTCCGCCCATCACTGTCCCTCCTCTGTTCATGTCCAGACCATCTCAGTCTGGAAACTCTGTCTCTAAACATCATTTATACAACATCTCTGCTCACCTTTCCTTTCATTCTCGCTGAAACTCCTTCATCACACAACAACACACAGTTTTAGCCCTGGTTTAGTTCTGGTTTTAGACATAGTTTAGTTCTGGGTTTAGATCTGGTTTTAGACCTGTTATTTCCTAGTTTAGTGTTAATTTTAGACATGTGGTTCTGGTTTTAGATCTGGTTTAGTTCTGGTTTTAGCCCTGGTTTAGTTCTGGTGTTAGACATAGTTTAGTTCTGGGTTTAGATCTGGTTTAGTTCTGGTTTTAGCCCTGGTTTAGTTCTGGTGTTAGACATAGTTTAGTTCTGGGTTTAGACCTGGTTTAGTTCTGGTTTTAGACCTGTTAATTCCTAGTTTAGTTCTAGTTTTAGACATGTGGTTCTGGTTTTAGATCTGGTTTTAGATTTGGTTTTGTTCTGGCTTTAGACCTGGTTCAGTTCTGGTTTTAGACCTGTTTTTTTCCTAGTTTAGTGCTAGTTTTAGACATGTGGTTCTGGTTGTAGGCCTGACTTAGATCTAGTGTTAGACCTGATTTAATTCTGCTTTCAGACCTGTTTTTTCCTGGTTTAGTTCTGGGTTTAGATCTGGTTTTAGACCTGTTATTTCCTAGTTTAGTGTTAATTTTAGACATGTGGTTCTGGTTTTAGACTTGGTTCAGCTCTGGTTTTAGACCTGTTTTTTCCTGATTTAGTTCTGGTTTTGTTCTTGTTTTAGTTCTGGTTTATTCATTGTTGAGTTCTGGTTTTAGTCCTGTTCTGTCCTTCCTTTAGCCTTGCATTTTCTGTTAATCCCTGTTGTTTCTTCAGCATAGTCCTGGGTTAGTCCAGATTTTAGTCAAAGTTAGTCTTGGAGAGCAAAATATTTTTCTATAAATGATGTCCACGTCCCCCTGCAATGTGCTGGCGTACCTCTAGGGGTCCCCGTACCCCTGGTTGGGAAACACTGCTCTATCCCACTCTCTCCTTTGCTCTGAACCTTTAAACCTAATTACTTTCTGTAAAATCCTGCCCTTTAATGACAGTTTTTTTCTGTCTCGTGCAGACTTTGTGAACCTGTTGGACAACTATGAGACGTCCACAGGAGTCTCAGAGACAGTGACCTCAGAGGAGCTGAAGGAGAACCGGCTTTTTATCGACGCCATCGTGGAGACGGACGTCATGAAGGTGCGGGAACAATTATTTTTACGTCTCTTTCTGTTGACATATGTTCAACACTGCTTGTTCCTTTCAGACTCCTTTTTTAGTATAGCAGCTGGATTCTTGTTGGGTTTTATTTTATTTTTTATTATTTGTTTATTTTATTTCATTCATAATTTAAAAGAAAAAAACACAGAAAATGGATCTGATTTGACATGTCAGCAAAATGAATGAAAAGGAGCAGAAAGAAGAGTAATCTTTTATTATCTGCCCCTTTTTTAACGTAAGGATCGTAGCACTTTCATTCTTACAGAGTTGTTTCAGTCTGAATTTACAGCTTCAGCTCATCATTTACATAATATTTCAATTCTTTACAATTCATTTGCAAGATCTTTACTTCATATATTAGGCTTTATACAATTATTGTTCTTGGTTCGTTGTGTCAGGAGGGTTGTGAGGCACGGGGATAAAGGAACCAAAAGCAGGACTTTAAAGTGAAATTTATTGGAAAAACAAATGAAAGTCCAAATCCAAAGGAAAAAGGAGAACAAAACAAAAATCCAGAAGCTCAAAATACAAGGGAGAACTAAATGTGAAATACCAAATCCAAAAAAGGCTGGTACAAGGCTGGTAGACACTGACGACTTCAGACACGATACTGACACTGACAATGACAAAGAACTGGGGAGAACACAAAGACTAAACAAACTTGGAGTACACAGCTGAAACACAGGAGGCAGGAAGTCAAACAGAAACACACAAACTCTGACTACACATCAAAATAAAACTCAGGAACATGGATCGTGACACTTCGTTTACAGACTTGCAGAAATCCAGCCTTGGAAACATCTGCAGGGGGCTTTATACATGAATGACAGTGTTTCCCAAGCTGGGGTACGGGGACCTCCAGGTGTACACAGGCAATCTGCAGGGGGTACTTAAAAATATTTTTTTACATAATGGCCAAGTTGTTTTTTGTTTACATGTTTTGTTTTGGTACTAAAACGTTGCATCATCGATCGTCCAATCAGAAAAGAGATCATTGTTTTGATTTAGACTGCAGTACCGTTTTCAAACCAGCAGAGCGCATGCTGCTTACAGTGCCTTTTATATAAATAGTAATCAAACAAAAAATAGCAAATAATAATAATAATACATAATACAAAAAAAAAAGAATAACTCACCTTTTAAAATAAGCTATTTAACCTAAAAATATGTAACAAAAATAATATTCAAGCAATACTCTTTAGCAGTTTTAGCAGGCAATGAGACACTTTATGCTTTAAATATTTATATTTATAGTGGTTTTATGAAATATTAAAAAATATATACTGCTCATAGCACCTTTAATTTTTTTTTATTTATTCTGAATATAAAATAGAGTATATGGCAAAAGAAGTAAATGTAATAGGATTTTATATTGTTATATTTATATTTTATATTTTTTATTTTAAAGACAAATTCTTTTATTTTTTTATCTTGAATTTGAGTTTAAAAGAAAAAAAATGCAAGAGTGTTTGTATCTACACTAAATTAAGTATTAATGTAGATGTTTTATATGAGCACTTTCTGAAGAATAATCCGCACAGACGAGTGAAGGGTACTGATGGTTTGATAAATCGACCTCAGGGGTACATTAAAAAAGGTTTGGAACCACTGCTTTAATGAACCTCCAGTGTTTGATTGTGTGTATCTTGTTTTTCAGTGTGCTCACAAGTATCTGGTGAGGAAGGGCCAGTCTTCGTCAAATATAAATGCGTTTAAGAGACAGCTGTACGACATCTGGTTCCGGCTGTACCACAGGGAGAGAGGAGGAGGGTGAGTGTTACTGTGACACCAGGGGGCGCTGTTGAACTGGAAAAGAGTCTCAAGACCAGAGCAAAACTGTATGTTCACATTTACAGTCTCTTCATAAGAGCATCTGAAAAAGTTAAATCATTATACAAAGTATTTTATTTTAATCTTGTAGATGTTTTTTTTTATTTATCCAGACTTATCTTTACTTAAACTAATAATGGTAATGCTATAGACAATTCCAGGAGTGATGTTATTAGAAAAGTTGCGCAAACAGCCTGGTACTAAGATTAACATTCTATCCCATTAATTTCTGCAAGGAAGCGAAATAAAAATATTAATTTAGACGTTTCTGGAGCAGGAACAGATGGTTGTTTTATATATACTCATTAAAAATTACCCTTAATTAATATAACCCAGACCTAAGTCAGATGCAGTTGCTAAAGCTAACTTATTAAAGTAGGATTTGTGGTGATTGATGAATTAAATCTGAGCATACAATGACAAACTATTGTGGTCCGACACATTTCTGTTACTATTTGTCCTGTGTAACTAATCAATTAATTAATCAAGAAATGTAAATTTTGTATTACTTAGCTGATATGCTAATTATAGACGCTAATTGCTACGTTAAATAAAACGGCTAAATGTTCACACACTCGCTAATGTTATTAAACCAGGCTCTGGTGTTACTCACATGTGGTGGCTAGCGATAAATCCTTTGTTAAAAATGTATTATTGTTATTTTTACCTTACAGCACATTTTACAGCCTTTAAAAACATTATGTGAAAAAAAAATGTTTATTTTACATTTTTAAGAACTACTGTGGTGCCATAAACAGGTGAAGACACCAGCAGAGGGCAGCTCTGTTGTGCAATTTTGAACAGAAACAGTGGAAACAGAGCTGTACGCTGTTTTTTGGATAAATGAATAAGAGCAGACTTGGCTTGTTGTTGATTGGTCAATGCTTCCTGGAGTGGGCGGGGCTTTGTGGAACTGAGCATTCTGAGGACTCAGAAACTCAGCGCCAGAGAATACAGTATTACTCAAACAGACGTGAATGAAACAAAACATAACTGCAGGTCAGTTTTTGAGGGGACAACATAATAACATGGGAGAAAGAGAGGAAAAGTTGATTTTGGAGAATATATTGCCTTTACTTTCTCAAGGCACAATATTTCGGATCATGTGACCAAGACGTAGCCCAAACATTGCAAAGCTTAAATGGCACTAACGTTATTTTCTTTCTGCAGTGAGGATTCGTGTGGATTTGAGCACGTATTTGTCGGAGAAACCAAAAACCACCAGGAGATCATGGGTCTGCACAACTGGGTCCAGTTCTACCTCCAGGAGAAACACGGTCACGTCGACTACAAGGGCTACAAAGCCAGAGACAACAAGGACACAGTGAGGACCTCAGCTAAACTTACTCTGCCTCTACCCTTTTATTCACACTATCATCACACTCTACACCACTTGTTAATATTGAATCAATGGCAGCTGGTCATGGAGATTAAGTGGCTACTTTAACTCTTTTTTTTGCACAACATTACTGTATCAGGAAGACAAATGTAGGAAACATAGCTATGCTGTGTTTGGAGAACATTAAAAGTCCCCTATTCTGCAAAATCAAACTTTTCTTCATTTTTAACCACATTATAATGTTGTTTCCACCTCAAAAACAGACCTGGGATAGTATTTTGTTTCATTCACACATCAGTGTTTACCCCAGCACTCTGTAGTTAAGGTGGTCATCCTATAAGCACCTACCATCTTGACTACCATCCAATATTAAGTAATATTGTCCACAAAACGCAGTGGTAATGCTTTTAAGATCCAGTGTTTATGTTAAATTAAAGTTTTGTAGCATGTAGGATTTGTAAGTGTGGAGTATAAATGACATTAACTTAGGTAGGTTCACAATGTTGGAGGCACTCGGAGTTAGCTAAAACCTTAACTTAGACACGTTTTCTGCGGGAAACACTGCACAAAACTTTATTGAGTTTTTAACCATGCTATAATTTTGTTTCCACCTTAAAAACAGACCTGGAGTAGTGTTGTTTTATTCCCACATGTTTTAGTAATCCTGTATGCTGAGACGCTGCCCTTCTCCAGAGCTGAAAACGCTCGGTCTCACAGTTCTACATAGAAACTTGAAACCAGGAAGTGCTCCTGAATTCGTTCTGATTATTTCAGTCTTAAACCTCCGTCACTACAAAGCAGTCGCTCATAGTCAGCTATCTGTTAGCCTCATGTTGCTAATAGCCGTGCTAAAAAGCCATTTGATTTTCTGTCCAGTCCCCACCGTTGCCAGCAGGGGGCGACAGACACCTGCCTTCTCTGTAAAGTCACAGTAACAGCTCCTGACAGAAGAGGTTTTCCACGGATACATTATTTTAATCATAACTAAAGGTTAAAAAGAAGTCCTCAACAAAAGACTCCTAACGACCTGAAACCTCTGAGCCTCTTTCAAGTTTTCAGAACTTAGTTTTAGGTCTACACCTTCTCCTTCCTTGGAGCAGATTAACCAGCTCTCACCTGATCAATTTCAGAATTCAGAAAGCCTCTTGGATGAAGGTGACATGACTTCAACCTTAAAAAAACAAGTCCAGATGACTTCTTTTTAACCTTTTCTTTAATTTCTAATATTTTTTATCGGGGGACAAATCATCAGTTAAGTTTAGAGCAATGAGGTCCCAGTTTTTCTTATTTTTTATCAACAAATATGTATATCAAATTATTGTACGAAATAACATAATGAAAACAAAATAATAAACAAAACAAAACACGCAATAACCTTTTGTTGTGATTAAATTAGGCTGGATGAGTGAAGAGTCTTCACAGATATATTATTTTAAGTTATAAAATGTGAAATAGCTAATGCAAAGGTGTCCAAAACTATTTCAAAAATCCTGAAAAAGTAAAATACAGAACCTTTAAGAAGATGCAAAAATGTGATTTGGGGTGGAGCTTTACCATTACGTACTGTATAAACATTTTTAACAAACCTCTATTGTTTTACTTTTGAAGAAATAAACACGTTGTCTTGTTTTTCAGCCTGATGAAGACGACCATGTCCTAAACCTGCAGTTCAGTTGGAGAGGCTTGGTAAAACCGGTCGGAGGCTCTTTCATCGGCGTGAGCCCGGAGTTCGAGGTGGCCCTCTTCACCATCGTCTTCCTCCTGTCCAACGAGAAGATGACGGCTGTGGAGGTCAAAGTGGACGAGTACGTGCTGGAGCTGGTCGTGTACCGCCATGGCAGGTCTATCGGGACGTCCTACCCAAAACTACTCAGCAGCAACCACAGGGATTTGTAATGCAACCCTGACTCTTCCAGCTTTACATACGTTTGGTTTAACTCGCATGGATTAGTGGCTGAATATAAACTGGAGGAGACTCTTTGCACTAAACAGGCTTAAGACATTTATTGCATGTCAAAGCATAAGTATGGAACTTTGTATTATTTTAATGGAAACAGCTGTGTACCAGTGGTGGAATGTAATGAAGTAAAAGTACTTAGTTGCTTTACTTAAGTACAATTTTCATGTATGTATGTACTTTACTTGAGTATATTTTACAAGGGGTACTATTACTTTTACTTCACTACATTTCAGAGCAAGTATCTGTAGTTTTTACTCCACTCCACTTCTTCAAGTATTTTGAGTCTGATTTAAAATCATTAGTTTTTGGCGTGTCGTTGTTGTAGACGCAGTACTTCAGTATAAAGATGCAGTAAAGTAGTACTCTTCAGAAAAACCTCATCTACAGATTCAGTCTCTGCTGTTGCTCCGTTATCTTTAGTTTTCAGCAAAAACCCTCACATTTAACAAAGTCATGAGTTCTTGAATCTGTGCAAAATACTTTAACTTTTTTACTTTAAAAGTACTTTTATACTTTTACTTAAGTAAAAATTTTAAGGTGACACTTTTACTTTTACTTGAGTAAATATTTGTCCCTTTACATGTACTTTTATCTAAGTAAAAAAAAAAAAGAGTACTTCCACCACTGCTGTGTACTGTGCTGTGTTACCATTTATGCCGTTTTTTATTTTGCAATGTAACATTTAATAAACGGACAGTTATTGTTTTTTAGTTGCGTCACCAGTGCTTCTCCGTTCCATATCAGAAAATGATTGTCTTTAAGGTACCATCTTCTCTATAGCCTGCCAGTAAAGTACAAAATACAAGTTTCTTAGCAGGTGGGGTGGTAGCAAAGTGGTTAGCACTCTTGCCTCACAACAAGAAGGTCCATGGTTCAAATCCTGGACTGTGTGGGGTCTTTCTCGTTGTGTCTAGGTGGGTTTTTGCAGGTGCTCTGGTTTCCCCCATCAACCTAAAACAAGGATCGCCAAACTTTTGTCTCCTGACAGCTAGTTTTAATAAATGTTTTCATAACATTAACCTGAACTTTTACAAAATATTGGTGTCCACAACTCATTCATTCTCTACCGCTTATTCCCATTAGGGGGAGCAGGTGACTGGAGCCTATCCCAGTAACTTTGGGCCATAGGCGGGGTACATCCTGGAGAGGGGCCAGTTTGTCGCAGGGCTGACACAGAGACGAACACAGACAGACAACCATTCACTCTCACATTCATTCACTAGGGGCAGTTTAGAGTCACCAATTCACCCTAACACATGCATGTCTTTGGACGGTGGGAGGAAGCCGGAGAACCCGGAGAGAACCCACAGCAACACGGGGAGGACCTGCAGACTCCACCCAGAGAGTTCGTGTGATGTTGTGTATTGGTCGGCCTGGGGCTCAAACCCACGACCTCCTTGCTGAGAGGCAAGAACGCTAACCGCTCTGCCACAACTCAACATTTTAAATTAAAACAAAAATATTTAGTTGACCTGCATCTGCTTTTTGTGTCTGTGTGCAGCAACTGACACGTTTAGTTTTTATTTGTGAAATGCCTAATCTGAAAATACTGCGGTCGATCTCATATCGCTGCTGACTCATCGAGCAACAGTTTAATTGACACCAAACTAGCAAATAATAATTTTGGGCAACAAGGAGGCGGGCATCTATGAATTTGATTGGATACATACACAAGTTGGTTTGATAAATTGAGTTTGACAACTCAAGCTCATAGGATTAATAAAGCCTTTGGGGAGCTATTTGGAAAGTGGCTTGGAGCTAGTGGTAGCTCCCGGAGACCCCTGACCTAAAACATGCACAATAAGCTAATCCTCCAGCAAGATACTCCTGACCAGGATCCTGGCTCAGGATCTGGAACTGCTTTGCCCATATATAATGCAAATATACATGTAAATTTGCATACATATGCAAATATAACAGCAGGCAGAAAAACTTTTCAAACACTTCAGTAGGCCTGTTTGTCTTAAAGTGCAGTCAATCTTAGGATCTTCTCAAAGTCCTAATCGAGAACAAAGACTTCTGGAGTATACTTACTATAAATAAAAAGACGATATGTAAACGCTGTTAAAATTATTGTACAGTATTTCTTCATTATTTGTTTTATTTTACTCTAGTGTTGCCCAGAGGCGGATCTAGAGGAGTGGCACAGGATGGCAGCTGTCACTTCTAAAAGAGGGTGCCCTTGCCACCCCACAGTATGCATGAAAATACAAATTTTGTGATGGGTCAGACATTTTTGAGGAAAACTCAGATTTATTTTCATAGGTTTAATGATAAACTTCATACAAGAAAAGTATTTAATTGACTGAGAATAAACAATGATTCACCAGCTGCCGTGGTGGAATTCACGCAGATTCTGGACAAACTTCAGGAGGTGTTGTATGACTTGTATGATAGATATGCAAAATAGCAGTTGTATTACCAGTAGTGCAGGTTTCTAATCTCTAGACTAATTAAGTATCCTATTAAGAGAGCAGTTTATCACATTTGTCATTACTCAGTATTGAATATAAAAGTATTAAAGCTTCAGCTCTGGGCATGTTTGTGAGGCTTACTTTTGCTGAATAACATGTTAATTATTGCATTCAGCTGTAATGGACAAAGCTGCCATTTTAGACACTGGCACAATTGTTTTTTAACACTGTGGAAAGACTGTTGAAAATGAAATTGATTAAATGAGTGTAAACTCTCCAATGCTCTGTTATGTTAAGAAACCAAACAGTGCTTTTTTAATTATCATTTTGTTCAAACCTTAGCAGTAGATATATTGTATTAATCCGCTTGATCCGCCCCCGCTGTTGAGATTATTGTACAGTATTTACTCTGTTTTATTTCTCTTGTTGCCTGACAGACAAAGCCCGGGGTAAAAAAAACAAAAAACAAAAACGCCTGACTCCGGGCGCTCCCTGCTCTTGCGCATGCGTACTCAAACAAACCCATTCCCATGTCTCAGAGCTCAGAGACATAAAAACTGTCTCTGGAACTGTCTCTGAAACTGTCTGATGACGCGGCGGACTCACAGGTAAACAACACTTATCCCCGTTTCCTGACTCTCTCTTAAATAACTCCAAACCCACCCGGAAGTGACCGCTGCGGTTCCGTTGTTGTTATTGTTGTTGTTGTCAAACTTTTAGCCGCTAATGGTTTGTTTAGCTAACTAGCAGCTAACCGGTGCGCTAACGTCATTTGACAGGACCATCACCGGTGTCGTGCCCAAAAGTGGCAGTGATTCCAAAAAAACTCACCGTCGTCGTGGGAGAAGGCATTTGACCAAGCAGGAAGGGGCTTATCGAAATATAATCTGCTAAATATGGTTGTCCAGAGTGAAAATTTGATATTTTGAGGCTGCTATATTACTTTTTATTAGATAAGAAACTGCATTCTAGGGGGGGTGTTGGCATTTGAAGGCGTATTAAGCGCTAAAATAAATTGTTTTTGTTATTTTAAGACACTGCGTATTTAAAATAACTGTCGAGAAGAACATTAAGCAAGTATTTCATTATTGATCATTACATTATATAGTAAATCATTATATTACTGTGTCTTTTAAAGTTTATTTATGCCTACTCCACGACAAAAAAACAGGCAGAGTAATCAGACCTTTAGACCCAAAAACTGGGACACACATATACAGCTTTTTTTTTTTTCAGAAATCACTGTGCATTTTGAACTCACCAAGTCACACAAAAAGCTTCAGAAGTCCATACAATTTTCTGTCTTGTAATTCAGTGTATTGATTGTATTCATTGTATTGATATAAACAATGACAAAAGAGTCTTAAGACAAATGTGTTTTTAGTTTCCTATGTGTTTCTCTTGGTTAAAATAGGGACAGCTGGGACATGGTTTGTTGAAAACTGGGACATATGAGTGTTTTTACAGCTATGTGTTGGGACAAGGAACGAGCCTAAAACTGGGACTGTCCCTGTTAAACTGTCACTCTGCTCACTTTAAATTCACATTTTGGTAGGCAGTTGTGTGACTGTATGAAGTAAGGAAGCACATGACAACCAGTCACGTGATTTTCACAATCGCAAACACATTGTTGACATTGCTCAGTGTGGTGTCTAATGTCTTCTTGTTCATAGGTTATAGTTTGTTAGAGGCTCACTGAACTCCAAGTGACAGCAACAACATGTTTGGTAAAAAGAAAAAAGAGCCTGCATCCAGAGGCCAAGGTGCTGCTGCTGCCAAACAGGTAACAGAGAGCTTATTTTTATGTTTAAGTGTGATATAATGGCCTATGCCCCTTGCGCCTAAAGGGAAAGAAACACATTTTAAAATTATATCTGGTATATACCTTGTTTTTACATCAAATATTTAAGTTTGAGTCTGATCCATGCATCTTTTGCTCAGAAACAGAAACAGTAGATCATCTGTTTTACAGCTGTAACATGTTAGTGTCTTCTGGTCTAATATTCATTGTTGGGTGTCACTTAAAATCTCTAATGCCTGCCTTCTCATCTAAAAATGTTTTTTACTTCATGGACAATCTGGACTCTGATATCCCTGATGTTGTCAAGCTTGTAAATATTCTCTGTAAATATTTTATTCATACAGTAAATGGAACTGCACTACTTTATTGTTTACATTTTTTTAACTACTTTGCTGAATATTTTAAGTTGCTTAGACGTGTCTCCAACATGAACAAGAAAACTGCCATGATCTACCAAAAAACTGCTAAGTCCTTGTTGTTTTAAACATGAAACCTTGCCATATATCTATATATATATATATATATATACATAATGGCTTACGTAACTTGTGCCATAGTAACAGCTGTCAGGGGAGTGATTATGTATTGCTACTTCCTGGTTTCAGATGGGATTGTTTATAGACCCAGAGGAGATGATGAGGGGTATGGAAGAAAACCTGAACGATCCAGATTTGGAGGCTGAACTGGCGGCTCTCACCGGAGGCAGACCTGCTGCAAAAGCCAAGCCCAAAGGGAAGAGTGAGTGACATTTGTAGTGTTGAACGTAATAACTGATCATGATAGGGAGATATGTTATTAGCATTTTAAGTACAATTAAGCCCAAATTTATCCATACCCTTGCCCCTGGACAGTGACACAAAACACACCACAGAGTGGTAAAGAAATACTTGGAACATGATCACCACATTGAAGGGGCCAAGACCAGAGTCTAGGCCTGAATCATCTGATTGTGAAACTGTGAAGAGACCTTTAGACCAGAGTAATGACAAAGAACGCCTTTTAACATCAAAGCCCTGGAGAACTATGCACAAGAAGAGTGGCCCAAAAAATTCTACCACGGTTGTTGACGTTTTGAGGTGTAACAACTTTTTTTTTGGTCCTGCAGTGTGACACAACTTTGAAGTTGAATACAAAGAATATTAAATAATAATTTCAAATATAAATTAGTTTTATAAAAAGTGTAAAGAAAGCTTTTCGTAAGCAATTCATAATTTAAAGTGTAACTATTATTTCACCATGTTTTAAGATGTAACATTCACTACAGTTTGGCCATTTGAATTCTTATAATAAATTATTGAACATGTCTGCAGTGCTACCTTAATAAATAAATTTAACATTTAGAATTTTATTTTGTGAAAAATACAGTTGTCACCTGCAGGACATCAAACATACACGTTAACCGTTTTTGAGAAAATGAGAATTTTACTGAATTTAAAAATAAAATAACAGTTCTTTTGACTCTTTTTATCAATGACAGATGGGTCCTGTAGGTTTTGATCCAGCTGTCTGTTAAAGAAACTGATTTTTCACACCACAGGACACCATTTTGATTGCAAGATTAAACAGATTTTAATTTTTATTGTAAGATTCAGGTGCAGTTAAAAGTGTTATTTTAGTAAAGTACAAATATTTGACAGTATACCAAAAAAGACATTTTACAGTTTAATGTCAAAATATATATTAAAAAAAACAAAAACAGACAACTTCTTTCTAAACCTTCAGAGGTTGCATAGTGGACCCTATGTTGAACTGCTCACAGAATTTTGGAGGAGGAAAAACATTATTTAGCAAATCTTTTTAATTGATTACAGAAAAAGTGGGCATGATATAAACCACCCACCAGTGGTTTATGTGCTGTCACATAGTTACTACAAACATATCTACTGAAGGAACAAACATCTTACTGCTACTGTGAAGTTAAATGTAGCTTTTTACACATTGTGCTTTTGTGTAAACCCTGCTTAAGGCCTGGCAGCTTTTTTGTCCTCTCACTTTATTATTTAGACATTTATACTCGACAGCCATGTTGCTAACAGAAATGAAAACCATGTAATAATCAAACTAGAGACCTTGAGTTTGATGAAACAATAGCAACATATGTGGCAGGTGAGAGGAGTGATCTTGCAGTTTATTTGTAATCACTGTTGTGATTTATGTATTACAGCTCCTCTGCCAATGGAGGACATCACACGGATGGCTGACGAATGTTTGAGAGACATAGAGGACGACGACGATGATGAAAATGTGGAAGACGATGAGGATCTCTTGGTTTGTATTTGAAAGTGTTTTAGTGTTGTATCGTAGAGCTACACAAGAACAGAAACATAAGCCATGAGCCAGAACTGTGTTTAATCTTGCAATAACAATAGTTCATTTCAAACCAGGGTAAACCAGGACTAAACCAGGACTAAACCAGGACTAAACCAGGACTAAACCAGGACTAAATATAGGACTAAACCAGGATTAAACTAGGACTAAACTTAGGACTATTATTGCCTATTTTTGATGTTTCTGCTGTGAGTGTAATTCTCAATATAATACCTATTTTTTAACTCATGTTTGGTCAAAGGAAATCCTGTTATTAATTATGTTATAACCCATATTCCTGTTGATAAATGAATCTGTATTTTGTCACTTTTAGGCAGAGCTACAGGAAGTGGTGGGTGAAGAAGAGGAAGCTGAAGATAATGAATCTGCCTCCTCCGCATCCTTTGCCGCGGCTGAATCAAGTGACGCTGCGACACCTGAGTCGCCTCAACCACAGGTGCAACAAACAACACTTTCACAACAAACACCATGAGAAAGTGTTTGTAAATGTGTTTGCGAGTGTTTACATTTGCTTATGTCGTTGGATGATGTTGACAGTGATATTGTTTTGTTCCTTCAGCAGCAGCAGACGGCTGAGGTCTCCTCTGCAGTCCCTGGCAGCATCCAGCACACTCTGGAAGAGAGGACCTCCATGTACCAGACTGCCTTACGGCACGCCAAGACGGCAGGAGAGGCCTCTAAAGTCAGGAGACTGGAGCGAGGGCTCAAGGTGAGACGTACTACTGTTACCCCAAGGCCAGAAATGTTGGCACATTTTTAAAATTTGAATAAAATGAAAACTAATGGTGGCACGGTGGCTTAGTAGCAGTGTTGGGTTAGTTACTCAAAAAAGTAACTAGTTACAGATTACTAGTTACTCTTTTAAAAAGTAATATATTACTTTATTTAGTTACTGACTCATGAAAATAACTTAGTTACTTTACTTTTGGATTACTTCCTAACAGGAAGCCTAAATGAACTCAATTCTAAATAGAAGCAGCCTCACTGTTGCCCTGACCAGCGCTGTTATTACATTCTTATTACAGGCGTTCAAGCAGAGTTTTTTTTTAGCTGCATTCATTTCAGCAGCAGGGCAGCCTGACACAGCAAATACTGCTCTGTAAGTTCACCTGTCTCTGCTCCTGTGCAGCGGTCAAGTCCTGAGGACACAGTTTTATTTCACTACACTGAAGCTAAAATGCACTTGTTGTTAGCACCAAAGCGGTGCAGGTCTCTTCTTTCCCCGCTGTCCCCGCTGACAGCAGCAGCAGCTGCTGCACCCGACGCACGCGGAGAGGGATCAGCGCGGACAGGACGAGTGGCCGCTGTGCGCATAAAGAGAAGCAGAGAAGGGAACGGATGAAGAAAAAGTAGGAAATGTATTAGCGCTATTCGTTTAATGCATTTTCATTCCGTGTCCTTGCGGTAAACTGCAGGTAAATGAAACTGACTGTAGTGACTGTAATGTGAGTAACTAATTGGGTATTTTGTTAGTAACTGTAATATTATTATTGGGGGTTTAAAAGTAACGCGTTACCTGCTGCGTTACTGACAATTGTAATCTCGTTACTGTAACTCGTTACTTTGTAACGCGTTACTTCCAACACTGCTTAGTAGTTTCCTGGACTGTGTGGGGCCTTTCTGTGTGGAGTTTGCATTTCCTCCCCGTGTCTGGGTGGGTTTTCTATAGGTGCTCTGGTTTCCTCCATCAACCTAAAACATGCACAATAGGCTAAATCCTCCACCTAGGTGCTCCTGACCAGGATCCTGACTCAGATCTGGAGAAGGGTCTCCGGGCACTGCACTGCTCCTGCCCACTGCTCCTGACAGGTCGCCCCAGCTGCATTGAGGGATGGGTCAATGCAGAGAATGAATTTTCCTACAGGGATCAATAAAGTCTACCTTACCTTAAAAGACTTTCAAACCACATGGGCCAATGTTTTATTCACAATAGAACATAGATAGCATAACAAATGTTTACACTGAAAGATTTTACACTTTTATGCACAAAATTAGCTCATTTCAAACCTCATTTTGATGGTACGGGGGCCATACGTGTGTACAGGATGGGTAGCTTGTGTGTTTTGGAAAGAACTATGAATGCTGAAAGGTATATGAGAGGGCAACATAAACCCTAAACCCCAGCTGCTCCTTAGCTGGAAACCTATTTCAGGCAAGAATGGGATCAAATTCAGCACCAAAACTCCAGAAACTCATAACCTCGATACCCAGAGGCCTATTGCTAGAAGCCGGTTGAACAAACTCAGAGTTGTGGAGTAACGTCTGGGTTGAAAACTAAACAAATCCAAACTGGGTAACTCTGGGTTCATGTGTTGCTTGAAGCTGGTTATGAACTTTCTCAGTTAAACCCTGATCACTGCAGCTGCTGCGCATGGATCAGACACAGTTCAGCCAATAGCATTCAGTCTAGAGGGAAGGGGGCGGGGCTATCACAGCAGTAGCCCAAAAAAGACTACAAAAAATGACATGTTCAATGAATATAAAACTGATTTAAATAGAAAAACTCATAACCTCCACTGGATTCATGAGTTTAAGTAAAGCCTTTAGCCGAAAAAAATCTGTTATTAAAAAAAAAAAAATTACACTTTGACACATTCTTTTAATGGGCAAAAATTGAGGCCCAGAACAAAAGGTTAGGAGATGTGTTGCGTGTCATTTTGCTCACAGCTGATTGGTCCATGTTGGTTTCTCAGTCTCTAAACCAGACCTGACCCAGCTCCAGACCAGGGCAGCTGTGTGGAGTCTGTTACCATGACGACTAACTCTGCTCTAAACCAAACCTCTTTCTGGAGACGGATAACTCTGAGTTTCTTCAAAGTTAACCTGAGCTTACCCTGAATCAAAACTAAACTGGCTTCCAGCAATAGGCCTCAGACATTTTGAAAAGCAAGGAGATGGTGAAATGAGCTCAATTTGTGCATAAAAGTGTAAAACATTATCTCTGTTCTGTTGTGAATAAAATATTGGGTCATGTGATTTGAAAGTGTTAAAGTTTTAATTTAATTCAGATTTAAAAAAATGTCCCAACATTAATGGAATTTGGGTTGTACTACTACTACGAGAAGTAAACTTAAGTTACACCAGCAGATTTAGGTGCCCTATCGTCACATAACATATTTAAAAGCAAACGTCATAGTTATAATCTTCCAATCTTTCCAATCTTTTTTTGAACCAGGACTTTTAACATGATCCTACAAGCACCAACACTTCTCACCAGTTTTACCCTCTCTGCACCGGCAGCTGGTTCATTTTTAGAATTGATTTTTAGATTATTTTATTTACTTTTATCTCTTCTCTCTCTCTGACCTGATTCGCCTCTGTCCCGTCACATGCCCTGAAGTCAGCAGATCAGTTAACTGTGAGCAGTCCCCAAAACTAAAAAGAAACTTAATGGTGACCGTGCTTTTTCTGTCACTGCTGTAAAACTCTATAATCAGCTGCCAACAGAGATTAGACAGAAATCACTTCTCAAAACACACCTTTTCTCATTGGCAGAACAAGAGATGTTGACATTTTTATCTTATTGTTGCTTTTATTTATGTTTTAGTGGCTCTGTGTTTTAATTTGTCATTCAAAGGTAGTATAAGCAGTATATCTTTTTAATACTTCTTAAAAATATCATGTAAACATGTTCGAATCAAATATTAGTTTTACTGATAACAGTGGTACAGTTGATTTATTAACAATTAATCATCTATTTTACATAATGGCCAAGTTGTTTATGTTTACATTTTTTGTTTAGGTTCAAAAACTGCATCACTGATCAGAAAAGCGGAAAGACTGGCAGCCCACAGACCATTGTTTTGATTTAGACTGCAGTACTACATACACTGTATAAGCTCACAGTTCTATTATTCCTCTTTAATACTTCACATAAACTCATTTTTATAAACTTTATATCTCTACATAAAGCTGTTGAAAGGACTTCCACACTAAACGCTTTCTGTTTTCACTGAGCTTACACAGGATTACACAAGATAACTACGACTACTTTGTTTCAGTGATGGTTTGTTGTGGTTCTCGCTCTCCCCAGACGCTTCAGTCGATGTCCGCCGCTGTGAAAAAGGGCAGATCCGTGAGCGAGGCAGAGATCCCTCCACCCGTGGCCATCGGAGCCTCGACTTCAGCCGCTCCTCCTCGTCGTCCTGCTCCGCCTGTGCCCGCGCCTCTGTCGGACTCATCTCCGTCAGAGTGCGCCGCTCCTGAGGATGAATCTGAGCCGGTCTGTCCCGCCCCGGTCGTACCAGAGATCGTAGAGACCAGCCCTGAAGAGCAGCAGTCGTCTTCTGCCTCAGTGGTCAGTCTGAGCGAACAACCATCTCCAGAGGAACAGGCCGCAGCGACTGATGAACAAGAACCCGGGACAGAGGGTAGGTTTGATGTGAACTAACAACATACTGCTACTGAGTAAATGTTGGGTCCAACTCCCAAAAAATTGAGAACTGCACTTAGAATCTTTAATAGGGCTACAACTAATGATTATTTTGATAATCAGTTAATCTGTCGCTTATTGTTTTAATGAATCGATTATTAATCAGAGAGTGAAGCACGAGTTAAGTGATTGAAAACTTGGGGTGTTTTATAGTTCCCGTTAAAAAAAAAGGATAATTCTACCAAAAATCACTTAATTGTTGCAGAGTTTGACCAGATGAAGCCATGAGTTTGCCACTTGAGGACGTTTAAATAGAGCATATAAACAACAAAGACATTTTTAATCAAAAACACAAAATGTACATTTTTACATTTTTTCAGCACATGACGTGTTTCAGAGTCTATAAACACCACACTTAATGATCAAACAATTACTAAATTAGTTTAGATTATTTCAATAATTGATTAATCTGATTACTTGTTGCAGTCCTAATCTTTAGACATCTTTATGATTCCTGAAAAAGCTTGTTACAGGTTATGGGTCCAGAACATTTCCTTATGTTGGTGAGTTTTTAATTTTGCTTGTGACCTAGGTCCATATAGTAAAATATGAAAACTTAAAAAAATAAGTTTAGATATGTCCTTTTTGTGCTTTTTTTTTGTGCATTACAGTTCCTCACTGGATCCAGACGGTGATCCAGAGTCACACATTTTCTGCCCTGACCCTAACATAAACTATGAAAGGCTTCCAGACCTCACCTTCTTGATTTCTTAGAGAGAACTTATCTTTTCCAAATTTCAAATGTTTTATGATGTCATTTTGCAATTGTAAATGTGAAGGAGACATTTTTTGTTTCAAGTTTAAGATATTTTATGAGTTGGTTCTGGACCTGACTGCCACAGTTCTTCTGTTACCTCCACCCACGCCTCGATCATCTCCTGGCGAGTCTCAGGAGTTCAGTAGATGTTGTTTCACAGCATTCTGACAGTTCTTCTGTTTTGCATAGCACCCTTACTTTGAGGTTTATGCAAAAGAACCGTTTCCATTAATGACTCATCTGATGAAATTATTTCTTTTCTCTTAGGTCTTCTGTCTTTATTATTCTGATGTTTCTAAAGCAGTACTACTTTACTGATCCTGTTATATTTAAGTACTGTGTTTACAATGAGGGCACGACAAAAACACATGATTTTAAACCAAAACTCAAAATACTTTGTACTTCAAACCAACTCAGAAATGTAGAGGAGTAGAAAGTACAGATACTTGCTCTAAAATGTAAGTAAAAATAAAAGTACCCCTTGTAAAAATGACTCAAGTAAAGTACAGATACATGAAAATTGTACTTAAGTAAAGTAACTAAGTACTTTTACTTTGTTTATTGATTATTAATAATTTGTGATATTTTGTTGCTAATGCTAAATCCTCCATAGAAAATGTATTTTTCCTGTTTAGCTTATGGCACCATTCTTTAGGATGCAGCTGTTCTGTTTACAAACGCTGAATGGACTGTGTTCTGTTTTGTTAGTTCCCATAAAATTTGCATACAATAGTTGACATTTACAGTTCTGATGCAAGCAAGCAGTACTGCAGATATTTAGATTATTATTTTTCAGTTCTAAAATTAGATTTGTGCTCTTCATTTCTCAGTAATGGTCACATTTCCTCTGTGATTAGATTTGACCCTGGTTGTTGCTGAAGAGGTTAAACAGACAACCCTCTGTCCGTGTGATGAATGTGTGCTTGTTTGTGTTTTTGGTGGATCCACAGTGGATGAAGCCACCAGGACCATTCTCCTGGAGAGGCAGCAGGAATACAAGATGGCCGCTTTGAGAGCCAAGAAGCAGGGAGATAAGGACCAGGCCATGCAGTACTTCAGGGCATGCAAGGTGAGGCTTATCTCTCACACTTAATCTCATACCTCTTGGAGTCTAGGAGCTAAAGGATTTCTGAATTATTTTAATATTTTGGTGGGATTTTTCCTCCTTACACTGTTATAGTTCATTCATATCTAGTCTATGAAAATAATATCATGTAATGCAGCTTTAGGCCAAACAAAAACATGCACATAACTGTACCTCAGTTACTCAAACAAATGAGTTGAGGAACTTGTTGAGTTTTTCTAGGAATGTTGCACCAGTCAAACAAGAGCTGAATGGATTACTTTACTCCAGCAGACAAGATACTGCCCATGGTTATTCTGTATTAAAACAGTCACATTTTTCATTCTACCTTCAAAGTTAAAGGAGAAATATTATGCAAAATCAACATTTTTGAGATGTAGTTCAAAAACAGACCTGGAGTTGTACTTTTTTTTCCATTCCTGCCTGTTTGTATTTTTCTGGCACTGAGTTTCTGAGGCCTCAGAACGCTCGGTTGCACAACCCACCGCCCACTCCAGGAAGCACTGACCGATCAATAACAAACCCTCTACATCCAGTCTGCTCTCATTCATTTATCCAAAAAACAATGTACAGCTCTGTTTCCGCTGATTCCTCACAGACATTTTTACTTTTGTAGTAAAATGACTTCATGCAAAAGGTTTAAGGAAGTAAAAAGCTCTTCTGCTGATGACCGTAACAGTGCTGCTCTCTGCTGGTCTTTATGGCACCAGTAGAGTACTTAATTAAAACGTTTTCTTTTAGTCACACAATGTTTTTAAAGGTTGTAAAGTGTAATATAAAATATTTTATTCTTTCATCCCCATCAATATAATGTCTGTTTTGCATACTTTATTTTTCATCTTTCCCCTTCATCTTTCAAGCTTCTAGACATTGTGATTTTTGTTTTTGATAACTTTTTTTCCTCCTCAGTCTAATGTGGGAAAAACGTGACTATCTGACGATCTGCAGCTTCATGTTTGGTGTTTCTGTGCAGGGTTTTGATGCAGTGATAGAGGCTGTGGGGAAAGGACAGGCAGTGGACCTCAGTAACCTCCCTCCAGCTCTGGGTGAGCGTGCTGTTTGTGATTATAGCACATGCTTTTATTTTAACGTACTACCCAGGAGTTTGTTCAGTTTTAGTCCTGATTATGTTTAGATTTAGACTTGAGAGAGAGTTTTATTCCTGTTTTAATCCTGTTCTGGTTTGGGTTTCAGGCAGAGTTTAGGCCACTGCTTACTCCTCGTTTGGACTTGGTTTGGGCTTGGATTAGATGTGGCTAAGTCCTGGTTTAGTCCTGGTTTAAACCTGGTTTAGCCCTGATATAGTCCTGGTTTAGACATGCTTTAGACCTGGTTTAGACCTGATATAATTCTGGTTTAGACCTGATATAGTTCTGGTTTAGCCCTGATATAGTCCTGGTTTAGACATGCTTTAGACCTGGTTTAGACCTGATATAATTCTGGTTTAGACCTGATATAGTTCTGGTTTAGCCCTGATATAGTCCTGGTTTAGACATGCTTTAGACCTGGTTTAGACCTGATATAATTCTGGTTTAGACCTGATATAGTTCTGGTTTAGACCTGATATAGTCCTGGTTTAGATCTGATATAGTCCTGGTTTAGACCTGACATAGTTCTGGTTTAGACCTGATATAGTCCTGGTTTAGATCTGATATAGTTCTGGTTTAGACCTGACATAGTTCTGGTTTAGACCTGACATAGTTCTGGTTTAGATCTGATATAGTCCTGGTTTAGACCTGACATAGTTCTGGTTTAGACCTGACATAGTTCTGGTTTAGACCTGACATAGTTCTGGTTTAGATCTGATATAGTCCTGGTTTAAACCTGGTTTAGCCCCAGTATAGTCCTGGTTTAGACCTGACATAGTTCTGGTTTAGATCTGATATAGTCCTGGTTTAGACCTGACATAGTTCTGGTTTAGACCTGACATAGTTCTGGTTTAGACCTGACATAGTTCTGGTTTAGACCTGACATAGTTCTGGTTTAGATCTGATATAGTCCTGGTTTAAACCTGGTTTAGCCCCAGTATAGTCCTGGTTTAGACATGCTTTAGACCTGGTTTAGATCTGATATAATTCTGGTTTAGATCTGATATAGTCCTGGTTTAGACCTGACATAGTTCTGGTTTAGACCTGACATAGTTCTGGTTTAGATCTGATATAGTCCTGGTTTAAACCTGACATAGTTCTGGTTTAGATCTGATATAGTCCTGGTTTAGACCTGACATAGTTCTGGTTTAGACCTGACATAGTTCTGGTTTAGACCTGACATAGTTCTGGTTTAGATCTGATATAGTCCTGGTTTAAACCTGGTTTAGCCCCAGTATAGTCCTGGTTTAGACCTGACATAGTTCTGGTTTAGATCTGATATAGTCCTGGTTTAGACCTGACATAGTTCTGGTTTAGACCTGACATAGTTCTGGTTTAGACCTGACATAGTTCTGGTTTAGATCTGATATAGTCCTGGTTTAAACCTGGTTTAGCCCCAGTATAGTCCTGGTTTAGACATGCTTTAGACCTGGTTTAGACCTGACATAGTTCTGGTTTAGATCTGATATAGTTCTGGTTTAGATCTGATATAGTTCTGGTTTAGACCTGATATAGTTCTGGTTTAGATCTGATATAGTTCTGGTTTAGACCTGATATAGTCCTGGTTTAGACATGCTTTAGACCTGGTTTAGACCTGATATAATTCTGGTTTAGACCTGATATAGTTCTGGTTTAGACCTGATATAGTTCTGGTTTAGACCTGATATAGTCCTGGTTTAGACATGCTTTAGACCTGGTTTAGACCTGATATAATTCTGGTTTAGACCTGATATAGTTCTGGTTTAGCCCTGATATAGTCCTGGTTTAGACATGCTTTAGACCTGGTTTAGACCTGATATAATTCTGGTTTAGACCTGATATAGTTCTGGTTTAGACCTGATATAGTCCTGGTTTAGATCTGATATAGTCCTGGTTTAGACCTGACATAGTTCTGGTTTAGACCTGATATAGTCCTGGTTTAGATCTGATATAGTTCTGGTTTAGACCTGACATAGTTCTGGTTTAGACCTGACATAGTTCTGGTTTAGATCTGATATAGTCCTGGTTTAGACCTGACATAGTTCTGGTTTAGACCTGACATAGTTCTGGTTTAGATCTGATATAGTCCTGGTTTAAACCTGGTTTAGCCCCAGTATAGTCCTGGTTTAGACCTGACATAGTTCTGGTTTAGATCTGATATAGTCCTGGTTTAGACCTGACATAGTTCTGGTTTAGACCTGACATAGTTCTGGTTTAGACCTGACATAGTTCTGGTTTAGATCTGATATAGTCCTGGTTTAAACCTGGTTTAGCCCCAGTATAGTCCTGGTTTAGACATGCTTTAGACCTGGTTTAGATCTGATATAATTCTGGTTTAGATCTGATATAGTCCTGGTTTAGACCTGACATAGTTCTGGTTTAGACCTGACATAGTTCTGGTTTAGATCTGATATAGTCCTGGTTTAAACCTGACATAGTTCTGGTTTAGATCTGATATAGTCCTGGTTTAGACCTGACATAGTTCTGGTTTAGACCTGACATAGTTCTGGTTTAGACCTGACATAGTTCTGGTTTAGATCTGATATAGTCCTGGTTTAAACCTGGTTTAGCCCCAGTATAGTCCTGGTTTAGACCTGACATAGTTCTGGTTTAGATCTGATATAGTCCTGGTTTAGACCTGACATAGTTCTGGTTTAGACCTGACATAGTTCTGGTTTAGACCTGACATAGTTCTGGTTTAGACCTGACATAGTTCTGGTTTAGATCTGATATAGTCCTGGTTTAAACCTGGTTTAGCCCCAGTATAGTCCTGGTTTAGACATGCTTTAGACCTGGTTTAGACCTGACATAGTTCTGGTTTAGATCTGATATAGTTCTGGTTTAGACCTGATATAGTTCTGGTTTAGACCTGATATAGTTCTGGTTTAGATCTGATATAGTTCTGGTTTAGACCTGATATAGTTCTGGTTTAGACCTGATATAGTTCTGGTTTAGACCTGATATAGTTCTGGTTTAGACATGCTTTATACCTGGTTTAGACCTGATATAATTCTGGTTTAGATCTGATATAGTTCTGGTTTAGACCTGATATAGTTCTGGTTTAGACCTGATATAGTCCTGGTTTAGATCTGATATAGTCCTGGTTTAAACCTGGTTTAGCTCCAGTATAGTCCTGGTTTAGACATGCTTTAGACCTGGTTTAGATCTGATATAGTTCTGGTTTAGACCTGATATAGTTCTGGTGTAGATCTGATATAGTTCTGGTTTAGATCTGATATAGTCCTGGTTTAAACCTGGTTTAGCCCCAGTATAGTCCTGGTTTAGACATGCTTTAGACCTGGTTTAGATCTGATATAGTTCTGGTTTAGACCTGATATAGTTCTGGTTTAGACCTGATATAGTCCTGGTTTAGATCTGATATAGTCCTGGTTTAAACCTGGTTTAGCCCCAGTATAGTCCTGGTTTAGACATGCTTTAGACCTGGTTTAGATCTGATATAGTTCTGGTTTAGATCTGATATAGTTCTGGTTTAGATCTGATATAGTTCTGGTTTAGACCGGATATAGTTCTGGTTTAGACCGGATATATATATATATTTAAAAAAAAAATTGTCCTCTCGCCCTCCGCGGGCGGTTTCATCCATCCAAGCTCGGGTCCTCTACCAGAGGCCTGGGAGCTTGAGGGTTCTGCGCAGTATCTTTGCTGTTCCTAGGACTGCGCTCTTCTGGACTGAGATGTCTGATGTTTTTCCTGGGATCTGCTGTAGCCACTCTTCCAGTTTGGGGGTTACTGCCCCGAGTGCTCCGATGACCACGGGCACCACTGTTGCCTTCACTTTCCAGGCCTTCTCAAGTTCTTCTTTGAGGCCTTGGTACTTCTCCAGTTTCTCGTGTTCCTTTTTCCTGATGTTACAATCGCTTGGTATTGCGATGTCAACCACAACGGCTTTCCTCTGCTGTTTGTCCATCACCACAATGTCCGGTTGGTTCGCCACTACCATTTTGTCTGTCTGGATCTGGAAGTCCCACAGGATCTTAGCTCGGTCATTCTCTATCACCTTTGGAGGTGTTTCCTACCTTGACCTCGGGACTTCCAGACTGTACTCTGCACAGATGTTCCTGTACACTATACCAGCCACTTGGTTATGACGCTCCATGTATGCTTTCCCTGCCAGCATCTTACAGCCTGCAGTTATGTGTTGGATTGTCTCAGGGGCCTCTTTGCACAGTCTGCACCTGGGGTCTTGTCTTGTATGGTAGATCTTGGCCTCTATTGCTCTGGTGCTCAAGGCCTGCTCCTGTGCAGCCATGATCAGTGCCTCTGTGCTATATATATATATATATATATATATATATATATATATATATATATATATATATATATATATATATATATATATATATATATATATATATATATATATATCCTGGTTTAGCCTAGTTTAGTCCTGGTTTAGTCCTCTGTTGTCTCTGATGTGTCCTTATTCAGTCACTTTTCTTGGTTAATCCCTGTGTTGTTAATCAGACTTGGTTCAGACCTGGTTAAGTCCTGGTTTAGGTTGGTGTAGTCCTGGATTTGTTCCTGTTATGTCCTTATTTAGTATTGCATTTCCTATGTTAATCCTCCTGATTTAGGCTAATTTTAGTCCTGTAAAGTTGTTCCTTAGAAAGCCAGATATTTCAGGAGGTGGCACTACACGAGTATTGACCTAAATTATTTCCGTGTGTATTTTGTGAACTGGTTGATTCTTGTAAATCCATTTAGTAACCGCAACTCCAACCAAACCCAGAGCATTACATTCATCTCTCAAACCACACAATAAGGAACAATTCTCTGGTTGTTAATATTATGTGGTTAATACAGTCCTCTATTGTAAACCCGGTTTGCGTTATCTGACTCTTATCTCATGTTACTAATGCGACTTTTGTGCTGTAGGCTCAGGAGGAAACGCTGCTCCAGTAAAAGATCCTCCTTCTGGGAAAAACAAAGAGGTCACCCAACCAGTCACCTCTGCTGCTGCTCCAGGTAAAACTTTATATAACTACACACTACACTACAAAACAAAGCACTGGTTCCTAAAGAGCGGGATCAGGACCCAAAAATGGTCTGCGAGGAGGCTGAATATATTTTTATTGTTCAGCTTTATTCAGCTAATTTGAAGTCAGCTTTAGTTACATTTGATGGTGAAGCAGATTTAAAATACATGTGCCATAAAGGTCGCAGTAAAAAGTGTCACAAAAAATAAGTAAAGGAGACATATTTGACATATTTGCATTCATATTTCAAGTTTTATTACTTAAAGGTACTGTAAGAAGCATGTGCTCTACTGGTTTGAAAACTGTACTGCAAAACAAAGGTCTGTGGGTTGCCAGTCTTTCTGCTTTTCTGATTGGACGATCGGTGACACAGGGTTTTAGAACCAAAATAAAAACTTGGGCATTATGTTAAAGGATAACTCAGCTGTACCATTATTATCAGAAAAAGCAGCAACATATCAAAAAACATGTTTACCTCATATCTTGGAGCACATGTGGGTAACTTTTATGAAATATACAAAAAATACTGCTCATAGTACTTTTAAAATAACTTGTATGTATTGAAACAGACTTCTGGAGAAGTTTTAAGGGCAAGTTTTTTCAATGTAAATAAAATGTTAGTTTCTAGCAACCTTCAGGAAACTTATAATGTTCTCTTTTGGTTATATTACAGTTCTCCTAACTTTTTTAACAACATTGAGAGAACCACTACATAACGTCCTATTTTTGTTAGATTAATGTTCCCCTAACCTTTTTATTACAACCTAGCTCCTTACTGCACTGATGAATGAACATTTAAACTTGAATTAAATGTTTTTTATTATTTTTTAAAGCGCAGTACACAAAACAACCCAACAGGTAAATAGTAAAATATATATATTATATGCTATATATTTGAGGGGAGAAACAAATGGATACAGTTGGACAACGATGAAACCAAACAGGAAGTAGTATATTTACTTTTATAAGTTATAAACTGATTTAGTTGCTTCATGTAGCTTTTCAGTCACTTCCAGATGAGCCTTGTGACTGGTTTTAGACTACCATATTTTCTGGACTATAAGTCGCTCCAGAGCATAAGTGGCACTAGCCAAAAAATGCATAACGAAGAAGAAAAAAATGTATATAAGTCGCATTGGACTATAAGTCGCTTTTTTGGGGGGGAAATTTAATTTTACAAAATCCAACACCAAGAACAGACATTTCATGTTGAAAGGCAAGTTATAGTAATAATAGAATAGAGAACAACAGCTGAATAGGTGTGTGGTTTGCTAACGTAACACATTGATGGTTATTCAGCTACATGAAGCATAAACAACGAACTGAATAGGTGTCTCGTATGTTAACGTAATATATTAACAGTTATTCACATAACTATAGCATAAAGAACATAATATAACAAGTTCACCAAACTCACCATCTCACTCCTAATCACTAAATCCTTTAAATTCTTCATCCTCGATGTCGCTTCTGAACAACTCCACCAACTCCGGAGGTAGACGAAGCGCCGCTTCCTCCTCTGCGTGGCTGTCGTCAGACTCAGCATCAGTTCCATTTCCAATTATTCCGCTCTTTCTCAGTTGTCTTTATAGCCTAAGTTGTTAGTGGTAATGTTTACATTTTAAATTGTCAGTGGTACAGGTGCAGCAGATGCTGGTACACAAGCCTAGAGCGCCCTCTAACCAACACCTGAAATATTTTAATATATAAGTCACACCTGAGTATACGTCACACCCCTAGCCAGACTATGGAAAAGTGCGACTTATAGTCCAGAAAATACGGTAATTCTGGCTTACATTACTATTACTAGATCTTAGTACGTATTAGTGATTTGTTGATTTGCCTTCTTTAGTCCCTGCTGCCCCGTCAGTGCCTGCTCCTCCCAAAGATGCTCTGGAGGCTCTTGAACAGAGAAAAGCCAAGTATCTGGAGGCGTCCGCTCAGGCCAAAGCCAACGGGGACGATCGCAAGGCCCGCATGCACGAACGCATCGCTAAGGTAAACTTCTGTCACTGTGATCTGTGCATCAGCTGCTTCACACAGACAGGACTGCCCAAAAACATGATATTCAGTAACTTGATTGAGGATTACAATAACAGTATGACCTTGAACTTTTGAATGGACCCATTGAAATAGTAAAAGTTAAATTGTACTCAAATACCTCTGAAGATACAGCGTCAGGACTGTCTAAATTTGTTGGTCCTACTCACGTTCATATTTGGTCCATTTTGAAATGCCATAATTCAAATCTGTTTTTGACATGTCATGTATAGGGCAGGGTACTGTTACACAATATCTTTGTGGCATCGAAAGAAAAGTTACAATACTACTGATATTGAAAAAATAATTTCTATTTACCAAGTTCTTCTACCAAGTTTCAATACCTTTACATGAATCAAATAAATAACACAGAATAAATCATATAAACTACTGGTTTTAACTTACAGCTAAGAATTTTGCTTCAAAAATTGGTCTTTTATTGAATATTATTGTGTTTTATGATCGTAGAAGATGAATTAGCTCAGCATAGGTATCAGAAAAAGTATCGCTCAGGCACCGGTATCGTTTAAGAACTGGTATCGAAAAAATCTGAACGATATCCAGCTCTAGTAATGTGTGAGTATCACTTACAAGGAGCCTAAGCATAAGCACTTGATTTTTCTGGTGGTACTCAGGAGTCTTTTGCAGTTCAAGTCCTGATTTATAGCAGGTTTTATTCCTATTTTCGTTACTGTCCTTGTTTTGTATTGCCTTATTTTATTCTTTGGTTTGGTCCAGATTTAGGCTCATTTAGTCCCTTAAAGACGGGACTTGGAAAGACAAATATTTTCTGAGGTGGCACTTGGTGTGAAAAGTTTGAGAATAACCGGCCCACACATCACTAATCTTAGTTTTTGTTCTGTTCTGTCTCAAGATGTTGTACCCTTTATTTCTTGCAGCAATACCAGAATGCCATTCGAGCCCACAAAGCAGGAAAACCAGTAAACTTTGACGAGCTCCCAGTTCCTCCTGGTGAGTGGGTTTAAGTCAATGTCATACTTGAAAAGACTAAAAATATATGCTCATAGCTGTTTTTTTTTTCTCTTTTTGCACTGCAGGCTTCCCTCCGATCCCAGGGCAGAAGTCTCCGGGAGCAGAGCAGGGGTTGGTGGCTGCTCTGGAGGCGGCTGAGAAACTGGCCTCCACCGACGTCAGCGAAGCAGCAGCAGGCGAAGAAGAAGCAGAGGAAGAGGAGAAAGAGGAGGAGGTGGGACTCTCTTTATCATACACTTAGCTCTTTGATTAGTTTGCTTTAGGATTGATAAAAGTCTGTTGGATCAGTGGTGTTGCCTAGTACTGGTGTTTTTGTTTTAGTCAAAGCCTAAAGAACCAAAGAAGCCCATGTTAGACATTCCCACCACTGGTCCACAGAAGAAGAGGACTCCGTCACCGGACAGAAGATCACAGAAGGACGCTCTCTCACCCTCATGTGAGTCACAAGGTCACCAAAAGTCTGTAGCAAGCACACATCTAGGCTTAGGGTGACCACCTCAAAAAGTACAAAAAGTGGGACAGCTTGTGTGTTTTGGGGAGACACAGTGGGAAGAACTCAAGAAAAGAAACAAGCCTATAACCTCTGATTTCATACATTTTCAAACTTCATTTAGTTAAAGATACCTGCAGCGCATTGCTGCCTCTGACAGTGTTGTCATAATATTTTTGTTATGATCAAATTAATTGAATTAAATCAAATTGACGCACTGCATTAATGCGATAATTTTCCCAGCCCTAGAAAAAAGATCAAATTATAGAAATTAATTCTCTGTCTGCATTTTTTAACACAGCCCAGCAGTGCCAACACCAGCTCACAGAACGATGGAGAGCCCTTTCCTGAAACACGGGCAGCATCACACCAACCTTATATTCAGCCCAGCTTGTTGCTCTTAACTTGCATCTTACTTTTTTATCAGATCCACTGAGCATGAATAAAAAAGTGGGACATTCTCTTAATTAGTGGGACAGGGGGACAAATGCCTAAATGGCTGTACAAACAAAAGTGGGAGAGGTGGTCACCCTGAGGCGTTGTAGAAAAAACCTTTGTAACTAGGTTTATATTGAAAATGTTAGTAATAAAAATAGTGCTAATGGTATGAGGTTGTATGTTGTGTTTCTAATGGAGTTGGTTTGTATCCAGACACCTGTAAATAATGACCTTCTTATCACGTTACCTTTAATTGCATTAATAAGGACAGTCTTTTATCCTCCCCCGGTATAATAGATAATCTAACTTGTTATTTTGCAGCTGCTGAGCAAGTAGAGTTTCTGGAGAACAGGAAGAAGCAGTTTATGAAGGCGGCTCTTCAGGCCAAACAGAAGCACGACCTGGATCAGGCCAAGACTCTGTTGAGAAAAGCAAAGGGCTTCGACCCAATGATCGAAGCAGCACGCAGCGGGAAACCTGTGGACATCAGTCAGGTGTGGCGAGTCTCTGAGTCTTTAAACCTCACACACAGATTTCTGGGCGGATGACTCCCTGAGATTAGTCTTCTTTATTATTATTAGGAGGAATATCCACTTGAGATGAAACATCTCGTTTTCTTGGAGGTCCTCAACTTAAATTCAAAATAACATAACAGCAGAGCAAATAAAATAAGAACAGTGTAACAGAACCACTCTCAATATTCACCTCCCTCCCCCGTTTTCAAGAGCCCAGACAGAGCTAAAACAAAAGGCACAATTTCAAAACTTTGTTGTTTATGATTGTATGACAAAAAAATAAAAAGCATAATTTCACGACTTAGCAGAGTCGTTTATGATCATGTAAACTAAAAGTTAAATTCTTTACATCTTTTAAAGTCGTTTATATTCATATGAAATAATTTAAAAGCTTTACAAACTCATTTATAGTCATAAAAACAAAAAATAAAAAATCTTTAGATCTCCTCAAGTCGTTTATGATTGTATGAGAAAAAAAACAAAAAAACAACATGACTTCTGCAGACTTGGCACAACTGTGAATCGTTGTAAAATCTGGCAAAAAATTGTGTTGTGTGTCCCTGGTGATGAGCAGCTTTGCCCACAAGTTTAAAGACTCAATTCTTCTTTATTCTTACAAAAACACTGCTGCGTATTTATTGTCAAACATTTGTAAAAAAATAAGAAATGAACTTGAAAACAGTAAATTTGTGTGTGTGTTAAATCCTACTAAGAAAACTATGCTATGAAACTGTTTTAGTGAGATGGTTTTGCGATAACAGACATGTCTAACTGTTATTTTCTTAATCTCACAAGAATATTGCATCATTTTTGTTAGACAGTTTAGACAGTGAGGTGATAAATGCCCCAAGCCTAGGTTTGGGTGCAAGGTTTTTACAGTGATTCTCAAATATTTCACACTAAGTACAACCCCAGAAATTATTTAGATTTCCAAGTACCATTACTTTTCATTACTAAATTAGGTTCAAAGCAAGGACTAAACCAGAATGATCCAGCACTAAATGAAGACTAAACCAAAAACAGGATGAAAAAAGGGATGAATTGTGCCGAAACCAGAAGTAAACCAGGTCTAAACCCAGATTAAACCAGGAAAATGGGAATAAATCTGATGTAATAAATCAATTAAATCCAGCTCTCTTTCTTTCCCTGCAGGTGCCGTCGCCCCCTGGTGACGAGGAGGACGACTTCATCATGGTCCACCACAGCGACGTGCAGCTCTCGGAAAAATCAGAGGAGGTTTACACTCAGCTCGCGAAGATCCTCAAAGAGCAGTACGACGTAAGGCACCGGCACTCGGACCAGTTTATTTTAGGTTACTTTTATACATAATTCAAACTGACAAACTCTTTTGCACCGTGCTGCGTTGTCTTCTGGGATTTGAGATCACTTTTAAGAGTTCAAATATGCAACATGTGTGCTTCCAAATGGCTGAGATATCCTCTGGTGTTTCTCTTTTTAGAAATGTATGACTCACTCCAAGCAGTTCACTCACCTGGGCAACGTCAAAGAGACAACAAAGTGAGTTTAGTCTCTCATTTCATTAACTGCATTGTGTCTGTCTGCCTTCAAATACAAGCAAAACTGCAATATAGTACAGAAATATTCCCAGTTGGTGGGTCAGGGCCTAAAAGACGGTTGTGGAATGAAAAATGTTAATCTGCAGTGGTGTAATCTGTACAAGGCCCAGTTTTATAAGAGGGATTATTTAACTTATTTCTCTGTTTCTGTATTTCAGGTTTGAAAAGATGGCCGAAGGTTGTAAGAAGAGTCTGGAGGTGCTGAAGCTGAGTCAGGCCAGAGGTCTGCCTCCACCAAAACACCACTTTGAGGAGAGGTCCTTTCAGACGGTCAGGTAATGATACAAACAGTTACCAAAGTGAGCTGTCAGCTGTGTAAAAACAAATGAAACTGGTCGATGGGTCTCAGGGTCTCAGATGAATTTATTCCACCATTTAGAAACGAAACAAACAAAAAAACATTTGCTTTTTCAAGGCGATAGCTTAGAGCAGCGGTTCCCAAACTGGGGTACGGGTAAACCCAGGGGTACGCAAAAAGATGTAGAGCAGGGGTAGGCAAGTTTGATTGCAGATGGGCCAAATAATTTTTGAACCACCAGGTGGCAGGCCACAAGAATGCACAGTTCTCTTTCATGGTTCCTTGGCAGCTTTAAATTAACATATAGTAGCATATTCAATTATGGATACAAAATATATAGATCAATAAATAAATACCTTAAACATAAATAAATATATACAAATCCTCACCTCAACCGCACCGCCCCCTATTTTGATACATTTTTACACAGCAAATTAGATAAACATTGGGAACTTATTGGATAGAGGCAAAGGTAACCGTGACAGAAGGAGGTCACATGACAGAAGGAGGTCACATGACAGAAGGAGGTCACATGACAGAAGGAGGTCACATGACAGAAGGAGGTCACATGACAGAATGCTTACTGTTTATTGGTTGGAGGAAAACCATGAAACCATGACAGAGAGCTGTGTGCTTGCAAATAAAGTCTTACAGCACCTCATTCACTGACAGCTCTGTGGGGTTAAATGCTATCAAGTATTAGCAATTAATAAAAGTGGATATCAGCTAAAAAGTTGACAGGGGCCAACTTTATCTGGCCTAGGGCCAAGTTTGGCCCGCAGGCCAGGGGTTGCCTACCCCTGATGTAGAGGGTCTGAAACTATTTTAGTGAGATAACAGAGATGTCTAACTGTTATTTTCCTATTCTCACAAGAATAATTTTTGTCAGATAAATAAGTCGTATGGTCAAAGATGATTATTTTTACTGTTGTCCTGTTTCTCAGACAGAAGTGTTTAGTTCTCTCTCTTCTCTTCAGTATATTCCCAGAGCTGAGCAGCACAGAGATGGTGGTCACTGTTGTCAAAGGCATGAATCTACCTGCCCCTAGTGGTAAGATGGTAGTACTTGCTTTTAAGCCGAAACATTTGCAAATAAACAAGATAATGCTTGAGTCATAGAAGTCCAGTGTATTTTAAATTAATTCTTTGTGTCATCATGGATACAGTACGATGCTGTGAAACTGAATGTTTTCTGCTCTCCACAGGAATCCAGACGAATGACCTAGATGCCTTTGTAAAGTTTGACTTTCCTTATCCCAGTACGGTAAGAGACTAGGGCCACTCTTAGTTTTCTCCTCCTGCACTCTGCAGACTTTATTTATGATGCAGACTTTGATGTTTTTTTGTTTTTGTTTGTTTTACAGGAGCAGCCGCAGAAGCACAAAACCTCTGTTGTCAAGAACACCAACAGTCCAGGTTAGACACAGAGGATACCTGTGTGGCTTTTAATGTTCATATCTTGGGTAATTTGTGCGTATACAGGACATGTGTTTGTGAATTGGTGACTCTAAACTGCCCCTAGTGGATGAATGTGAGAGTGAATGGTTGTCTGTCTCCTCTCTTACAGAGTACAACCAGAACTTCACGTTGTCAATAAACCGTAATCACAGAGGCTTCAGGCGCCTGGTGACGTCTAAAGGTTTGAAGCTGGAGTTGTTTCATAAAGGGTGAGTCATCTGCACAGCGGGGCCCCTCTCATCTGAGCGGGGCCCCTCTCATCTGAGCGGGGGGGCTCTCAGAAGAACTGTCACTCTCTCAGATTACAGCAGAGTACTACAGAAACCTCAGACCTCACACCAAGAACCACCTACAAAAAACACAAGAGGCTCTCATATGAACTACAGGGAGCATCAGCAAATAAGGACCAAACCAGGTCTAAACCAGGACTAAACTAGGTCTAAACCAGGACTAAACTAGGTCTAAACCAGGACTAAACTAGGTCTAAACCAGGACTAAACTAGGTGTAAACCAGGACTAAACTAGGTCTAAACTAGGTCTAAACCAGGACTAAACTAGGTCTAAACCAGGTCTAAACCAGGACTAAACTAGGTCTAAACCAGGACTAAACTAGGTCTAAACCAGGACTAAACTAGGTCTAAACCAGGACTAAACTAGGTCTAAACCAGGTCTAAACCAGGACTAAACTAGGTTTAAACCAGGACTAAACTAGGTCTAAACCAGGACTAAACTAGGTCTAAACCAGGACTAAACTAGGTCTAAACTAGGTCTAAACCAGGACTAAACTAGGTCTAAACCAGGTCTAAACCAGGACTAAACTAGGTTTAAACCAGGATTAAACTAGGTTTAAACCAGGACTAAACTAGGTCTAAACCAGGACTAAACTAGGTCTAAACCAGGACTAAACTAGGTCTAAACTAGGACTAAACCAGGACTAAACTAGATCTAAACCAGGACTAAACTAGGTCTAAACCAGGACTAAACTAGGTCTAAACCAGGACTAAACTAGGTCTAAACTAGGACTAAACTAGGTTTAAACCAGGACTAAACTAGGTCTAAACTAGGTCTAAACCAGGACTAAACTAGGTCTAAACCAGGTCTAAACCAGGTCTAAACCAGGACTAAACTAGGTCTAAACCAGGACTAAACTAGGTCTAAACTAGGTCTAAACCAGGACTAAACTAGGTCTAAACCAGGACTAAACTAGGTCTAAACCAGGACTAAACTAGGTCTAAACTAGGTCTAAACCAGGTCTAAACCAGGTCTAAACCAGGTCTAAACCAGGTCTAAACTAGGTCTAAACCAGGACTAAACTAGGTCTAAACCAGGACTAAACTAGGTCTAAACCAGTACTAAACTAGGTCTAAACCAGGTCTAAACCAGGACTAAACTAGGTTTAAACCAGGACTAAACTAGGTCTAAACCAGGACTAAACTAGGTCTAAACCAGGACTAAACTAGGTCTAAACTAGGTCTAAACTAGGACTAAACCAGGACTAAACTAGATCTAAACCAGGACTAAACTAGGTCTAAACCAGGACTAAACTAGGTCTAAACTAGGACTAAACTAGGTTTAAACCAGGACTAAACTAGGTCTAAACTAGGTCTAAACCAGGACTAAACTAGGTCTAAACCAGGTCTAAACCAGGACTAAACTAGGTCTAAACCAGGACTAAACTAGGTCTAAACTAGGTCTAAACCAGGACTAAACTAGGTCTAAACCAGGTCTAAACCAGGTCTAAACCAGGTCTAAACCAGGACTAAACTAGGTCTAAACCAGGACTAAACTAGGTCTAAACCAGGACTAAACTAGGTCTAAACCAGGACTAAACTAGGTCTAAACTAGGTCTAAACCAGTACTAAACTAGGTCTAAACCAGTACTAAACCAGGTCTAAACCAGGTCTAAACCAGGACTAAACTAGGTCTAAACCAGGACTAAACTAGGTCTAAACCAGTACTAAACCAGGTCTAAACTAGGTCTAAACTAGGTCTAAACCAGGACTAAACTAGGTCTAAACTAGGTCTAAACCAGTACTAAACTAGGTCTAAACCAGGACTAAACTAGGTCTAAACTAGGTCTAAACCAGTACTAAACTAGGTCTAAACCAGTACTAAACTAGGTCTAAACCAGGTCTAAACTAGGTCTAAACTAGGTCTAAACCAGTACTAAACTAGGTCTAAACCAGGACTAAACTAGGTCTAAACCAGGTCTAAACTAGGTCTAAACCAGTATTAACTAGGTCTAAACCAGGTCTAAACTAGGTCTAAACCAGGTCTAAACTAGGTCTAAACCAGCACATAACTAAGACTAAACCACGACTAAATAAGAACTGATCTAGGGCTAAACCAGGTTTAGACCACAGCTAAACATTGGTCCAAACTTTAAATTTAAAACCCGACCAGAGGACGACTGAAACAGGAGTTTCTAATGATCCTTGTTGTTTTGCAGTGGGTTTTTTCGGAGTGATAAACCGATCGGGACAGCGGTGGTGAAACTGGAAAGCCTGGAGTCTCAGAGTGAGATCCGGGAGATCGCAGAGGTGAGGAAATTAAATCTACATTAACACAGAGAGACATGACCGCTTTGGTTAGAGGTGGGAAAAAATAATGTTTTATCTGTAGTGATGTGGTGCAGGTAAATCTGGTTCACTTACTGACGCTTTACTAATGTCACAAAGCTTTCTACACTGCTTTGTATTAACTAACCCCTCTTTTATTGAATGATTTTTACACTGTGTATGTATGGAGGACCGTGAGCGCCACGCGAAAAGGAATAATGCTTTTATTAAAAGAGTTTTTAAAAGAGCCTTTAATAAATGGATTACTAAATGCTTTTATTAAAAGAAGGATTAATAGCGTTATTCATTAATCCATTTAGTAGGGATGCACCGATACCGATACCATTATTGGGTATCGGTACCGATACCATGTCCAAGTACTCATACTCGTATTCATAAAAGTGGGCCGATACCAACAACCGATACCACGTTACAGCGCTGTCACGTGACCTTCCCCTCTCAGCTGAGGAGTGATAACCGAGTGGAAGGATTTCAAAGTGAACTGTATGGAGATAAAAGCAAAGCTGACTCTACATTCTGCTCAACCAGACTCATCCCAAATTATATGTGAGTCCTGAAACTTAAGCAGTTGTCCTTTTGTTGTCCTAGTTGTCCCGAAAATGATATAAGCGCGGAGTGTGAAGCAGTTGTTGTCTGATTAAACATAAGAAGTACCGTTGCTAATTGTGTTAGCTGATGTATGTCTTGGCGAATCTCCGCTGGTTATGCGCAGATGCTCAATCTGTCTTTAAAATGATTTTAGCGACTGAATAGAGGGGAATCTGAGCTTTAAAATGAGATATAACATGTCCATGTTGAGCAAAGTTTAGCCATGGTTAGCTGTGTTCAAACCACTCTGTTGTAAAAATAACTTAGACGGATAGACGGCAAAAAGACGACACGGTATGGGATGAATGTAGTGTGACTGTATAAACTATAAAGTAACCCCTATATAAGTACTCGTATCGGTACTCGGTATCGGCGAGTACTCAAATGGAAGTACTCGTACTCGTATCGGTTTGAAAAAAAGTGGTATCGGTGCATCCCTACCATTTAGGAAACCGATTTAAGAGTAAGAGTAAGAATACCTTTATTAGTCCCACAGTGGGGAAATTGCAAGAATTTGGAGCAAGCCTCCGGCCGCAGCTACTTACGAGCGCCGCCACATGCTCTCCAGAAAGTTAAATACAGTTTGCAAAGCATACATACAGAACACAACAGTAATATAACATAACAAGACACAGTACACGTGGTCACGTGATGGAATTTTCGTTTGGACATGGGTGAGGAGAGAGAGAGAAGAGAAGAGCAGACGGATGGAGAGGGGGCTGGGATGGGGAGGGGTGTGTATGGTGCAAGTAAGAGTCTGAGCTTATGTTGTGAGAGTCGGAGCCACCACTCAGATGTTTACAGTTCAGTTCTGTGGCTTGTCCTTGAAGGGAGATATGGTGGTGCGCAGGAAGAGATAAGTGGACCCAGCTGTGAGCTGACCTCCTGCCGAGGGAGACATCCAGGGACAAGGTGGGGGTGGGGGTAGGGGGGGTTAATCAATTTTAAACCATTTTAGCCTGATCTTCAGTTAATTTGTCCGGATCATAATTAATCAATCAGTTCTGGACCTCAGCGTCGCTGGCGTACATCCGGTTGATGGAGTGACTTTGCTTCATGGTCAGTCCAGTAACAGTTCACCAGTCTGACCCCTGATGGTGTCCAGTCTCCTCCACAGTCTGGGCTGAGACGTCCCGGGACAGTCCTCAGTCTGGGCTGAGATGTCCCGGGACAGTCCTCAGTCTGGGCTGAGACGTCCCGGGACAGTCCTCAGTCTGGGCTGAGACGTCCCGGGACAGTCCTCAGTCTGGGCTGAGACGTCCCGGGACAGTCCTCAGTCTGTGACCCTCTCTGATGTAATACTTTCAGTCACTCACATCCATGAAGCACCCTTTCATTTCCACAGACAGCGCTGGGTGAATTTGCTGGCAGCTGTCTTACAAATCTTCTGCTAGGTCAGGGCAGTCCCAGGCCAAAAATAGGAACCCTGCTATCAAAATTCCAAATATGAATAAATCCACATCCTCCACGGACCGGACTTCCAGGCACACGACTTGCCAGCTGGTCCAGGCGCCACGTGCACCGAAGGTCCCGTCCGGGAAGAGAGGTTCCCCGGTGCCTCTCTTAGGGAGAAAATGTTGTCAATAGCGCTGAGTGACCAGTTAATCAATTCCATTTTGAGTATTTTCAGGAACACAGCAAAACAGGGGGTCAAAAAAAAAAGTTTGACAAGACAAAAAAAAGAAGCAAGCACTAGATAGAGTGGGAGCAGTGAGAAGACACGTCTGCACTGTACAGAAGCAGGAAGAGAAAATATATTTACAAATGTAAATATATTTACAAAACCTTTTCGGAAAAGCATTTGCAAAATGTATTAGCTTCTCCGATTAGCTTCTCCTTTTAGTTTTTCCGTGGCGTTCCTGGTCCTTCTGGCTAAAGTTAAATAAAATAAAAAGAAAAGCGATGTAACGAGCTCCGTGATTGGTCAGAGCTACTCGCGCTCTGATTGGCCAGACAATTTGCTCGTCATCCTTAGCCGGCCCGATGACAATGGGGCTATTAAGTAGTAATAGTAATATCTAGCATTACTTGAATTCAGATTAACCTTGATTTGAGTAATGTTTTATTAAATTAGATTTATTTACTAATGTCTAGATGATTTGACTTGTTTCAAATTATTTCTGTCTTAATTTTAAGCCATTTTTACTTATTTCAAGCAAAATTATCTGCCAATGGGGAAAGAAAATTCCACTTTCCCCAATTCCACTTTCTACATGTAATACATAAGACATGAGACAAACAAAACAATATTATGACTTACAAGGAACAAACAACATATAACAGATGTATATAATAATATGAATATATATGCGGATATGAATATGTATTGATGTAAAAAAAAATACTACTAATAATAATAAAAATAAATAAATAAAATATAATAAAAATAACAAATAAATAAATTATAATAATAATAAAAATAATAATAATTTCTTTATGTGGGTAAATAAATTCCATTAAGAGTTAGAAATAATGACGCCAATAATAATAATAATAATAATAATAATAATAATACTTAATAACATAAAAAAATAATAATAATAATAATAATAATAATAATTGCAAAACAAACAACAAAAAGGAGGAAAGAGAAGAAAAAAACAACAATAATAATAATGAGGAAAAAATAAATAAAATTAATAATTTTTTTTGGGGGGGTGGGGGTGGGGGTGGGGGGGGTCAAACAGGACATGAGGCCCGAGCCGTCCGCTCCCACCCCGCACCCATCACAATGTTCCCCAAACCAACAAAACTTTATTAGCATTATCTTAACTTTTTCTAGTTTTATACCAGCAGCAGCTGCAGCGTAGAATCCAGCCCAGGGGAGGTCACAAGCCTGTGTACGGTTTCTGGCCAGTCCCAAGCCTGGATAAATGGAGCGGGTTGCACCAGGAAAGGCATCTGTACTGTACATTTGGAGGCAGATGATTTTATGTGGCGACCTCAGAAGAAAAAAGCAGGAAGATCTAAGCTAAAGGAAAATAAAATACTTATGGGATTTTTACAGACGATGTTTAATTATGTTGCGAGACTTTTGTCAGCGTTGGCCGTTTCTCCGGTGCGTGTTTCAGGTGATGGACGGTCGTAAACCCACAGGGGGCAGAGTGGAGGTGAGAGTGCGTCTGCGGGAGCCTCTGAGCGGCCAGGACGTCCAGACCAACTCCGAGAGGTGGCTCGTCGTGGACCAGACGCAGGTGACGCTCTAACAACACGCCATTTATTCTCCAAAAGCTTCCGTAACAAAGACGGCTCATTGTGTTTCAGGCTCTAGTTTAATAAATGCTGCAAAAACCAAGTCCGGGAGGAAGGTAAATGTTCTTCTGCTGGGTTTTAATTTCCTAAAAACACACTGCTGATGTTTCTGCGTCTTCCTTTCCAGACTGAAATGATCCAATCAAACACTCAGAGGAGATAAGAGGACTGTGTTCAGAGCCTCTTTAGACTTTTGCACATCGCGAGACACGAGAAGCTCTCATCGACAGAGACCAGGACCAGGACCAGGACCAGGTTTTTTTGGGTCTTAGGGAATCTGGAGGCTGCTGAAAAGTCGGAAAAGACGCTGGTGTTTACAGAAGAGGACGCAGAGTCAGGGTTTCCACACACACTGCTTAAAAACGCCAGGAAAACAACTGCAGAGGTTAGATACAGTTTACTCGATCATTAAAAGTAAACAAGAAACATGCAGTGCTTCCTTTTAGGCCTAATGCAGTTAACATTTAAGTAGAAACTGCGAAGTAAACCTGGCTTTCAACACAAAACAATACAGTTGGGAATTATTTTTACTGTTATTACTGCATCGTTACTTTCCTTCTACCTCCAGAGCACAGTGGGAGTTTTCTGTCTGTAACCTTCTGGATCCAAACTGAACATTTATGCAAAAAATACTACATTTGTATCTGTAAAAAGCTACCAAAGTACTTCTTTTTTTGTTTGTATTATTCGTTTTAAACTCAAATTTAACATAAAAAAATAAAATAATATAAACTCCTGCTGCATTTACTTTACTAAATATTTTATGTTCAGAATAAACCTTAAAAAATAAAAATGGATAGTAATTTCCAACATTAAATTTACATCAAAGAATAACTGTGAACTTAAATAATATGTAACAAAATATAACTAACTTTAGATGTTCTCTGGCTTTTTGTAAAAAAACAGAAGAATCCAAAAACAGTGCCACTGAAACTCAAAAAGGAGCAGGTTTCGTTTTTAATAATAACATTTAGGTAATTTTAAATGTAATAAAGCCAATAACGTAATAACATTTTTGAGCCAATAACGTTGACAACATCCATCAGAGACGCTGCCAAAACACAAAAAGTTTCTTGGATAAAAGACAAAAAACATCTAAAACTCTAAAAACCAAGTCCAGCTGATTTATTTTTAAACATTTTTGTTGTTATGTAGACAGCGTGGATGACTCAGAGCCAAACCTAAGCAGATTAATAATAATCTAAAAAGAACATTTTGTACAAGAAAGATTCTGGCTCTTACAATAATAATTAACTTCTGCTTTTGATTCTGATCAGCAAACTGCACAAAACTGAAAAAAATAAAATAAAGAAATAAATGCAGTTCTTTTGATGTGTTATTACATTATAGGCTGCAGTTATTACATTTTCAAAAGATTAAACTGTAAAAAAAACTAACATTTATGATAAAATATGATAATATATTGAAACTTTTACATTAAACTAAGCACTTTCTCGTCTGTACGGCTCATGGTTCTGTACGGTTTGTTTTTCTTTTTGTTACGGTAAAGTTCTGGTTACCACAGCTGCCAATATTTTGCCATAAATTTGACTGATTCTTTTTTTACAGTGTTGGCCAATGACAATAACTTATTACATTATTGGATTCATTACATTAAAACTTGCCAAACTTCTTACGTTATTGACAGGTGTTAAACTCACAATAATAAAAACTAAAAACTAATCGTCTGTTCCTTTACTGACCCCTTGTGGCTGGAGTTTGTATCTTTGGCCCTGGGTCCTGGGTTTTCCTGAGACTCCTTATTTCTGCCTTTTCCTAAAAATCCAATCCAGATCCGACCGTTACTTTTGGACTTCCCCGTGTCTGTGTTTCATAAAATAAAGATAAACCTGGCTCTAAATTGTCCAGAAATGTTGCAGAACTGTGTGGAGACCCTGAGGAAGCTGATCCTGGACCTCGTCCTGCGTCGAGCCGAGCTCGTCCCGCTGCGACGGTAACGTAACGCCCCGCTGCTGCGACGTTAACGCCCCGCTGCTGCGACGTTAACGCCCCGCCGCTGCGACGGTAACGCCCCGCCGCTGCGACGGTAACGCCCCGCCGCTGCGACAGTAACGTCCTGCTGCGACGTAACGCCCCGCTGCTGCGACGTAACGCCCCGCTGCTGCGACGTAACGCCCCGCTGCTGCGACGTAACGCCCCGCTGCTGCGACGTAACGCCCCGCTGCTGCGACGTAACGCCCCGCGGCTGCGACGGTAACGCCCCGCGGCTGCGACGGTAACGCCCCGCCGCTGCGACGTAACGCCCCGCCGCTGCGACGTAACGCCCCGCCGCTGCGACGTAACGCCCCGCCGCTGCGACGTAACGCCCCGCCGCTGCGACGTAACGCCCCGCCGCTGCGACGTAACGCCCCGCCGCTGCGACGTAACGCTGCGACGGTAACGCCCCGCCGCTGCGACGGTAACGCCCCGCCGCTGCGACGATAACTCCCCGCTGCGACGTAACGCCCCGCTGCTGCGACGGTAACGCCCCGCTGCTGCGACGGTAACGCCCCGCTGCTGCGACGGTAACGCCCCGCTGCTGCGACGGTAACGCCCCGCTGCTGCGACGGTAACGCCCCGCTGCTGCGACGGTAACGCCCCGCTGCTGCGACCGTAACGCCCCGCTGCTGCGACGTAACGCCCCGCTGCTGCGACGGTAACGCCCCGCTGCTGCGACGGTAACGCCCCGCTGCTGCGACGGTAACGCCCCGCTGCTGCGACGGTAACGCCCCGCTGCTGCGACGGTAACTCCCCGCTGCGACGTAACGCCCCGCTGCTGCGACGGTAACGCCCCGCTGCTGCGACGGTAACGCCCCGCAGTCCCGGCTCCTAATGTTTCCTGTAAATAAACGGCGTCTATGCACTAAACCAAAGTAATCACTGTTGCTGTAAAAATCTGAGCTGCTGCTGAGTTTATGTTCGAGTCAGGTTTTACAGTGCAGTCTGGAACTGAGACACAACGCTCTGCACTGAGGCTGCGGGACTAAACCAGGACTAAACCAGGACTAAAGCAGGACTAAAGCAGGACTAAAGCAGGACTAAAGCAGGACTAAACCAGGACTAAACCAGGACTAAAGCAGGACTAAAGCAGGACTAAAGCAGGACTAAACCAGGTCTAAACCAGGACTAAGCCAGGACTAAACCAGGTCTAAAGCAGGACTAAAGCAGGACTAAAGCAGGACTAAAGCAGGACTAAACCAGGACTAAACCAGGACTAAAGCAGGACTAAAGCAGGACTAAACCAGGTCTAAACCAGGTCTAAACCAGGACTAAGCCAGGACTAAACCAGGTCTAAAGCAGGACTAAACCAGAACTAAAACGGGACTAAAGCAGGACTAAACCAGGACTAAAGCAGGACTAAAGCAGAACTAAAACGGGACTAAAGCAGGACTAAACCAGGACTAAACCAGGACTAAACCAGGACTAAAGCAGGACTAAAGCAGGACTAAACCAGGACTAAACCAGGACTAAAGCAGGACTAAAGCAGGACTAAAGCAGGACTAAAGCAGGACTAAAGCAGGACTAAAGCAGGACTAAACCAGGTCTAAACCAGGACTAAGCCAGGACTAAGCCAGGACTAAACCAGGACTAAACCAGGACTAAACCAGGACTAAAGCAGGACTAAAGCAGGACTAAACCAGGTCTAAACCAGGTCTAAACCAGGACTAAGCCAGGACTAAACCAGGTCTAAAGCAGGACTAAACCAGAACTAAAACGGGACTAAACCAGGACTAAACCAGGACTAAACCAGGACTAAAGCAGGACTAAAGCAGGACTAAACCAGGACTAAACCAGGACTAAACCAGGACTAAACCAGGACTAAAGCAGGACTAAAGCAGGACTAAACCAGGACTAAACCAGGACTAAACCAGGACTAAACCAGGACTAAAGCAGGACTAAACCAGGTCTAAACCAGGTCTAAACCAGGTCTAAACCAGGACTAAGCCAGGACTAAACCAGGTCTAAAGCAGGACTAAACCAGGACTAAACCAGAACTAAAAAGGGACTAAAGCAGGACTAAAGCAGGACTAAACCAGGACTAAACCAGGACTAAACCAGGACTAAACCAGGACTAAACCAGAACTAAAACGGGACTAAAGCAGGACTAAACCAGGACTAAAGCGGGACTAAAGCGGGACTAAAGCGGGACTAAAGCGGGACTAAAGCGGGACTAAAGCGGGACTAAAGCAGGACTAAAGCAGGACTAAACCAGGACTAAACCAGGGACTAAAACGGGACTAAAGCAGGACTAAACCAGGACTAAACCAGGACTAAACCAGGTCTAAAGCAGGACTAAACCAGGACTAAACCAGGACTAAACCAGGACTAAACCGGGACTAAACCAGGACTAAAGCAGGACTAAAGCAGGACTAAACCAGGTCTAAACCAGGACTAAACCAGGACTAAAGCAGGACTAAAGCAGGACTAAACCAGGTCTAAACCAGGACTAAGCCAGGACTAAGCCAGGACTAAAGCAGGACTAAAGCAGGACTAAACCAGGAGCTGAAGCTGTAAAACACTCCTGAGCACCACTGAAAGAGGCCTGCGTACCACCAGCGGTACCTGCACCACAGCTTGAGAAGCAGTGGGTTAAAACATAGTAATTATCATTTACTCTTTCAGAAATCCCATGATATCTGTTCAGGAGAGCGTCTCAGGGCTGAAATAAACGGTACAGCTGTGTTTTTGTTTTTTTCCCTGACTGCGCTCACTAAACCTCGTGTTACTCAGAGTCAGGTTTTTGTTTTTATTTTTATTTAGAAACATTTTACACAATAGACTTTTGCTGCACATAACGTACTACTTACTGGCTTTTTACCTGAGGAAAGTCTGCATTTAAAGGGCCAGGTCTCCTAAAATAACACTGTAACATCGCATCCAGACTAAAGGTCCCATATCCTGTTTTACTTTGGAAATAGTTTTGAAGTCTTTTGCATTAGTAGTTCATGTTTAAAATAATATATCTGTGGAAAATGACTTCTTTTGGGGAGCTGTTACAATATCGCAGAAATTAACATTGAACATGCGACCAGGGCTGGGTACGGTTAAACGATACATTTGTGGTATCGAAAGAAAAGTAACAATACTGCTGGTATCGAAAAAATAATCAATATCTAGTGGGACCTTTAATTTTCCTTTGCATGAATCAAATAAATAACACAGAATAAATCATACACACTACTGGTTTTAACTCTTTTATTCACTATTTTTGTGTTTTATGATTGTAGAAGATGAATTAGCTCAGCATAGGTATCAGAAAAAGTATCGCTCAGGCATTGGTATCGTTTAAGAACTGGTATTGAAAAAATCTGAACGGTACCCAGCTCTAGATGCAACTTAGCTCAGGATTTTTAAGCTGGATGCCCTTCCTTAAGCAATTGTTCTGAGCCAAACCCCAGATGTAACCTCTCACTGAGCGGTCAAACACATTTCTTTGTTCTTTTATTCACTAATTTACCTGTTTGCCATATTTTTTTGCTTATTATTTAGAGACGGACATGTTTACAGAAATATTAATGTTCATGTTATTTAAATAAGTATAAACTGCTTATTACATGTGTTAAAATAAAATTAAAAGCCAAGTTGTTATCTGGAGCCCTGAGTGTAAAGTGGTGCCTTATTTTGAAAATGCCAACTAATGTCACTTCAAAATAAAAGTCCTGTTCTGACTTTTCTGTGTCAATAAATAAATGGGTTTAATTTACATTTTTCATTTATTCATTTCCTGTCATCTCAAGGAGAGGAGTAACAAGAATTTTAGAAACACTGAGGGCCATTGTGTTAGGTTCGTCCAAGGTTAGTCCTGGTTTAGGCCTGGTTTAGTTCTAGTTTAGTCTTGAATTAGTTCTAGTTTAGGCCTGGCTTTGTCTTGGATTAGCCTCAGTTTAGTCCTGGTTTAGTCCGGTTTAGTCCTAGTTTAGTCCTGGTTTAGCCCTAGTTTAGTCCTGGTTTAGCCCTAGTTTAGTCCTGGTTTAGCCCTAGTTTAGTCCTGCTTTGGACCTGGTTTAGTCCTAGTTTAGTCCTGCTTTGGACCTGGTTTAGTCCTAGTTTAGTCCTGATTTAATCCTGGTTTAGTCCTAGTTTAATCCTGGTTTAGACCTAGTTTAGATCTAGTTTGGGCCTGGTTTAGCCCTTGTTTTAGTTCTGGTTTAGCCCTTGTTTAGTCCTGCTTTGGACCTGGTTTAGTCCTAGTTTAGTCCTGGTTTAGTCCTAGTTTAGTCCTGGTTTAGTCCTAGTTTAGTCCTGGTTTAGATCTAGTTTGGGCCTGGTTTAGCCCTTGTTTTAGTCCTGGTTTAGCCCTAGTTTAGTCCTGCTTTGGACCTGGTTTAGTCCTGGTTTAGTCCTGGTTTAGTCCTAGTTTAGTCCTGGTTTAGTCCTAGTTTAGTCCTGGTTTAGATCTAGTTTGGGCCTGGTTTAGCCCTTGTTTTAGTCCTGGTTTAGCCCTAGTTTAGTCCTGCTTTGGACCTGGTTTAGTCCTGGTTTAGTCCTGCTTTGAACCTGGTTTAGTCCTAGTTTAGTCCTGGTTTAGTCCTAGTTTAGTCCTGGTTTAGACCTAGTTTGGGCCTGGTTTAGCCCTAGTTTAGTCCTGCTTTGGACCTGGTTTAGTCCTGGTTTAGTCCTGCTTTGGTCCTGGTTTAGTCCTGCTTTGGACCTGGTTTAGTCCTAGTTTAGTCCTGATTTAGTCCTGGTTTAGTCCTAGTTTAGTCCTGGTTTAGATCTAGTTTGGACCTGGTTTAGCCCTTGTTTTAGTCCTGGTTTAGCCCTAGTTTAGTCCTGCTTTGGACCTGGTTTAGTCCTGGTTTAGTCCTAGTTTAGATCTAGTTTGGGCCTGGTTTAGCCCTTGTTTTAGTTCTGGTTTAGCCCTAGTTTAGTCCTGCTTTGGACCTGGTTTAGTCCTGGTTTAGTCCTAGTTTAGTCCTGGTTTAGATCTAGTTTGGGCCTGGTTTAGCCCTTGTTTTAGTCCTGGTTTAGCCCTAGTTTAGTTCTGCTTTGGACCTGGTTTAGTCCTGGTTTAATCCTAGTTTAGTCCTGGTTTAGCCCTAGTTTAGTCCTGGTTTAGCCCTAGTTTAGTCCTGCTTTGGACCTGGTTTAGTCCTAGTTTAGACCTGGTTTAGTCCTAGTTTAGACCTGGTTTAGTCCTAGTTTAGTCCTGGTTTAGTCCTAGTTTAGTCCTGGTTTAGACCTAGTTTGGGCCTGGTTTAGCCCTTGTTTTAGTCCTGGTTTAGCCCTTGTTTTAGTCCTGGTTTAGCCCTAGTTTAGTCCTGCTTTGGACCTGGTTTAGTCCTAGTTTAGACCTGGTTTAGTCCTAGTTTAGTCCTGGTTTAGACCTAGTTTAGTCCTGGTTTAGCCCTAGTTTAGTCCTAGTTTAGTCCTGGTTTTATTCTCCAATAAAAACCCGACTCCACTTCCCGTTTTTCTATAAGTCTTTATTTTACATAATCTACAGAATCTGAAGTCCACTTTGTAAAGAAAAGACGTCATGTGCACATTTTTGGCTTTTCAAACACGTTCAACTCATATTTATATCAAATCAAATCAAAATGAAAGAAACCCACTGAACTTCTGCACAAACTCAGAGCGGCGTTAACGCTGCTCACATCCCAGGCTCGTGTTTGTTCTCATGCATGGAACTCACTTTTTAAGAGAACACACACAAAATGCTACGTCTCGGTCGAACGAGCTGCACCTTTTTTGTGGGACGAGGACGCACCGAGTCAGAAACGGGAAAACAAAACGACAAACAAAACAAACGCACGGTTATGCTGCAATTAGACAAAATTAAATAAAAACGTTATGTGAGAGCGAGCAGCAACAAAAACACAGAAGCTCAGCGCAGTTCTCTCATTTGTTTGCAAAAGAAATATATTTTTGAAAGCGGGCTGGGCAATAAAAAAAACAAATTAAGACCCAGCTCAAGAAGAGGACTTAAAAGGTCATATTTTGCTTTTTCCAAGCTTTTTGAAATAGTTTTGGACATCTTTGCGTTAGTATTTCAGGTTTTATCACTTAACCTCAGGCCCTTAAGCTCTTTTAGGTCACATTTAAAAATATAAAACATGAAGGAAATGTTTGTTTTTGTTTGTTTTGTCCTCATCACAGAGAGTAAAAGTGAATTAATTTTAATATTTCTGACTCTAAATGCAGTTTGTTCACATAATCCCACACATTTGTAAATAAAACATGATTCATTTACTATTTAAAGATGCAAAGTGTTTTTGTTTGTGCAGAAATTACCAGTCTTTTAGCCAGATTTTAATACATTTTTAATTTTTGTGCCGTTATAAAAAAGGGCTATAACTCTCAATGGGCTACAGCAGGGGTCTCCAACCTTTTGTCTACCCTGAACACTCACATTTTACATTAAAACAACAAAAATATTTAGTTCCCCCTCTTGAAACAAAACTCTATCACCTAATCTTAAAATAATAATCTTGTGCGGCAACGTTGAATTTGATTGGATCCATGCACAAATAGTCAAGTGATAAAATAAATTTGACAAATGAAGCTTATGTAGAGTTCATAAAACCTTTTGGAGACTGCTGGGCTACACTCACTGTTATCCAATTGAATTATAAGAGCATTATTTCCCACAATGCACTGAGAAAATGGTGGATCTGATGGTGATTTTTTTTGTTTGTGTATTTTTTAGCTTCTGGCTGAAGATGAACATGATTTAACATTTCTGTGTTGTAATGGCCGCAGAGGGAAAATAATGATTTTAATTTGAGGCAATGGGGCTTAAAAGGGCTTTAAGAGGAAGAGAGAAAGTTTTTTTTTTTAAATTGTGATGCTGAAATTCTAAAATGTATTAATTAATGAACATCTTTGTCAAATATCATCCCAGCAGAAGAAATGAGAGCAAAAAATACATTTGAAAAACCCTAAAAGGAGCAGGGGCTGAGAGTTACATAAATAAATGGTAAAAGTCTTCTTTCGTGGATCAGGTGTCTGTTGCCCCCTGCTGGCAGCGCATAAAATGGCTAATTAGCACGGCTGTTAGCAACATGAGGCTAACAGATACATTAGATTCCATTTGAGGAGCAGTGTTTCTTTATCCCCAGCCCTGCGTGGAAAGGAAAAAAAACATCGTTGTATTTAAATTTGTGAAAAGATGTCTGTGATTGTCAGTCCTGAATAATAAAGATGTTTTATTAAAATACTTATCCCACTCTGGTTTTAAACATCATTTCTGTACAGAGCATGATTTAGCCACGAGTTCAATACAAAAACAAAGAATATTTGTGAATTAGGAGCGGTACATTCTTTAACAGGTCAGGTCCATTTAGTTACAGATTTGGGACTTGATGGAAAATGATGAGATACATTCAGCTTTAAACTCGTCCCAAACACGGGGCTCTCCTCAGGCCCCAGCTCTCAGGTTCACTTTCTGAAAATGTCCAGCCTGGGCAGCCATACCACAAGGATTTTACCAGACTGGGTCTAGTCCAGGGTCCAGGGTCCAGGGTCCAGGGTCCAGGGTCCAGGGTCCAGGGTCTGTGTGGTTCTGTTGGTTACCACTGAAGAGAGTTGAGTCCTACAGCAGAGGTTCTCAGACTCAGGAGGTTTGCAGTTTAGGTCAGGATTTAGTTTGATTTAGAGACCATTTTAGTCCAGCTCTGGTTGGGACTAGACCACTGCTTGGTCCTGGTTTAGTCTTGGATTTGATCTGGTTTAAACCTAATTTAGTCCTGGTTTAGACTTAGTTTAGTCCTGGTTTGGTTCATGTTTTAGACCTGGTGTAGTCCTGGTTTTAGACCTAGTGTAGACCTGGTTTAGTCCTGGTTTTAGACCTAGTGTAGACCTGGTTTTAGACCCAATGTAGACCTGGTTTAGTCCTGGTTTCAGACCCAGTGTAGACCTGGTGTAGTCCTGGTTTTAGACCTAGTGTAGACCTGGTGTAGTCCTGGTTTTAGACCTAGTGTAGACCTGGTTTAGTCCTGGTTTTAGACCTAGTGTAGATCTGGTTTTAGACCCAATGTAGACCTGGTTTAGTCCTGGTTTCAGACCCAGTGTAGACCTGGTTTAGTCCTGGTTTCAGACCCAGTGTAGACCTGGTGTAGTCCTGATTTTAGACCTAGTGTAGACCTGGTGTAGTCCTGGTTTTAGACCAAGTGTAGACCTGGTGTAGTCCTGGTTTTAGTCCTGGTTTTAGTCCTGGTTTAGTCCTGGTTTAGTCCTGGTTTAGTCCTGGTTTAGTCCTGGTTTTAGACCTAGTGTAGTCCTGGTTTAGTCCTGGTTTAGTCCTGGTTTTAGACCTAGTGTAGACCTGGTTGAGTCCTGGTTTAGTCCTGGTTTTAGACCTAGTGTAGACCTGGTGTAGTCCTGGTTTTAGACCTAGTGTAGTCCTGGTTTAGTCCTGGTTTAGTCCTGGTTTAGTCCTGGTTTAGTCCTGGTTTAGTCCTGGTTTAGTCCTGGTTTAGTCCTGGTTTAGTCCTGGTTTTAGACCTAGTGTAGACCTGGTTTAGTCCTGGTTTTAGACCCAGTGTAGACCTGGTTTAGTCCTGGTTTCAGACCAAGTGTAGACCTGGTTTAGTCCTGGTTTTAGACCCAGTGTAGACCTGGTTTAGTCCTGGTTTTAGACCTAGTGTAGACCTGGTTTAGTCCTGCTTTAGTCCTGGTTTAGTCCTGGTTTAGACCTGGTTTTAGACCTGGTTTTAGACCTGGTTTAGTCCTGGTTTAGTCTTGGTTTAGTCCTGGTTTTAGACCTAGTGTAGACCTGGTTTAGTCCTGGTTTTAGACCTAGTGTAGACCTGGTTTATTCCTGCTTTAGTCCTGGTTTAGTCCTGGTTTAGACCTGGTTTTAGACCTGGTTTTAGACCTGGTTTAGTCCTGGTTTAGTCCTGGTTTAGTCCTGGTTTTAGACCTAGTGTAGACCTGGTTTAGTCCTGGTTTTAGACCTAGTGTAGACCTGCTTTAGTCCTGGTTTAGTCCTGGTTTAGACCTGGTTTTAGACCTGGTTTTAGACCTGGTTTAGTCCTGGTTTAGTCCTGGTTTTAGACCCAGTGTAGACCTGGTTTAGTCCTGGTTTTAGACCTAGTGTAGACCTGGTTTAGTCCTGCTTTAGTCCTGGTTTAGTCCTGGTTTAGACCTGGTTTTAGACCTGGTTTTAGACCTGGTTTAGTCCTGGTTTAGTCCTGGTTTAGTCCTGGTTTTAGACCTAGTGTAGACCTGGTTTAGTCCTGCTTTAGTCCTGCTTTAGTCCTGGTTTAGTCCTGGTTTTAGACCTGGTTTTAGACCTGGTTTTAGACCTGGTTTTAGACCTGGTTTAGTCCTGGTTTAGTCCTGGTTTAGTCCTGGTTTCAGACCCAGTGTAGTCCTGCTTTAGTCCTGGTTTAGTCCTGGTTTAGACCTGGTTTTAGACCTGGTTTTAGTCCTGGTTTAGTCCTGGTTTAGTCCTGGTTTAGTCCTGGTTTCAGACCCAGTGTAGACCTGGTTTAGTCCTGGTTTTAGACCTAGTGTAGACCTGGTTTAGTCCTGCTTTAGTCCTGGTTTAGTCCTGGTTTAGACCTGGTTTTAGACCTGGTTTAGTCCTGGTTTAGTCCTGCTTTAGTCCTGGTTTAGTCCTGGTTTAGTCCTGGTTTTAGACCTGGTTTTAGACCTGGTTTAGTCCTGGTTTCAGACCCAGTGTAGTCCTGGTTTAGTCCTGGTTTAGTCCTGGTTTTAGACCTGGTTTTAGACCCAGTGTAGACCTGGTTTAGTCCTGGTTTAGTCCTGGTTTTAGACCCAGTGTAGACCTGGTTTAGTCCTGGTTTAGTCCTGGTGTAGTCCTGGTGTAGTCCTGGTGTAGTCCTGGTGTAGTCCTGGTGTAGTCCTGGTGTAGTCCTGGTTTTAGACCTGGTTTTAGACCCAGTGTAGACCTGGTTTAGTCCTGGTTTCAGACCCAGTGTGGTCCTGGTTTAGCCCTGGTTTAGTCCTGGTTTAGTCCTGGTTTAGTCCTGGTTTAGTCCTGGTTTAGTCCTGGTTTTAGACCCAGTGTAGACCTGGTTTAGTCCTGGTTTCAGACCCAGTGTAGACCTGGTTTAGTCCTGGTTTCAGACCCAGTGTAGACCTAGTGTAGACCTGGTTTAGTCCTGGTTTAGTCCTGGTTTAGTCCTGGTTTCAGACCCAGTGTAGACCTGGTTTAGTCCTGGTTTAGTCCTGGTTTCAGACCCAGTGTAGACCTGGTTTAGTCCTGGTTTCAGACCCAGTGTAGACCTAGTGTAGACCTGGTTTAGTCCTGGTTTAGTCCTGGTTTCAGACCCAGTGTAGACCTGGTTTAGTCCTGGTTTAGTCCTGGTTTCAGACCCAGTGTAGACCTGGTTTAGACCTGGTTTAGTCCTGGTTTCAGACATATCCATGAGTATCCCATAGATCCCCCTTTTACAAAACACGAGCCTGTCCCTTTAAAAGACATTAAACCAATCAGGGAGCAGAGGCGTTGCATAGAGCCCGCCCTGTTTCAGATAAACTCCTGTGACTGGTCTGAAATCGCTGTCAGGAGAAGGGCTCAGGACCCTTTTCTGTTGTGAACGGCTGCCCGGGCTGGAAATGGCTTTGACTCCAGTGCATTTAAACATCTGTAATATAGATTCATAAATGTTCTGTACATTTATAACTTTACATTAACATTTACCTCTCGTTACACAGAACTGACCTCTCCTATGTACAGTTACTTTATAAAGCATTGGAACCACTTTAAAATCTAGGACCGAGGGTATTTTCCCATTTAAGTGAAGTGAATTCATATTTTACAAACAGCTGCAGTCAGAAATATTCAACCCTGCAAAGATTTAACGATAAAAACATCACATATTCTGCTTTTTCAGGGTTTTTGAAATAGTTTTAGATAGTTTTGCATTGGAATTTCAGGTTTTATAACTTAAAACTTACTTAAAAATGTGTCTTCTTTTGGTGAGCGGTTACATTGAATGCTTGGATTAGGTGTCTGTCGCCCCCTACTGGTAACAGTTGGGCAGGACAGAGCATAAAATGGCTGATTAGCAACAGCTATTAGCAACATGATGCTAACAGATAGATAAATGAGCTGAGAAGTGGGCTTAAGAAACGCGCAGGAGCACTTCCTGGGTTCACGTGTCTATGTAGAGCCATGAGACTGAGCGTTTTCAGCTCTGGAGAAGGACAGTGCCTGGCAGGGTAGCTCCAGGTTTTGTCTTGTGAAATTTAAGTCCTTTTTCAGACTTTTTAATGCCACTTAGAGTAAAATGTAATGCCAGCATCAACAACAGAACAATAATCTGTATGATTTTTACTCTAAGGAATTATCTGTACTACTCTGAAGGGTTTTATTATAATTATAAAAGTTTAATACGGATGAAAACATAAAAAAAATCATGAATAAACGAATCATACATTTCAATAACATTTCTTTTTCGATAAATTTTGTTATTGTTGTGACTCTACTTTTTGTAATATTAACAATGTTTTGACAAATTTTAAGACCTATATGAATAAAATGTAATAACCTACTCATAATATGTAATGCTTTTAAGGCCTTGATTTTGACAAGATCAATTTTAATACCTTTTTAATACTTTTAAGGCCTTGGGGATGCCCTGAAGAAGCACAGAGGCCATCAAACATCACTGAGCGAGAGGCTTTTGTTCATAAAAACTGGGCAGAGACTCCAGTGGAGAGGTGTAAGAAGTTTGTTAGCAGTGAACTAAAACGTTTGTTAGAAGTAATAAAAGTTAAAGGATGCTCTGTGAAGTACTGCAGAGTTTATTCTCACGATTACTTGAGGTGAGGGGGTTGAACATTTTTCTGATCACAGCTGTAAGTCTGACTTTTCTCGCTGTAACACTGTCTGTGAATGTAAAGCAGTTCATTTGTGAGTTTTTTTCTCTCTCGGAGGCTACATGTGTGAGTTATAACGAAGCGAACTCAGATATAAAAATATGTACAGTCTTTGAAAGTCTGTGGAAACGACGAGTAAAGCTTAAAAAGTGAAAGAAATGCGTTTCCATCGATGAAAACGTGGACAGACCTCTTCTGAAGAGCTGCTAAACCTGTGCGCTTATGGTCAACAGAAATATTCGTTTGTCTTCTGTTTGTCATGAATTTCAGTAAAAATGAAATATATCTTGGGCTTGGTTGAGGTATTGTAACCTCTTTAATGACAGAGTAGTCTAAAATTGCAGAATACTACACTAAAACTAAAAAACTGAAACTGGGAAAGGAATTAAAGCGCCTTTTAATATTTGACTAAACATTTAAAGTGGAACCATGTAACGTTGCTCATTTCTTTACTGTTTTCTCTACAGAGCTCCCTTACATTTTTAGAGGAAAGCGTGGTAAAAACTCGGTTGACCCCTGCGTGACCCCTGCGTGACCCCTGCGTGACCCCTGCGTGACTCTCGGTTTCCTCTTGGTCGCTCTGCCCTGACCAACATGTGAGAAACAAAGCCATGATCGTTGGTTTGTTGTTGGCTAACCAGGACGTGTCGCCTTTTTGCAGAGACCAGAGACTTCAGGCCAGAGCACCCATTCTTACAAGGCTGGTTTTTCACCAAAATACACCAGGGGGCGCTGCAGGGAGCTTTATTCACCCTGCAACAACTTTAGAATAAGCTGTGAATGCAGTTAGTTACATTAAATGTATGTGATGTATTTAAGACCTGTTTAAACAGATTTAAGACCTAGTACTCCGCATCTCTGCAAATTTAAGGCTTTTTAAGGCCTTCAATTCAGACTTTTTTTAAAACAGATTTTAGACTTTTTAAGACCCAGGAGAAACTCTGATATTTATATTTACAAAAATAACTAATATGGTAAAGGATTTTACGTCAAAACCTTTTATTGCCTGTTGGAATCAAATTTAATAGTTTTTAATGCCATTTAAGGTCTTAAATTTTGCTAAATGAATTTAATGACTGTTAATGCTTTGTTAATGCCCAGTGGGAACCCTGCCTGGAACAAACAGGGCTGGTGTGCATAAGGTCGCATTGTTCCCCTTTGATACTGGACCATCCCCAAGCGAATCTTGCACTTTCTACTTTCATTCATAAAAAACAGAAGACAAAAAAGTTGACCATAACATTTGTGCATAAAAGTGTGGGTGAGTGGATGTTCGTCACTGCTACACGGAGGCCAGTACCCAGAATGCATTGCTTCAGGCCCCCTCAGGACCACGATGAGCAGAGTTCTGTGGCGGATGCATAGATGGAGAGTGGACTGCTACCGCCTGGACCAGCGCTGTGTCTGAGCTCAGAGCCAGGTCCACCAATCAGGAGCGAGCTGTGGGTGTCGTCACGGTGATAAGGAGGAAACACAGAGGTCAGAGGTCAGGGGAGGCGGGGGCTGAGTCTGGTTTCTAGGAGATGATTTCTAAGATGTAGAAGACCAGCTCCATGATGATGGGCCCCTCGCTGAGCTGACAGGCGCCGCTGTGGATGATGGGAATGAGAGCAGAGTCCAGGTCGCTGAGGTACTGAGGGGGGAGGGGCTGACCGTTACTGCCCGCCAGGTATCCCACCTGCGGACAGAGACACAAACTCACATTCATGCATTCATCCACAGAGAGGCAGGCAACTATGCTTTGTCTGTGCACTTTGGTCTAAAGGAGATTAAGATCACAGGAAACAGGAAAAGTTCTCCATTAAAAAAATACTTCCAGGTCTCATCTCCCAAATAAATATCTAAGTAAGTATCATGGTATCTGGTTCTGGTCCTGACCTGGTCCGAGTCCAGCGTGACCCTGAGTCCCAGTTTGGCCATGCCGTCCTCCTTCAGTAGTTTGAGGTGAGGACACAGAGCCACACAGAAGGCCCGGGCCACGTTCTCCGTCAGCCTGCTGTGGTCCGCCGGGTCGCTCAGGCTGCCGGGCTGGTCCTCGCTCTGCAGGAAGAACACCTGCAGGACAGAGGCGGAGACAAGAGGGTCACATGGTACTCGGAGTATTAGGGTCCATGTTCTAGTGATGGGTCATTCGCCAACGAGGGCTGATTCCTTGGAGCGAATCAGAAGAGCCGACTCCTGCAGATGAGAACCGAATCTTCAGCTGCTCCTGCTCAACTCTGCTAAAAATCCACACAAGTAGAGTGGAAATTCATTTTAATGGGCACAGCATGCAGCCAATCACATGTGAGAACAGACGAGCATCATATTATTATGTGAAAGAAGTAAGGTGAACTCCAAAGACAGCGATTTTGATTCTACTGGAGACAGCAAAGACGAGTACAGAATTTTGTAACTGTATTTTGTGCTTGCAAACTGCATAAAAATAAGACTGAAAAACCAACACAAAACATTCATAATTAGGCTAAGTTAGGCCTAAATTCAATGCAGAGTGATACTAAATGAAGAGAACCCTAAGAGCCGGCTCTTCTAAGGGAGCCGAGCCAAAAGAACCGAGTCTTTAAAAAGTGCCGGACTGCCCATCACTACCATGTTCACGTTCATGTTCTTTCAGAAAGTCCTTCATACGTTTTTCTGTCACCGCCGCAGCCTGCTACATTCCCCACTCAAACTGCAGCTTTTGGGTAAAACACACACAGAAACCACAATAAATGAACTCCACATGGTGTCCTACAGGGCCAGGACCAGGTGTTTTTCATCTGCTTTAATCTAATCCTGGTCACAAGAAATACAGAGAGCCAGGTGAAAACAAAAGTTGGCCACTGTTATAAAGAATGAAGCCAAGAACAGGAAGCAGCAGAACAGTTCAGTTCAATTTCATGATTAAGATTAACTTTTAATCCATTTCTGATTTTATTTTTTAGCCATATCGCCATCACATGTTGACGTCCCTCAGATTAAACTGTGAGCCTGATAAGATTGAGGGGATTTAATATTTGTGATACAGATCAATTTATGGCATGTGGCCCTAAATTTTCTGCTTGTGCTCCGAAAAAAATGCAGTTCTCCACAGTTCTCCTGGCAAAAAAGTTAGTGTGCAGCCCTCCCCAAAGAAAACGATGACTCAACTGGGGCTGTAGTCGACCAAATGAATTGTTAAGTCGACCAAAGTTAAGCCCAGTACAGCGATTAATCAACCAAAATTGACCAAAAGGCATGTTGGGGGACTTACCACAGTCTTAAAGGCAAACAAGTGACTTTACATTAATGAGGTGATACAATATTAACTGGAGCTGGCTGTAAAATACTACTGTTATCTAAAAATCATCTGTTATCTTACATAAATTGAAAAACAAACATTAAAAAGTACTAAATTTAACTATTTTCTTCAGTGCAAAGTGTGAATGCAACTAATCAACCTATAAAATCTCAGTTGACCAAGGCCTCACCAACAAACAAGCACAAAATACAGTTATTTTACATTTCATACAGACATATTTTGATATTTCCCTGCCAGTAGCACATGTATAAATCCTTACTGGCGCTTCAGAGTTTTTCAGCTCGGCCCAGGAAGACCACAAGGTGTAGAAGCTGCAGTGAAAGTTTAAACTATGGCTTCAGCTACAGGGTTACTGCAGATTTTCACACCACTTTCCTACCTACTGTTTTTTCCGTATAGAAGCGAATCAGAGGCGGCATTACTGTTGTGCTTTCCTGACCAGCGTTGTTGTGTAATTGTGTTGCTGTTGTGTTTACCTCGGTCCAGCGGATGACTTTCCCGTTGGCCTTGAACTCTGAGCCGTGGAAGATCTTGATGCTGGTTATAGACTCCATAGACTTCCCATCAATCGGACTGATCACTCTGTGGAGACACATCAAGTTACAAAATTAAAACATTTTATTTTATTTTCGCCTTTGCCACTTTTAGGTTTAATAGTAGGAAATTGAAGAGAGAGTGGGAAGAGACAATTGGAAAACTTTCGGAGTCTGGACTCGAACCCATGACGCTGAGGCAGGTTGTAGTTGCCCTGTATATGTGCCGCAGCTTTATTATGCCAAGACTGGTTTTAAGACACATTTTTCACAACTTCCTATAACTGTACGTGAATGCATTATGCCAACTAATTTCCACATTTATCGAGACTTGTGATTCCCTATTCAAAAGTGTAGTTTTCATTATATTTATGTAAAAGTGATTTTGAAGGTCTCAGTACTCGGTCTCTGCTGGGCTTCCCCCGGGTTCATAATGAGTTTTCACAGTCGAGTTGAGAACGCAGTAGTAACAGAGCTTCAGTTTAATCGTCTGTGACGCTAATGTCTCTCTTTCCTCTGGCGTTTCTCTCCAGCTCCACTTTTCTCTCACCCTTTGTTGAAGTTGTGGTCGTCCTCTGTCCACTGGATCTGCACCAGATCCTGGTTTTCCTCTTGGTCGGCTTTACCACATGTTATGGAGAAGTCCTTCATGTCCCTCAGGGCTTGCCGTAGCGCGTCCATTGTCTCTGCTGTGATCTGGATCATCACTCCGTCTGAAAGTCACAAGAAATAAGAAAATTTATCATATAATTTAGTCTAAAACTTTATAAAATCATAGACAAATGCCTGTGTGTTATTAGCACAATGTACTTTGTATACACTTTTGTGATATGGATGACTAAAAATGTCCACACTTTTCTTTCAGGGTCTCGTCAGTGAGTCATTCTCACAGTAGACAGGTTTTTATACTAGTTATGCATTTTCTTCTTTTCATTTTTTTGACATTTGGAGCACATTTTAATGACTTAATATTACAGCTTTTGTAAACCAGCCTTTTTAAAAGTCACTTCTCACCTTCCACAATGCTGGTTTTGGCCAAAAAACCTGATGACGCTTTCAGAGCTCCACTGAACACAAAGAAACAGGCTCCAGTCACTGAAAAGAGACATAAAAAACAGATTCCTGTTTAATATAATGCTCTGAAATTTGTCAGAGGAGAACAGCACAGCAGAGTGTGACAGAGAGAGACATTTCATGAGACAAATTAGAAACACAAGTTTAACCAGATGTTTGTCATGTAATCATTTGTAAACTAATACTATCTCTACGGTGTAAAGTTGTCTGAGTTAGCTTATCTAACCTGTGTAGCTCGTAAATCCCTCCTAATATTCTGTTTTTTAGGAAATTTAACGGTCCCCTAAAACAGACCTGGAGTAGTATTTTGTTTTATTCCCACATGTTTGAGTAATCCTGTATGCTGAGGCGCTGTCCTTCTCCAGAGCTGAGAAAGTCTCATGCCTCTACATAGACATGTGAAACCAGGAAGTGCTCCTGCGCTTTTCTAAAGAAGTGTTTTCCTAACAACAATTTTTAGTGTAGCAGTATTTAGGTGTAGTAATTTAAATTAAATATAAAAAAAAAGGTCAGTTTGCTGATTTAAATGCATGTAACTTCTCAAAATGGATTACTTGCAACACAAAACTTGTTTAATTGGTTAGTTAAGCCTTGAACTTCATAGACAGGTGCATTCAATAATGAGAAAAGGTATTTAACCCCTTAAACCCGAATAGAGCCCGACGGGGCTCCGCCCCCTTGCGTCCGCTTGTTGGGACCATAGCGGGGAGATACAGCGGCTGACACACACATGTTTGACATCCTCGTGTTCGGACAATTTGTGGCAACAAAACTATCTACTTCAATTTCTATTCAACAGTTGGATTCCACCTGGATTTTTTAAAAATAAAACATGTATATCTTTCCATTACTTTGTTTATTTGGCACAAATTTTGCTGCAGTAGACCAAGATATGTGAAATTTTCAATTTATGTTGTTATTTGCTTCACTACAGGAAGGAAAACGGCTTTTTTGGAGGCAAATATGTGTTTATTTTCAGGCGGAAATTAGAATAATCCATTTCAACCTCAATTTATGGTCAAACAATATAATTTATTAATATTATTTCTCTTCCACAGTAATCCCCAAAGTCCACCAATTAATTTGCTACCAAGGTTAGCTATGTACACCTAGTAAATGCTAAGTAAAACCTTAATAAATGTAGATATAGAATTTTCGGGAAAAAGGCCTCAGAGCTTAACAGGTTAAGGTGGTAAACGGGAAATGGAAAAACACAGGCAAAGTTGATGTCAAGGCCAGATGTGGCAGGCCAAGAAAAATACCAGAGAGACACAGGCAAGGAATGGTGAGAATGGTTAAAGACAACCCACAGATCACCTCCAAACACCTACAACATCATCCTGCTGCAGATGTTTCTGTGCATGGGTCAACAATTCAGAACAGCTGTATGGGATGGGAGGATGATGCCACGCCACAGACAGAGTTGCCTGAAGTATGTCAGTCCACAGCACGTTATTCTAAAATGAATCTGGCTCGTCTAAATGAGCTTTTGCCGACCTTTTTTCGTGTCAAGTCAATTATTATGCAACCTCAGAGGGGTGCTCAGACTTTTACATTTGACTGTACATTATTTTAAGTCATAAAACCTGAAATAGTAATGCAAGAGAGTCCAACACTATTTCAGAAAGCCTGAAAAAAGCAGAATATGGGACGTTTAATTGCTTTATATTGGGGTCCGGTTTTACATATTGAATAAAATAAAAGCAGTAAATGACACTCTGGTCTTGTTGGCAGGATCAGAAAAACTAAATAAATCACAGTTACAGTAGATTTATTATTGATTATAGCAGAATGTAACACGTTATGCTCGATTTTATGTTGCCAGAGTTTTACTAAAGTGAATATTTAACGGTTTGCAGCATATAGTGTTGAGTGGTTTAATAAAACAATCCAAAACTGTTTCCTAATACACTCACTATAATGTCCACTATAATACAGCACAGTGTAGTGATTAGGAAGTGGTCTTACACACACACACCTTTACCGTCAGTGCACGTACCTTTCCTGGGCTGGTGGTGGATGCTGATGGCCTGGGTCTGGTAGTTCCCGTCGTCGTTTTGCACACAGACCAAATGTGAGTCTGCCCGGTCGTTAAAGCACGCCCCCATCGCCAGCACGTGTTCGTTTGACTTATTCATGGCTTTCATCAGCTGCAAGGACACACACGCACACAAAAAAAAAAAACATGAACACTTTGTAATTGAACCGTCCTCTGGGTCTATGCTGCGGAGAATAGGCTTAGGGGAATCTGCTGGCTTAAGCCTAATTGCAGTGGGCTTGAGGGCATCCAGTTAAATATTATGGCACGGAGATGACAGATTGGGGCAAAGAACTGAAATAGATGAAAAAATCCCACACGTTATAATTCATTTCACTCCTGGCGTGTCTCTGAAGGCGTCTTTGGGAAATAAAAGGAATAAAAGTGAGAATCTGGAGGGTTTTAGCCACTTGCTGTGATAGAGCTGTGATGAAAACACTCACCAGCTCAGTTCAGAAGCTTCCCATCTGTTACTGAGGCAGGAGCCAAATACTAGCACTAAGACCAGTTCTCATGGTTTCTACTCATTCTTGAAAACTTGGAGCCTGTTTACACGACAATGCTGGCCAGGAAAACGCAACAGCCCTGCCGCCTCCGATTCCAATTTACACAAGAATACTGAGGTGTGAAGAAAACGAGAGTTGGTGTGAATAAAATGTAGTACACGTGTTTGTCCAGCAAATGGTGCTGTGGGCCCTGCAAATGCTGCTACACAACATAGTGAGTAAACAGCAGAGGAAATATTAGCTATGGTCTGTAACTTAACAACAACTTTAAGATCTTGTTTTCTGGAGACATTCTCATAAAGTCTTCAGTAAAAGTTAGTACTGATACAGATATTACTGACAGTAACTGGACTAAATATGAACGTATGAGACATAAATCATCATTTTCAGTGAGTCGCTGTTTTCAAGAGTTTACATGTTTGGCTCACGTGTAAATTGTGAGACCAAAACACCTCTTCCAGTGTTTTCAAAAGAATCCAAAAACATGCACAAGAGGCTAATCCTCCAGAGCTAAATATTCCTGACCAGGATCCTGGCTCAGATCTGGCAGAAAAGTCCCCGGGCGCTGCTCAGTTCGCCCACTGCTGCTGACAGGTTGATTGGATCAAATGGGTCTAATACAGAGAACTAATTCCCCTGCAGGGGCAGTAAAGTCTACCCTACCAGTTTCATCACGTTTTTTTACAAAGACCAGACTAATAAAAGTTCTCACATTTTTCAGGATACATGGGGGAACCACTGTCTCCAGGCTGGACACTCGTTCACACCTCGAGGCTCAGTGACAAATGAAGTGCTTACACCTGATGTTCACACGAGTCAGTATTACATCCCCCAAGTGTAGCCATACACTTGTATCATTTGCTGCTGCCTCAGAAATAATGTTCGAGCTCAGAACAGAAACATATGGAGTCAGAGCTGGGTACATTAGTCACAACAGCAGCTGACAGCAACCAACTGTCTCACAAGTCTCCATAGAATAAGTCATATCTCAGGCAAAAACACCACACTACCCACATACTCAACCACTTAGGTATGCTCATTGTTGTCTTGGCTGTTTTTAATGACACAGTGTGGTTCTGTATTGGTTGGGTTGGGACACTTTTAGGGGTTTCTCTATTGTAGAGTTCCATACAGGCATAAGGCACATTTCCACTGGGGTGTACAGTACAGGTCATGTCAGTGCAGGATGTTTCCATTACTGCAGGTCCAGGAGAACAGCGTCTGTCAAGTACACACTGATGTCACACAAGCAAAACAAAAGTTGTGTAAATGTTTCTGAAGCTGATTTTAAAACATAATAGCAGTTCCAATATTTAATAAAAAGAGGAGAGTAAATCCTGGTGTGTGGCAGTGTGAGGCTGGAGCTAAAGCAGTAAACAGGAGACTACTTCAGGTTTAGCAGAAACACCTTTGTACCAGTGGCGATTGCTCATTTACTGCAAGGGAAGCTGAAAATTTCATAAAATAAATGGTCAAATATGCACTGTTGAATTTCTTAAAATTAGATATTAAGTTACATTAAAAATGTGCTAGAATGTGTTTAATTTCGTGAGTATGTCGTTCATTAATCAGCTTTAGTCTGGTTCTCTGACGTGATCCTCCTCTCACTTCAGAGCAGCTCACACACTGTGTAAATCCTACTGACACTGAGCTGCACTGGATCTCTCTGAGAGAAGTGAACGTGTTTTCATTACAAAAAAGAAAGACACTGATTGGATAAATGAGCCAAAATTGTCCCGCCCCTGGACACTCAGTGTCTCTGGGAGTAAATGGAGCAGTGGGCGGGCTGTGACGCTGCTGATCAATGATGATTGACGAAACTGGTGGAAGATATTTTCAGACACATCACAGTGGCATTCACCGCCTTCACGACATGTGATAAATTGTAGCAACAGAGGAGACAGTCGTGTGCTGGAGGAGCCGTCCAGAGTAAAGCCAAGAAAATTACCTTATTTTCACTGTTTGTACATACTACACACTAAATAAACAACAGTATAGTGCTATTGAGTTTGCATCTTGTTTAAGTTTGGTTAGTTCATTTGTTTATTCAAGATCAACGTTGTAGGGAAACGACAGGATTAAATGTTATGAACTTGCGCTGTGTTTAAGACCAGCCGCCACTGCTCCTTACTGACCTGACCCATGCCGCACCACTCCAGTAGAAAAATGTGCCTATACTTGACTGTACCAAAATGAACGTTGCCCTTGCTGATACAGTATTAGTGAAAATGCAGCATGCTGTGCACGTCTTTAAGATTTAAAAGCCTCACCTCGTTGTATCGATTACTGGGAATCTTGATACTTGTCTTCCTCACCTCCATGTCCACAACCAGGCCTTTGACCACTGGCAGAGTGTACTGGTAGTTACGGAAATCCTAAGAACAAAACACACGAATGAACACAAGAGGAGGAGGAGTTGCTTTTTAAAAACTTATTTTAGCAGTACAATCTGCTCAACATCAGCAGTTATTTTATTTTCCATAGACAAAACTAAATTCAACGCTTACGGCGAGCAGATTCATGATGGTGTGTCCGGTTTCTCCAAACAGAGGTTTCCTGAAGCGAACACTGAAGAGTGGGCACTGGATAGACTGCAACACAAAACATAAATCAATTTATCAGGCCATTTAGAAAAGCATTCCATCATACCATTAATTATGAACCATTATGGATCTGCCATTGATTAGAGGAATTTTATTTTGGAAAGTAATGCAAAAGTCAAAGCTACAGACTGTACACGTAACTTATGACGTCACAAATCTTCCTGACAGTTTAGCTTTGCCAAGGAGGTCATGATTTTGCCTGCAGTGGGTGGTTTATTTGTGGGTTTGTCAGCCTGTTAGCAGTAAGTAAACATTGGATTTTGATGAAATTTGAAGTGAGGAAGAGGTATGAGCCATAAAGTAGTTTTTGTGTCTATCTAAAAGAGTCTAGAGCCAGTATTTTTTTTAAATGACACTTAAAGGCCCACTGTTTTTGAGAATGTGTAAAGTTTTTAAAAGGCTCTCCTCCTCTCTTATATATCCACGTTTTGTTTTGTTTAATTTCAGATTTGTGCTTCTCTTTTGGACAAAGTCCACAAGCTTGGACTCAATCAGTGAAAGTGTCCCTGATCTGAATCCTCAGATTCAAATTTGAACTCAGTCCCTGCTACAGGAAATATCAATGTCTCAACTTTTCATTCCTATGATACAACTTTATGGATATGCTTTCCCTAGAAAAAAGATTCGATTCAAGGTAGTGTATATCAATATACAGAATAAATCAATATAATAGGAAATATCAATATTAGAAATTTGCATGTTTAAATAAAACCAGATACATCTTTTTGGATATCATTTTTTTGCTTTTAAAGAAATAAAATGTTCAACATTCATATTCAACTTTTCTTCACTCTCTGTCAGCTGGACATAATCAATCCAGCTGCAGTGCTGGATTTGAGAGTAAACTTTTATGATTTTTGGCAAAACATTGCTGAATCAATGTGAAGGTGATGAATCGTATTGAATTTTATCTCTTGAAATTACCACGATATCGTTCTTGAATCGGATCAAATCTATTCTATGCATCGTTACACGCCTAGTCCCTGCTCTGCTCCCCCCTCTGTCAAAAAACGCTTTATAATGAAGCCCAGATGAGGTCTCAGAGTCTCATTCTTTATGCTGCTGTTGACTGAATAAAAAACCCCAAAAAAAACAGGTAATGCATCTTTAAACTTTGAAAGAGACTGCCCAAAAAATACCAACTCCAGCCACAAGAGGTCAGCAATGGAACAAATGATTAGTTGATATAGTGGATAAACCTGTGAACTTGAAAATCCCCAGTGCCAGTCTAGATCTGGGCACCATATCTTTCTTTACCATTGTGAGATAGAGCCAATGCTTGAGGTGTGCTCTGTCGAGTGATTCTAGTTTATTATATTGTTTTATAATGAATGCATTTATCCTGAACAGGCGAGACCTCGCAGTCACATCAAAGGCAGCTCAGAGAAAGGCTCCTAATCCTCGAGTGGAAAAAAATACAAGACAGCAGTTTCCTAAAGCTCCTTATGTCACTATTTTTAACCTTATCTCGACAAACAGCTGGAAATAAGATGTTGCTGCACACACTTATTAGCACTAAGAACCAATCTGTGCTTCAATCTGCGGCACAAGGGCAGCGGTGCGTCGATAAGGGCTTTCCTCACAATGCTGAAGGTAGAAAATGTAAATATTTACAGAGACAAATTCATGTTGTGGCAATGCAAATGTGTCGATATTAGGAAAAGCGTGCATTTAGTGACCGGCTGAGTGTTGGAGAGGCTTAGACAGAGCCAGGCAGTGCTCAGGGCTGGCAGGTTTAACAGGGGATTTTGTTCAGAGGAGCAGTCTTTTATAAATCCTTAAGAGGTTTGGGGATCGCTGGGAGAGAAATGTGAACTCGACGTGCTTCTTGACACGTTAAGCTTCTTGCGATCACATGAACAGTTATTTTATATTAAAGGGGGCCGTTATGTAGAGCTGACATTGAGTTAATGTTATGCAATCCATCAACAGCAGGGGGAGTAAAGCACAGACAACTTATACAAAACATCAGAGGAAGTGACTGTTACTCAATGCATAGAATATGGAGCAATTTAAACATCGCAACACAAACACTCTTTTATACATTTTATAAAATCTGTAAATTAGCTCTAAATGCAGCTTCTGCTAACAGCCAGAAAAACCCTTGTGCCCCAATGAGGACAAAAGTGTCACCTTTTATTTTTTGATAACTTGGCAGTGGTTCTTACCGTTTATCTGAAATGTGTCTCAGGTGTGTATTTTATAACTAATGTTGATATTCTAAACACAAATCTAATATTTCTTCATTTTTACACTAAACTAAAACTAAATCTGTTACATTGACAAAAGTGTACTGCAAAAAAAGGTAAAAAAAACAAAAAAAAAAACTATACCTTCATATTTTTTTCTGCTTTTTCCCCCATAAATCCTTTAATCAACTTCTTCCCTGATCATAAATACCAAACATTTAATTATTTTCACAATTTTAACCCTTTTTATGGCAGTGTATGCAATAGCATCTCAATGTATAGTAAAAGAAAAACATAATTCAGTATTATCAATGCAAAGTGGATTTTATTAGAGGGGGTTATTACAGCCTTGGGTTTGTCAAAGATTATCAACAACATTGTTTTACAATTTTTTTATAGTAACAAAAAGTTACAACCAGCTTTAATGCGAGTTGGTTTTTAGATTGTAAATAGCACAGGGAAAAAATATCCCTAAAAATCTAAGCTGTGATCTTTGACAGACCCAAGGCTGTAATAGCCCTGCCTAGAAAAATCCACTTTGCATTGAGAATATAAAAAATTTTCTTTTTTTTTTTATCAAAATATTGAAATGCAATTAAATACTCTTGAATACAAAAGGATAAAATAAAAATAAAATACCATACCATATTATATAAAGACCATAAAGTTACACCTGTTAAAAGCCCACTACCCAAGTTTTTGTGAATGTGAAAAAAAAGTTAGTTTATAAATAAAAATAAAATGGTAAATGGTCACATTTATATAGCACTTTTCTACCTTCATGGGTACTCAAAGTGCTTTACATCAAGGAACCATTCACCCATTCACACTCACATTCATACACAAGCGTGCGCAGACACCGGAGGCAAGGTGGGTTAAGTGTCTTGCCCAAGGATACAATGACAGTATGCAACGGTGGGAGTGGGGTTTGAACCGCCAACCTTCTGGTTAGTGGACAAGCGGCTCTACCAACTGTCTCTCCTCCTCTTCAATTATATATATACACATTTAATTTTGTTTAATGTCAGATATTGAGCTTTGGTTCTCTTTTTCTGCCTCTGTCTCCCTTTTTTTCTGCTGTTTTGTGGTGCGAGCAGTTCGAGCCAGTGCTGGAATTGGTCTCTTTCCAGTTGGACTCTGCCACTGCCGTTACGCCAGTAAATAAAGACAAAGTGCACAAGCTCAGACTCAACCGATGAAAGTGTCTCTGATCCAAATACCCATTTTTTCAGAGCCTGTGATTGATTAAAAAAAAAAAAAAAAAATCAGCCCTGCTCTATTTCCCTCTGTCAAAAACACTTTATAGTAAACAAAGATTAAAATTAAAATTAAAATTAGCTTTCCTCAAATAGAAGGGGAAAAAAATCAGGTAACTAAGACTCACATCTGTACTCCGCCCCGAGCCGCAGCATCAGGCGGATGGGGAAGACCTTGGCCCAGGGCGTCTCCCATTTCTGGATGAGGATCCCGAAGAGGTAGGGCGGGTTGGGCAGCAGCAGGTCCTGCAGCGACTGGAAGGACGGGCTGATGTAGAGGAAACCGCCGTGTTCTTTACTGCCCAGAAAGCTCTGTGTGAAGAAGGAGTGGCTCAGGTGGCTCAGCACGTCGCCTTCAGACGAGAACACAGAACACAAAGAGAGAAAAAAGACATTGCAGACATGAGAAGGGTGGGATGGGAAAGTGTGGTGTGAAACTAAAAAGGAGTCCAAAACTGATCCAGTGAAAATCCAGAGAGTTATGAAAGTCTGAGGCTTTTGTTCGTGGGATTACTGAGAGGACTGGAAATACTGCTTTTTCTACACAAGGTTCAAAACCAGAAAGGAAAGATTCATACGGTTACTTACTAGCCTTGGCGGCCAGACAAACATTCTCTGTACAAAGAAGTTAGTCTGGTACCTCTTTGCTTAAATTTCACTTCTAAAACACCAGAATCTGCCGCATTATGAGCAGCTTATTTCTAAATGGGGACAGGAGTAGAAGCCAGTTGTAAAAGAGAAAGTGGGTTTGTTTGAATGTGGGGGGTATTTAAGGGCTCTCTTCTCCTCGATGGAGAGTTGGCCTGGAGGCATTGTCAGTGTCTGGCTGTGTGTTCACTGTTGTCAGTCCTGTTGTATTTCTAGGCTGCTGTTGACTTTGTTGATTTATGCTTTACCCTTTTTCACCTCTGCACTGTATATATTTCTGCACTCTTTGCACATATATCTGCTGTTCTTGGGAAAGTGCTGAAAAAAATATCACCAAAATCACCAATGTTTTTGAGACTGAGCCATCTTTTTCATAATTTTGGACAGAAAGCGTAACAAAATTATATGAATTTCCCTGCTGAAGAAAAAATAGTGTAAGAATATTTTTGTCCTGTACAGTGTGTAGGCTGTACTGTGATAATCAGTGGTTTAAAACTGCAAAAAAGCAACAAGGTAAAAACAGTACAGCACGACGACAAAATAAACCTCATAAAAATTTTAAAACACTGAACTCAGATGTCTGTCAGTAACATCTGTGCTCTCTCCTCACCTCACATTACCACAATAAGACTCGAGTTACAGAAAACAGACTGTGCCCGGCCCCAAACACAAAAGCCCTGGTGTTAGCTCTGCGTCTGCAAAATGCTACAGCCGCATCTGACTGACAACACTTAATCAGGAATGACTCAGACAATATGGTTCCCCTCCAAACGCCTTGAATCGTTCCACTGTGAATATGAAAAAGGAAAATGGCCCGCGGGGAGACAGCCGTCAAAGTCACACAATATCATCTGTGTTTTATTCTGCGGCGTGCGGTGGTTACAGGCAGCACAAGACGAAGCTAGGACGGAGGTGACCTGACAGTGGGCAGATAATACTGGGAGAGTTTTATCAAAATAACTGTCATCTGCTGTCATATCTCAAACAGTACAGCTGGTTTAGGGTTAGTATTTCTTTGACATTTTTCATTATGGCTCAATACAAGGGTTAACATGATTGTATTCACCAAGGAAAGTTTTTTTGTAATAACTAGGGCTGGGACTTTAACACATTTAATCGCACTTATCTATGGCAACAACACTTTTTCAGAGACCTTGTTTCTGCCACACAGTAACCAGGGCTGAACATCCACACTGGCCACAAAACACCAAATGTGAGAGTATTTCAGCTTTGGCCAGGTGGATATGAGCCGATATGAGTGCACTACAGGTAACTGCGGAGTTTCCTCTGAGGTCGGCCTGCCCCTGCAATGACATTTAAACAGATTTCTTCAGCGCCGCTCACTGTAGCTCTGATCGTTCTCACAGCTGACTGACGCGCTCACACACTGGAGTGCAAATCGCCGCTTTTATCTCGATATGACATTATATTAATGCAGTGGAGCGGTGATATGATATCTGACGATACCTCAGGAACCGCCATGATATGATCACGATATGATGTGATATAAGGCCCACGATCAATGTTATCTGCTTATTTAGGCTAAATAAAAAGCTATTGGTTTATTCATTTTATTTGAATAAAACTGAACATTCAAATAAAATTCTGTTTGTAGCATTTTAAATTCAGATGGTTCAGTTTATATTAGAATAAAGGGGTAATTTAAAAAAATTACTGTGAAGTTGATTTATGTTTTTAAAGTTGTACATTGTTCAGTTTTAGTCCAAGCTTTATTGAGGTAACTCCTACAGAAACAGCTGTTTGTCGGCTGTAATGTCCTCAGACAGACTGCCTCTGTCAGTGTCGTCGTAATATTTTTGTTGTGATCAAATTAATCGATGCGTCAATTGAATATTAACGCGATTAAATCAATAAATTAACGCACTGCGTTAACGCGATTTTCCCAGCACTAGTAAAATCATAAAAGAGAAGGTTTACCCAATAACATGGACACACACTACAGCAGGTCCTACTCACCGGTGAGGGCCTCCTGATAAAGCTGTACAAAGTGACTGAAGATATCTTTGGGGATGGTTTTCTCGTCGGGGAGACACTGGAGCAGTATGACCACCTCGGCCTGTCCCACCGCATGCATGCCTTTAGTGGTCATGTACCAGCACTTCCTGTTCACGTCTGGAGGAGCAAGAATACACAATACAATAAATACATTTTTACATAATAATGAGAAATAACCGCCATTTTGACAGATTATATGACTATGAGGCAGTGACAATGGTTCAAGTTGATTAAATAACTTTATGTTATAGTTTATTTGTTTTTTTTTCACGTCTTTAAGCTAGGTGATGATAACAATTTACAGGTGTATCTTGCACAGCAACCGCATCAAGTTAACATGATGCAGCACGAGGCCAACCAGTGTTTGATTATATTCCCACTTTCTTAACACAAAGTTATCCTGAAAGAGTCAAATCACAACCGTGCACTTCATAAAAGTACTGACATGATGTGAAAGTGAAAGAGGCTGAATGTGAGCATCAGCTGGGCAGATAATGTTCGAGTGTTTGAACTAATTAACCATGAGTAACTTGTTCTGAGGCGCCAGTGTTACCTGGGGCTTACAAAAGTCTACAGAGAACAGTGCGTAAAAGTTTATATTTTGGAGTATTTACCATTCACGGGGCTGTTTATTATCTGCATGGCTCCTAAATGACCATACAATATTTTAGACTTTTCAGAAAACATTCATTATTTACAAGAACAAATAAATAAATAGATATTATATTATTCATTCATTATTAAAATGCACATATATAAGCATAAGTACTCAAAAAGTCCAGTTGACTCCTATATGATCCCTCGCTCAGCTTTACTCTTGTTTTCCCCTCTCCATAACTGCATGAATTTTTTTTCTGACATGTGGCCGCTTTGACATGAAGAAAATTGAGAAATCTCTAGCTTGTTGTTCGGTTCTGATGCTGTGTCGCTTTTTCATGAGACTCAGGGCTTCAGTGACACCAGGTCAGCGTCGCTCACTCACAACAAGTGCCATTTTCAGCCCAGAGACACCAGGGGGAGATGCAGGGCACTTCAATTACCCCACAACAACTCAGTCAACCATCACACGGACTCCCAAACTATTTAAGGTAAAAATGTTACTGAATTCCACTTTAAGTCTGTGTTACACAAAAATTTTAAAAAGTTTTCTCATTACTTTGATCTCAGACACACTGCAGTACAAATTTAGCCAGTGTAGGCTCAGGCATGTTTTTATTCAAGGCCAGCTAATGAATGAATTTCAATAGAGACGTCCACTTTTATCATTACTGCTGTACTATCTGAAATGTGACGCACAAATTGCTCAACCATTAACAGATTTGAAGAAATATTTTGGACAACAATCTAAGCAAAGATGAATTATCTACAGAGATGAAATCAAGATAAACTCAAAGATTGCTTATTTTCCAAATCCATGACAAAAAAATTGCACAGATTTGACTGAATATAAATGTTCCCTTCTAAATCAGGTTTGTAAACTAAGACAATGCTTTGACCTTGTATTTTTTAAAACGGGCAGACTCACAGTTGACGAGTTTGACCATGGCGAGGAGGTTTGCGTTCAGCACAAAAACCAGAGGGTCCGGTCCTCCCTCCTCCAGCTGCTGCATCAGGACGATCTCAGACGGACGCTCCTCCACTGCGTAGTCTGCAGGCGGGGTTAGCGTAAATGGGACAGCGATGGAGGAAAGAGTCAGTGAAAAGTTATACAGCGTGAACTCGAGGACAGAGGATGAGGTGAATGAGACGTGAAGTGAAGCAAATGGAAAAGGAATTAGACAAGACACCAAACAGCTTATGACATAACTTACTTAAAATAACAAAGCCTTTTCAATTTTTCAGGATTTTTTCGTGTCAATTCCAACCATTTTCTCTTTAATGATACAGATACGGTCATTACCTCTCAGGCTTTACGGATAGCCATAACCTGGTATTAGAGCTAAACCTGGTATTAGAGCAAACAAATGCTGGGATAACTATATTAAATACTGCATTAAAGATATGAACAGCAATATATGCTTGCCTCTTAAGCAGAACTTATAAACATGTTTTATTTAGATGCACCAAAGTTTGAATTAGTGCTCTTTTTATCATTATTTTGTCATAAAAAGTGTAAATTTTTGCCACATGGAAGATATTTTTCATGCGATATAAAATTTTACAGGCCTGTAGTGGCAGAAATTCTATTCTAAAAATATTCATTTGGTCTTCCACAAAAGTTTATTATGTTGATTTCCTTTTAAGCACGTTAGCGTATCTTGCTGGCTAGTTTATACAGAGGCAGGTAATTGGGATGGAGGACAATAAACACTGACGTTAGATTAAGGAGGCAATTGAAATCCGGAAACGCTCCCACAGGACAATAAACCGAGACGAGGGGAGGCCTTTCAGCTTTCACGGACCTGGGATACTGTTAGACTGCAGACGGTGGGAGGACAGAGCCAAAACCTGTATAAACCATTTCTTTTAAAAATAGTGTCTAGCCTTAACAGTGATATTGGTCCATGCCTCCCATTTGAGATTTTGATCATGATCAAATTGCAGAACATGAAAACAACCTGTTGCAGTGGATACTGTGAATAGTAAAATGGCAAAACCAATATATTTTTGATATACTGTATTGTGCAGGCCTACATGCATTTTTAGGAAAGGGGACTATTCTTAACTGCTTTGGGTTGAACTTCAGCAGCTTCAGAGCAGCTTCAAAAATGTCTAAAGGCTTTCCAAAAAGGCATCATCTTCTATTGATTACCAAAAAGCCAGCTGAGCGACACTAAATTTTACAGAGCAATCCTGAAAAATTAAATTAGCTAAATGTGCAATGAAACATTTTAGCACCTTTGAACATTTAATTAATTTTTCAAGTCAGAAAACTACTCCCGGACATGTGCAGACCCTGATGCATCCCTGTGTGACACCAGTAATGGACCATGAGCGGTGATAAAGCACACAGCACACGCACACAGAGCAGACAGAAGCACAGAGAGGCAGTGAGATGGTGAGATGAGTCAAGCACCTGTGAAGTGGCCTCCCGTACCTCCTTTGACTCCGGTGGAGATGAGGATGGGAGGAAGTCCGTCCTCTGGGATCAGGCTGACAGAGCTGCCCACGGGACTGCCCACTGGGGCCACGGCGGACTGGGCTGGCTGTCAAATGAGAGACAAGAGGAGAACTGAGCGGTTGGAGGTCACATATTGTTCTGTTTTACTGATAAGAGTAAACTAACATCATACTGACATTGCACTGATTCATATATATACAGTAGCTTTCAACATCCCCAGCAATCTCAAGCAGAGATGAGTTAGAAATAGTTTAAATAGATGTAAATAGATGAATTTCTACATCCCAATCTACATTAAAAAGCTCTATTGTATTCTCTACTGGAAGTCAGGTGCACTTTATTTTAGAAGGTTTATATATTTAATACTAGAGCTGACAGCCTCTGGTGGCTTAGTCAATTAATCGGTCGGTGAAGTCCTGGCCGACTCAAATTTTATTGATCGATTAAGCTGGTCTAATTTTTTATTGCTCAATCACTTGTAGTTTCACGTTATTTAAAAAAGCACAGATGATTTTTACATAATATATTTTACAGCCATCTTTTCTAAATGTTTTATCACCTAATTAATGTGAAGTCACTTGTTTGTTTAAGACTCTGGTAAGTCCCCCACATATCTGTTGGTTGATTTCAGTCGATTATTCGCTGTACTGGGCATAACTTTGGTCGATTATGATTTTCTTTTGTCAACTACAGCCCTACATATTACACATAAAAGTGAGCATGGAAATACATTAACCCATAAGAAAATATTTTGCATATGACTGAGCTGTTTCAAAAAAGATGGCGGAAAAACTCAAAAGCTGTGTTCACGTGAGAAACAAAAGTATTCAGTCAAAGTACAAAAAAAGTATTGCATGTAAAGTTTCTGGGAACAAACTCAGGACTTTCTGGTTGTGAGATGAGCATTAAGGCTCATTTATGCTCTATGTTATATACTCATTTGGATACGGACGCCGCACTCTGTCCGTCTTCTGCGTTCATTCTGTTGTACGCTGGTCCGTTTTCAAAGAGCTTACAGACACAGAGGAACAGAGCAGTACATCCGCTGATCATTGGGGGCGCTAGTGAACACAGCTCATCAGTTACAGCAGAAGAAAAGGCTGAACTTTTTAAGGAGTGACTAGAGAAAGAAGTTTGTCACAGTTTATTCAAAGACTGAAAAGACCCACCATTATTTTCGCCTCATTTTCTTGGCTCTTTTTCATTAAATGTGGTGTAAAAACTTTCCAGGACCGTCATGTTTGTTGTTATTGTTGCTCTTTGTTTTTCCAACTTGGTAAAATCTCTGACTGTCGCCGATCGCCCCCTATTGGTTAGGGGGCACACATGTTGACATAGAAAACGGTTGAAAGTATAAACTCTGTGATGATAACGCTTGGAATGGACTGGATCTATTTATGTAAAAAGTATCTTTAAGTATAAATCTGCTTCAGAAAATGTTCTTGAGTGTATATTTTCTTCCCAAATGTACGTGAGGAAAATATTTGAGTAGACAGAAGTTGTTGTTACCTTTAGTTACTAGAACCATGCAATAAAAATGCTTGCTGTTAAACATTATGAAGCAGCATAGCAGTCGGTGTATTACTTCAAAGAGTGAGCAGCTCCAATATTTGTTGTCATTCACATACTAACTTCCAGTAAACTCCTCAATATGCCTGCTTTCACGCTAATTCTTCTTAAGCAAATGTGACTTATTCCTTTCACTCCATCTGCAGCCGGTTTGTAACAGTCTTCGGTCTGTTCTCTAAGCCCGGAGTGTCCCGACAGAAGAAGCTCTTTGTCCCAAATAAGCTGACATAATGATATTAGCTGAGGCTGAGGCGGGATGTTTTCATGACAGTCCTACCTCTGAGCTGCCTGCAGTGGAGTTGGACTTATTCGAATATGGGGGCGGCTGGTGGGACCCTGGAGGTTTGGGAGATTCTGTAGCATCTCCATTTGGCAGGACACCGTCGGCAAACCACACCCTCCTCTGCTCACGGGACAGGGAGGCTAAAAGTTAAAACAAAAGGTATTGTTAGTAAAAAATGTAGGATAAAGAGTGGTGGAAAAGAAGTTATTTACATTTTAGAACGCCTTGTTATGGTACCTTCGTTGCCGGTCTGTTTGAGCACCCCCACCGGGACCATGACGGTGGGAGGGGGCGAGCTGAGCACCCCTGACGCCTGGGCCTGCTGTAGAGGAGGGATGGTGGAGCAGTACTCGGAGGGGTTGTTAGGGTTCGGGCTCTGGTTACTGGCAGTAACCTGTGTGTCCCACGATGGAGCTGCAACAAAGACAGGACAAAGACAAATTAGATCCAAGGACTGTAAAGGTTTATATTTAATCACACAAATCAAGTTCATGCCAGTAGGACGAAGATCACAGAAGCTTGGTTAGAAATCCAGCGGGGTGTTGGAAAACACAGGCCAAGAGCTTCACGTAATATAAACTTTTTCATGTTTAAAGCTGAACTTAATAACTTTGCTTGTTTCTTCGCTGTTTTGCCTAATTTTCTTTTTTGTTTTTGTTATTTACATTTTAGTTTAATTTTAAAGAGCTCTTAACACAAACAGAAATAAAAATTATACACAAACAATTTAGCACAGACAAAAGAAAAACAGCATGAGCATACTACTCAATATACCTTCAAAACAGAGCAGAAAATTCAGTTTTTGACCTTTATGTCTTTTGTTCCCGATTAAAAGACAAAAAAATATCCCAGACATGTAAGTAACAATTCCTTTCTGTTTTACAGTTTAACTATCAATAACTCAAAAGATGCAATCTCTGCCATGGTCTTGACCCACTCTCTATAAACAGGCCCATCATGGCTTTTCCATTTATGGAGAATAACTCTAGCAGCTGAAATAAAGCCTGTAAGAACCAGAGCAAACGCTGATCTGTCTCCTAACAGACTGTATTGCCTCATTTTCCTAAAAGAGCTCCCCCTACATTTCGGAGTAAAGTACTATTGTAAACATTCACAAGTCCAGTTGACTCCTATTGTGATCCCTCGCTTGGATTTTCTCTTTTCCCCCTCCGCGTATCCGTACAAAGTTTTTTCTGCCATTTGGCCGTTCTGCCATGACAATAATCAAGAAATAAAGCCACCGCTAGCTTGTTGTTTTGCTCTAACCGCAATGTGCCGCTTTTTCGCGAGACCCAAGACTTCTGTGACACCAGGTCAGAGGTGCTCACTGTTGCTCAAGTGTTGTTTTCGGCCCAGAGACACAATGGAGAATTGCAGGGCTCTTTATTCTCCCAACAACAACTCATTTAATCATTACATGGACTCCGAAACAGTTTATTTAAGGTAAAAAAGTTACTGTTCTGCTTAAAAAATGCACAAAAACTTCTTAGATGAGAAAAAAACTTGGAAACACAAGTTCCATGTTTTTATCAATGTCATATGGATCGACATTGTAGTTGTTATTTATTATGGGATTACCACTTTTGGTTGCTCCCAGAAGGTGGGATTAGCCTTCATATTTACAAGCAACTTTAAGGGCAACTATGCAACTTTTTTTTTCCCTCAATTAAACAGCTTCAGATTCAGTGTGATGACTAAATGAGCTGTTGCAGGGTGAATAAAGCCTGCTGCACCTACCCCTGGTGTATCTTGGCAAAAAAACAGCCTTGTAAGAATGGGAGAAGTGACCTGGTGTCCCTGAAGTCTTGAGTCACACGAGTAAGCGACACGTCCCGGTTAGCGGTACCAACAAGCCAGGAATGACTATTTCTTAAAAGTTGGTCATAGCAGAACAGCTAAAAAGCAGAAGAAACCTTTGCACGCGTACGAGGAGGAGATAAAGTCAAGCTGAGTGAGCGGTCACACAGAAGTCAACCGGACTTGTGAGATTATACCATAGTGCTTTAATCTAAAATGTAGTGGGGAGAGAAAAATTCAGGGTGCTCCGATCAGGATTTTTGAGGCCGATCACCGATCAACCTTTGCTGTGATCAGCTGATACCAATCACATGGTCTTCAATGTAGCAATGTAATGTAATGCAGACTATTGTTATTTCCACTTGAAAAATACTGTAGTTTTTGTAAATGTAAAAGTACAACAAAATTCTACTTATTTTTGTTTTAGAAGAGGTTTTGTTGCATTATTGGCCTTTAATGTGTGCCCAGTGTCTGTGTGGCTTTGTTTGAATGCTCCGCTGATGTAAAAATCAGCTGTTCTTAACTGGTGCCTTTAGCGCGAGTCCGTGGGTGCAGCGCCTGCGTCCGTGTAAGGCGCAGCCAAACCAGGTTGAAACACAGTGGACTAAAGAGCAGACAGCTCCTGCTGCCAGGTCTGACAACGTCTGAATGAAGAAAACGTTAAAGAGAGCAGAGAAGACAACGATGAAAGGTGCTCCTCTCAGACACACGGACACATGGGCTGCCTTTTTACTTTCTCTTTCCATTAGCAGCCATTTGGTGCAGTTTAAGCCACAACATGCAGTTTCCTCTGCGTAACAAGAAACAGGCAGACTCTGAACTTTCTTAATACTTTTAATGTAAATGGTCGCAGGTTAGCTCTAGCTCTATTTATGTTGGTGTTTGCAAATACATGCACTGCTGCGCCTTGGTTCTGTCCCGTGCGCTCCAGGAGCAGGCGGGGACAAAGCGGGGATATAAAGCAGCAGCTCCAGGGCAGGTTTGTGTTAGTTATAACCAGGGCTTAACTTACAAACACTGCTAGAATAACACTACCGCTGTTTAATCAAACCAGAGTTGCAGGACTGTAAATGTGAGAGCCTCACCTGTTTGTTTTAATTTGATCGGCCCATTTTACAGATCACTCTATTTTTAGCCATGATCGGCCGATCACTGATCGTGGCCAATCGATCGGAGCACCCTTAAGAAAAATGCGACCAAAATGCAAAGAAATTAGCAAAGTTGGATAATTCTGCTTTAAGTTAAGAGAGGGGTGAAAAGAGTTGATCTTTCCATGTGCTTACCTACCTTTTTGATACTACAGAATAAGCTATTAGTCCTAAAATGCCTTTGGTAAAAAGTATTTCCAGTATAAATGTTGAAGAATACATAGATAGCGACGTTCATTTGGCTACATGTTTTTCTTTGCCGAAATGTCTCCTTGAACCCATCTTATCCTCATCTACTCACCACTTGTCAAAGCTGAGTGACACGTAACACAGACTCTGGCTTCCTTCCGGTCCATGTACATGAGTCTGCACTTCAGACTGCAGCAGGCGGCACAGAAAACCTAAAAACAAAAAAAACAAAAAACCAAAAAAAAATGTAAACAGATTTTCCACATCCTTTCTCTACACATCATTATAGTCTCAATGTGTGGACTTGTAAAGGTTGAAGTCGTGATGAAGTGCCCAATGTTGCGTTTTATGGACATTGATTTCCTGTTCTGTGAGCTTAGCATTCAATGGATTAGCAGCTCATTACACATAATTATCAGTACCATGTCGTATTTAGACAATTACACAGAGCACAGAGGATCCTGTTCATTTGCACGCCTCATCAGCTGCTGGTCCAGTGCAGAGGAAAAACTATTTGCCCCCCTCTGGATTTCTTATGTTTTTGCATATTAGTCACGCTCAATTGGTTCAGATTTTCAAATCTTTTTTTAATGTTAGACAAAGATAACCAGAGTAAATACAAAAAGCATGTTTTTAAATGATTATTTCACTTATTAAAAGAGTTGTATTTTGCTTTTATTTATCTTTTTAAACCAATCTTGGTCGCCTCAAGAACAGCAGCATGTTTTAAAAACTTTTAAAACATTATGTGACTAAAAGAGAACAATAATTACTTTAGTACTGCCATAAAAAAACAGGTGAAGAGACCAACAGAGGACAGCAGAGTGCAGCTATGTTAGGGCCTTTGAAACAGAAAAAACAGAAAAAATAAAAATATGATGCTTACTTCCCTAAACTTTTTGTATGACACCATTTTACTTCAAAATGAAACATGTCTGTGATGAATCAGTGGAAACAGAGCTGTACAAGGTTTTTGGATAAATTAATGAGAGCAGACTGGATGTAGAGAGCTTGTTGTTGATTGGTCAGTGCTTCCTGGAGTGGGCCGGGGCTTTGTGGTTCCGAGCGTTCTGAGAATTCAGAAACTCAGCGCCAGACAAAACAGGATTACTCAAACAAGTGTGAATGAAACAAAACACAACTCCAGGTCTGTTTTTGATGAGGGAACATTATAACATGGGCTCAGGAAAGTCAATTTTGCAGAATACAGCCCCTTTAGGGAAAAAGCTATCTAAACCAACCCAGGCCTATGAGCAAAAGTTAAGTGTCCCCCTTGTTAATTATTATTAACTAAGTTTTTGGAAAGTTGAGTAAAGTGAAAAGGTTACAAAGCCATTTCTAAGGCTTTGGGACTCCAGCAAATAAATGGAAAAGACTTCTAACAGTGGTGAACCGTCCCAGGAGTGGCCAAACTACCAAAATTACATCAGCAGCACATCAACGACTCATCAGGAAACTGCCTAGATCCTGACGCAGCAAAGCAGGCATACACCAGCACACTACCAATACGTGTGATAGATATGCAAAAATATAATAAATACATGGGGGGGGGGGGGTTTCTCTGCACTGTATGTATGACTGTGGATCCCATTGCATCTGCTGTTAAGGCCTTTAAGCCGGTGTCAGTAAAATTGCAGAGTTAGCTTCCCCCTGGCTCAAGTCCCCTCCAGTGTTTGTTTACCACCAAGGGAAATTAAGAAGCAGAAGACGTCCAGGGGTTTTGTGCTGCGGTGTCAGCGACTACAGCCTCACTGTAAAGGGCTCAGAGCAGATCGGACACAGCAGTGCTTCTGTGTGAGTGGGTGGCTTTAAACTATAGGTGTCTGATCTCAAGGTCTTACCTCCCAATGAGACAAGGTTATTTTTATTCTGCAGATTCCTATTTATCCAAAAATATTCAGAAATATGCCAATGCAAGACAGGATATTGTTTTTGTATACTGCAATAATGAAACCACTTCTGCTGCGTTGGTAAAACCGTTCGCCCTCTTACTGGAACGTTGGCAGATCAATCCCTGCTATCAGCACTGCCTTTATGTCCTCGGGCAAGTCACTTCACACACCTTGCTAGGGCTGCACAATATATCACGAAATTATCACCATCATAATATCAGCAAACGCAATATCCGTATCCCAAGAATCTAAATATATCGCAATAACATTATGGTCTTCCATCTGACAGAGATTTACACTGAAGAATCATTTTCCACCAGAGCCTTAAAAGAAAATGTGCTGTAACTAAATAAAAATGTTTAAAAAGTCCAGTTTTAGTGATAATTTCTTGCCTGGAAATTCCAGACTCAGAGTCTGGTCGCCATAGAATCAATTCGATTTCTAGCGCAGAGCAAACGGGCAGCGGAGTTAGCCAATCAGAAAATGGCGGACGTGACGTTAACAAAGCGACAAGAAAGTAAGCAACGCGAAAACATTTTTTTTTATAAAGGCTTCTAGTGCTGCAAGCTGCTGTGGTTTTAATGACTCGATATGTTTGTGGTAATTTAACCCTAAAAAGGGAATTTACCACTGAATGAAACAAACTCGGCTCCTCAGTGCGCCACCTTGATTGTTGTTGTTGCGGACGCTGCTCACGAAGAACACGTGACTTAATTTAGTCACAATTTAGCCTTGTTTTATTCCTGGTTTAGTCTGTGTTAAGTTTGTTTTTTGAATACAGGGACTTATATTTTAGTTTTCAGTTAATTTAACTTTTAACTCAGAATAGTAGACGCTATTTTAAAATGTTGCAATATTCAACATAGTTACTAAATATTGCTATTACAAAAGTTGATTTAGTAGAATAGGGGACCTTTAAGTTTTCTTCTCTAGTATGGTAGTGTTGAGAAACTGTTTACAATCAAATTTACAAGATATGCATACTAAACAGTCCATGTTAGCAATAAATTCTCTCTAATTACCCAGCCAAGTAAACAGATTTTGGAAGCAGAGATAAACCTGAGACATAAAACAAAACGTCAATACTGAATATCTTCTGGCCATGCTGCATTATGTAACTTTATCTTATCTGCACAGGCTGCTGAAATGACACCGTTTTATTGGTTTTACTCAAACTTCCTCCTGTAAAACTGAGCGCACTGACCTTGCCACAGGCTCTGCAGTGATGCCTCCTCTTGGTGAAGGTGAACTTGACGTCACACTTCATGCAGACTGGGAGCTTGCGAATCAGGCACCCACACCGGGGCCACTTCTCCCAGCGCACTCTTCCTGCACAGCGCCCCCTGCTGCCCTGCTTGTACGTCATTATCTGGACTTTCCGAATGCCCCAAGGACGGAGAATTCATATTAGCGTCACCGTTTACCCCCAACGAGTTTGAGTCATCTGACATTTCGGAGGCATTACTTCTCCGATTCTGGTTTTCCAAGTTTTTATTTTTACAATTAGCTGCGGACGGCCCGAGCTGGTTTTGGACGTGACTCGATAAAGGCTGCGGGATTTGAAGTTTGAGAGTAACGGGTTGTTTTGGTCGAGCCCCTCCGAACGGGACGCTAACAGGTTGCAGACGGCCATTGTTCAGTTTAGTTTGGATGCTACCGGATACTGCTGCTGCTGCACCGTCGTTGCTTTCTTGTTTGCTTTCCTCCATTTCTTTCTCCTCGGTCACCAAATCTTCTTTGGACGAGACACACGTGGACTCCTCAGTTCCCTCACATTGGGACCTACTGTCTTGATCCAAACCGTTGCTAACTTGTAATTCCTGCTCTGTTTGTCCAGCTGCACTACTTTTATTCTCCTTTTCCACACCAACGCTGTCCAATTGATCATCACTTTTCCCGTTCAAAACATGTCCTTCCTGGTTAGACTCACCAACTCCTTCTGTAGTGTCCTTCTCTTTGACAGTTTCACCATTTTGTGCAGCATTAGAAAGACTATCCCCACACGTTTCCTGTCCTAAATCAAAAGTAAAATGCGTAGAACCGTCTCTATCCTCTTGACAAGCTGTCTGGTCCTTGTCGGAGGACGGTAACCTGGCTGTCCCGAGAGGGCGTACCCTCTTGTGAGCAGCCATTTTCACAAGAGTTCACCGGAGGTGGAGACAGATCATCGGCTCCCACCAGTTTGCCGATGTTGGGCTGCGGTAGCGGTGGACTGTGAACGTCCGCCGGTCTCTCCTCCAGCCAGGAGGGATGCTCAGAGCTGTGCTGGCGTTTGGGATCGGCCCCCGGGGAGAAGCTGGTGGGGGTGGTTGAGGTTGTGGTGCCGGTGGTGGTGGTGGAGGAGGGGTCTGGCGGGAGGGTCTTGAAGGGCAGTGGACTCTCCCGGGGGCTGAGGTCCGCGTGGGCCAGGGCGGGGTTTAGAGACAGCAGGTGAGGGGGTGGAGCCAAAATCTGAGTCCACTTGGCAGTCGGTGAGGATAGGAGTGTCGGTTTCATCTGGGAAAAGAAAGAACAGAGACAGCTGCATTAATGGATTTGGAAAGTTACCTTAAGTAGCCATTTTCTCTGACTTTTTTTACATGAAAGTGCTGCTCCTTGTTTCAGTAGTTTGGAAAATACATCAGCTTGATATTATTATGCTTATTAAGTTTGTCAAAGCTGAAATAACATTTATCAAAGTTCAGACAGAAGTTTTTTGTCACTGTTATCTTAAGCAGAGAGAGGTCCAGCATTGCTATTTGTATTCATAAAGTGATCATGACCCATTAGAGCGAGACAGGACGTTTTAAATGATCTGCCACACTGATGCACAATCCCAGGTGATCAAAAAAGCCTAAAAGAACAATCAGGAGATGCTCTGAGAAATGAGGTTAGAGTGGAGTGTGAAATTAGTGCGTGAATGGACTGGGAAATAGTGAGTAAGTGGGCCACACTTGAGCGACTCAGGGGAGCTGTCAGTCAGACTGCAGCAGACGTGCATGCTAAAATCACAGAGTGGGAGTAGGAACATTAGTAATGTGTATTCTAAATATAATATATATAATATAATTTGCAATACTACGTAGACACATTAAAATGAACATTAATATTCCATACAAGTTACCACAGGGCTGAGTATGCAGTGCTCAAGGTCAGCTGTTGTTCAGGAGGTTGTATAGCTACACATTGTTGTTTACCTATAAATGATAAAAACCTGCATTTTGCAGGGGTGTCTTATTTTTTCCTGAGCTATATCTGACAGTCTAATATTTTATTACAGCTGCACGATATGGAAAACACATGCGATATTCGATAATGTTGAAAATTGTGATATTATTTCAACAATATTTTAAAATAGGGATTACTTTTCTGACACAGTAAGTTAAATTGACTTATAACAAAAATGTAAGTATTCTATATACTGTATTCACAAGTCAAAACTTAACACAGACTAAACCAAGAATAAAACAAGGCTAAATTTAAAAAGTCCAGTTTTATCACTAAAACTGGACTTTTTAAACATTTTAATTTAGTCACAACACATTTTCTTTTAAGGCTCTGGTGGGAAAATAATTCTTCAGTTTAAATCTCCATAGACCATAGCGTTATTTTAATCTATTTAGATTTTTGCAATACAGATATTGCATTTGCTGATAACGTGATAATGATAATTTTGCGATATATTGTGCAGACCTATTTTTTTTTATTATATTATGACTAATGTTTACTTTTAAAAGTGCAATAAATTTAACCGCTAATAAAAAAGTTCTCACCCTCATCGTAGCAAATTTGATCAGACTTCATCACTTTTCCTGCAGTTCTTTCAGCTCACCTTCATTTTGCTCAAACTCGTCCAGCACCTTATCCAGGTTGAAGGCCTCGGCCTGGAAGTAATTCTCCATGGGTCAGGAAGCTCCACCCTGCCGCTGGCCGTGTGACCCTAAAAACAGGAAGTACGCGATCCTAAATACCACGCATTTTCATATGAATCATGTCCCGTTGAGCAAGAACTGGTTCCTGCTTCTCAGATCTCTATTAATTTATAACAATAATGTCGCTTTAATATCCTCCAACTCTCCTCTTACTATTTTTAACTCAGGTCACATGACTAATAAAACTGGTTTAACATTGTTGAAAAGTTAATTGAAATAGAGGATTAGGGTACTGACACAATCTTAACCCAGAGCTGCTATAGCTGCATTCTTTAACACTTTTATGAAAAAGAAAAGCTAGTGCGTCATTCACATGGCTAACATTGAGAGACACAAATTGACACAATACTATTCACCCTCATATTTATCTACCTGTATATTTCAAAGATAATGGTTCATTAACTGTAATCAAGGTAAAATGTTCAATTAATCAGATTATTGACGTAAGCTCAGTTTGTTCTGCCCTTTGTTTTTATTTAGTAATGCATTTTCTCAGTCGATCTCTATTTTGATCCTTAGTTATGTCCTGGTTTAGTCCTGGTTTTGCCCTAGTTTAGACCTGTGTTAGTCCTAGTTTTGTCCTAGTTTAGACCTGTGTTAGTCCTAGTTTTGTCCTAGTTTAGACCTGTGTTAGTCCTAGTTTTGTCCTAGTTTAGACCTGTGTTGGTCCTAGTTTTGTCCTAGTTTAGACCTGGTTTAGTCCTAGTTTTGTCCTAGTTTAGACCTGTGTTAGTCCTGATTTAGGCTCATGTTAGTTCATTAAAGCTGGTACTCGGAAAGCCAAATATTTTCTGAGATGCCACTTGGTGTGAACGTTCAAGAATAAGTGATGTGTAGTAGAATCTTTGAAGCATAAAGTCGCACATGAGCCCTGTTGGGTGCCAGTGCTCACCTGCTCAGAGGTCGCTCTCTCTCTGTCCCGGGGCCGGAGTCTCCGCAGCAGGTTTCTCTCGTCACTTCAGTCACAGTCAGTCTGGCAACCGCCCAATGCCCACACACCTGAAGCACAGAGAGAGCACTGTTGTGTAAGAGAGCTGCTTTTCAAATGGATTCAGTGAGTTTTACTATTGTCCTTTACGTTTGCTAGTAATTTAATTCATAGAGGGTTGTTTTTTTTTTTAATGCTATAGAGCCAAAACAGTTGTATTGTTCTTCCAATAAATTTGTTGAGGTTTGCGCTTTAAACATTTCTACAGCCTGAGAGCATCTATGAACAAATCATGTAATCAGATAAATAAAATTAATGAAAAGAACGTTTTCTATACTTTCTACTTTCTATACTATACTAATGTTTGGAAATTTAATTTAATTTTTTTATTTTATTTTATTTATATAGCCCAATGTAACAGCAACAGTTGCTGTAGCGACTATCAAGTCCTGCCATTTTAGTCGCTTCTTGGTGTGGGGGATCCATGTTAAAATTTTCTGAGGAAGGGTTTGGTGTGAAAAGTTTGAGGTTCACTGTATTAAATGATTATGTTCAGCCCTCACCAGAAGAATTGGTCATTCACATGCTCAAAGACGACAAAGTCCTACTGGCTGTCACTACACTCCGTGTCAACACTGAGTCCAATAATACTGAGAAAGCATCTAATCCAGCGCTGCTCTGTCATGGAATGGGATGTAGGGACTTTTCGGGTGGTGCAGACTGAACAACACTTCAAATGATTGAGATGATTGAAATGATGACTTTCATTATAGTTTAGACCAACCTTTATTGTCTCGTGTATCCCCTTACTCATACATGTGGATGATTATTCAAACAGTGCTCATACAAAACATGTCTTTAGTACAAAGATACTGTATTACTGCTAATCTTTTGCTTTTCTAGACACTCAAATTTGCTTGCATCATTCATTCACTCTTCACATTCAGTAAATAAATGAATTATTTCTTCTAACCTCAGATTTAAAAGGTAATGTAAACAGCATGCGCTCGTACTGGTTTGAAACTGCAGTCTAAATCAAAACAATGGTCTCTTTTCTGATTTGATTTGATCTGCGATGCAGTTTAAGAACCAAAACAAAAAATGTAAACAAAAACAATTTGGCCATTATGTAAAAAAAAATTTATTGTTATGTTAATAACTCAGCTGTTCCATTGTTATCCGTTAAACTAATATTTGAAGTAAAATGCTTACCTCATATCTTGGCACAAATGCGGGTATTTCTGATGAAATATTAAAAAAATATATACTGCTCATAGCACCTTTAAGATAAAAAGTAAAATAAAAAATAATGAAATAAAAAATATGAATACTCTGCCTGCCTTTAAAATAAATAGGAAAAAACAAAGAATAAAAAAAGGTATAAAAACAAAATAAATACAATTTTAAACTCTAAACTAAAATTTACTACAGATAAAAATAAAACCCTTTGAATAAGTACCCTTTGAAACAAGCGATTCCTTCTCATCAGTCACTGGCATGCTTGAGCTTATGCGCCTTTCAGAAGTTTTAGTAGTCCCAAATGAAAAGATCACAATTACTTTCTCCTCATCTTGATAATAACTTATGAAATAAATCCAAGTACCCCCTGCAAAGTCAACCTGGTCCTGGTACCCCTGGTTGGGAAACACTGTTCTAAACTGAATTCTTTTATTAGGCACAGCACAAAAATCTGTTCTTAAAAGCATCTTATTTCTGACGTGCAGGGAGATTATCAGCATTATCTCTGAATGTGATCGAGACACAGTTTGTCCTTGCTGCTGCAGAGAGACCTTGAAGGGGGCTGATGTGTTTATGGGACCGTGGATGAGTAACACCTCGGCTTCAACTTCAGGGTCGTTCCCATGAGGACAGATAGGCCGCGGATTACACAGGAGACCAAACGGCAAACACTGTACTGAGAGAGATGGCCTCGGCGAAAAAACCCCGGAGTCAACACATTTTCCACTTAGTTTAAGTCATGAGAGAAAAGGCACGGCACTCTCAGCAGCAAGACAGAGAACTACAGGGTTACACATGAAGAGCGTTGGGTTACACAGCATCTGGACCACAGGAGAAGCAGCGGAGACGTTAGGTTTCTGGAGCGCAGACTACTGTATTTTAAGTATTAATTAGACAGATCTCATTAATATGTAAACACCACTGGCTAGAACACAGAGCTTTGGGCCAAAAATTAAGATGTCACAGCACAAGTTGAGTTAACCAGACTGTGTTTATTTAAAATTTTACCTATGACACAGTGGCAAAAAAATTAAGGAAGTGCGACAGAAAGCCCCTTGCTTTATCACGCTGTACCACTAGATGGAGTCAAGAGCTGTCATGCTATATGTACATTTTTGGAAAACTACAAAATATTCTGCGTCTGAATGTTTTGACTGTGTTCTTGTGTACACTACCCCTTTGTGGTGAAGAAATTGTAGTTAAAAGGGGATATATTCTGCTTTATTCGTTTTTTTTTTTTTAAACCAATCTTGGTCAGCTCTAGAGCAGCAGCAGAAAATCAGCGCCGGAGAATGCAGGATTACTGAAACAGGCGTGAATGAAGCAAGACACAACTCCAAATTTGTTTTTTGGTTTCGAGCCTGAAAATGTTTACAGTTATCATTGTGAGAAAGGACTACCGTATTTTCCGCACTATAAGGCGCACCTAAAAGCCTTTAATTTTCTCAAAAACCGACAGTGCGCCTTATAATCCGATGCGCCTTATATATAGATCAGTGTTGGTTAATTATGGCTACCGTATTCAGGGGGCGTCGCCGAAGTGACAGCGGTAAAAACGGTAAAGGGGAATTCCAGTCCCAGCTGTTCATGTGTGCCATAGGCGTGTTTATGGATCCTGCCGCAAAAGAACAAGGAGGCGCGGCCTTTGCTCCATCTCAGTAGAAGAGTTGCGACATTGAGGGGACAGAAAACTGAGCGCTCGAACGCTGTTCATGTAGATTTGAACTGTGACAAATGGAGTTGGAAATACATTGTTTTCAACGAGGGCTGCGCAAATAAGAGCTACCTGTACGTACGCTACCGTATTGTGAATGCACTAACTTGTTTTGGGAGTGAACGGAGTTGTAAGAACGCTGGTTTGTATTCTATTAAAAAAGTTTGACTGACTTAACTGACTGTTTTATTGACATTCCCTTTAGCGCAGCTCCATCTAGTGGATGCATAACGCAACCCCAGCCACTACAGTTTTTACAGCTTTTTTTACAGCTTTTATTCTATGCGCCTTATAATGCGGTGCACCCTATATATGAAAACAGTTTTAAAATAGGCCATTCATTGAAGGTGCGCCTTATAATCCGATGCGCCTTATAGTGCGAAAAATACGGTAATGCCCTGGTGGGGTATGTGCTCTCAAAGTGCAAGATTACCAGAAGGGCTGGGTACCATTAAACGATACCTTTGTGATATCAAAAGAAAAGTTACAATACAACTGGTATGACAAAAAATCTTTTTTTTATTCAATACCAAGTTTCAACCCCTAGTGGGACCTTTAACATTCCTTTGCTTGAATCAAATAAATAACACAGAATAAATCATACAAACTATTGGTTTTAACTTAGAGCTAAGAACTTTGCTCCAGAACTTAGTCTTTTATTCAATATTTTTGTGTTTTATGATAGAAGATGAATTAGCTCTCCATAGGTACCCAGGCCTATTTACTAGCAGGCTTAATGTTTGCAGTTGTTTATTTTAGGAAAAACGCTGTTCAGTCAACTATAAACTAACTGTGTAACGTGAACCAAACACAAAACTTCCACAATTTCCTATGACCGAGGTTAACATGTTTAACCCCATTTGAACACATCACTAAAACACTTCCTAAATCTCCTCTCTCAGTCTGCCACACTCAGCCTGTTTCAGCACAGAACAGTTCACACATAAACCCAGATACAAACACAGAGTACCACGCCTCCGTCAGACACGGGACAGCAGCCCGGCCCTGATTAACATTTAATTAGCTGCAGAAGCACAACTGAATAATGCATCTTCAGTCAAAGTGCGTGGAGCGGTCGTATTTTTAGACACAAACTTGGGGAGATGCTTCAGATGGGCATGTGTGCACAAACAGTCGCTGGAATAATAAAAGAGCTATGCAGAAAACAGAAAACAGAGTGGTGAATATAGGACTGCTGACTGGCTGACCCTTAGTTTATCAAATGATGACTCTACAAAAAGCACTTCCTCAAAAACAAGTCAAGATATTCTCACAAAATATTTTTGTCTCTCCAGAAACATTTCCATATTAAGGATATCAAGTGTTTATTTCTATGTGAAGTCTTTAATATGTAATAAAACCAGTGTATATTTGTAGTGTTATTCTAAAGTTCCTTTCAGCGGCTGCTTCCTTTATTTGAGGGGTGACCCCAGCATCTTTTGGCAGGTTTTTACGCCAGATGCCCACCCAGACCCAACCCCTTCTTCATTTATTTGGGCTTGGGGCCAAAAAGAGAGTGTGGCCAGAATCCCATCCCCACAACAACAATTTCAACAACAACTTCCTTTTTACAAGAAATAATTTTATTTGTTTATTGTCCATTAAATATTGATAAATGTATTTTTTGTAAAAAACAAACAAACAGAACAACAACAAACAAAAAACAAACAATGAAATATTTTTAATATTGTCAATGCAACATGGATTTTTCTGGGGGGATTAAAACAACATTGGGTCTGTCAACAATGATTTTTAGGGATCAAAAAAATCCAAAATCCAACTAAATCAATGTTGTTGGAAATCTTTGACAGACCAAAGGCTGTAATAATCCCTCTAGAAAAATTCACGTTGCATTGAGAGCATTAAAAATATAAAATATTTTGTGTCTGTTTTTTACCTAAAAAATTGCAACACTATTACTTACACTGGCATTAAAAGTGTTCAAATATTAAATTAAATAAATATTTAGTATTTATGATCAGGGTAGAAATTCATTAAAATATTTAGGCAAAAAAGTAGAAAAAATATGAATGTATACATTTTTTATGATGTTTTGTTGACAAGGTCACTTTTGTCACTGAACAGGAGCAACGTAACAAATTCAGTTAGAGTAAAAATGAAATATTAGATTTGTGTTCAAAATTAGTGATAAAATACACACCTGAGACAAATTTCAGAGAAAAGGAAAGAACCACTGCAAAGTAAAAAAATAAAAAAAGTTAATTTTAAAAGGACACATTTGTCCTCATTGGGGCACAAGGGTTAATATCAGCTTTGTTCTCTGCGTCTCTTGTTTCTGTCTCTGTTTTTATTTTTTCTGCAGTTTTGTGGTGTGAGCAGCCAGAGCCAGCGCTGGTCTCTTTCCAGTTGGACCTCCTGCCGCCTGCAGTTTATAAAGACGAGCGTGGACTCAACCAATGGACGTGTCCCTGATAGGAATGGTAACATCTCTCTTTTGTTCTGAGCGTATGATTGGTCAAAAAATTCCGTCCCTGCTCTAGTTCCCCCTTCTCTTATGCTGCTACTGACTAGGGATGTAACAGTATTGGTGATATCGCAATAGTAAAAGTCTCTCAATATCGTCGTGGTCTCGTTACAGTATCAAACAGTATTCTCCCCGAGCGAAAATACATAGTTTTGTTGCAGCGGCGTGGTAAAAAGCAGAGAGAACTACATAGACCATGATCCTTTGCTCCATTTGAGCATGAGCACAGCCTCCAACATAGAGGAGGAGCTCAGTGTTTTCAGTAGCTTTAGTAAGATAAATCAGTGAATATCAAGACTCACGGCTGTTTTCTGTAGTGGAGGACTCAAAAGGTTAGTAAATAATACACTAAAAGTTACTAAATAAACTTTTTACGTTCATGCACGACACCGCAACGCTTCGTTCGTTCATTTCCTCTCTCTCCTCCTCTCCGTGTGCTCGAGGAGCAGACTACAGGCTCAGACTGGACTCGCGCTGAAAACTCTAAACTAACTCTAGTGTGCTGACCCCAGATCAGTGATGTCTGAGAGACTGCTCTTTGTTTACAAGAGCCTTGTGTCCATTGACTTATAAGAAGGGGAAGTTCCTTATATGGTCATTGCTCATGGCACCTGTTTGAGCTGCTGTTCAAAGCTTTTTGTTGTCAGACCAAACTAATGTGATCCAGATGAAAACTTAGTTATCTGTCATACTTTAGAGCAGGTAAAACATGAAATATGACAACAATTATTGCACCAAGGGCTGGGCATTTTTATATAATAAATGTTGTTATTGTGAGCATTTCCACATTACCGTGAGCCTCCCCACAATATCGCAATAAATATTGTATGATGAGGTTAATATTGTGATAATATCATACCACGAGATTTGGATATCGTTACATCCCCACTACTGACTGAATTAGTTTGCCTCAAATACAAAAGTGCATCTTTAAATTACATTTAAAGATGCACTTTGATTTGATTTAAAGATGGCTGAATGCCTGAAATGTTGTTTGTCCAAAATTTCAAATGGGTCATTCACTTTATAAACATTAAAAAGCCATTAATCTTATTTAACTATAGCCTCAAACTAACTTGACAAATGGAAAAACTGATTTGTTGGCACCAACATCACAACACGCCTTCCACAGTCAATGCCCCACACACAGTTCAAATAGAAAATCTATAGCTAATTTATTTGCTGTAAGGATACTATGTGCTCTAGTAAGTAGTAATACATCTCTGTGCTTGTAATTGAAGTTTAGTCAAGCAATCGTACACACATTTATGAAGCTTGTGTAGTGTCAGCGCGGATACAGTGAGGAGCTTCAGTGGATTAATGATGACAACCTTTTTGTTAAAGTGTGATGAATGGTTGGACGAAGCACTGCTGCCTTAGAGGAGACGGCTGCATGGATGAAGAGGAGCGCTCTGGGAATCACACCAGGAACAGGCGACATAGAGCAGTGGTTCTCAAACAGTGGGGCGTGTACTTCTGGTGGTACTCAGGAGTCTATTGCAGTTTAAGTCCTGATTGTCCTGTTTTAGTCCCACTCTGTAGATCACAGTCTCTGTTTAGGCCTGGTTTAGACCTAGTTAGTCCTGGGATAGACCTGGTTTAGTCCTAATTTTGACCTTGTAGATGCCTATTTTTATGGAAGCAAACATTGTACTTTGAATTTTAAATGCCTTTGTATTTCCAACTTTGAATTTTTTAACACTAAAAAAAAGTGATTTTTTTTGTCTCTGAATTTCAGTATCTAATTTTCAGTTGTTTTTTTTCCAGAATAAAAAAATCTCTAAAAATGCATATGCATATATTTTCCGAGTCCTCAAATTCACTGGCCAAATTCAGAGTCTAAAATATGCCATAAAAAAATTGCATAACATGTCCCTGTCACTTGCACCTTTTGCACTGGAAGCATGAATGGAAGTTTCCATTCTTGTGAAATTTTGATCACTGAAAAAATACAGTGAAAATTAGATACTGAATTTTCAGTGACTGAAATTCAAAGACAAAAAATTCCCTCCAGTTTTTTTGTGTTAAAAATCCAGTGGTAGAAATTCAAAGGCATTTAAAATTCAAAATCTGACAAGACAAGTTTGCTTCCATACAGTTTAGTCCTTTATTATCGGAGTCTCATAAAATGTCCAAAATTAACAATTCCCGTGGTGAAGAGACAGAGATGATCAAAAAACATGGTTTTAATGGACATATGCATTAAACTTAGTCTAAGACTAAATAAATCCAGCCTTTATAAAAGAGTATCTAAATTTGTGTCTAACCAAAAAAGTTATTTGTTGGAACTCCACAGTATCCACAGCCTCTTTCAAAACTTCTCAAGTACTGGTTGGATTTTGCTACAATGGCATCATTATTAAAAAAAAATATTTACTCATAAGGCTCATCAATGAATGCAATGAATAAACAACTAAAAAGAAAGCAACCAAAAGAAAAAATAAAGTCCCGTTTCCTTTAGTTAACTCAATACTCGTAATTATTGTTTGTTAAGGGAGAAAAAACTTCTCTGTTTGATTCAATTATTCTCACACGCAATTTCACAGTCAAGGAGTGAGAAATTATGCAAAAACAGTGACTGGAGTCGTTCGTTCCAGGAGACACTGGCCACATTCACAAAGCTTACAGTGTTATGGATGAAAATAATGAGAACTGTTTACTCTGACCTTTCCAGCAATTAAACCAACTGGCTGAGCAATATTAACGACAGAATACTGAAGTTATCTCTAAATGCAGCAATTTGTTTTTGGCAAAGTCTGTCTGTTTCACTTTTAGCAAGAAAACTCAAACGACTGGACTTTGATGAAGGTCAGTAATGGGTCAAGGAAGAAAATAGTAAGTTTTGTGGCTGCAGTAAATGCAGAAGTTGATTCAGGAATGATTTATAGCAGTGGTTACCAACCTTTTGGGTCTTGTGGAACCAGGACCTGGCTTAGTCCTGGTTAAGTCAAAGTTTAGTTCTGGTTTAGGCCTGGTTTGTTCCTAGTTTAGTCCTGGTTTAGTCCTTCTTTAGTGTTGCATCCCTTGGTATAGTCCTGGGTTCATTCTGGTTTGACCATTAGACCTAGTTTAATTCTGGTTTAGACATGGTTAATTCCTAGTTTAGTCCTGGTTTAGTCCTGGTTTAGTCCTGGTTTAGTCCTGGTTCAGTCCTTCTTTAGTGTCGCATCCCTTGGTATAGTCCTAATTTAAGTTAATTTTAGTCTTTCAAAGCCAAACTTATAACGTACCCCCTGCAAAGAGCTCGCGTACACTTACAGGTCCCTGTACCCCTGGTTGGGAAACACTGCTTTATAGGACTCTGTGTCATTGTGAGATGGGACCAAAGATTCCAACTTCAGCCACCAGAGGCCAGTAAAGGAATTCTTAGTTGTAGTGATTCTTTTCCCATTGTGCTGTGCTTCTGAAGTGCTTCCTGTTTTGTTTTTTTGTTTTTAATGGGAGTAACATAAAACTTTGAAAACAAATGGCAGCAGTGGCACAGGAGGAGGTTAAGCAGGTCGCCCACAAAACCCTGAAATAACCGTTTAGAATACCACTACTGAGCAGTAATAAACCTTTAATAAATATGTAATTAACAATAATTTAATGAATAAAACCATTTGTAGATACTAGTATTGTAGTCAAGATCTAGACCAAGACCAGTCCCAGTCCAGAGTGAACCGAGACCAAAACAAGGCCGAGACTTTCAGGGATCAAGCCCAAGACGTTTAAGAACTGAGACCGCAAGACCAAGACCAAGGTTGAGACCAAATCCTGGGAACTAAAACTAAATAAAGGGGAAAAGTTCAACAAAAAGTGAGTCAAATACAATAATGATCATTTTAATCGATTATTATAACAGACTCCACAAACAAACAGAGACAGCGCTTGTTTCTGGTTTATGTGGAAAACTAATTACTCCAAAATTATAAAAAATAGCATTTTCTCATAATGTTGACCATAATGACCAAGTAGAATTAGATTCAAGACCGAGGCCAAGACCGAGTAAAAGTGCAGCCGAGGCCATGACAAGACCAAGACAATAGAAAAATGTTCAAGACAAAGACCGGTCTCGGGCACTAAAACACTAATAGATACTGAACACTGATGTTAATATTTTTGGTTGATTTACCTGCACTTATTACTCTTATTACTACAATTAAACATTCATAAAATATTTATAACTCAATGTTGTCTATTAATGTTAAATTAGTGCTGGCTAAATAATCAAATAAACAGTCTTTACTTGTCCTTATAAACTTAACGAGTGCTTTTCTAAAGAGTCTAAAAAATACAAAAGAGAGAAGTACTACCACTGTAACTGTAACAGCACATTAACCTTAATCAGCTGTCCTTTTGCTTTTGTAGTTCCAGGCTTCCTAGAAATGCAGGCTCACATCCTGTACCGGCGTTCTTAGCTCTCGCTGTCCAGAAAAGGGCTGGAGACAGGAAGAACCTCGAACGATGGCTTCCTGCGGCCTGACTTCAGCTTAAAACATGACCACATGCCTGAGTGACACATTATTACATAAGATCTGAGACTGGGAGCAGACTGGGAGGAATGCTACGTCAGGTGTTTAGGAAAAAACAACAGTGGAGTAGCTTGTTTGTTAGTTATTGTTAGTACAGATATCAACAATAGAAGCCTTAGAAGTGCTGTCTTTACATCTTTATATAGTTTTCTAAATCACTTGTCACACCAAGTACCACCTCAGAAAAGAACTGCCTTTTCAAAGTACCATTTTCAACAGATTAAAATGAAGTATTACTAAATAAGGACAAAACAGGGACTAATACTGGACTAAACCAGGTCTAAACCAGGACTAAACAGTGACCTAAACTTTAACTCTAATTCCCAACCAGAGCAGTGACTAGAATAATGTAGAAATAAAACTGCAAAAGACTCCTGACTGCCACCAGAAGAAGGCACCAGTGGTACCCAGGACCACAGTTTAAGAACCACTGGACTGCATTAGTCTCTACTAATGAAAAACAAAGCAAACATACACAAATATTGTGATTACACATCTCACACTCACACCTTTTTTGACAGTTTGTGTAGCCGGGCAGAAACATGCTGTACCCTCAGATCAAACTTAAATACAAAAATCAACTATTTTTTTAGCTCTCAAACATATTATAATGTTGTTCCTTCATCAGAAACAGACCTGGAACTGTATTTTGTTTCATTCACTCCTGTTTGAGTAATCCCGTATTCTCTGGCGCTGAGTTTCTGAGGCCTCAGAAAGCTCAGTTCCATGAACCTCCGCCCACTCTAGGAAGCACTGACCAATCAACAACAAACCCACTACATCCAGTCTGCTCTCATTCATTTATCCAAAAAACTGTGTACTGCTCTGTATCCACTGATTCCGCAGAGCAATTCTGCAGTAAAATGGCCTCATGACAAAAGTTCCTGTGTAAAAATCTTTTTTTTTGTTTCTGTTCAAAAGACCCTAACAGAGCTGCCCTCTGCTGGTCTCTTCACTTGTTTCTATATGGCAGTAGTAAAGTAATTATTGGAAAACTTTTTTTTGTCACAAGATGTTTTTACAAGTTGTAAAATGTGCAATGCTGTTCTAAAACAAATAACTGCTCTTATTTACATAGAACCTTTCTACCTCCATGGGCATTCACAGTGCTTTAAAGGAACCATCAAGGAACCATTCATCTGTTTACACACACAATCACACACACTGGAGGCAAGGTGGGTTAAGTGTCTTGTTCAAGGACACAACAACATCTGGCAACAGTGGGAGCAGGGTTTGAACCGCCAACCTTTTGGTTAGTGGACGAACAGAGTGACCACCTGAGCTACTACTGCTTCTATAGGTGACCAAAATTGGTTGAAAAATATAAATAAAAGCTCAATATATCCCCTATAAACATAAATAGGTCTGATAGTAATTTCACTTTAAACTTTTGGAACAAAAACAAAAAAGTTCATAAATGTCCCAAGTCTTTATTTAAAGCGGAACTCAGTAACTCTGCTCGTTTTTTCGCAGTTTTGCGTTATTTTTCTCTATAGAGCTCGTTCTACATTTCAGAGTAAACCACTATCGTACACACTCACAATTCCAGTTGACTCCTATTGTGATCCCTCGCTTGGCTTTAATTTCGTTTTCTCCTCCTCATATCTGTACAAAGTTTTTTCTGCCATTTGGCTGCTCCGCCACAACAAAAATTAAGAAATAAAGCCATCGCTAGCTTGTTATTTTTCTCTAACCGCGATGACTCGAGATTTCTGTGACACCGGGTCGACGGCGTTCACTGTTGCAAGCGTCACCTTCAGCCCAGAGACACCAGGGGGAGATGCCGCATGCTTCCTTTACCCTACAACAACTCATTTAACCATCACACAGACTTCCAAATGAGTGTTTCTCCCTCAGACGTGCTCAGTTTATCCAGTCTGGGCAACCATAGCAAACAATGGAACTTCCGCTATGAGCTATGTTGATTTTCCAAGACAGACAAAAAAATAGAAAGCATCAAAGCACACTTTTATGGTACACTTAAATAGTTTTTTTACATAGTACACTTTTATTTACATACCTGGAGGCTCTACCCTTTGCCAAATCTGTTGTTACTTGTTTGAGAGTTATGGTTATTTTAAGCCATGGTGCAATTTTTTTTAACTTAACATCTGCAAGTGTGAGCTCCGGGCTGTTACTACTAAACAACTCCAAAACAATGCCACTAATGTTTAAAGCTACAAGTTCAATTGACTAAAGAACTGACTTGATTTGACAAAAGATAAATTAGAATTTAAAAGAGGGAAGATCAAAAGAATAGCTTGAAAAGGCGGGAGATTCTGCTCTGTTTCAAAAGATATCTTTTACTTCACAGCATTTGTCAAAATCTGTTCTGAGCCTCCTTTTCTCTTTTATGTTTTGATCTACGTTTAAACTCCACAAGACAAAAACACAATGACAAGATGACACGCTGTCATTAGGGACACACTTGTAATACTTTGTACAGTAACCTACATTGGCAGAGTCTGTGCACTCACAAGAAAGCAGCCTGTTGTATCTGTCTCCCTGATGAAGCCTCAAAGTATTTCAAAAGCAATTTGAGGTGCAGTAGGATCTCGCCACGCTCCTCCTACCGCTACAGGTTTAAAAGCATGATCATATTTCGTGTTCAAGTTTCTTCTTCACAGCCCACCTCGACAATACGTCTGTCTGTCTGCTGGGAAGATGCCAAGTAGGTCCAGAAGTAATCAGACAAGGCATCAGTCTCGCCGTTAATGTGTACAGTAAGTAGTGTATATGAGAAAAGCACTTAATCTTACCTAAGGTTCTCGGTTGTGAAGATACTCAAGGAGGGACTGTGTGCAGTAGGCCCACTTGTCCAGGAATCCACCTCCACATCTTGACTAAGGGCCTGCAAGACAGAAAAATAATGAGGTAAATACAAAACACAAGGCATCAACAAAGTCCACCAAAGCCACTTTCAGGATCAAGCAAGTGACCATTAGCTCAGGCTTATGTAATCTTAAATACTACTGTGAGTGACACCAGGCCAAAACACTCACACAGCCAGACAGTAAATATTATTATGCACAGGTATGTATGATGTGTTGGAAAAGTACTCCCTATGTCATTTGCAAAAAATGAGAGGACACACAAAATGAGAGTTGTGTTTTTTTTTTTTTGCAGCATAACTTGGGACACTTGGATTAGCTGTGTTGCTGCTAGCTGCATCAAACCTACACAAAAATATCTCACAGAAGGCCATAATAGCCTCCAAAAACTATCAGCATCTATTTACCTGTCTAATATTATACTTAGGAACTGTTTCAAAGGCAAGCAGTCACAATTTCGCAGTTTTAAGCGCGGTTGTGTAGCTAGAACTGCCCCAGGTTAGCTCCAGTGTTACAGCGGGCAGTCGTGAGCAGAGTGACCGCGGCGAGTTGACGCTTTGACGGACAGTCGTGCCGTGACGAGTCGGTAACATGGAGGTTTAGGCTATTTAAACTATTAACGCGATAGATATATTTGTTTTCTTTTAACAAGTAATTAAATAATGTTTTAAGGTGGTTTGGTAACGAGAAGGTTAACGTGTTGTGTAATTGTTGTCGGTGTTACGGTAACGCCGCCTTGACGGTAAATTCCCTCCCGTGTTTGAAGCGCTAACGGTCGGGCACTGACTTCTCCAGTAGCCGCTGATTAGTTCCAACCGAAGCAATGGCGGTGGCTGGTTTTTGGAGCAACAACCTGTAAAAAAAAAAAAATACTCCTTAAAACTGCCTGGTTACTCACCGGAGGAATCCTCATCCTTCACGCATAGTCCCGCGAACAGGTATCCGTCATAGCTAATCGCATTTAGGGTTTGTTTTTAAGAGGGAGTCTCCGGTGCTCCGCGGTCACACAGCGGAAAGTACGAGCTGTAGTCTGCCGTAGTTGTGCGACAGACAGCGGCAGCAGCGGCGGCAGGACTCAAGGATCCTCCCCCGGGGGTTAACGCTCAGGAAAAACCAGGAGCTACAGGAAAAGCGCGAGGGAAGAAGGAGATGTGCTTCCGGTGAGGAGTTTCACAGTAAAACCTCAATTGCTCATGTTTTGTTTTGTTTTGTTTTTTTGTTGTTTTTATTTATTTACGATAAATAAATCATTACTGCCATCTGTTTGAATATACCTAATAATAAATCTAATAACATGATTTTAATTATACATTACTATGAGAAGCATATTTTTTTATATTTCATAGAATTATCCACGTGTGCCAAGATGTGATGTTTAAATCAAATATTAGTTTTACTGATAACAATGGTACAGCTGAGTTATCAACAATTAAAAATATATTTTTAATCAAGTTTAAAGTGATTATAGTCTGTTTTATTTATTACTATAATGCTAATACTAATACTACTAATATTGCTACTATTACTACTACTACTACTACTACTACTACTACTACTACTACTACTAATAATAATAATAATAATATCCATAAAATATAAAATGAAAAACAGAGAATAAATCACTTGAAAATAATGTTATAATAATTATCAGTTTAGCATACCTTTTAATAAATTTGAAATTGTGATTTTCAATAGTAATACTTTTAATAATACACACAATATTTTAAAATATATTCTTAAATTAAGTGTTTCTAGGTTTTAAGAAGTGACCAAGTTTTTATTAGTCATTATAGTCTGTATTTATTACATTATTATTATTGCATGATATATCATTCATAGAATATACAATGAAAAACTGTGAATAAATCATTGTTGCTAAGTATTTTAATTTTTTTAAATCTAGTAAACATTATTCTGTATAGTGACACATTCAATAATACACACAATATTGTCTTTAAAATATGTTTACATGAAAAACGTTTCTAGGTTTAAGAAGTAATCAAGTTTTATGTCATTTTAGAATGAAAAAGAATTTAAAAAATAATTATAATTGTGTTTTTTAGTTGACAATCTATCCCCTTATTGTATATGCGTATAAAATATAAATATTATCCAGTGCATTTTGATTTGTCACATTAAATTAGTCTTGGTTTTAAAAGAAGCTCTTATTCTGTAGCAGTATTTCCGTGTGGTCCGTGTATCTTTAGAACACTCTTCATTTCTCGGCTGCTGCGTTCAGCCTCAGTGCGCCGTGCTCCAGCCGCAGGGAGTGCAGGGACATTTTGGTTGAAAGCGCGCTGAAGGTGGAGTGATGTTGAACTCAGGGGTGGGTCCCGTCCCGTCCGGTCCCGTCCCGTCCCTCACGAGCCGTAAATCTCCCGCAGTCACGTCCTCCCGTAACCTTGTGACGGGGCAAGGCTCTGCTGCTGCTCCGTGAATCACCGCACTCTGGACGGGGCAGGACGCAGAGGAGGAGGACACTCAGGGTCACACGTGATCAGGGAAATGGGCTGTGAAAATATTTATTATGAGGCGTAGAGGTGACTAATGTCGACCTAAATTAACCTTTAACACTTTTATGTAGTGGTCAAGCCAGTGTTTGTAATAAATGGTTAATATATTTCATAGTATTATATAGAGGCTTACTAAACATGACAAAATACACAACCACAGATGATCTTTGGTCATACACAGGCTTAATTTGACGGGGAACCAGAAAACATGGTCTCCACCTTTCAAACTGAGACCAAGCAGAAAACATAAACATAACTATTCTGCATGTAAGGGTGTAACAATGCAGTAACTATTGATTTATTGATTTGTTTTCCCCCTATGACACAACTATATTTATACACATCACTTTGTATTAAATCGTATGTAGTAGTATGTAGTTTGTAGGTAGTGTATATTGATATACATGGAAAAATAATTTGATATTGGAAATATTCATATTAGATATTTGCATGTTAAAATGAAACCAGATATGTCTTTTTGGAATATATTTGTGTTTTTAATGAAATAAAATGTTTGCTCTCTGTCTGCTGGACATAATCAACCCTGGCCGCGATGCTACATTTGAGAGTAAACTTTTAGAATTTTTGGCAAAAAGTTGCTGTATCAGTTATCGATATGAAGGTGTCCAATCGTATCGAATAGTATCGTTCCAAATTAGCCAATATTGTTCTTGAATCATATGGAAACATTTCTAATGGATACATATCATAGCGAAAGCATATCATTACACCTCTGTTCTGCAGGGTTCATAGCAGTAAAGGCTATTACAGGACCTAACATACTCTGACTTTGCTTCCTGGTCAATGCTCACGAAAAAAGTCTCAAAAATATTCTGTTTCCTGAGTTAACTGGAGCCGTGATTTAAAAAAAAAAAAAAAAAAAAAAAAAAAAGGGTTTCTTCAATAAGTTAATAAGACTTAAAAAATTTAAATTATGACCACAGTTCAAGACAATTAAGACCCATTTTGTAGCATGCAGTGTACAAAAAGCTGAGACCATTTGTGAGTGCTGCAAAGCATTTTGGTCTCCGAAAGAACAGCTCTCGTATTGGAGACAGTAAAATGCCTTTGAGGATTTTTATATTTCATAAAAATGACCCACATGTGTCCAGATATGATGCAAAACATGTTTAAATCAAATATTAGTTTTACTGATGGCAATGGTACAGTTGAGCTATTAACAATTAAAAATATATTTAACATAATGCCCAGGTTGTTTGTTTTTTTGTTTACATTTTTTGTTTTGGTTCTAAAACTGCATTGCAGATCAGAAAAGAGATTGTTTTGATTTAGACTGCAGTACCATTTTAAACCAGTACAAGTGCATGCTGCAGTATCTGTAAGTGGACTTTTTAGGTCGTTAAACCAAATGTTCGTGACATATTTGAGAACTGTTTAAAAGTATTTAAGACCTGCATCTTGGCAAATTTAAGACTTAAGACCCCACAAAAACCCTGAAAAAACCTCTAAGTCTGCCACATCCGAGACTAGACCAAGTAAATTTGGATTTGAGTAAAGACGAAGCCGAGGCGAGACCGCAAAAAAAAAAAAGTCAGATCTCGGGTGCTACATTTGTTTTTTTTGCTTTGTATTTACATGAACCAAACACTTTAATTTAGATCTGCTAATTACCTTCTGAGGAGTGACGGGCTAATTGCTAGGTACTTAAAACATCCCTGCACATGCAAACAAAGAAATAAAAATAATTAGAGCTTTTCCCACTGTGTCATGATTGGAAAATAAAATGGAAACCCTGCATATACGAACAACTTCTCATGTTTGAATTGCAGGAAGTGAAAGGAAGGAGACCCTTTGCGCAGCGTTTACAGGCTACAGGTGTTTATTCGATTTATAAACAAGCGTCAAGTACAAATATGTGACGTATAAAGCCCTCGCCCCATACTTCAACACTGTAGGTGGTAGCTTTACTTGTTCCTATCGCAGCAAAAATCAAACAGTCAGATTATTATTTAAGGAAACATCGTGAGCTCAAAACGCTTTCTCTGCACCCGTTTACGTCCAGTAAACTCTTCATTCACTGTGGATTCAATCTCTTAAATACGAGGAGCCATGGAGTTGTTTTACATCTGAGGAGAAACAGTTCAGTATTCTGTAAGTGTGGTTCTATCAGTGGTTCTCAAACTGTGGTGCGGGTCCCACTGGTGGTATGCAGAGTCCTTCAGGTGGAACTCGGAGTCAGTCACAATTTAGAGCCAGTATTAATCCTGTTTTAGTCCAGTTTTAGTTGGGGAGTTAAATTTTAAGTGTACAACAGTTTAGTCCTGGATTAGTTCTGGTTTATTCCACTTTAGTCCTAGATTAATAATGGTTTAGCCCTAGATCAGTAATAGATTAGTCCTGGTTTAGTCCTAGATAAATCATGGTTTAGTCCTAGTGTAGTCTTGGATTAGTTCTGGTTTAGTTCTGGTTTAGTCCTGGGTTAGACCTGGTTTAGTCCTAGATTAGACGTAGTTTAGTCCTAAATTATTCATGGTTATGTCCTGGGTTAGACCTGGTTTAGGCAGGTAGGTTTAGTCCAGTTTTAGTCCTTGTTTAGTCCTACATTAGCCCTGGGTTAGTCCTAGAATAATCCTGCTTTAGTCCTGGTTTAGATCTAGATTAGTTCTGGTTTAGATCTAGATTAGTTCTGGTTTAGATCTAGATTAGTTCTGGTTTATTCCACATTAGGCCTTGATTGGTTGTAGATTAGTCCTGGGTTAGTCCTGGGTTAGTCCTGGGTTAGATCTGGTTTACTGTAGGTTTAGTCCAGATTCAGTCCTAGTTTAGTCCAGATTCAGTCATGCTCATTTTAGCCCATTAAAGATTCTTTAAAAGCCAAAAATTCTTGGGGTGGTACTTTGTGTACAACCGCTGGATTTAATACTTGTGGAACTTTCTGGTTGTTGTCTGTCAGCCCACTACGGGTTTGGAGAAGCAGACAGGAGCAATGACACAGAGGCGAAAAAGGTTACATTTTACTCAAGATTACAGATGATATTTTAATTGTAGAATGAATCCTTGTTGGAAGTTGTAAAACTACTGTTTCACTGACCTCATTAGCAGCCTGTGTCTTTGCTCCTGTCTGCTTCTCCAAACCAAGGGTGAGCCGACATTTAACTACTGTCAGGAATACGTCAGCCAAGTCTCCCTAGACCTCCTTAGACATAATACTGGACTGTCCCCTTACTGATAAAAGTCTCTGTATGTGATGTGTCCACAGAGTCGCAGCAACAATAATGAAACCTTGTGTTGTTGTTGTTTTGCCAAAGCTGTGGTTCACGTCTGAGGAGAAAGTGCACTGCACCTTTAACTACTGTTCCCCCCAAAAGGAGAAAATGCCTTTAGTGTGAGTCCGAAAAAGAAATGTGAGGGTTTGTGGGAACGTATCAGTTGGCTTCGTTCTTTGAGGCTTCGTCGAAGTTCTCCACGAGATCTGGAAAGACAGAGACAAAGTACTTTAGATGTTTCTAGTTTTTGTTTAGCCTAAATGAGAAACCTCAAGTAACTAATACCTAGTAACACAGTATAATAATAATAATGAATCATTCTTAGGTGCATTAATCATTCACTCCTCAGTCACGCCACCAAACACACAATCACTCTGAGACAGGCGAGGTGGGTGAAGTGTCCTGCCCAAGGACACAGTGGCAGTATGTGGCAGTGAGGATCGATCCTCCAACTTAACAATCAGTGGGCCTTCCTTTAAAAAAATAAAAATATCATATTGTTTTTTGATCATTAACCCCTGTCTTCATCACAGAGAGAAAAAGTGAATTCATTTTCATATCTTTAACACTAAATGCAGTTTGTTTATATAATTCCTCATGTTTGCAAATAAAACATGAATTATTTACTATTTAACGATACAAAGTGATTTTTGTTTGTGCAGGGATTACCAGTCCTGGCAGGTCTCTGATTTTTGTGCCATTATAAAAAAGTTCTTCCACTTAAAGCCCTAAGAGGCGGGGCTACACTCACTGTTATCTAAAGAAGTTATGAGGGAATTATTGTTTTTTTTTTTGGGGTATATTTTTTAGCCTCTGACTGACCACCATTTTTGTATTGTAATGGCAGCAGAGTGAAAATATATATTTTTTTTATTTAAGTCAATGGGACTTAAAGGGCTTTAAGAGGAAGAGAGTGAGTTTTTTATTTAGACAGTAGATTTTTTTTTCCAGTAGCAATGCTGAAATTCTAAAATCCATTTATTAATGAACATCTTTGTCAAATACCATCATCCTAACATAAGAAATGCCAAAATTAGAGCAAAAAATATATTTGAAAAACCATAAAAAGGAGCCAGGGGCTGAGGGATCAGTATTCTTTGAAGAAAATGCATTTGGGTGGGAAAGTGGGTCTGAAGTTCACCTCATAACTATAAGGTAGTAGTAGTAGTGATAGTAGTAGTAGTAGTAGTAATTGTAGAAGTAGTAGTTTGTAATTTACTAACCTCATATTATAACCCTATAAGAATGATGTGCATATGGTATATTTTTCTTATTCATTTCACAGACAATGGGCATAGTGTAGTTATTTTTGCGGTCAGTTCAACCCAACAGATTAATCCAAAACGCTGCACAACTATTTGTTTTACTGTGAGATGTAGCTGGTTGTAATAAGGAAGAGCTCAGTTTTAATTATCTCTGAGGGTGTGCACTGCTGTAACACAGTCACAGCCAACTCGAGATAAACTTTGAGCTTTTTAATTCCCTTTTTATCTTATCTTGGGTGATCTAACAACATTAATTATCACCAAACCATGTTCTTAACCCCTCAGAGCATTACACCCTGGATGACTAAGAACAGGCGTCCCGAGCACAGACTTGGATTTCAGGAATGTCATGTATTTAACAAACAGGTGCCACTCCTCTCAGACCAGACCCAACAGAGCCAGAGTTACTCACAGCGCTATAAAAACAAACTTCTGTAGACTGGGTTCAGCAAATAAAACCTTCACAGACATAACCAGTTCCCATGAATAAGCAATAGGCCAGAGGTTCTCAAACTGTGGTACGGGCTCCACTGGTGATACTCAGGCTCGGAGATTACGTTAACTGAGAATTTTGCGTCATTTACGGATTATTTCAGTTCAGTTCAGTTCAGTTTATTTGCCACTTGCAGCATTAAAAAAAGAACTACATTGGAAAACAGTTGCAAGAGCTCAAAGTGCACAGTCAACATTTAAACAAACAAAACATACAACAAAACACACCAAGCACAAGCCTTCAATAAAACAACATATGGATACATCCTAAATAAAACCTAATAAATACTAACAATAAAAACACTGTATATATAAAAAGCAGTAAAAGAAGTAACCAAAGCAATAAGGTGCATGTCTTATATATGAGGTATTTATAGCTGTGATGGAAAATTCTGAAGGCCGCCCCTTCATTTTGACACATTTCACCGTCATCCAAAAGGCTTTCTCAATTCAGGCTTAGACCAGGACTAACCCCAAGTCCAAAAATGGGCCTGAACTGGGACTAAACTCTACCAAAACCAGAACTAAGCAGCTGTCTACACAACACGTCACATCCAAGCCTCCTCTAGAGTAGGACTAGAACAAAAAATAAACCAGGACTAAACCAATCCAATACTTTAAATTGTCTCCTAACCCTAGTCCTGTATTATTATTGGTTTTATAGGGGTTGGGGGTTTGATGCCTATCCAAACTCTCTGGGCTTGAGGCAGGTCCCCCTGTTTTTACCATCCCCAGAATGAGACCAGACCGAGCCGGATGTATCCTCACCTGGCACGTCGTCTTCGTCTTCTTCAACGATCTGCTCCTTCACCGCCTTCATATCCATCGCTGCGAAATAAAAGATTCACAAAATTAACAGAGGAAACCTTAATAGACCCATATGGAGTTGTATTTTCACTCATATACTCGTGTGTGTACAGATAAACCTCTTGTCGTGCCATACCATCCTGTTTATATACACGCTCAGGCCTTGCATTGTGAAAAACTTCTCTGCTACACTCAACAGTGACTTTGTTGTTCAGATTAGCAGAGCTGGTATGTAGAAAATGTGCTGCTATCATCGCTTAACTGTGTTTATGTTCAGCTCTGAGCTGAAAAACGCAGCCAGGCTCAGGATAAGAGCAACAGGACACTTTAATGGACAATGTTAGATGTTACAGTTTTATTTTTTCAGCTTTCCTTTGTGTCTCTTGAAAAGTAAAGTTCATGTTGTTGGTTGGCTGAAAGCTGGTAACTTAAGGTATTCTAACTTTTAACGGTTTTCCATGAACATATTTACAACTGGAAGCTGATTTTTTTTTTGTCTTATAGCACTGCTAATGCTGGGGGGACACTACACGACTTTCCCAGTTCTTACAGATTTTGAAAAGACTTGGGGCCTGGTTACACGACAACGCTGGCCAGGAAAACACAACAGTCCTGCTGCCTGCAATTTGCATTTACACAACAACGCTTGTTTCGCCTGAAAACGACTGTAAACTGTAGTACCCATGTTTGTCCAGCAAAGGGCACTGTGGGCCCTGCAAAGGCTCTACACCACACAGAGAGTAAGCAGATGAAATGATAGCTCCAGTCTGAAACTTTCTAGCTACTTTAGGACCTTGTGGTTTTCTGGAGCCATTCTCATAAAGTCTCTCCTAAAAGTAAGTACATGTACAGATATTCGCGCTCGCGGGTCAGTTGACATGCGGCGTGTACTCAGCCAATCACTGTTCAGATTGGAGCCACTGGAGCAGGTCCCGGTTGTGAGCTGAAAACACCTCTTCCAGCGTTTTCAAACCTCTGCAGATTCGGAAAACGGAAACCCCATCCTCGTGTAAACAAAAGGCCAAACCATAATCAAACTTTTGCGGATTCGGTAAAACGCGTTGTTGGCTAAACAGCACCTTAGGAGCAACACTTACAACTGGTTTCGGCAGATTTTGTTCTGACGACTGAAAGACTGGAGCTGTGTCTGAACGACATCCCTGTTCACTAATGAAGGAATAATTTTAATGTCTTGCTAAGTTTAAAGCTTAAACCACATATTCTTACATGTTTTGATTTCTGTGTCCTATGCAATAAAGACTTTTAGCTTAGGTCAGTGCTGATTATGTTTGGGTCAGGCTTGTGTCAGTAACAGTATAATCATTCACATGTGCGCTTGGTTTCTGACATATCATGTGATGTATCTGAGGCCCAGGATGAGAGGGTGATAACAGTCACAGGAGCATGATGTCAATGTTTACATGTCACTAACCAAAACATCTCAGGGAACAGTCCACTTCTCAGCTTGGTGCGCCGCTGCAGTGGACTGGAGCAGAGGAGGAGAGGCCCAATCATGCCTCTCTTTGGTACGGACATACATAAGGCCTACTGATCACCAGAACTTCAGAGGAGCCACAAAAGGGGAGGAAATTTTGGGGTCCCTCTCTCTGCCCAAGGGGATAAAGTGTACTTGGTTTGCCACTATGTTTTGATTTTTGTTAACTAAATAAAAGAGGATATGGCGGTTCCTGAAAATAATCATCTGACCATTTGAGTCTTTTTAATTTTTTGACAATGGGACGCGCGCAGGTATTTTCACAACGAGAACAGCAAGATCTCTACAAATTTTTAAACTGTACACGTTTGAATAAAAACACATTTTATATATTTGTAACTAAATAATCCGCAGTAACATCGCTGATGTTAGCTCACCTTATCTCATACAGACACAAGCTTCCACACAAAACGTTAAGACAAAAAGAGCTGCAGTAATCCAGTCCGTTTTATTCATTATTGTCATAATTCATGTTAAATAGAACACAGATTATTATTTTTTATCTACTCACCTTGTCGAGGGAAGTGCTCGGCCAGTTTGCGGAGGCTGGTGAGGCTGTCGGCGCCCAGTTGGCTCAGGATCCCCGGGAGCATCTCCGTGAGCTGCTTGGTCTCGGCGTGGCCCGTGATGGCGAAGGTGTTGGCCGACAGAGAGGCCTGGACTTTGGGGTTGTTGAAGTGGATCACCGTCCCGTCGTCTTTGATCATGTTCACCTTAAAACAAAAAAACGAGTCACTTCCTACTTTTCTAATGTGAAATAATTAAGTTGTTTTTTAATGGAAAGAGCTACTGATGTGGTTCGGGTCCCCCTGGCAGTACATGGGCTTCTCCTGGTGGTGCTCAGGAGCAGTTCAAGTCCTGATTTAGTTTATTTTGGGCTTGACCCTGTGCTGAAATAGAGACCACTTCCTCTCCTGGTTTAGACTCTGTTTAGACCTTAGTTAGTCCAGGTTTTGTCCTAGTTTAGTCCGGGTTCAGATCCCGGGTTCAGACCTAGATGTGGTTAGATGAGGTTTAGTTCTGGGTTAGACCTGGTTTTGTCCCAGTTTAGTCCAGGTTTTGTCCCAGTTTAGTCCAGGTTTTGTCCCAGTTTAGTCCAAGTATGGACCTAGATTAGTCAAAGTGTAGTCCTGTTTATGAACAGGTTTAGACCTAGTTTAGTCCAAGTTTAGACCTAGTTTAGTCCAGGTTTAGACCTAGTTTAGTCCAGGTTTAGACCTAGTTTAGTCCAGGTTTAGACCTAGTTTAGTCCAGGTTTAGACCTAGTTTAGTCCAGGTTTAGACCTAGTTTAGTCCAGGTTTAGACCCAGTTTAGTCCAGGTTTAGACCCAGTTTAGTCCAGGTTTAGACCCAGTTTAGTCCAGGTTTAGACCCAGTTTAGTCCAGGTTTAGACCCAGTTTAGTCCAGGTTTAGACCCAGTTTAGTCCAGGCTTAGACCCAGTTTAGTCCAGGTTTAGACCCAGTTTAGTCCAGGCTTAGACCCAGTTTAGTCCAGGCTTAGACCCAGTTTAGTCCAGGCTTAGACCCAGTTTAGTCCAGGCTTAGACCCAGTTTAGTCCAGGCCTAGACCCAGGCTTAGACCCAGTTTAGTCCAGGCTTAGACCCAGTTTAGTCCAGGCTTAGACCCAGTTTAGTCCAGGCTTAGACCCAGTTTAGTCCAGGCTTAGACCCAGTTTAGTCCAGGCTTAGACCCAGTTTAGTCCAGGCTTAGACCCAGTTTAGTCCAGGCTTAGACCCAGTTTAGTCCAGGCTTAGACCCAGTTTAGTCCAGGCTTAGACCCAGTTTAGTCCAGGCTTAGACCCAGTTTAGTCCAGGCTTAGACCCAGTTTAGTCCAGGCTTAGACCCAGTTTAGTCCAGGCTTAGACCCAGTTTAGTCCAGGCTTAGACCCAGGCTTAGACCCAGTTTAGTCCAGGCTTAGACCCAGTTCAGTCCAGGTTTAGACCTAGTTTAGTTCCGTTTATGACCTGGTTTAGACCTGGTTTAGTTCTGTTTATGACCTGGTTTAGACCTGGTTTAGCCACAACAGTCTTTATTTGCAAATAAATTTTCCCTGGTTAATGCTCACTTTATTTTTTTTGTTTAGACAGGGGTAAGTCTGAATTTGGTCTCATTTCAGTCCATTGAGACGGAACTCTGAAAGCTAATTATTCTCTGAGGTGACGCTGGGAGTGAAACGTTTGAGACTCACTGTTCTACAACATTATGAACTGACGTGAGCTTAAGATGTTAAGTTAGTATTATCGTGTGTGTGCTTTTCTCACCTCCTCAATTCCTGCGATGTTGTTCACTGCCAGTTTCTTCAACGAGCCCTGGAGTTTTTTGTCGTCTGCCGATGCGGTTTTGTGAACAACCTTCTTCTTTCTGCGGGCTGTTCCCTGCACAAAACACCCAGCCCACAAAATGAGTTGACATGAAAGAACAGATATTTCCAGACTAAATGAAAAACAAATGGGATACAGACATGTTAATGTCAAGGCTATAGACACATTTTTATTTAAATTCAATCTGTTCAAGTCCAATTAATATTAAGTGATGAACTGCCAGAGGTTAAAAAGGTGAGTTTAAAGTTACCCAAATTGAAAAATAATGCACATTTAACATTATTCAAAAGGTCTTTTTATGACTTGTATGGAGTGAGAGGCACCACAGCATTCTGCAGCGCCATGAGGTAGCCTCTGGTGTGCGCCACAGTTGTTGGTCAGGTAGTTCATACAGCAAGATAATGACCCAAAACTAACTCCAGGCTCTGCCAGAACAAGACAGTGAGCTTAAAAACATGGAGTGTTCAGCACAGTCTCCAGACTCAAACCCCATGGAGCTGGTTTGGGATGAACTGGAGAGAAAGGAAAGTAACCTCCAAGTGACACATATTTAAGGGAACTTCTGCAGCAGAGTTGGGAAGAACTTTCTATCTATTGATACCAACAGCATATACTCATATTCTTTAATTTGCGTGCTCTCAGTGGAGCAGCGAGAAGCAACATGTGGAAGGATTTCAAACTGAACCATGCTCAGCCGGGATGACCAGACATCCAGGATAACTCGTGACAGTCCTGCAGTTCTCCAGAATGACGTCTTAATTGTCTCAAAAATGAAGGCAGTGCGAGAGTCTGGAGCACTTGTTTGATAAAGCATTAAGGAGTACTGTTGCTAATTGTGTCAGCTGGTGTATGGTGCAGGCAAATCTAAAGTAATTTTGATGCTCATTCTGCCTGTTCACTACCACTGAATTGTGGAAAATCTAAGCTTTCAAAGGAGCTATAGCACATCCATGTTGACTAAGTTTAGCTGTGGTTATCAAACCTGTGTAGTAGAAATAGCTAAGCACAGTGTAGTGGAGCTGCACAGAAAAAAGACAACTCAGTATGGGACAGGGATGTTATAATTTAGGTTTAGCCATATTTTAGTCTAAGTTTCAGTCCTGGTTTTGGCCTAGTTTTGACCTGGTTTAGCCACAGCTGATTCTTTATTTGCAAATACATTTTTCCTGGTTAATCCTTGCTTTATTTGTCTGGGTTTAGACCGTGGTAAGTCTGGATTTGGTCTCATTTTAGTCCATTTAAGATAGTGCTCTGAAAGCCAAATATTCACTGAGGTGGTGCTTCGGAGTAAAACAGTTTCAGACTTACTGCTCTACAACATTATGAACTCGTATGTGATCATAAGATGTGAAGTTAATTTTAATGAGAGAGGGTTTTTTCATCTCCTCAATTCCTGCAATGTTGTGAGAATGACTCTGTATGGGAATGGGATATTGTAACTAATGTTCAGAGAATTTTATTTGTAAAGTTGTGCTGTCTGCTACTGTACTACTGTCTTCTGTTACAGTACAGGAAGCACACAAAATATTGTGGTTACATATAGAAGGAATTATAACAGTTTCCAAGTCATTGTACAAGGTAATACCTTTGAAAAGTTTGTATCTGTACTCGGTATCGACAAGTACTCGTACCCAAACAAAATGTTATTGGTGCATCCAAAGATGAGTCAAAATAATATAAACTGCTTCCATGATTTTCTTTTCCATTTGTTCCATGCTCTCAGTTCATAGTACGACACACTGAGCTACATCAAAATGGTCTAAAACAAGTTAACAAAATGGGGTAAGGGAAAGATTTACTCATATACCAGTTACAAATTTCTTTGTATTTCTTTAGACAGAGTATAAATTACAATTGAACAGTTAATGAATATCTAAAACAAAATAAACTCAAGTATCATTTTTAATTAATGGTGCCTTTTTTCATTTAGCAATAGACCCCCATCCAAAAAAAAAAAAAAAACATGTAAAAATGTACTAAACACCTTCCCACACATTAAAGAGTTTTTTTTTAATGAGCTGATTTTTCATGGACCAACTCTTTTTCAAAAACAGGAAAATAACGCCACCAAGTGTTTAGATTTGGAAGAGAGTCACAGACAAAGCATTGGTCAGTGTCACAAAGGGACTGCTGATGTCAGGAGGAACCAAGCTCACAAATGGGACAGCACTTATTCACAAGAGCAACAGCTGAAAACAAACTTCAGCTGTCGGCCGGACATAAGTCGCGACATTTAAGATACAAAGACATTACACAACTTAAGTTATATTAAAATGTCCACTGTACCTTTCCTCCTATCCGCACTTGTGCCTGAAGTTTGGCGAGCTTTTCTTGATTCATGATGTTTAGCTTGAAGAATAAAAATATGAATAAATGATTTCCAAGTAAACAAACATAAAAATTAATGTGAGAAAAATGCAACACAGATTCCCCAAGTTATCTGTCGCAGATTTTTTATTTGCCAATAACATTCAGAATAATGACATGTAATTTATAACAATAATACTGATGAGAGGTGGTTCTCAAACTGTGGTACTCAGGGGACTTTTGCAGTTCAAGTCCTGAATTGGTTTAATTAAGAGCCAATGGTTTAGTCCTTCTTTAGACCTGGTTTAGTCCTCCTTTACACCTGGTTTAGTCCTTCTTTACACCTGGCTTAGTCCTTCTGTTTAGTCCTTCTTTACACCTGGTTTAGGTCTGGTTTATTACTGTTTTAGTCCTGGTTTAGTCCTTTTTTTAGACCGTGTTCAGTCCTCCTTTAGTCCTTATTTGGACCTTCTTAGGATATTATCTAGTCCTTTAGTCTTAGTTTAGGTCTGGTTCCTTCCTGTTTTGGTCCTGATTCAGCCCTGGTTTAGGTTTGGTTTATTACTGTTTTAGTCCTGGTTTAGACCTGGTTTAGTCCTTCTTTAATCCTTGGTTTTGTTCATTTAGCCAACTATATCCAACTATAAATATAACACAATAGATAATTTTTGTATATTAAAGACTTAAATACATTTTCATATACGACTGATTTGACGATTTGAGCGTCTTGAGTGTCTAATTTTATTCAATGACAAGCGTATTAAACAAAATAAACAGAAAGAAATATTTGAAATGTCATGATTAGATATGCTAATAGCATAGCCACATTGCGAAATATTTAACAACATAATATATAAATTAGAGCTAAAACGTGCTAAATAATGCAACACCGTGCTTGCACTATTTATACGTCAACTTTTACCATCGCATTTATGAATTATTAGTGGTTTAGGCTCATGTCCACGGTGCTAATGTCGCTAATGCGCACTAGCACGTTGAGGCTAACTAATCGACTCAGATTCGCAAGTTTTAGCTATTACAACAATCAAAACACAATGTACAAAAGATAAACGTAAAAGACACCTGCCTCGCTCGGAGTATGGCTAATGATTTAGATTGATCTTTACCTTTTTTAGCTTAAAGTTAAGTAGCAGTACGGTTCTGATCCTGTGGCTGCAACGAGGATGAAGCAGCTGAGCTAAAGTTTGCGTAAAGCCGCTACAAACAGTTAAATTACCGGTAAATAATTTCATAATAAAACACGGGCAGCCTGCCTATTCAAAGTTTTATTTATTTATTTGGGAGAAATTATGTTGTAATTTATGTAGTATTTATTTAAATGTATGATTAGTACCATTGTGATATTTTTATTTGCAGTAATAAACAATTCAGGCACTAATTGGGACCTTTAAAGTGATAATTTCAGATACGCTTCCGGTTTTGGTGTGGGATAGTCATTTTTAACTTGACTAATTGCCCCACAGCCAGCAGCACGCGGTTGTAAGGATGTGACGTAGAAGTAGAGGCTCCTAAAATGGAAAATAAAGTACTACTAACAAAAAAAATAAAATAGAAAAATAAAGTAGTACTAACCAATAACAGATTGTCTCCTAGAGGAAAGTTGATATGGAATTCAGTATTGGCAAATATTAATTGGAAACTTGCGTGGCTTACTACCTTATACATTTTGTGTTACTATTAAGATAAAAAAAAAGTTGCATCTTAAAATATTACATAACATATATCCCTCAAATTATTAGTTATCAAAATACACAGATACAGGTCCCAAATATAACTTCTGTGAAAGAGAAACTGAAATTTGAATACATTTATTTTACTGTTTTGCCTTCTCACTCAAATTGCGGATGGATTTCGATGAAATGTTTTTTTTAATGGAATGCAAAACTGCGATAGCTGGGTCGAATATTAAACATAATTTAATAAATAAAGTTACAAATGATTTTATTAGGAAAACATCACATTCACATTCATGATTTAAACCCTGCTTTAAATCTTTATTATATAAGCATTTTTCCCACACTGACAGTTTGCAATACTGTAATGGCCAAAAATCCTTGTCTTTGTTTTCAATATCCATGAAATGGTACAACTGTAGACTATTGTTGTTATGTAAACTTATATAAAGAGATAAGATGTAAAATTATGATTGTTAATATCTAAATATAATAATATAACAATAAAGTTAAATAAATAAAACAAAACTAAAATAAAATCACGGTAAAATAAAAATATATAAAACAAAATTATTAAAAAAATACATTTAAAAAATAAAATGAAATAAAATAAAAATTAAAATAAAGAAAAAAAGAAAGAAAGAAAGAAAGAAAGCGCCGTAGACTTTTATTATGAAGCGTGTAGGTTGGACTTCCGGGTGGCTCCTTTACCGAAACCTGCCTGCAGCCAGCCGCTACCATTAGCTTCGTCCACTTCATTTATCGCAAGCAACTGTGAAAGAAAAGAGCTGGGAAAAAAATAAGACAGGAAAAATGCAGACGTCTTTAGTGAAAATCGCTGTGTTTTCCATTTTGCAGGCGCTGCTGTCTCTGTCTGTTTTCCAGGACGTGGTGGACGCGGCTGATGGACGAGGTGAGTGTTCAAAGCTAAATAATAAACTCCGGAACAGTGTTTTGTTTGGCAGCAGTGCAAAGAAAAGAAAAAGGGGGGCAGGTTTATTAAGAACATCCTGGATAAGACGGACTCTGTACTAAATCTTTCAATCTCTGTCCCGCAGTGTGACTTATTTATTTTCCGTGAACCACACTTCCCATTGACATAGTTTAATTCTCCTATGGTATCTCCAAGGTCTTAAAAGCATTAAAAAGGTATAAAATTTTATTGTACAAAATCAAGGCCTTAAAAGTATTAAATATTATGAGTAGGTATTACATTTGTTTCATCTAAAGCTTAAAAATTGTTAAAACATTATTAATATTACAAAAAAACTAGTGTCACCACAATAACAGAATATATTTATTGAAGGAATGTTATCATTGAAATGCATAATTAATTTATTCATGATTTTTTTATGCAGCCCTGGAGTTCTTTCATCTGTATTAGACTTTTAAAATAAAACCCTTGAGTAGCAGAAATTAGTACGGATAATTCCTTAGAGCAAAATTTATATTAGATTATTGTTCTGTTGTTGATGATGCTGGCATTAAATTAACTTAAACTTCACCAGACAAAACCTGGAGCTAACCTTTATTTCAAAGCTTAAATACACTGCACTGTATAGTAAAGCTGCCTGCGTGAGCTATGAATTATTATCCTGAAAATATAAACTTAGCAGTAGTAGCTATCATAAGGAGACCCAAAAACTAGGACATATATTTTTTCCAATAAATCATGGTGAATTTGTACGAAAGCAACAACAACAAAAAAGCCTCAAAACGCCATACATTTTTTATCATTTAGTTGAAAGTACATGAAGCTAGAGCTTAAGTTTTGTTAATAAAAATAGTGATATTGTAAATAAATTCACTGACAAAAGTCTTTAGATAAATGTCTGTGAAGACTCTCACTCATCCAGGCTAATTTAATAAAAAAAATAGGTTTAAAAAGCAGTCATCTGGAATTAAAAAAATAAGTCTAGATGACTGCTTTTTAAACCTTTTGTTGGGATGTTTAGATAAATGATTTTAAGTTTCCTATGCATTTCTTTTAGTTATGATGGGGACAACTGGGGCGTGGTTTGTTGTAAACTGGGACATATGATATGTCTTGGGACAGCCTAAAACTGGGACTGTCCCCGTTAAATAGGAACATCTGGTCACTCTAAAGCTATCAGATGATTAGGATATCTGATAAGCCACCATAAGTCAGGGTATTCATTAATTTTGTTAACCTGTACTGCAGAAAATGCCTTAAATTTGAAGGAAGTCTCTGGCAACTTGGTGTTTCGCTCAAGACTACAGTAAATAGTCAGAATATCACATTTCTTTACACATCTTTTTTAGTCATAAGGGTTTAAAACATACTCAATGTGTTCATCCAAGTCTTAAATATATTAAATATATTTTGTACAGATTATTTAACCAGTCTCACCCACAGAAATGTAGTGGGTTATATTTGTCTATACGTTCCTCTCTTTGCTTTCTTCTTTTTTCTGTCATGGGCTGTCATTTGTCTGCTCATATTGGAATAATAAAATACTAACAAAGCATTTATAACAATGAATGATGTACTGACATTTTGATCATTTTGTAATATTCTTACTACCTTTTATGACTTGCTTGAAGTAAAAAAAAAAAAAAAAGTTCTGTTACATGGCCAAAAAAATACTCAAAAAGTACTTGTGTTCAAGTAAAAGTAAAGATTACCGTTTTAAAAAAAACTACTCATGAGTACAAATTACAAATGACTTTTTAGCCAGTGATGTTCAGTGAGAATAACTTCTACTGCAATAATAATAATAATAATAATAATAATAATAATAATAATACATTTTATTTATATGGGCCTTTCGGAGCCATCAGGGTCACTGTATAAAACACAGAAACAAACAATAAATCATTGCAATAATACACAGACAATAAATGCGAAAAGAGTCTAAAAAGGCGACAGGTTTCCTCTAAAGTCATGATTCATGAATAGATATTGGATAGACTTTAAAACAAGTTCTGCAGGATTTGTCGGTAAAACGCCAGAGAATCCCTGTGGGTCATTTCAGCTGTGACAAAGACAAGATTCTGAAATGTAACCTAGAAAACCTTGGAGTGACAAAGGAGCCCCATTGTCCCAGGACACACCTCAGTGAAAGTACACCACGCCGTCCCACACTGTCCCACACTGTCCCACACCGTCCCACACCGTCCCACGCTGTCCCACACCGTCCCACACCGTCCCACACTGTCCCACACCGTCCCACGCCGTCCCACGCTGTCCCACACCGTCCCACACCGTCTCACACCGTCCCACGCCGTCCCACGCTGTCCCACACCGTCCCACGCTGTCCCACGCTGTCCCACGCCGTCCCACGCCGTCCCACGCCGTCCCACGCTGTCCCACGCTGTCCCACGCTGTCCCACGCCGTCCCACACCGTCCCACACCGTTCCACGCCGTCCCACGCCGTCCCACGCTGTCCCACACCGTCCCACACGCTAAATGATGGACAGTATGTTCTCCAAAGTTCTATCAGCAGTGCAGCATTGGGTCTGCTATGCAACCTTTGGAGTTTTAGAAAGAAGTTATGAGTTAATTTTTGTATTTTCACATTAAACTGTGAAATGTCCTGCAGTGTGACCGAAACATTTTCAAATGAAAAAATTCAAACATTTCCAAAATAAGTCACTTGTGTCTGGAACAGTTTATAAAGTTTTTGGCATATTGTCAAATATTTGTACTTTACTAAAACAACACTTTCAACTGCCCCTGAATCCTACAATAAAAATTTTAATCAGTTTCATCTTTTAATGAAAATGTGACCTTTTTTTAAACAGGAGCTGCAACAAAACAGACACAGCTCTGGAGTTAATGCTGAAGGTCCAAAGTTTTTCTCAAAAACTGTTAACATGTGTCTGTTTGGTGTCCTATGGTGTGACAGAAAAAGTCAAGGACATTGTTAAAACATGCAGAAATAAATGAGTTACACTTAAAATGATAACCTTTTTATAAGACTGAGTTATATTTAAAATTATGATTTAATATTCTTTGTATTCAACTTCAAAGTTGTGTCACACCGCAGGACAAAAAAAGGCGTTACACCTCCAAACACCAACCACCCACTTATCCTTACTGAGACGTTTAAAAAGTACAATTCTCTTTGTGTCTTGCTGTAGGCTTTGGGGATCACATCCACTGGAGGACGCTGGACGATGGCAAAAACGAAGCACAGGCCAGGTCAGTTCAAGTCTGTGATCTACAGGAAATCCATTCTGTTTCTCCCACATTTAGAGGCACAGTCAGTCTGCAGCATCCGGTGGTGAAACTCAGATAGTTATGCCACACCTCACAGACCTTTGTAGAGAATAAACTATGGATGCAGCAGCTACAGTGGACATGCCTCTGAGCAAATGTAGTGGCTGGCATCACAGCAAGAGGTCCCAGGTTCAATTCCCAGACTGTGTGGAGCCTTTCTGTGTAAAGTTTTCGTGTTCTCCCCGTGTCTGCTCCGGTTTCCCCTCCCACCAAACACAAAAGAGAATGTTAATCTCAGTGGGACATTTCTGGTTAAATAAAAAAGGTCAAATGGTGAAGATGAGGATTTCAGTTTAGCCCCTAAATGTCTGAAACCCCCATGTAACTGGCAACCTTTGGATTAGTGGGTGAACATCTGTACTGACCGAGCACTGCCTCAACAGTATTTGATGTACAATAAATTAGATGTGAACATATAATGTGCATGTTTGCCACCAGGTGTCACCAAAAACATACACACTAGGTATGCACGATATGGAGAAAACATGTGATATTCGATAATTATGTTGAAAATTGCGATAACGATATTATTGTGATATTTGAAAATAGAGCCTACTTTTCAAACATAGTAAGTTAAATTCACTACATTTCACAAAAATGTAAGTTCCTGTATTTACAAGTCAAAACAGCAACAAAATCAAAACTTAACCCAGACTAAACCAGGAATAAAAGAAGGCTAAGCTGTGACTAAATTAATTAAATTACCACTAAAACTGGACTTAAACATTTTCATTTAGTCACAACACATGTTCTTTTAAGGCTCTGGTGGAAAATGATTCTTCAGTGTAAATCTCTGTCAGATGGAAGACCACAGCGTTATTGTGATATATTTAGATTCTTGTGATACAGATATTGCGTTTGCTGATATTGCGATAACGATAATTTTGCGATATATTGTGCAGCCCTAATACACACCCCATGTTTAATGCACTGTCTGTCTGTAAATCTGTATTAAATTTGGCTTCATCTCTGTTTACCTGCAGTGGTTTGCCGATGATGGTTATCATTCACAAGACCTGGTGTGGAGCCTGCAAAGGTACAGTACATGAAAGAGCCTCTATTTTCTATTAAAACGACTCAACCCATTTACTTAAGGGACTAATAATTCTCTACTTGTGCCTTTAAATCAGCACTGAAGCCCAAATTTGCAGAGTCCAAGGACATTTCTGAACTTGCACACAACTTTGTAATGGTCAACCTTGAGGTAAGCAAATGCTGTCGGCCTAACTGGATTGATTTTAACCCTGGTATTAATTTGAGTGTTTTCTCCAGCTGCATTTTCTCATTTTTTCATCACTGTAGTCTTGACCGTGCACATAGCAGGTGCAGATATTTCCCAGGCCTTATCACTTATCTCCTATTTAAACAGGACGAGGAGGAGCCAAAGGACGAAGCCTTCAGCCCGGACGGAGGGTACATTCCCAGGATTCTTTTCCTCGGTACGAACAGGATTTGGTCTGTTGACTCATAAACATGTCGCCTGGCCAGTCAGCCCCTCTTACTATATCTTTTGGAAAGCAGGAGAGTGTGGTTCCTCAGCCACAGCGCCTCAGTCGATTTGGAACCGGCCTATCAGAGCCATTTATTTGCAGCAAGATAATCTCCTATTGGAAGTAACCAAGAGAGTGAATTTAATAACTTCTCCTCTCTGCTTAACGGCCTTTAGGTCTTTCCTTTGTCATCTGTTGGTTCCGCTTAAGTCCTCGTTGTTCAGTCCTCTGTGAGATGTTTTTCTTCGTCTTATTTCCATTTTAACAACAGTAAACTCCCGCTGATGTCCGACGTAACGACCACATTCAAACAAACCCACTTTTTTCACAACTGTTTGTACAACTGGCTTCTGCTGCTGTCCCCATTCAGAAATATACGGCCCTACTTTTCTCGAATTGATTGCTCCGCCCCTAGAAACAAAACTCAAGCGAAGGGAAACCAGACTAACTTCTTTGTATAGAACAGGAAAAGCGTTTGTGTGGCTGGCAGGCTAATAAAGATGTGTAACGCCATAGAAAAGGATATAGTTGTGCACTAAACACAGCTTATTTTAATTGCAAATGTGTCTTTAGGGAATCAAAAAGTGGACAAAGCTCAAAGTTACTTATTTATCATTCAAAGAACACACCTTGAAAGCAGAAAAAGCGAGGTTTATATAGTGAAGAATAAAATAATCACTTTTGCATCTCTCTCTCAGATCCTCATGGAAAAGTCCACCCTGAAATCACCAACAGAAACGGAAACCCTAACTACAAATACTTTTACAGCAACGCAGAGCAAGGTAAATGTGTAACCTTACAGGCTATTTAACTACATGCTGTGTTTTTCTGTTTTTATGTGGAAAGTCATAAAAAACAGGAAGCCAAAAACTGTTGCTTTGTTAACCCTCAAAGCGTCAAAGTTGCAGAATTGCGACAAACAACTCTGATGAACAAAACAGACCCTACTTCTTGGTGACGCTGCTGGAGCTTTGCTTACAGTCACTTTGTTCAATTCAATTCAGATTTATTTGTACAGCCCAGTATCACAACAAAAGTCACCTCAAAGGGCTTCACAACAGTTGATCAAACATAAACACACAATCAGACAACACAAACAATAACTACACTAATCAGACCCAGGACACTCCTGTCCTTAGACCCTCCTTCTCTTAAGGAAAAACTCCTAAAAAAAACCCAGCTGTGGGAAAAAAGAAGAAACCTTATGGAGCCCAACTGAAGGAGAGATTCTCTCCCAGGACGGACAGGCAGTGCGTCTAGGAGTTAGTTCATTAGCTCATCTATAGATCATAGATCAGCTCTGTAAGGATTCATCCAGGGAGTGGGGTGAGGTAGGTTGAGGAAGTCCATAGGATGCAGCAGGGCTTCATCCAGACAGGTGACTTTGTCCACTGTAGGTGACAGAGACAGGCGTGCATTTAGTTTCTCTGGCCCTGGGAGTGAACGTGAGGTTGGTAATAATGCGGTTTTGAGTGGGAGATGTGTGTGCGAGGATGCATGGAGTCTCCGCAGCCTCAGTACTGAGAGTGAACTCGGGAACGGTGCAGTTTTGAGTGAAATAAGTCTACTTTTCCCTGCAGACGAGGGAGAGGAGGCAGAGGTGGGAGAAAGGCGTGGGGAGAGGCAGATGTTGGCGCAGTGATAGCAGCGTGGCTAACATGAACAGAACTAGCAACAGCACTGATGACAGGATGAAGTGTATCGGGGTGGATACAGCAGTTTGATGAAGCTGCTGCCAGGCCATGACAGACTTTGCAAAATGCACCCTATATGTTTACATTCTGCATTTCTTTTTCTTCACATTTTACTGGTTATGGGACATTAGAGGCTATAGGTTCATAATCTTGTATTTACTGAAAATAACATAATTCAGCACGTCTGCCTGATAATGATGATGCAGATTAGATGCTTATAATTACTACATTCATAAACATTTCTCTCAACAGTAAGACTCTATCTCTAATTATTTTCAAGCTTTAAAAAAATAAAATAAAATAAAAAATCTGGCCCCTAAAGGGTTAAAAATCACAGCCAGATGTCAACATGCATTCCTGAGGAGAACTGTAGACTCTAAATGTCCCCTAGTGAATGAATGTGAGAGTGAATGTTTGTCTGTCTCAGCCCTGCAACTAATTGGCCGCTGTCCACGGTGTGCCCCGCCTAAAGCCCATAGTTTTTGGGATAGGGGCTCCAGTACCGGCGTCTTATGGTCACAACTTTCTCGACCTAGTTCTCTCATTTTGTCAGGCTATTCAGAGTAAAATTGCCTCATTTTAAACACCGAGCTGATCACAAAGCCTTTTCAAGCGACAGATTGGTGCGCGTCACGTGATGCGCTGCAGCTGTGTGCTCCTCCGGCTTCACTGCAGACTACATGGCTTTTTTTTGTGTGTATGTCTTGTGTTAGTGCTGTTTCTGCAGTTTTTGCTGACGTTGCTGGTTTTTTAATGCTTTTTTGCATTTAAATGTGTAGTAGGGCTGCACAATATGGAGAAAATATGCGATATTTGATAACTTTGTAATTGCGATAACGATATTATTGCGATATTTGACAATAGAGCCTACTTTTCGAACATAGTAAGTTAAATTCACTACATATCACAAAAATGTAAGTTCCTGCATTTACAAGTCAAAACAGCGACAAAATCAAAACTTAACACAGACTAAGCCAGGAATAAAACAAGGCTAAGCTGTGACTAAATTAATTAAATTACCACTAAAACTGGACTTTCTAAACATTTTTATTTAGTCACAACACATTTTATTTTAAGGCTCTGGTGGAAAATGATTCTTCAGTGTAAATCTCTGTCAGATGGAAGACCACAGCGTTATTGTGATATACTTAGATTCTTGCGATACAAATATTGCGTTTGCTGATATTGTGACAACGATAATTTTGCGATATATTGTGCAGCCCTAATGTGTAGTACTTTTTTAGATAGGTTATTCCTCTGAACTCCACTCTTGTTTTCTCCTGCTCAGGCTGTAACAGGTGGGCAGTGACTGTAAACATAAATGCGCTTCCTTACTTCGTTATCTGCTGCTGCGTTGGCTGTTAGACTCATCCATATCGAATTAAAGTGCTCTAAACTTATTGAGATCGATTCCTATTCTTAATTGCAATTCAACTTCACATTTGATTTTTGGCACAGCCTTATTGTTAACTTATATTTTTCTCTTCTCCAGTTGTGTCTGGCATGAGGGAGGCGCAGGAGAGGCTGACCGGAGATTCTTTCAAACAGGGCCACGCCGGAGACGAGCTCTGAAGGCTCCAGGACTCCACCGTCCGTAGGCTGTAAGGGCTACTCTCAACCCTGGAAAACCAATATTTATACACACAGGCAAAACACGGTTCAACCAAAACCAAGCCAACAGTATTCGTTTAGTTACATTTGGGTTTTCTGCCTGTTAAGTACCATTGTGATTTACTGTTACTCTTTAAGATGCCATAAAACTGTACGTGTGGCCTGTAGAGGACGGACATTAACTCAACACAACCAAGATACTGTTAGTTTATAATAAAGTCACATCTGCAAACACTGATATGGAGGAAACATTGCCTAATGGACAAAAGCCATGTTTAGGGACGAGCCAGTATTTCAGGGATTTATTGCAAAAAAATGTAGGTCCAGAAAAGCAACGTACAGCTGCTTGCCTTTTGTGTCAGGAAAACAAAAACACTCCTTAATAAATCAACAGAGATTATACTATTTATTTACAATGAATTTTAACTGCAGTATAATTTGTGGTCAAGTATTTGGCAGGAGGGAGGGATACACACATTATTTTCCGCATTATAACATGAACTATGGCAGTCCTATGGCTACGGTTGCGCTACAGAAGTCATGTCATGTTTACTACAAACGAGACCAAGACAAGGGCGAGACTTTTGGGTTTCGAGATCGAGTCAAGACTGAGACATTTAAGGACCGAGTTGAGATCGAGACCAAGGCAAACCGAGACCAGGTCGAGAGCAAACCCTGTAAACAAACGCCAAATAAAAGAGGGAAAAAAGTGGTTAAAATGTCTTTATTTTTATCATTTAATGCCAACATACATTTTCCTGGGTCTTCCAATGCTGCAAACGAATTACTTAATTATTTTCCGGACCCACTTTTGACCCTTTGTCTGCAGCTGTAAACTTCTTCTCTCAGTTAAAGTGTATGGACGAAATCTACCATAATATTATTACAAACTAAGGACCACATAAAACATCATACTTTAACATAAATTGATTACTTTAATGCCTGAACATCTCAATGTGTTGAATATTTTGCGACTTTGTATGTTATATGTCCTCTAAATTAACATAATATTGACTTAATATAACGTAAAGTCCATATTATTATCCTTAACGTAGCACCCTATGCACTTTTGTACCTGAATAGAAATAACACACGACAGCCATTTTGTGAGACTTTTAACTATCAGCGTTTTCAGATGTTATTATTACTTTCAATAGTCGTTCCAGGTTTAAACCTTTCGCCAAGTCACATTTTAACACCTGCAGTAATAATGTGCTTCCACCGTCCTCTACGGCCTCCTAATCTGTGAAAATACTGTACTTTTTTTCCTATTTACACGATAAACAACTTCATTTAATCCTGCTGGTCTCTGTCCTTTCGCTGTAACATGGTAGTACTGTTGTTTTTATGAAGCTTGTGAAGTGACTCCTTATTTTTATTTAAAGGGATAGGCCAGTATTTTGTAAAACTGGGTCTATAGGAGATACTACTCCACACGGTTTGGAGAAGCAGACAGGAGCAGTCATCACGCAAGCTCTGTGATATGTTTGGCTGGTAATGGGGTCAATGAAAAACACATTTCCGAACGACTAACAAAGCATTTCTTCTAGGTCGAAACCACTTTTACTGCGGGTGTGTGTACGGGGAGGGTATGCTAAGGTTGCTACTTTTGTGTATTTGTGTGTACGTAGAGCCGTAAAGAGGTTGTGAGCTCAGGCCTGGAGTCGGCTGTCACATGATCTCTCTCTGGGTGGAGTCTGCTGCAGGTAACCTGGGATTAAACCAAAGGACTGAATAGGGATCAACCCTCAGGCTCCTGGCTCCCTTTTAGAGTTTTTCAAATGTATTTTTTGCTCTCATTTTGTGATTTCTTATGTTAGGGTGATGATATTTGACAAAGACGTTCATTCAAGAAATAGATTTTTAGAATGTCAGCGCCAAAACTGGAGAAATAAAACTATTTTTCTGTTTAGAAAAAAAAAATCACATTCTTCCTCTTAAAGCTCTTTTTGGTTGCATTGACTCACATTATTTTCCCTCTGCTGCCGTTGCAACAGAGAAATGGTAAATCATGTTAATTCCTCTGTAACTCTGTCAGTCAGAGGCTAAAAAATACACAAACAAAAACATCACCACCAGATCCACCATTTTCTCACTGCATTGTGGGAAATATTTTTTTATAATTCCATTGGATAACAGTGAGTGTAGCCCAGACTCTTAGGGCTTTAAGAGAGAACTTTTTTTTGTAACGGTACAAAAAGTAAAAATGTATTAAATCAGAGACCTGGGGCTGGTGAACCCTGCACAAACAAAAAACACTTTCTATCTTTAAATAGTAAATAATTCATGTTTTATTTACAAATGTGTGGAATTATGTAAACAAACTGGCATTTAGAGTTAAAAATATGAAAATAATTTCACTTTTGCTCTCTGTAAAAACACTTTTTTTTTCATGTTTTATATTCTTAAATGTGACCCAGTGACCTAAAAGCGCTTTAAGAGAAAGAACCTGAGGGTTAATAAAGAAATTAGTAAAGAACAAAACTAAACCAGGACTTAAAAAAAAAAAAAAGATTTTAATTTACTTGTACAGACATCGTAGTTAAGATTTGTTTTGTCTGGCTCCATGTATGGCTTAGTCTTGCTGTTGCTGCTCCTGTTTGCTTCTCCAAACTGTGCTCAGACAGGACAACAGCCCATTTACAAAACACTGAGCCATCCCTTTAAACTTGCCTTGTTGATCTTTAAAGGGAAGGAAACTGTTCATTGTCTTGATGTATTTTCTACACGGCCAAATGGGCAAAATAAAAGTTTGTTGTATTGGTTAATCTTTTGTTATTTTTAGACTCAAAATGACAGAGCAGTTAGAAGAGTATCAAATTTTATTGTCTAAACACATTTTATGATCCCTTATGGTTTGTCACACAATATACAACATCAATGACACCAATTAAATTAACAGAGACAGAAACAGTTCCACAGATAGAGTGCATTAAATCTCAGCTGATCCCAAAGTGAACAAAAAGTGGCTTTAAAGACAAAATAAATGTACGTGAGACGAGATGTTACAGTGGTCATGGTACAATAACTTAAAATGCATCTAACAAGCTTTAATTTTCAGAATAAAAGTATAAGGAATGGGTCATGTGCTTGGTTAAAGGCATTAAAGTCGCTCTGTGTAGGGCCCTGTACTGTGTGGAGTTAAGTCTTTTCCACCTCCTGCTTAGGCAAAGTTGAATTCTGGGTAGATGGTATCACAAAGCTGTTTTCTCTGTGGAAATGCAGCGTCAGAAGTAGTTCACCCCCACCAGAGTGGAACTGAGGAGCGGAGGAATAATGGACTCTTACCCTAACCCTAGAATTTTTTCATAACGGTCATTTTCTAATTACACTTTCCCCATAATCAGCCATGTCTGCAGCATTTTTTTCCTTGACCGTGGTAGAAATAAAACCAGGTTTGTGATACCAAAAACACCCAGCGTTAGCCCCAAGGTAGACCCGTCTTTGTACCAGGCCCATCCTCGGACCGCTGGAAGGCTGTGCAGTGCGTAAGGACACAGAGTATTTTCTTTACAGAGAGAATGCAGAAAAATAAGATATATTTCTTTCTAAAATCTCTAATTACACTAATTACACACCGCTGCTGCCGTAAAATCAGCAGCACATAAAAGCTATAAAAAGCTGTGCGATATTTTTCTATTTAAAACACAGCTAAACTTTAATCATTATTATTATTATAAATGATTATTATTTCAACAGCTTTGTGCATGTACCATTCATTCCCAGTGTTACAGACCAGTGGTTCTCAAACTGTGGTCCAGGAGTCTCAGCAGTTCACGTTCTGACTCAGACCTGGTTTAGACCTGGTTTAGTTCTTGGCTAGACATGGTTTACTCCTGGTTTAGCCCCGGTTTAGTCCTGGTACATTTCAGTTTGAGAATCACTGTTACAGACGACTACTCAGTAAATTTGACACAAAAACAAAAACATTATTCTGATCCAGCGACAGGACTCAGTGACTTCACAGAGGACATTTCCTTGACTTCTTTACAGCAGTTTGTCATAATGTTATGCATGGATGTAATATTCATGAACTAAATATTTTAGTTGTTTTAAAGCAAAATGGGAGCTGTGGACACCAACATTTTGTAAATGTTCAGGGAAAACAAAATACATTTTCTTTTATTTTCTCGGTTGAAAGTAGCTCTGCGACTAAATGGCCTCTGTCCAGTGTGTACCCCGCCTACGGCCCATAGTTAGTGAGGCAGTCATTAACCCTGAGGGTGATAAGAGCAAGAAGATGAATGTTACAAAGCTCCAGTAGCTCTGTCATTTTAATTTTGTAAAAGTAGCTTTCAGGGGAAAAAGGATGGAGACCCCTGCCTTAGATAGATTTAAAGTTGCTATGAGCAGCATATATTTTTTATATTTCATAAAAATTACCCACATTTGTGCCAAGATATGATGTAAACATGTTTAAATCAAATATTAGTTTTACTGATACCAGTGGTACAACGGAGTTATTCACAATTAAATATATATTTTACATAATGGCTAAGTTGTTTATGTTTACATTTTTGGTTTTGGTTTTAAAACCTTGCATCACTCATCGTCCAATCAGTTTTTATTTAGACTGCAGTACCGTTTTCAAACCAGTACGAGCGCATACTGCTTACAGTACCTTTTAATATAAAATTATTATCTTTAAAAACTATAAAAGACACTTTTCCTGTGGTCTTGGTCAGATGAGGGGCCAACATCGCGCAGGTTTCTGTGGAGCAGCGGTGTAGTGGTGGGTTACTGACCACAGAGTGCTTCTGGACCTGACTTTAACAAACTACAGCAGCCTCAGAGGGTCAAAACTTACATTTCTCACAACAGCTCCAATAAATTGCATTGTCTATCCGCACTCCAAAGAGCTTATCTAAAACATACAAGGGGCTAAAATACAACAATATATTTTTAAGACATTTTAGTTCTCTCTCTGACTAAGAAAACTATTCAACTTTGATTTTTTTTTGTGGGCACCCTGCAACAGCATTTATAGAGTAGAATTTACAACTGTGAGGAGGCTGTTTCCACATTATATCAGGACAGTCCATGCATGTGCAAAGCTACAGACAAAATAAACTGAGCCTCCCGTTTGTTGCTGCTGGTCAGAGTCGGTCCATTTAAAAGCTATGGGGACATTGGAAGCAGTGGATGTTCGTTTTTCTGTGGTAAAATGGCAGCGTTGGACCTAAAACCTTCCCTGCTTGGCATCTCCGATCGCTCCCCACACGTCGAACACAAACTCGTCGGGAAGGCGAAGTCTCCCAGAGTTTCGTCCAGAGCCATGGCGAATTCGTCTGGGTTTTTCTTGTCACGACCCACCTCCACCATCGTAGCAGCTGGAAAAAAAATGAGACACATTGGTAAATAACAGTTTTGGGGACGTCAAAGTTATCGCTTGCCTATGCTTGACTTCTACTCTACCTTACCTTGTACATATAATTAAGTGACAGTTTATTTACACATCCAGCACTTGATAAAGTAAAATAATGTCTTTTTAGTATGTATAAGAAGTTAAAAAAAATAAATAAACACCAAAAAGTTTGTCTGGTTGGCCACCTTCTGTAGTTTGCCGGAGTTTGTAATTAGGATGCTCTGCCCAGCTGGACATCTTACATCAAATGTTTTTAACACAATACAAAATACACACATCACTTATTCAGGTAAAGCTCCTGTGGGGAAGCTGGACAATGTGGTCATAAGCACATTTCTCAAGAAGGTAAATAACCACATTTCTTTAATCATCTATTTTCTGTCCCACTGCAGATGTGTTTAAACTAAAACAATAAACACAAAGAAACATCAAACATACAAAAAAACAAAAAACAAATCTACAAAACCAGATTCCCCCTCCGCATAGTTTAGCCCCTGACATCAGATAAAGAGGAGGCGTGAAAGAGGTAAGTATTTGGTAGGAGATTCTTAACAAAATAAAGCAGATTTAAACTAAATACGTGTATGTGTGGTAATTAAATTAAAATGTAACATATACTAAACAAATGCTATGCCAAACAAACCTGGGATAGTTATGCTCAGGGCTTAATTTGTAAATCAAACGATGCCGGAACAAAAATCCACAAGGCCAACACCGATACTGAAACGTACACACAACACAATGCTTAGGCGCACACACACATGCCAAAATACCAAGCAACTGCTCATTTGTACTCAATTTTAAATTATATTTGAACATATTTGTTAACATTATTATACATTATAGCATTTCACTTCAGTGTAATGTGTCAGTGTACGTTCATTTGATTGCTCAGCTGATCGAGAAATCAGCTGCTACATAATTACTGCACTTTTGTAGACTCGCTCTGTCATAGACCGACTGTGTGTGGCCCCCAGTCTGAAGCAAGAACACAGACTCATGCAGCTGTGGTCTTCTTTTTAGTGACTGCCGTGAAGCGCGCAGTCTTCTCTGCGTAATGGCGTTTCATGGCTCCAGACTCTGTGACCCTCAGCGTTAGCTCGAGCTTACAGATGCGTTTTAACAAACAAAAAAGAACAAACTGTTGTGGATCTATGTCCCGTGTGCAAAGGGGATATAATGGAGGAATAAAAAGCGCACATCGAGGGCGCGTGGCGTAAGGTTTCTCTGTGTAACTATGGCTCTGTAACAGTGACACTGGCGTTGGCCCCGGGTCTCATCCTGTGACCCACGATCAGCGTTAGCTCCAGCTTCCAGATGCATTTGAGTAAAAGAACAAACTGACTGTGGCACTGCCATGTCCTGTGCGCTCTCGGGCGCAGTGAAAAAAAGCAGCACATCCAAAGCACATCAGGCAGGTCCCCTCCGCGTAACCAAAGTCAGGACAAACCTCAACAGATTTACTGTCTTCTGGCTGTTAGCAAACACATCACTTTTGACTTAAAGAGCAGCAGTCAGCTGTAGCTGCACTCGCGTTTGCAAAAACACACAGCCTACTGTGGCTCTGTGAGCTCTGTGGATGCAGCAGGGATTGGGCGGGGTCGGGGGACATCTGAAGGTACACGCGTGCTTGCTGTACACCTGCAGACACCACTGGTGTTAACAGTGGTGAACAGATCTTTCAGTTTGACGTGAAGATCTTTTCCACCAGATTCCCTGTACTCTATAGACACGGATTACAGCTGGGACAGTCTGTGTTGAAGCTCTCACACAGAAATGAAGCATGGCTTTTATGTTTAAAACATTGCATTTCTGTGTAATTACACCTCCGACCTTCAACACTGGTTTAGGAAGACAAAAGAATCAAATGTAGTCAACACTTTGTTCTGAGTTGTGTCTGAGTTACCAGATCCAAGCAAACAGTGCCGGATCCAACTGTGTCAAAATAAGGGAGTTTCCGGATCCTGTTCCGGCAAGATCCGGCTCAAATTAAGCCCTGGTTATGCTTAGTTGTATATTGTAAAATATTGTAAATAAAGAAATACATACATATAATTATACAAAAGTGACCCATAACCACTTTGTCACAGCTCCTATGGAGTTAAAACATGAGTTAATCAGTGAGTGGGGAGCAGTCTTCTTGAGTTATCCAAGTCTCTGTTAAAATTAGAAAGTCCAAGCTGTTGGTGGTATTAAAATCATGGCAAATGAATGTTTTGTTGTTGATAGGCCTGATATTTATAAGACCAAGGTTTACTGGAGAGGGGCAGGGGGCGCTGACGAGGGGAACAGAGGAAGAGAGGGTTTTTTTGGGGATGAAGTGTGTGTAAAGGTGGAGGCTGGTGATGACAGGGATCCTGGACATATACGAGTTTGTTTCAGGCTGAAGACATTTCATTCGTTATATAACAAACTCCACAGACGTACCTTCCTACATACAGGGCCATTTCTAGGCACTACAGGGGCCCTAGGCAAGAGGAACAACTGAGGCCCTATATAGGCAAAAACATGATAGTGATAAAACATTACTAAGCATAAATATAAGCTCTTGTTTTGCCTCTTATCCTGAAATGTGGCCTTGTATCCAAACCAGACTGGTGAACATGTGGGACAATATAAGGCAGAGGGGTCCAGGAGTCCTCCCCCAGGAAAATCTGAACAAAATCTATATCATTTCCGGTTTTCTGGTGCAGACAGGGTTTGTGTGTTACTGTACCGAGTTCTGTGTCCCTGATGCCCATGTAGCTCTCCAGGAGGTCGTCCACTTTCTGCACCGCCTTCTCCTCAAACTCTGTCGGCTACAAACAAAAACAAAGATGGAAACTTAAACAGAGATAGAACTGAACTGAGAATACAGAACATTATTTTCAGCATTTCTAGGTTTTCAAGACTAAAAGTAGGACATAAATAAGTGTCTAGCTGTAATAATAATAATAATATCTGACATTAAAGAGCTGCCCGACCACTGGCAACAGTCTGAGACGAGTGACTGTATCCAGGAAACAGTCTGGCACCTCCATGTTGTGTTAAAGTATTAAAAGAACAACATGGCAGTGATAAAATTAGTGAGGTGCTGAGGACGTGGCGGTAAGTGGGCTGTGTTACATGGGAGGTGTCAGACTCTTTCGTTCTCTGACAAAGAATAACTTGTTGTTTACTTGTTTTTGTGAAAGCAGGTTACTGTACATCACATTTTTTTACTAACAGCACAACATTTTATGGACACGTGTGTAAACCGTATGTTGTACAGTGTAATATGAAGTCATGAATTAAATTGAATGATTTCCCTGAGTTTCTTTGGCAGCGTGAACGTGGGTTTACAAAAACAATATGCTTATATTTAACATTATAGAGGTAAAGTATAAGGCTTTCACAGATATCAGTGTTAAACTTCTCCAGTAGATAATCAGCATCAACACAATAATAAAATGTACAGCAACTTTTACATAATTTTGTGTTTAATATGTAAATTAGACACATTATATATGTAAAAATGTTTCTGTAATCTGAATATTGGCCAGGTTTAAAATTCAGGACGAGACCAAACTCTGTGAGCTATCACTAAATAAAGGGGTTAAGTAAAAAAAAAAAAAAAAAAAAAGTGTCTGAATTACATAAATTATTGTTTTACTGCAGCAGACTCCACAAACAGAGACAGATCTTGTTCCTAGTTCTTCTGATGTGAAAAACAAATTACTCCAAAATTAATGAAGAATATCATTCTCTCATAATGTTTGGTAAATAAAATTTCAGAGACCGCCACATCTAAGACTGAGACAAGACCAAAACCAAGACCAAGGAAAACTGCAGCCGAGACTGAAACAAGATCAAGAATGTAAAAAAAATGGTATCAAGAACAAGACAATAGAAGATAATACTGACAACAAATACATTTTTGTCTTGTTTTTAGGAGTAAAATGACAGAATAAATGAGGCTAGGAAATATAAATCAAGAAATCCCTCTGTAAAAGCCTTCAAAATATAGTTAAGCATAAGACTGGAAAATGTGGTTCTTGTCAGAGCTGAAGTGGAGAAATCTGACTCAGAGGAGGGCTGCACGATATGGAGAAAATATGCGATATTCGATAACTATGTTGAAAATCACGATAACGATATTATTACGATATTTGAAAATAGAGCCTGCTTTTCGAACATAGTAAGTTAAATTCACTACATTTCACAAAAATGTAAGTTCCTGTATTTCCAAGTCAAAACAGCGACAAAATCAAAACTTAACACAGACTAATCCAGGAATAAAACAAGGCTAAGCTGTGACTAAATTAATTAAATTACCACTAAAACTGGACTTTTTAAACATTTTTATTTAGTCACAACACATGTTCTTTTAAGGCTCTGGTGGAAAATGATTCTTCAGTGTAAATCTCTGTCAGATGGAAGACCACAGCGTTATTGTGATATATTTAGATTCTTGTGATACAGATATTGCATTTGCTGATATTGCGATAACAATAATTTTGCGATATATTGTGCAGCCCTAGTAGAAATGGTAGGAAAAGTGGTAGTAGAAATAAGAGAGATGTCTGACTCCGAATACTAGTGGTAATAGTAGTAGTAGTAGTAGTAGTAGTAGTAGTAGTAGTAGTAGTAGTAGTAGTAGTAGTAGATTGATTGAACATAACAACTACACAGAGTTTCCATGTCACTTAGATCCATTAGATTTATAACAGTGTGGTCCTGTGCCTCACCTCGTCCTCGACAGTGGCGGGACCTTTGGACCTCAGTCTCAGCGTACTTCTGCCTGTGCCGATCTTACTCTCTCCTGAAGGCTTGGCTCCTTTAGACCTGGGCTCCAGCATTTCTGATCAAAAACACACAAAAAATACATATCAAACCTCGAAAAACACTACGATAATGAAATAAACCTTGGTCTTTTGCCTGATAATATGTTGACAGTAAAGTAATGCATACATTGGTAGAGACATATTGAATATTCAGACTCACCAAAGGCCTTCATGGGCTCCACCAGTTTGAGAGTGAAGGACTTATTTCTGGGCAGGTCCTTCAGCATCCGGGCCACTTCGTAATGTCTCGTCCCGACGATGTTTTTGCCGTTGATGCACTCGATGTGATCTCCCACAGAGATCACCTTCACCCCGTCCACCACGCTGCCCTCTTTGATGCGCTGCCAGGAAGAGAAAGACAATTTATTAGGAACTCTAAACTACATGAGTGACAATTCATTCATCTTCAGGAACATGTGTGGGCGACCATGTGACTGAAGGACCCCAGCTTTCCCCAGCCATCTTGTCTCAGTTTGGGCCCCTACTTTGCAGTTCATAGGAAACATCCAAAATTTCTTTATCTCAGCCTGAAAAGCTCAATAATTTCATAAAATTAGGAAAACTGGCCCTGCATATCGGTCCAGAATATCAGCAGTGTGTATCGGCCATCGGCTGCTCCGAATTTTAAAAATCGGAATCAGCATCAGCCGTAGAAAAATGCATATTGTTTAACCTCTGATATTTACTAATAGGGCTGCACAATATATCGCAAAATTATCGTTATCGCAATATCAGCAAATGCAATATCAGTATCACAAGAATCTAAATATATCACAATAACGCTGTGGTCTTCCATCTGACAGAGATTTACACTGAAGAATCATTTTCCACCAGAGCCTTAAAAGAACATGTGTTGTGACTAAATAAAAATGTTTAAAAAGTCCAGTTTTAGTGGTAATTTAATTAATTTAGTCACAGCTTAGCCTTGTTTTATTCCTGGTTTAGTCTGTGTTAAGTTTTGATTTTGTGGCTGTTTTGACTTGTAAATACAGGAACTTATTTTTGTGAAATGTAGTGAATTTAACTTACTATGTTCGAAAAGCAGGCTCTATTTTCAAATATCGCAATAATATCGTTATCGCAATTTTCAACATAGTTATCGAATATCGCATGTTTTCTTCATATCATGCAGCCCTATTTACTAACCCTCCTTTGTAGAAGTAACTATGTCCAAAGCATCTGGAAAATCTAACTTTGTCTCCAAAACCTCTCACAGCGGTTCCTCTGATGGACTCGCTCCTGATCCATCCTCGTCATGAACAATGAGAACAGAAAACATCTTCATCTCTGCCTCCTGTGTTTGTACAACATCTCTGCTCTCAGGTCTTGTTCACTTTTCCTTTCATTGTTGCTGAAACACTTCTTGTGATATAATATAATGTAATGAATCTGATGTTACTGAAGATGCATAAACCCCATTAAACTCTAGAATAACCCTCAGGCTCCTGGCTCCTTTTAGGGTTTTTCAAATGTATTTTTTGCTCTCACTTTGGCATTTCTTATGCTAAGATGATGATATTTGACAAAGATGTTCAAAGATGTTGTTACTGTCTTGATAAAAAACTCCCACTCTTCCTCTGAAAGCCCTTTTTGGTCCCATTGACTCACATTAAAATCATCAATACAGAAATGTTAAATCATGTTAATTCCTCTGTAACTCTGTCAGTCAGAGGCTAAAAAATACACAAACAAAAAAATCACCACCAGATCCACCATTTTCTTATTGCATTGTGGGAAATAATTCCTTATAATTCCATTGGATAACAGTGAGTGTAGCCCAGACTCTTAGGGCTTTAAGAGGAAGAACCTGAGTTTCAGAACTTTTTTGACAGCACAAAAAGTAAAAATCTAATAAAATCAGAGACCTTTCCAGGACTGGTAATCCCTGCAACAAAAAGTCTTTCATTCATGTTTTATTTACAAATATGTGGAAATTATGGAAACAAGCATTTAGAGTTAAAAATATGAAAATAATTTCACTTTTGCTCTCTGTGAGTTTAATTATCAAAAAACAAACAAACACACAAACAAAAAAACACTCTTTTTTCTTCATGTTTTATTTTTTTTTAAACGTGACCCAGTGACCTAAAAGGGCTTAAGGAGGAAGAAGCAGATTTTTTTAAGGAGGGCCTGAGGGTTAAGTTGGTAAAATGGAGACATCAGGCTGCAGCGACACTGTTCTGCCAGATGGGGGCGTCTGTGAGTGAAATCCATGCAGTGATGAGCTGCCTGAGACAGAATAAGAATAAGCTGCTTACAGTGTTTACTACAGCAACTTACACTTCACACCAGAGTCCAGCACAGAGGTCACTACACACTGTTTAGGCCAAAACATAACTTAACCTCAGGCCCTCACATTCTTCCTCTTAAAGCCGTTTTAGGTCACAAAATATAAAACATGAAGAAATATTTTGTTTTTGTTTTTGATCATTAACTCCTGTCTTCATCACAGAGAGCAAAAGTTATATTATTTTCATATTTTTAACCCTATTTAAAGATACAAAGTGTTTTTTGTTTGTGCAGGGATCACCAGTCCTGGATAAGTCTCTGATTCACCCTAACACTGATTTTATTACATTTTTACTTTTTGTGCCGTTACAAAAAAGGGCACAGACTCAGGTTCTTCCTCTTAAAGCCCTAAGATTCTGGGATACACTCACTGTTATCTAAGAGAATTATTTCCCACAATGCAATGAGAAAATGATGGCTCTGGTGGTGATGTTTTTGTTTGTGTATTTTTTAGCCACAGACAGAGACAGAGTTATGGAGGAATTAAAAATATTTAACATTTCTGTATTGTAACGGCAGCAGAGTGAAAATAAGTGATTTTAATGTGAGTCAATGGGACCAAAAGGGGCTTTAAGAGGAAGAATCTGAGTTTTTTTTATCTAGAAAGAGAATAGGGCTGCACAATATATCGCAAAATTATTGTTATCGCAATATCAGCAAATGCAATATCTGTATCGCAAGAATCTAAATATATCACAATAACGCTGTGGTCTTCCATCTGACAGAGATTTACACTGAAGAATCATTTTCCACCAGAGCCTTAAAAGAACATGTGTTGTGACTAAATAAAAATGTTTAAAAAGTCCAGTTTTAGTGGTAATTTAATGAATTTAGTCACAGCTTAGCCTTGTTTTATTCCTGGTTTAGTCTGTGTTAAGTTTTGATTTTGTCGCTGTTTTGACTTGTAAATACAGGAACTTACATTTTTGTGAAATGTAGTGAATTTAACTTACTATGTTCGAAAATCAGGCTCTATTTTCAAATATCGCAAAAATATCGTTATCGCAATTTTATCGAATATCGCATGTTTTCTCCATATCGTTTTAGTTTTGTTTTTTAATTCTAAAATTAATTTATTATAAAACCTCTTCAAATATCATCACCCTAGAATAAGAAATGCCACAATGAGAGCAAGAATACATTTGAAAAACCCTAAATGTACTCTCCCAGCAGCTACGGGCCTTACACCCGGGACAGTGGGGGGTCAGTCAGTGGGACGTGTTCATGCTGACCTTTATGAAAGCGTAACCTGCTCCGTTGTCAGTGATGGTCAGGCCCAGGGCGTCCTCATATTTGTGCACCTCCACCTCCTTCTTGATGCCTCGAATGTGAGCGAATATGAAGTCCTCCAGCCCGATCTGTCCCCCCAGCAGCTTGTCCATGTCGATCTTATGAGTGTTCAGCGTACAAAACAGGATCTGGGAAGACAAAAAACACTTAATAATACACTGGAGATGTTGGTAATTTAGAACAAAAAGTAAATAAATCTAAGTGTAAATGTGTGTAAATAAATCTAAATGTACTACACAAGGATGGAGTCTGGTCTCTGACAATCTGAGGTGGATTTCACACTTCCTCTGCAAAAACAATAAGACTCCATCCAAAACTGGACTAAACCTAGATCAGGTATAAACCAGGACTAAACCAGGTCTAAACCAGGTCTAAACCAGAATTAACCCAGGTCTAAACCAAGACTTAAACAGGTGTCAACCAGAACTAAATCAGGACTAAACTAGGACTAAACCAAGATCAGGACTAAATCAGGAATAAACTAGGACTAAACCAGGACTAAACCAAGACTAAACCAAGACTAAACCAGGTCTAAACCAGGCCTAAACTAGGGCTAAACCAGAACTAACCCAGGTCTAAACCAAGACTTAACCAGGTGTCAACCAGGACTAAATCAGGACTAAACTAGGACTAAACCAGGATCAGGACTAAATCAGGAATAAACTAGGACTAAACCAGGATAAGGACTAAACCAGGACTAAACCAGGATAAGAACTAAATCGGGACTAAACCAGGATCAGGACTAAACCAGGATTAGGACTAAACCAGGATCAGGACTAAATCAGGACTAAACCAGGATAAGGACTAAACCAGGACTAAATCAGGACAAGGACTAAATCAGGACTAAACCAGGATCAGGACTAAATCAGGACTAAACCAGGATAAGGTCTAAACCAGGACTAAACCAGGATCAGGACTAAACCAGGATCAGGACTAAATCAGGACTAAACCAGGATAAGGACTAAACCAGGACTAAACCAGGACTAAATCAGGACAAGGACTAAATCAGGACTAAACCAGGATAAGGACTAAACCAGGGCTAAATCAGGATCAGGACTAAACCAGGACTAAATCAGGACAAAAACTAAATCAGGACTAAACCAGGATAAGGACTAAATCAGGACTAAACCAGGACTAAACCAGGATAAGGACTAAACCAGGACTAAATCAGGACAAGGACTAAATCAGGACTAAACCAGGATAAGGACTAAATCAGGACTAAACCAGGACTAAACCAGAATAAGGACTAAACCAGGATCAGGACTAAATCAGGACTAAACCAGGATAAGGTCTAAACCAGGACTAAACCAGGATCAGGACTAAACCAGGATCAGGACTAAACCAGGATAAGGACTAAACCAGGATAAGGACTAAACCAGGACTAAACCAGGACTAAATCAGGACAAGGACTAAATCAGGACTAAACCAGGATAAGGACTAAACCAGGGCTAAATCAGGATCAGGACTAAACCAGGACTAAACCAGGATCAGGACTAAACCAGGACTAAACCAGGATCAGGACTAAACCAGGACTAAACCAGGATCAGGACTAAACCAGGATTAAACCAGGATCAGGACTAAATCAGGACTAAACCAGGTCAAAGCCAGGTCAAAGCAAGAATTAAAACTAGCTTAAATAAGCCTGGACTAAACCTAGACTAAACCAGAACTAAATCAGGTCTAAGCCAGGACTAAACAAGGACAAAGTGAGAATTAAAACTGGATTAAACCTAGACCAGGACTAAAACTAGAATAAACCTAACCAGAACTAAACCAGGACTAAATCAGAACTAAATCAAGTCTAAGCCAGAACTAAATCAAGACTAAACTGTACTAAACCTAGACCAGTACTAAACCATGTCTAAGCCAGGACTAAGACTGGCTGAACTCCACCAGGGGTCAGTAAAAAAAACAAGTTCCTTCGTTGGGACAGATACAGAAGCTCTGTGGCTCAATGGAGAGAGCATTTACCCTTGAACTAGAAGATTCACTTTTCCCAGAAGTGCAACATAAATGAGTCCCGGTACGATACAGGAAAAACATACGATATTCCAAAACTATGTTGAATACTGCGGTGACAATATTTTTAGTATATTTTAAAATAGGTCCTACTTTTCTGACACAGTAAGTTCAATTCACTTAAAACAAAAATGTAATTCTCTGTATTCACAAATCACAACTTAACACTAAACCAGGAATAAAACAACAGCGGTGGACAGTAACCAGAGACTTTTATCTACTTAAGTAAATGATTTGGAGAAAAAATACTTCCTGACGACATTTGGTAGAACATAGTTTTACTTTTGTTTTCTTTTACTTCAGTAAAACTTTAAATTGTCTAAAGAAGTAGAAGTATTTTGTGTCTGTGTTGTCAGAAAGTTGCAATCAGAAGGTTCTGGGTTCAGAAGAAGATGTTGCTGAAACATTCATACTTTCTACTTAAGTCAATTTTACACTCAACAAAAACTGTACCTGAGGAAAAGTAAAGTAAGGCTCTGGTGGAAAATGATTCTTCAGTGTAAATCTCTGTCAGATGGAAGACCACAGCGTTATTGTGATATATTTAGATTCTTGCGATACTGATATTGTGTTTGTTGATATTGTGATTACTATAATTTTGTGATTGCGCAGCTCTAGTACCATTCACAACACAGCATAACAAGCAAATATTCAGATAATTCAGAACACAAACAGTGACTTGTTGGGTGAACTCTTGACTGAGAATACATTGTAAAATACATTTGACCATTTTAATGACTATGGCCCTTTGCCCAAACAAATATCCTCCTCTGAGTATCCACCCTTCAGAGCGGGACCAGGGCTCGACCCAGCTCCAGAGCCAAGGATTTGGGATTGACTTCCGCGTTGAGCCGAGCTGGAAAATCATTTTTTCAGGAAGACGACCTTTGTGCACCGAGCCTGGCTCTGGGAGAAAAGCCGTCTTTGTTGTTTGGGGTGTTTTTATTTTTTTATGTTTGCTGGTAGCCACATGAGCGGCGCGGGCCTGAGCCGTTGCCGTGGGAGACCGGGCGATAAAAGGAGAGCGGTGATAATGAATGAGAGGCGGCTACGAGGTAAACACAGGAGACTAATGGGATTTAAGCTCGGAGTGGGGACGGGCAAAAGGCAGAGGGTTACACTGAAGGCTTTACTCTGCTGGCTCATGGAAAAAAAACATTATTACAGATGCGGTTTTATTATTTTATGCTAAATGCAAAAACACAAAACAACAACAGGAAACAGCAGCAGAAGTATCAGCCATATGCTAAAAACAGGAGCGCTTCTATGTTCCACAGCTCTATGTTCACACAGCTCTATGTTCACACAGCTCTATGTTCACACAGCTCTATGTTCACACAGCTCTATGTTCACACAGCTCTATGTTCACACAGCTCTATGTTCACACAGCTCTATGTTCCACAGCTCTATGTTCACACAGGTCTATGTTCACACAGGTCTATGTTCCACAGCTCTATGTTCACACAGCTCTGTGTTCATAATAAGCATAATAATTTTGCTGTAAAACTATTATGAGCTATGTGAACATAGAGCTGTGGAACATAGAGCTGTGTGAACATAGAGCTGTGTGAACATAGAGCTGTGTGAACATAGAGCTGTGTGAACATAGAGCTGTGGAACATAGAGCTGTGGAACACAGAGCTGTGTGAACATAGAGCTGTGGAACATAGAGCTGTGGAACATAGAGCTGTGGAACATAGAGCTGTGGGAACATTGGGCTGGCCCCATAAAAGATAAAGCACTTTAGGTTATATGTGCAGTAACGGCGGGTTACTGGGCTGTATGTACTTAATTTAGCATTTTAATTATTTTAGCTCTGTCTGGACAGATGAGGCTACACTTGGCTAACAACTAAAAAAGTGTTAATTCAAGGCACATGGCTAATTAGCATAATCCAACAAGTGGCTCCAATCCGATTCCGATCATTTCTTGTTTGGTTTTGGCCGATCCGAGTCCCGATACCGATCTTTTTCATTCTTATTTTTTGCATTTTATAATAACACCAAACATATTGCATAGCTATGTTTTTATGCTAAATGTATAAAAAAAACAGCAGCAAAACAGCAGCAGTGTGCATTACTCTCACAGTGACGTCAGTGAATGAAAGAGTGAATGAATGAATGAGTGTTTATCCAGAGGTAAAATTTTAAAAATATTTTTTCATTTTTGTTATTTATGGTTAGGACTGACCTTGATTTAGAAAAAAATTATTAATATATAATAGCAGCTTAAGTTATACGTGTGCACAGAGTGACAGGTGTAAGCTTTGGACGTTTTTTTTATGAGACAGAGAGCGTTAAGCTGCTCTAGGCGCTAGCAGCAGCATTAGCCACAGCTTCATGAACAGCTGCAGCTCTGGGAAGACACCGTTTTCACTGAAGTCGATTATACAACAGAGCCCTTTTGTCATCGTCCAAAACTAAAAACACAAATTCCAAAAACACAAACTTGACTCAATCCAATCCAATCTTTTAAAAATTCCTTGATCGGTGCCTGATACCAATCTGTTGGTCAAGTTTTGGAGCAATGTTTGTGCTGTGTTGTCCTGCAAGATCTATTTTTGTCTAAAATAATCAAAGCAGGTCTTGCTGGTCAGGCTCCTTTTGTTGTGCCATATTTGCCATTTAAATATTTCAGGTCATATTTTATCTTGTGCCTCTCTCCACTTGTACAGATCTACACTGGTCCTGGCTCCAGAGCAGAGAGAGATCAAAGCGTGAGTGAGTGGGAGGAACAGCAGTGGACGCCTACTCCCGGTTTCCAAGGCTGCTCTGTGCTCTCAGCTCCTCTCCACTCCTCCGAGCCCGGCTCAGTCCTGTCCACAGTGACTGCTACTGACGCACGAGAGCCGAGATTTCACCTCCTACTGCCAGGACACGCTCTCAGAAACCCTGATATATGCAGAGAAGAAGAAGAAGAAGAAGGAGAAGGAGGAGGAGGAGGAGGAGAAGAAGGAGAAGAAGAAGAAAGAGAAGAAGAAGGAAGGAGAAGAAGGAGGAGGAGAAGAAGAAGGAGGAGGAGAAGAAGAAGGAGGAGGAGAAGAAGAAGGAGGAGGAGGAGAAGAAGAAGGAGGAGAAGAAGAAGAAGGAGGAGAAGAAGAAGAAGGAGGAGAAGAAGAAGAAGAAGGAGAAGAAGAAGGAGGAGAAGAAGAAGGAGGAGAAGAAGAAGAAGGAGGAGAAGAAGAAGAAGGAGGAGAAGAAGAAGGAGGAGAAGAAGAAGAAGGAGGAGAAGGAGAAGGAGGAGGAGAAGAAGAAGAAGAAGAAGAAGAAGAAGGAGAAGGAGGAGGAGAAGAAGAAGAAGAAGAAGAAGAAGAAGGAGAAGAAGAAGAAGGAGAAGGAGAAGAAGGAGGAGGAGAAGAAGAAGGAGAAGGCGGCGAAGAAGAAGGAGAAGAAGGAGGAGGAGAGGGAGGAGAAGAAGGAGAAGAAGAAGGAGAAGGAGAAGAAGAAGAAGGAGGAGGAGAAGAAGAAGGAGAAGAAGGCGAAGAAGAAGGAGAAGAAGGAGGAGGAGAAGAAGGCGAAGAAGAAGGAGAAGAAGCAGAAGGAGAAGGAGAAGAAGAAGAAGGAGGAGGAGAAGAAGAAGGAGAAGAAGGAGAAGAAGCAGAAGAAGCAGAAGAAGAAGCAGAAGAAGAAGAAGCAGAAGAAGAAGAAGAAGAAGAAGAAGCAGGAGGAGGAGAAGAAGAAGCAGAAGAAGCAGAAGAAGAAGCAGAAGAAGAAGAAGCAGAAGAAGCAGAAGAAGAAGAAGAAGAAGCAGGAGGAGGAGGAGGAGAAGAAGAAGGAGAAGAAGCAGAAGAAGAAGAAGAAGCAGAAGCAGAAGAAGAAGAAGCAGAAGAAGAAGCAGAAGCAGAAGAAGCAGAAGAAGCAGAAGAAGAAGAAGAAGAAGCAGGAGGAGGAGGAGGAGAAGAAGAAGGAGAAGAAGCAGAAGAAGAAGCAGAAGAAGAAGCAGAAGCAGAAGAAGCAGAAGAAGAAGCAGGAGGAGGAGGAGGAGGAGGAGAAGAAGAAGGAGCAGAAGAAGAAGAAGGAGGAGGAGAAGGAGAAGAAGGAGAGGGTCCAGGAGAGTGGGGGTGAAGTAGGGGGAGTGAGGGTGAGGTAGGGGTCCAGGAGAGTGAGAGTGAGGTTAAGGGCCCACAGGATGGGTCAGGAGCAGATGGGGTCAGCTAAGGTCCAGCTGTCACTGATCACGGTGAAGTGTCTTGCCCAAGGACACAATGACAACATGCACTGGGTCAGAGGGAGCAGGAATTAATCCACAACCCTCCAGTTAGTGAGTGCCTCCTCTGTGATTATGGTCTGAGTAGTTTCATTTTGTCAAACTAAACAAACCACCAAGGGTCACAGGTCTGTGTACTCTTTGTGCCGGTCCCAAACCTGAATAAATGGAGAGGGTTGCATCAGGAAGGAACCTGGTGTGACGATGATTTTCTGTGGTGACTAGGGCTTCTCAATTAAAAAAAAAAAGAATTATTCATTAACTAAAAATTTATTCTTTTTTTTACAAAGCAATGTAAAACACATTCCTTGCGCACAAATCAATCTCGTTTCCGTTTCCTCTCACACACTTCTCTGAGACGCTGTGGGTCTAATCGTTCTTGGTCGGCAGTAAACTGAGATTTTGCTTAGATCAGCTCGACACATTTTGGTGGAGCACAACAAAATCCCATTCATCAGCGTTTCACCTGTGTAATCATTGACTGCGGTGCGGATGTAAAATCTCTGTAATGACTGGGCAAAAATCAAGACTTTTCTCTTCAGCGGTCGCTACAGTGGCTCCAACTAACTCTTCCTCTTTTACTACATCCAAAAATCTCCTCTCTCGTCTTCCTCTAGACCTCCAGCTCTAACCTCAGCCTCATCCTTCTACCGGATATTCACTACCCCTCCTCAATCCAGATCATTTTAATATTATCTCCAAATCATCTAAAAAGAAAGTTCTGAAAACAATTAATTATTCAGCAAGTTCACAGATTTTTATAGAGACAGAAACTAACAATCACGCTTCTTACCCTTGTGCCCCAGAACAAAAGTGTCCCTTGTAAATTTTATCTTGTTGATAACTTTGCAGTGGTTCTTCTCTTTTCTCTTCTCTGTGTCTCAGGTGTGTATTTTATGACTAATGTTGATTTTCTAAACACAAATCTAATTTTACTTCCTGTTTACTCTCTCTGACTAAATCTGAGACACTGCTGCTGTTCACAGACAAAAGTGTCCTCATCACAAAACATCATAAAATTGTATACATTCATATGTTTTTCTACTTTTTGTTGCATAAATAATTTAATCAACTTGTGGCCTAATCATAAATAACACATATTTTAATTATTTTCAGAATTTTAACCCTTTTAATGTCAGTTTTTTAACAAAAACACACACAAAAAAAGGAAATATTCAAAATACTCAATGCAAAGTGGATTTTTTAGAGCGGGTTATTACAGCCTTGGGTCTGTCAAATAACATTGATTTAGATGAATTTGGGATTTTTTTGGTGCTAAGAAAAAGCTACAATCGGTTTTAATGGGAGTTGGTTTTTAGGTCCTACATAGCACAGAAAAAATGATTCCCAAAAATAAATGTTGTTGGTAATCTTTGACAGACCCAAGGCTGCAATACTCCCCTCTAAAAAATCTATTTTGCATTGAGAATATTAAAAATATTTCCTTTTTTGTGTGTTTTTTGGTAAAAAAAAAAAAAAAAAAACTGACATAAAAAGGGTTAAAATTGTGAAAATAATAAATATTTCGTATTTAAGTTGATTAAAATATTTATGCAACAAAAAGTAGAAAAACATATGAATGTATACATTTTTATGATGTTTTGTGTGTGTTTTTTACTAAAAAAGAAGATGCTATTACATACACTGGCATAAAAAGGGTTAAATTTGTGAAAATAATGAAATATTTGGTATTTATGATCAGGACACAAGTTGATTTATGCAAAAAAAAAGTAAAAAGAAATATAAATGTGTATATTTTTATGATGTTTTGTGAAGAGAACACGTTTGTTTCTAAACAGTAACAACATAACTTTTTAAAATTGGAGTATAGGGGTTAATAATTGATAAAGCGTGTTGTACATTAGTTATCAGTAAATGCTAAGAAGGAGTCATGTGAAACGTCTTCAACTCTAAACCACGCCCAGATAACTTTGGTTCATTTAAAACCTGCCGTGGCTCTGTCAAAGTTAAAAAGCTTTGTAGTGAGTCAGTGCAGTAAACAGCCACAGTAAAACCAGATCACACCTGGGTCCAGGGTCTGTGGCTTTGTAACATCATCAGCATCACGTGGGGTTAGCTCTGTGAGGAGTTCAGGTGCACTCAGGGATTTCACACATTTATCTGACTCATGTGTAGCACACAACAAATACATAATGTAAAAATCATTCACAAACATACATAAAATACATACCATAATAAATAATTAAAAAGTTAGAAGGGATAGTAAGCGCACAGTAACAGGAGCTGGTGAAGAGTCTAAAGGCAGCAGGAATGAACGCTCCCTGAACCTCTCGGCCCTCTCCCTCTCGGGACAGGCGCCTGTCCCTGCGGCCTGCTGTTGTTGATGATGGTCTGGATCGTACTCATCCTCCTCTAAAGCACGGCCTCCACCAAATCCACTGTCCCGGCCTCACAGAGACATACTGCGATATTCGATAACTATGTCAAAAATTGCGTTAACGATATTATTGCGATATTTGAAAATAGAGCCTACTTTTCGAACATAGTAAGTTAAATTCACTACATTTCACAAAAATGTAAGTTCCTTGTATTTACAAGTCAAAACAGCGACAAAATCAAAACTTAACACAGACTAAACCAGGAATAAAACAAGGCTAAGCTGTGACTAAATTAATTAAATTACCACTAAAACTGGACTTTTTAAACATTTTTATTTAGTCACAACACATGTTCTTTTAAGGCTCTGGTGGAAAATGATTCTTCAGTGTAAATCTGTGTCAGATGGAAGACCACAGTGTTATTGCTGATATATTTAGATTCTTGTGATACGGATATTGCAATTGCTGATATTGCGATAACGATAATTTTGCGAATATATTGTGCAGCATACATTACATTTTTGTCTTTTAAACTCAAATTCAAGATAACAAATAAATATATAAATGAAAGAATCATTTGCCCAGTGAGGGCCCTGTATTGGTGAGTTATGTTGAGTCTGGGCAGTGCAGCAGGCAGGGCGCCATTTAAAATGAAGCTTTTCTTATGATAAAAAACTGTATGATTATTCCTTCACATTTTTAACTTAATGCTTATAAAGTTTAGTGGAAGAAATATAAATATCTTTTGTGTGTGTGTGTGTGTGTGTGTGTGTGTGTGTGTGTGTGTGTGTGTGTGATATGTAAAGCTGATTTTATTAATTTTATGAAAGGCATTAAAGCTGCACTACCTGATTCTGAGTCTGTTTTTACGGAAGCGTATTGCGTTCACCTGAGAAAAAAAAAAGTTTCTGTTTTAATGAGCTAAGTTAGTTCTGTTTTTATGAGAAAAGTTCTGTTTTTATGAGTATAAATAACTTGGGTTTTTATGACAAAAGTAAATTCATGTCTATCACAACCAGTAAACGTTTAGCTCGTATTGAAGAGTTGCTCGCTAAAGAAAGGGCGTAAATGTCCCAACTACTTCGTTTAATACGGTTTTATTTTACTCTAGGCTTGAGACACTGGAGATTCTGCTTTCGTTAAGTAATATTGACGTATAATCATTAGTTTGTCGACTCTGCGCAGACATCTCAGGTCTTTGCCATTGACTTTGAATTCCTCTCCCCCCAAAAGTGGAACAAGATAATAAGGACCATTATCCACATAAAAACAGAAAATTATTTTACTCGTAAACACAAAACTTTTCTCGTAAAAACAGAAAATTATTTTACTCGAAAACACAGAACTTCTCTCATAAAAACAGAACTTTTCTCATAAAAACAGGAATAACTTTGCTCATTAAAACAGAAAGTTTTTTTTTTTTCCAGGTGAACGCAATACGCTTCCGTAGCTTTTAATTCTTTACAATAAAAAATAAAAATACTGTGAATAAGCTATGGATTTTAAAATAAAACAACAGCTCCTTCACATTATTCCTGATAGATTCTAGTTGTGGATAGATAAAGGATGTATCGACCAATCAGAGCGCTCCTGTCCTATGAAAGCGTGTGATTGGTTAAACTGTTCCTTCCCTCGCTCTAAAACAAAAACCTTTATAACACAGACCTCAAAGTCTCAGTTTTTCTCAGATGACTCCTGCTATGCTGCATTAATAACTAAATAATTATCTTTGCCAAAATACATCGAAAAAGAAATCAGGTGGTGCAGCTTTAATAAAATATAGTTATTTATTTTAGTAATGCTTATTAAAATGGAAACAAATACGTTGTTCTGTGAGGTTGTGTTCCAGAGAAATGAGCAAAATCTCTTTTTATTGCCGTTTTGAGCTTTTCAGGCTGAGCTAAAGTGATTTTGGATGTTTCCTATGAACTGCAGAGTAAGAGCCCAAACTGCTACAAGATGGTTGGGGAAGCTGGGGTCCTTCAGACACATGGTTGCCTGGACATGTGCCTGACCAAAAATCAGCATTAAAGGGCAAGAATCGACCAAGAAGAAGAAAGTATTAGTGACTTTAAGAAAGAACAGTGCAGTTTTTGTAACCTAAAAGTATGATATATGGACGTACAGTGTTCCTGAATGTGCTTCATAACTTTATGGCCTGTTCACCCTGAGCCGCAGCTGTTTCGTGTCGCAAGATCACTGCATGTTATAAGCAATTAAGACTTACAACATCGCACTACACGAAATAACTGCAGTTTAAGATATTTTGCAATGAAAGGCCAATAAGAAAACATTTTAAGCAGACCAGAGATTAGGAGGTCTGTGGTTGGAAGTGCCATAATCATGTAATTGTCATGTTTTGGTCCTGTGGCATGTAGCCGTTAGCGTGTAGCCTAAATGCTTGTGTAAATACAGAAGCTACACATCATTCTTGCACGTAACCCATTGTGCTTTTAGGGATTAAGGTATGGCACAATACTGATGTCTGGAGGTATCCGACAACTGGGGACCTTTTCACATCAACAATGGAAGAAAAATCTTACTGTGTACTGAAGACTCTAAATTTACTTTAAAGCATCACAAGCCAAGCCTTGTTTTAGAGTTGTAGTGGCTTACACAAGTTTTTTCTATTGGGACAAAACAAAAAATAACCAACCTTCTGTACAGACTCTTACACAAGGGTACATATTCAGAAAGGTGCACAGACAGTTTGGAGACAAAATCAGTGTTCATTTTTACAAAGGAGTGAAATAAAAATATTTGACGTTTATAAACGACAGGGACGAATGGTTGTTGTGTATATATTTGCTAAAACTGACTTTAAATGAATATGACCCAGATCTGAGTCAGTTCCAGTTACTAAAGTGAGATTTTAGGGTTCGAGACTGAGACTTTTAAGGACCGAGACCAAGGCCAAACGAGACCAAGGCCAAACGAGACCAAGGCCAAACGAGACCAAGGCCAAACGAGACCAAGGCAAACCCTGTCAATTACCCCTATATAAAGGGGAAAGGTAAAAAAAAAAAAAAGCATTGTCTTATAATGTTTGGTAAATAAAATGACAGACTGACAGAAGACCGAGTAAAACTGGAGCCAAGACCAAGACGAGACCAAGACCCTAAAAATATGTTCTCAAGACCCAGACTCAAGTCTTCGAGTGCTACAACACTAATATTATAATATTAATATAATATTTACCTTTCCATTACCATAGTTTGAATTCCACTGTATTTTTGTTCCCAGGTGTCTGTGGACTCTCACGTCCCCCACAGGTGAGACGCTGTTGAGACAATTAATGTACAATTTTATACCGCGACTGTTGGAGTCTAAAAACCCAACGATAGAGACTTTAACTAACCCTGCACTGAGCTGTTATAAATATTCTTCTGCTCTGAGAAAGCACTAAGAGACTTTACTAAAACCTAATGGACTAATTGTTTTTTTTTTAATCTTTTTGTATGTTTTATTTCGCATTATGGACCAAAAGCATGTGTCTGAAATAAAGAATGAATTGAACTGAATGACATAAATTTTAGCTCATATGCTAATTATAGATGCTGATTGCAAAAAACCCCAAAACAAACAAACAAACAAACAAACAAACAAAAAAACGTTATTACGCACATGTGGTCGATTGGTTGTGTTGCCAAAACCTAATGCTAAATCCTCTATAAAGATCTGTTTTAGTTTATGGCAGCAATTCTGTTTACGAACACTAAAAGAGTCTATTTTGACGATGAAGACAACCATTCACTCTCACATTCATCCACTAGGGGATATTTAGAGTCACCAGTTCACCTAACACATTGCATGACGTTGGCCAGTGGGGTTCATTGTACGTTTAATAAAGCAACATTACAAGTATTTTCCACCTAAATCCTGTGCCGTAGTTAAATATTTGCAGTACAGTGTGGGGCAGTGGAGCTGATGAAACGCTGGAGTCAGTCTCTGCCTTAAATCAGATTTGTAAAACCTAATCCTGTGCTTAGGAAATGTCAGAGAGGGCCAGCCTACAAAAGCAAACCAGGATAAACCTCCACACAGCCACATATACAAAGCCTAAACAAATGACTGAGCGCTTTCTGAAAACACAGCTCCGTCCTGCAGCAGGTGAACGAGAGCCACGCCTCAAACTGCACAGACTTTGACCCACACTCAACACGCAACGAGTAACACAAAACAGCAGCTCAGCGGATGTAATCGCACACTAGCCACATCATTAGCTACGCCACAAAATCAGTAAATATTGGGTAAAACATGTTTTCTTTCCAAGATCACACAGCGCACTTTTATACAAATCTAATGGAAGTTTAGAGCAGCTCAACACAACACTGTCTGGTGATTAATATGAAAGCTGTGTTGTTTTGTACCCTTCATTTTCAAATCATTTTGAAATCTTTCATTTACCTAAATTATATCCACTCTTTTGTCATTTTCCTCACAGTCACGTTAGATGTATGTTTGTTTAATTCGTATAACAAATAACAGGCACAAGTCACGTAACATTAAATCTGTGCGAGGGGTGCATAGGGGGTGCTTTTTTGGGCATGACACCCCTGGCTCGGCTTGATTTCTCTAATTTCTTCTCCTCATATCTGTACAAAGGTTTTCCCTGCCTTTTAGCCGCTCTGCCATAAGAAATTTAAGAAATAAAGCCATTGCTGGTTTGTTGTTATGGCTGAACCGGGACTTCAGGGACGCTGGATCAGTGCTCCCATTCTTACAAGGCTGTTTTTCCACCAAGATACAACAGGGGGCGCTGCAGGGGGCTTTGTTCACCCTGCAACAACCTCATTTAGCCGTCACACTCTGAAACTGTTTAATCAAGTTTAGTCGGTCTGATGGTTGTTTTAGGTGGTTCTGGTGGGTTTAGCCGGTCTGGACCTAGTCTGGACCTGGGTCTGTTTGGTCTGGACCTGGTCTGGACCTGGTCTGGACCTGGGTCTGTTTGGTCTGGACCTGGGTCTGGGCGGTCTACAGCAGCTCATACTGCCACAGGTGCACTTCAACTGATTTAATTTAGTCCAAGACCTTGTATTAGTTTATTTATTTGAATTCAATTAAACTTGTACTCTGAAAGGAGGGCATTCAAATTAGTTATCACATTTGTTTCTAAAGTGGTCCAGGCCTAGTTCAGAGACTCGTCTACTCCTCCATAATTTATGAAGCCTTGAGCTCCTTGGCGAGTGCGGTCATAATCTCTCAGACTCCTACTGTTTCCTAAAATGTCCAGCCGTGCTTTGGTGTAAGACGAGAGCCAGTGACTAATTAAACGTTAGACGCTTGAATTATCCCAAGTGTCACATATTACAGGCATCAGATACGAGAAAGACAGAGTTGTTGTTCTTTACGCAGTTCATCTCAAGGCTACAGCACGTCCTCAAATAAACTCAGAGAGAAATAACAGAGTGCAGTGTCTGTCGGGGAGCTGGGCTTTAGTCTGATGTCCAATTATGACTCACATAAAACACTGCAGGATACATCTGCTCCTCAAACAAAGGCGGTGTAAATGACTTTATGTGTTTACAGAGCTGAAGTGGAAAAGGATGCTTTAAAAGTCTTTATAAGGGTTTAATATTAAGTGTACAGTAAAATGGATTACTGAAAAAACAGCAAAGATTAGGGCTGTAAAAAGGACACCTCCAGGTCTGTCTTTGCTTCCATCTCTCTGTGTGGCAGCTGTGCACAGACTTGAATGGCCAGCACTGTCACAATACAGCAAATAAACTTCTCCTGCCTCAAACATCCAGAGTCTCCAGCCTCTCCTTTACATCTCTAGGACACCACTAAATTCCCTACACAGTACCAAACGATACCTTTGTGGTACCGACTGAAAAGAGTTTTCTACAGAAAGATACACAACAGCCGCAGCTCATTCAGCTTCATGTTTTTAGCAGAGCTCTAAAGTTAAGCCCTGGTTATAACTGAGACAGGTGCACTGTGGATATCCCGGCTGGATTTTCCTCCAGAGCGCACAGGACAGACCTGGAGATCCTCACAAGTCTGTTTATTTACTCACTTTCAGAGCTAATGCTTTCCCACTGCTCTGGGACAAAACCAGGTATGGTTTAGTTGGTGGCACGGTATCTGACAGACTCTGGTGATTTACCGTATTTTCCGCACTATAAGGCACACCTAAAAGCCTTTAATTTTCTCAAAAACCGACAGTGCGCCTTATAATCCGATGCGCCTTATATATGGATCAGTGTTGGTTAATTATGGCTACCGTATTCAGGGGGCGTCGCCGAAGTGACAGCGGTAAAAACGGTAAAGGGTAATTCCAGTCCCAGCTGTTCATGTGTGCCATAGGCGTGTTTATGGATCCTGCCGCAAAAGAACAAGGAGGCGCGGCCTTTGCTCCATCTCAGTAGAAGAGTTGCGACATTGAGGGGACAGAAAACTGAGCGCTCGAACGCTGTTCATGTAGCTTTGAACTGTGACAAATGGAGTTGGAAATACATTGTTTTCAGCGAGGGAGTTGTAAGAACGCTGGTTTGTATTCTATTAATAAAGTTTGACTGACTGACTTATCTGACTGTTTTATTGACATTCCCTTTAGCACAGTGCCATCTAGTGGATGCGCCTTATAATGTGGTGCGCCCTATATATGAAAAGGCCATTCATTGAAGGTGCGCCTTATAATCCGATGTGCCTTATAGTGCGGAAAATACGGTAGTCGACTAATTATTCAGTAACGTCTTGGTTGACCCAAATTTTTATTGGTGGATTAGTTGCATGCACTTCCCGGCCTACAGTAACACGTTAGTTTAAGAGAAACTCTTCTTGTTCTCATCAGGCAGCAGCTGCAAACACATGTGCAGGGAGTCTCTCCTGAGGTCTGATGTACCTTAGTAAAAAAGTTAAAAGCTGATGATGCAGTGCTTAACGTATGGGAGTTAGCAGTTACAACTCACTGAGAGTGGAAACTATTTCTAATCCCCTACTGAACAGTTAACAATAACAATAACACAGTGAGTGCAGTGCTTTTATGTTTAATTAGCGTTTTGCCTCAGGTTGTACAAGATGTGCAGGAAGAAAACAGGCAGTTACAAACCATGTTAGTTTAGGACAATAAAGAGGTGAACTGACTAATACCAGCAGTGCTATAACATGAAATATGATTAACAATAATTTAATGGAACTGTTTAGAGATACTGTATTAACTAATGTATTGATTTACATTATTACAGAACAACTTCACATTCATAATAAGGCTGCAACAACAAATTAAAATAATTTTAAATCAGTTAAAAGACCCATGTTATGCTTTTTTCAGGATTTTTTAAATAAATGCGGACACTTTTGCATTAGTATTTCATGTTTTATAACTTTACTAAAGACATACTTCACAGATCTTTTTCTGGAGACAGGAGCGAGGGCACTGTTAAAAATTAGTTCATGTTTATCACTTAAAATAATGTATATGTGGAAAACATTGCCTCCTGCTGGCGACGGCGGGGACTGGACAGAGAATAAAATGGCTAATTAGCGCAGCTGTTAGCAACATGGTGCTAACAGATAGATAAATGAGCTGACTGCTTCGTTAAACTTTAAACGCCGAGATGTTTATAACTCAGTGGTGATTATTAATGTTGAAGTAATGAGTTGTTAATAATACGTTCATTACTAATGAACTAAATCTGTAGTTTTTACACACATTACTTGTATAATACACCACCAAGACGTTTCCATAGCAATCTAAAGAAAGATTTGTTGTTTTTTGTGTATTTGAGGTGAGGAATCATTGCTATTAAAGGAAAAAAACGGTTGTATGCTTGAATAGATCTAATACACTAGAACTGTGCAATAATCAGAATTATCTAAGGTTACAGGTTACATCGTGTTTACAGGCCCACACTGACGGCTCATCTGAATTATCTCCAGTGTTTCTCTGCAGCATTTCTCTTTATCACATCAGGAGTGAGGTCTGAAGGTGACGGTTCCATAACGAGAGAGACCTTTGGATTCATTTGAACACGACACTCCTTACAACCACGCGTTATGTTCAGAGAAGCAAAACAATGAAGCTGCTGCACTTCCTCATACAATACAACAGATCTGATGAACAGATACAGTCCACTATCACAGGGAAATATCCCAGTGATGTGTATTACATTCTTTTAATAACAGTCAACAGTAGAGACTATGTATCACCATTACCTCATGAAAGGCTTAAAGGGCTGAGTTTCTGAGGCCTCAGAACGCTCGGTTCCACCACAAAGCCCCGCCCACTCCAGGAAGCACTGACCAATCAACAACAAGCCCTTTACATCCAGTCAGCTCTCATTCATTTATCCAAAAAACAGTGTACAGCTTTGTTTCCTGTGATTCCTCACAGACATTTTTACTTTTGGAGTAAATGGCATCAGACAAAAAGTTTAAGGAAGTAAAGAGCTCTTTTTCTTTGATTATATGTTCAAAAGGCCACAACAGTCTGCCCTCTGCTGATCTCTAATAGAGTACTAACTAAAAATATTTATTTCTTATAGTCACAAAGTTTTTAAAAGTTGCTGCTGTTGTAGAGGAGACCAAGATTGGTTTAAAAATATGAATAAAAGCAGAATATATCCCATTGAATAACAAAAGAGGAAACAGTCCCTGCTATTGCATAAAAGTATCAAATCAGCAATGTTTTATGGAGTAGTATTAATATTATGAAATAACTTAATCAACACTATAAACTGATACTGGTACTAGGAACGATTAAACAATAACTTTGTGGTACTGAAAGAAAAGTTACAATACTACTGGTATTGAAAAAATGACTTCTATTCAATACCAAGTTTTTACCCCTAGAGGGACCTTTAACGTTCCTTTGCATGAATCAAATAACACAGAATAAATCATACAAACTACTGGTTTTAACTCACAGCTAAAATAGTAGTCTTTTATTCAATTTTTTTGTGTTTTATGATTGTAGAAAATGAATTAGCTCACCAAATGTAACAGAAAAAGTATCGCTCAGGCACCAGTATCGAAAACAAGATATCGTTTAAGAACTGGCTTCAAAAAATCTTAGTGGTTCCCAGCCCTGGTGTTTTATGTTTTAACTCCAGAACAAGAAAAGATCCAGTAAAGTATCTGGATGGCTGCTCTCATCTATAGGAACTTTAAAGCTTTAATGACTAAGACCATAATGTTTTTGCAATTCATTCTTCTCACACATCTCTGAAATAATGTTTAAAGCATTAACACCGCTTCAGAAACACTCCTTTATATCCTGTATGTACGTCAGTTTGTGCACAGCTTACTGATATTTACTGAGGGAGTGGCGCTCCTCTCGCTCCTCTGGGATCTTTTATCTGCTTAGATTTAAGGCTGTGCCCACAAAACCGGACACGTGGGACTTCCTGTGGTCAAATACTGTCCAATAAATAAACCAGCTCCACTCTCCCACTGCTCTGCTGCAAATCTGTGTCATCTTTCCAACAGTAGAAGTGTCTTCTGCAGCCACATGGCCAGATTGACATTGAGTTATTATTATTGGCCCTCCTCCCACTGCTGTCTGTGGAGCCTGAAGCTAGCGGCAGAAGCTAATCATTATTTTCTTTTACTGTTTGGACAGACGACTGCATGCTTTGGTGCTTCATGCAAACAAGGATTGTATTAGGTTGAAACTACAAATGTGCCGAACGCCCGCAGAGTCTTAAGGAGATAGTGAGGCGTATCTGGGACTAAGACGAGTACAGACCGGCAGCACTTAAATTAAAAAAGTGTTGAGGACAGACCTGACCCCTGAGAAATGGGCGGTGTCCTGTTACTATTAAAGAGACACGTGGATTACAGAAATACAAAACAAAAGGCTATTTCCAGGCACTGAGGCCTTATGTTGGGATAAACTGAATGGAGCAAACTAACAGCAAAATGTTGCTCCCTTAAAAAACAAAGATAAACTGGATTAAGTTTGCATTATTGTTCATCCATCTGCGTGTTTTTTTTCTTTATCTTGTTGCCATTTTAGCAGTGAAGTCCTGTTACAGATGGTAAACGTAACTAGGGATGCACCAATACCACTTTTTTTCAAACCGATACGAGTACGAGTACTTCCATTTGAGTACTCGCCGATACCGAGTACCGATACGAGTACTTATATAGGGGTTACTTTATAGTTTATGCAGTCACACTACTGTATCTCATTCATCCCATACCGTGTCGTCTTTTTGCCGTCTATCCCCGCTCTGGGATGCTAAGTTATCTTTACAACAGAGTGGTTTGAACACAACTAACCATGGCTAAACTTTGCTCAACATGGACATGTTATACCCCACTTTAAAGCTTAGATTCTCCTCTATTCAGTCGCTAAAGTCATTTTAAAGACAGAATGAGCATCTGCGCATAACCAGCGGAGATTCGCCAAGACATACAGCAGCTAACACAGCAGCTAACACAATTAGCAACGGTACTTCTTATGTTTTATCAGACAACAACTGCTTCACACTCCGCGCTTATATCATTTTCGGGACAACTAGGACAACAAAAGGACAACTGCTTAAGTTTCAGGACTCACGTATGATTTGGGATAAGTCTGGCTGAGCAGAATGTAGAGCCAGCTTTGCTTTTATCTCCGATACTCGATACTGGTATCGGTATCGGTGCATCCCTAAATGTAACAACATTAAAATCAACCAAGTTTTTTAACAGCTGGCTTCTGCTGCTGTGCCTGTTAAGCTCATAATACAGAGTACTGTGTTTTGTGGCAAAAACGTAACAGTATTATGTGTGAATCTGTGCAAAAATGTGAGGTTTCTGTGCATTTGTGAACTTGTTATAAATGATGTGTCTGTCCTTTTGCTGCAGAACAGGAACCTGCTGGAAAACATTTTTTAACTGAGGCCTAATTAACTGTGGTTACACTTCTTTTACTCTTCTTTTCTACAATCTCTTCCTGTTTAATAAATGAAATGAAACTGTAATAGTCCTTTACTCGCGTCTCTACCACTCCATGTTTGTCTCTGCTTACAACTTCACGAAACAAATGAAATAGGGCTGCACGATATGGAGAAAACGTGCGATATTCGATAACTATGTTGAAAATTGCGATAATATTATTGCGATATTTGAAAATAGAGCCTACTTTTCGAACATAGTAAGTTAAATTCACTACATTTCACAAAAATGTAAGTTCCTGTATTTACAAGTCAAAACAGCGACAAAATCAAAACTTTACACAGGAATAAAACAAGGCTAAGCTGTGACTAAATTAATTAAATTACCACTAAAACTGGACTTTTTAAACATTTTTATTTAGTCACAACACATGTTCTTTTAAGGCTCTGGTGGAAAATGATTCTTCAGTGTAAATCTCTGTCAGATGGAAGACCACAGCGTTATTGTGATATATTTAGATTCTTGTGATACAGATATTGCATTTGCTGATATTGCGATAATGATAATTTTGCGATATATTGTGCAGCCCTAAAATGGAATTTGGATTTTTGCGAGTTATTGCCAGCTCTACAGCGAGACAACAGTGACACAGTGGAAACAATGCCAGTCAAATCCTGTTACAACATTTACAATACTCCAAGTCATGAGTTATTATATAGGTTTTACAATTATACGCTTAAAAGTGAAATTATCAAAAATAAATAAAAGCGACTCTTAACCTTTAAGAGTCTTAAAAGGGCTTATATTCTACTTTTATTTATATTTTAAATTAAACTTGGTCATCTCTAGAACAGCAACACGTTTTACAGCCTTTAAAAACATTATGTGACTACAAGAAAATGTTTTTAATAAGTACTCTACCGGTGCCAGACCAGCAGAGGGCAGCAGAGCAGAGAGTGGTGCTGTCTTTTTAAACATAATTTAAAGAAAAAAAAGAAACTTCACTTCCTTAAAACTTTTTGTATGACGCCATTTTACTCCAAAAGTAAAAATATCTGAGGAATCAGAGGAAACAGAGCTGTACACAGTTTTTTGGATAAATGACAGAGCAGACTGGATGTAGAGGGCTTGTTGTTGATTGGTCAGTGCTCCCTGGAGTGGGCGGGGCTTCGTGGCCTCAGAAATTCAGCGTCAGAGAATACAGGATTACTCAAACAGACGTGAGTGAAACAAAACAACTCCAGGACTGTTTTAGATGAGGGAACAACATTATAACATGAGAGAAAGAGAGGAGGAGTTGATTTTGCAGAATATAGTCCCTTTAGCCATGTGCTACTGAAGAAAACCTTTGGTAAAATGTATTAATTTTATTTATACAGCCCAGCATAACAACAGTGACCTCAAATAACTTTCAAATAAATAGATGAGTTACTGGGAGCTGGGTTCAGCACAGAGGCTTCTGCAGGAGAAGAATGGGTCCAGTGGAGAGGTGTAAGAAGCTCGTCAGCAGTGACCAGAAACATTTGTTAGAAGTGATAAAGGACGCTCCACAAAGTTCTGAAGGTTAGGGCTGAGTAATTCTGTCCAGAGACACATTTACATCTTTCTAATGTGTTTTGAGTTGAGGGGGTTGAACCTTTCTGTTTGCAGCTGTAAATGGTCAAATATTCTTGTTTTTTGCCACTATATTATTACATTTAATGCATATGAAGCAGTCATTTAATCAAACAAACTGGTCTTTTGAATAAAATGTAAATGTCCTGTATTATGTAGCTACTGTGAGGATTCATATAAAGAGCCATAATGTACAGTTTTTGTTTGTAAAGCACCTTTCTGTGTCCTCTGCACTCATCTCTCTGCAGTATAGAAGCTGAGTTTATCTCGTCCCGGGTGCGTTGTCACAATGTTTTATCCTCATTTCCTTATTTAAATAAACCTGCTTTATCTATGTTCAGAGCGACTGCGACAGTGCGCCGGCCGATAACAGACTGCTCTGTCCTCGCAAAAGCCAAACATATCCACACTGGGCTTTCAATGAACCACTTCTTACATCTGGGCTTAAGATACTCAGCATAGTACCAGATTTAACAGATTAAAACTAGTCTAAACCAGGACTAAAGCAGGACTAAACCAGGTCTAAACCAGGACTAAAGCAGGACTAAACCAGGTCTAAACCAGGACTAAACCAGGACTAAACCAGGACTAAACCAGGACTAAAAGAGGACTCAAACAGGACTCAAACAGGACTCAAACAGGACTCAAACAGGACTAAAAAAGGACTAAAAAAATGACTAAACCAGGACTAAAACAGGACTAAACCAGGTCTAAACCAGGACTCAAACAGAACTAAATCAGGACTAAACCAGGACTAAATCAGGACTAAACCAGGACTAAAAAAGGACTAAAAAAGGACTAAAACAGGACTAAATCAGGACTAAAACAGGACTCAAACAGGACTCAAACAGGACTAAAACAGGACTAAACCTGCACTAAATCAGGACTAAAACAGGACTAAACCTGCACTAAATCAGGACTAAAACAGGACTCAAACAGGACTCAAACAGGACTAAAAAAGGACTAAAAAAATGACTAAACCAGGACTAAAACAGGACTAAACCAGGTCTAAACCAGGACTCAAACAGAACTAAATCAGGACTAAACCAGGACTAAATCAGGACTAAACCAGGACTAAAGCAGGACTAAAAAAGGACTAAAAAAGGACTAAAAAAATGACTAAACCAGGACTAAATCAGGACTAAAACAGGACTCAAACAGGACTCAAACAGGACTCAAACAGGACTCAAACAGGACTCAAACAGGACTAAACCTGCACTAAATCAGGACTAAAACAGGACTAAACCTGCACTAAATCAGGACTAAAACAGGACTCAAACAGGACTCAAACAGGACTCAAACAGGACTAAAAAAGGACTAAAAAAATGACTAAACCAGGACTAAAACAGGACTAAACCAGGTCTAAACCAGGACTCAAACAGAACTAAATCAGGACTAAACCAGGACTAAATCAGGACTAAACCAGGACTAAAAAAGGACTAAAAAAGGACTAAAAAAATGACTAAACCAGGACTAAATCAGGACTAAAACAGGACTCAAACAGGACTCAAACAGGACTAAAACAGGACTAAACCTGCACTAAATCAGGACTAAAACAGGACTAAACCTGCACTAAATCAGGACTAAAACAGGACTCAAACAGGACTCAAACAGGACTAAAAAAGGACTAAAAAAATGACTAAACCAGGACTAAAACAGGACTAAACCAGGTCTAAACCAGGACTCAAACAGAACTAAATCAGGACTAAACCAGGACTAAATCAGGACTAAACCAGGACTAAAGCAGGACTAAAAAAGGACTAAAAAAGGACTAAAAAAATGACTAAACCAGGACTAAATCAGGACTAAAACAGGACTCAAACAGGACTCAAACAGGACTCAAACAGGACTAAACCTGCACTAAATCAGGACTAAAACAGGACTAAACCTGCACTAAATCAGGACTAAAACAGGACTCAAACAGGACTCAAACAGGACTAAAAAAGGACTAAAAAAATGACTAAACCAGGACTAAAACAGGACTAAACCATGTCTAAACCAGGACTCAAACAGAACTAAATCAGGACTAAGCCAGGACTAAAACGGGACTAAAACAGGACTCTAAACCAGGACTAAACAAGGAATAAACTAGGTCTAAACCATGACTAAACCAGGTCCACACCAAGACTAAACCAGGACAAATCTAGGACTACTAAACTAAAACTAAAACAGGACTAAACCAGGTCTAAACCAGGTCTAAACCAGGACTCAAATAGAACTAAATCAGGACTAAACCAGGACTAAACCAGGTCTAAACCAGGTCTAAACAAGGAATAAACTAGGTCTAAACCGTGACTAAACCAGGTCCACACCAAGACTAAACCAGGACAAATCTAGGACTACTAAACTAAAACTAAAATAGGACTAATCCAGGACTAAACTAAGACTAAACCAGGTCTAAACCAAAACTCAAACTAAATCAAAACTAAACTGGGTCTACAGGAGTAAAGCAGGTCTATACCAGAACTATAGTAGGACTAAACTAGGACTTAACAGGGACTAATCCAAGGTCTAAACCAGGTCTAATTCCGAATTAATAGATCTACACCAGGAGTTAAGTATGGAATAAACTAGGACTAAACCAGTTTTAAAACAGGGACTAATCTAGGCCTAAACCAGGTCTAATTTAAGACTGAAGCAGGACTAAGCAAGTTCTAAACTTCAAATCTAAGCACCAATCAGAGCAGGACTAAAAATGCAAATACAAATAAAGACTCCATGTACCACAGCTTGAGAACCATTTTTATTAACATGTCTTTGGCTCTCTCGCTTCTATTTCACAACTAAAAACAGAGTCTAGTCGAGGCTGTGGGGCAGATTGCTGAGAGAAGTGCGTTGCTGGAAAGCGCTGGGCGTGTCTTTGTAAACACACACTGCTTTAACACAAAACAATCAGAGCCGAAAACACAGAGAAAAGCCACTCACAGAACTGTAGAGCCAGACTTTACCTGCGGGAGTTAGCAGTGAGTCAAACACGATCGAAAAACACTTAGGGTACAATATCTGTAAAGTACTGAAGGAAAAGTAATGCAAAGAATTCAGGCTGTTGTTATTTTGGGGGTAAAAATCTCATTATATTAATATAGTCCTGGTTTAGTCCTGATTTAGACCTGGTTTAGGCCTGGTTTGGATCTGGTTTAGACCTGGTTTGAGGACAGAGCGCTTGAGAGAATAAGAAAAACCTAAAACCCAAACCTTAAATGACTTTTTTTCCATTATGTCCGTATGCGCTTTTTAATGATGAGTCAGCAGGGAACCTCTACATAGTTTTATTTCGCTTTAATTTGTTTTCCTTTATGAGTCATTGACCTGTTTTACAACACGCGTGCTAAATGTTTTCAAATGGTTAACCAGGAAAGTCTTCAAAGCAGTGGTTGTTGTGTGGCCTGTGTCAAAAAGCAAGCCTCAAAACAATGTTAAGCCTCAGTGAGGTAAGTGTGGACTCTTTCAGTGGGATTCCTCAGGAGGCACTCAACATTAGGAACTTTTACTAACTTCATTAGGATATTTATTACCTTTCAGATTTAACAATGCACAGTTTTGCTCTCAGTTAATGTTAATATTAATTTATATTTGCGGTCTGCATATCACGGTTTGTCTTTAAAGGTCCCCTTTTCTGCTAATACAGACTTTTCTGAGCTTTTCACCATCTTATAATAATGTTGTTTCCTCTTTAAAAACATATATCTAAAGCAAGACTAATCCAGGACTAATCCAGGACTAAACCAGGTCTAAACCAGGACAAGTTCAAAACTAAACCAGAGTACTTTGTTTCATTCACACACGTTTAAGTAACCCTGTATGCTGAGGCTCTGCCCTTCTCAGGAACTGAAAACTCTCACCACTCTACACAGATGTGAAATCATCCTAAACCTTATAATAATAATAATAATAACTTTATTAATATAGCACTTTTCAAAATCAAGGTTTACAAAGTGCTCTACAGAAAATAGAACAAACATATAACACTTTTAAACCCAAAAAAGCAGAAAAATGATAAAAACATTATTAAAATCAATAAAACTAAAGAGATCACTGCAGAAAGACCTTCCTAAAAAAGTATGTTTTTTTGGTTCCAGCAGACAAGCTTATTTGTTCTGAATGTGCATGTCGTTTTATATTTCACTAAATCAGGACTAAACTATGAGGGCTAATAATATTTTATGTTTAAAAAGTAAAACATTAAAAGCAAGAACAGTGATTATAGTATAAAGCTGCAGCTAGGCTCTGTCAGCTGTGTCTGACAATAAAACCTACAAATATGGAAAACCTGCGACACTGAGGCCACGACAATGAGCCCCGATGCAAACTCTGGCACAGATGGCTGTTTTGCATTTGCACCACAACAAACTTCATTTTCCTTCAGAATGAAACAATCATTGGCTTTAAAGGAAATGAACTGTGCAGAACTTTACTGACTCTCCCTCTCTTTCTACCCAGAAGTGGTTTCTATCAAAAACAGAGCTGGAGTTGTGCTTTGTTTCATTCACGACTGTTTGACCTCAGAACGCTCAGTCCCACAAACCTCCGCCCCTCCCACAAAGCCCCGCCCACTCCAGGAAGCACTGACCAATCAACAACAAGCTCTATACATCCAGTCTGCTCTCCTTCATTTATCCAAAAAACTGTGTACAGCTCTGTTTCCACTGATTCCTCACAGACATTTTTACTTTTTGTAGTAATATGTCTTCATAAAAAAAAGCTTTTTTTCTTTGTTTTTGTTCAAAAGACTGTACCAGAGCTGCCCTCTGCTGGTCGCTTCTCCTCTTTCTTTATGGCACCAGTAGTGTACTTATCAAAAACGTTCTCTTTTAGTCACATAAAGTTTTTAAAGGATGTAAAACCTGCTGCTGTCCCAGAGGAGACAAAGATTGGTTTAAAAATATGAATAAAAGCAAAATATAGACCCATTAAGTATGCAAGTATGTCACTGTAAAAACATAATAATAGCACAACCAAAACAAGTCTAAACCAGGACTAAACCCAGAGCTAAACCAAGTGTAAACCAGGACTAAACCAAGTCTAAACCAGGACTAAACCCAGATCTAAACCAAGTCTAAACCCGAACTAAACCAAGTGTAAACCAGGACTAAACCAAGTCTAAACCAGAACTAAACCAAGTCTAAACCAGAACTAAACCAAGCCTAAACCAGGACTAAACCCAGATCTAAACCAAGTCTAAACCCGAACTAAACCAAGTGTAAACCAGGACTAAACCAAGTCTAAACCAGAACTAAACCAAGTCTAAACCAGAACTAAACCAAGTCTAAACCAGGACTAAACCCAGAGCTAAACCAAGTCTAAACCAGAACTAAACCAAGTCTAAACCAGGACTAAACCCAGAGCTAAACCAAGTCTAAACCAGAACTAAACCAAGTCTAACCGACTAACCATCAAGTCTAAACCAAGTCTAAACCAGGACTAAACCAAGTCTAAACCAGAACTAAACCAAGTCTAAACCAGGACTAAACCCAGAGCTAAACCAAGTCTAAACCAGGACTAAACCCAGAGCTAAACCAAGTCTAAACCAGGACTAAACCCAGAGCTAAACCAAGTCTAAACCAGGACTAAACCCAGAGCTAAACCAAGTCTAAACCAGGACTAAACCCAGATCTAAACCAAGTCTAAACCAGAACTAAACCATGTCTAAACCAGAACTAAACCATGTCTAAACCAGAACTAAACCAAGTCTAAACCAGGACTAAACCAAGTCTAAACCAGGACTAAACCAAGTCTAAACCAGGACTAAACCCAGAGCTAAACCAAGTCTAAACCAGGACTAAACCCAGAGCTAAACCAAGTCTAAACCAGGACTAAACCAAGTCTAAACCAGGACTAAACCAAGTCTAAACCAGAACTAAACCAAGTCTAAACCAGGACTAAACCCAGAACTAAACCAAGTCTAAACCAGAACTAAACCAAGTCTAAACCAGAACTAAACCCAGATCTAAACCAGGACAACCCATCATGTCTGACCTCAGTATTTCTAAAACCCTGTGCACCCCTCTGCTGTCCTACGTGTCCAGTGTAATCCCTCGTCCCTGTCCCAGTCTGCTCCAGCTCCCCTCACAGACCCGGGACACCCCACCCCGCGCAGGCCTTACCTCCGGGGCGCTGATGTTGAACGCCTCCGCTATCTTCCCGTACAGCTCCTTGACGTTGCCGAAGCCCTCGATCCTTCCCGTGGGACTCCCGTGCGCGAGCTGCGTGTGGAACACCAGCTTGGGCCGCAGGTTGGCGGGAGGCGGCGGCAGTCCTCCTCCTCCTCCTGCCCCGTTCACCGCCGCCTTCCCCGGGCTCCCGGCACCTGCGTGTCCCCCTCCTCCGCCGCTCAGCTCCTCGTTATCCACCAAATGCTCGTGCTTCGTGGACTTCTTCTTCCTCCATGGTCCCAGGGGCATGTTTCTAAACTTCGTATCGGTCTGTGCGTCCCGGTTCCGCTGCTATAACATTGGATTAGCTTTTACCTGTTTGGATTTACTTCCTTATCTCCTCGCCAAACTTCCTTCCTTTCCTTTTACGCGCGCCTTTACCTGTCCGCTGCGCTTGTTTTTTCCTCTTTAGACTTTGTTCCTCGATAGTGACTCGTTTGCAAATAATCTTGGTGAATATTCAACAGGTAGCAGGCGCGGGGCAGGCCTCCTCTGTGCGGGATAAACTCTGGCACAACCTGCTGCTGGAGCGTGGCTAACAATAGCCGCTCTGTCTCTGTCTGTTTTTCTCCCCCCCTCCGCCACAGCGTGCCGCAGGACGCATGCGCACTGTGGGGGGGCCAAACCCGAGCCCAGGGGCAAGAGGGGCAGGTTTCAGAAGGCGCACCTGCTGCTCACCGCCACAGGGCCCGGTCCGGGGACAGTAAAGGAACCATTGTGCTCATGAAGAGGCTTTGTGTGTTCAAAAACAACAGGAAAAGACGGGTAGCATTTACAGATAAAACCCAGTGGATCCAGACCGGAGACTCTCAGGCTTTCACCACCTCAGTCAGAAAAGTTTTCCAAGTACTTTAATAAACTAAAATAAGGCCTAAATCAGATCTAAAACAAGGGATGAAACTGGGATTAACACAGAAGAATGAGGAAAAAAACAGAACTAAAGCAGAACTAAACCAAGTCTAAACCAGGTCTAAACCAGGACTCAACACGGACTAAACCAGGGCCTACACCAGGGCGTAAACCTGGCCTAAACCAGGTCTAAACCAGGACTCAACACGGACTAAACCAGGGCCTACACCAGGGCGTAAACCTGGCCTAAACCAAAACTAAACCAGATCTAAACCACGACTAATCAAACTTAATCCCTAACCAAAGCAGGCTTAAAACAGGAACACTTCCCTTAAGACTCCTGAGTACCACCAGTGTTACCCAGACCACAGTTTGAGAACCACTGATCTAGCCCATAATAAGTTTATAACTAGTCCGTAGCCATGTCCACCTTAAATCTATTTGTAAGTTAATTTTAGTACACAAACATTTATATAAAGTCCTTTAAAATTCTGCCTATGTCAGCCGTGTTCTCTAAAAATAACCAAGTAGCTTATGAATGAATGAATCTTAATGGGCCCCTGCTGGCGTATGTTGAGTGATGTGGCGTCCCCTGGTGGTAAACAGGAGCGGTGTTGTTGGCAGCGCTGGGGCAACAGCTGAACACACTGTAATTACACACCCATGCTCTTCAGCTTCAGTCCTTTTATTCAGCTCTCTGCACATAGGAAATCGTACAAACATCAACAAAATATTCACATTTATCAAAATATCTCCAAAAATGGCTCATGGCACCGCAAATGCTAATGCTAATGTATAATATGCAGACTCTTAAACAGACATAAGCAACTTTAGTAAATACATTGTTTGTTTTGTAAAGCAGAAATCATCCATTCACTGTCTAAACTGCTCAGGCGCAGCGCACACATACAGCAGATAAATATTTTTCTTATTCTTACATTCAACTTCAGGGTTCTTCTTTCGCTAAAGTGCACAAAGGACGAAAATGACGGCATGTTTCCATCGGAGCGGAGTGGCACAGTTTGGTAAAGGTGTAGCTATGGTGGACCAACACTGCCAAATCAATCAATAAATCAATAAAACAATAAATAAATGCTCTCACTGACAAATAACTATTTAAACAGGACAACAAATGCTATTTTTATTTATTCATTTTTAATTAAAGATGTAAGTTTTGGGTAAACTGAATAAATAAAAGCCTAGAATTATTCCTTTTCTGTATTTATTCCAACATTTGCTTTAATTTAAGTTTTTTTCCTTTTTTCCTTTTTCATTTATTCCCATATTTATTTATTGATTTTTGTCACAAAAATGCAAATGAAGGGGGCGTGTCCTGACAATGTCATTGGTTTATCTGTCACTGATTATCTGTTGCTTTGATTTATTTTGTCTAACACGGCACCTTCATTTGCATTTCAGTGACAGAAATCAATAAATAAGTAAATAAATGTGGGAATAAATAAAAGAGGAAAAAAATAAATAACAAATGAAGCAAAAATAAATTAAAGCACAAAGGAATAAATGTAGAAATAAATACAGAAAGAGAATAGCATTTGTTGTTTGCAGAAATCCTTGGTCAGCACTGTCGCCTCGCAGCAAGAAGGTCCCGGGTTAGATTCCCGGACGGCATTGGGCCTTTCTGTGTGGAGTTTGCATGTTCTTCCTGTGTCTGGGTGTTTTTTTTACAGCTGCTCTGGTTTCCCACATCAACCTGAAACATGGGCGACGAGTTTTAGAAAAGTTGGCCACAAATCCTGGTAAAGAGATTAACGTTCTATCCCAATAATTTCTAAGAGCAAAATAAAAATATTAATTTAGACGTTTATGGAGCAGAAGACATGTTGTTGTTTATGTATTTATTAAAAACACTGTATAAGACTGATTTATGATGCTAAGGTCATTCATTCATCGTTTTCTGCTTATTCCTGTTAGGGTTCGTAGGTGGCTGGAGCCTAACACAGTAACTATGGGCCGTAGGCGGGGTACACTCTGCACAGGGGCCAGTGAGTCTCAGGGCTGACACAGACAAACCATTCACTCTCTCATTCATTCACTAGGGGGCAGGTGTTTTAGTGATGGGGAGAGAGCTGGATTATTTATGGTCACCTCTTTTGGCTCCTGACTGGCTCTTCATTTTACCTCCTGTTGCGTTTATATTTCAGACAAATGTAGAGCAGTTCTGACAGATGACTTGTACTGCGTAAAGAACTCAAAAACATGGATTATTCAAAAGTTCTGATGCTTTGAAACTGCCCAGTGAACTCATTTGTTTACAGAACCACTCTACTGCACTCAGCAGAATAAAAACACCTATAATTAAGCATAAACATTTAAAAAAAACTTTTAAAAAATTTTTTAAACACACACACCTAACTCAACTAATTAAAGTTACACTGTGTAACTTTTCTCCTAAATATGTGGGGCATACTGACTTGTTTTTGTGATTTTTTGAGCGATTATAAGGCCTGAGGTGCGATCTGTTGCTCCGAGCGGGGCTTCTGTACTGAGAAACCGCCCTCGCAACTTGGCCGGGAGCGCTCCGCTGTTGAGGAAGAGTCACGTGACAGGGAACGACTTGAGGCGCAGTATAACCAGGAAGCTACTTTTAGTGTTGTTATTTTCGCCAGTTCGTCAGGGCCGAAGGACACAAGAAGATGAAGACAATGTCGGACGAGGCAAGAAAAAGAAAATGTGAAAGGGACCGCACCAGATCGCAGACAAGAGTCAACATCGGACAGACTTTTGCTCGCTGGCGTCAGATGAGAGACAGAGAAGGCTGCAAATCAGATCACGTTTTTGCTTCTTTATTGTTGGGCAGGTAAATTAGCCTCTTTATTTTTTCTTTAGAACGTGCTTTTTCATACAGTTATTAGTTGTTTTTACTGCGACCATTGCGTGATATTTGTTGATAAGCTAACGCTAGCGCTAACTCTATAGAAGATCCAGTCCAAACTTCCAAAGGTAGCAGCAGGTCAACTAAAGTTGAAACAATGATGGAAATAGACGCACGCTCGCACAGTTTCAGAAGGAGGAGGGGCCCTAGTGTTTACGTTTTGCGACGGTGCAGTGGCACCTGTGGCCTCTAGAGGCGCAAGACCGGGAATCTTACACAGTGTAACTTTAACAAAAAAACTTATCATAAATATATAGCCTAATAAAAAATAAATAACAGCACCAAACAGCTTCAGGTGTCTCTCTCTGAACTAACCATCAACTCTGTCTTTTTTTCTTTTTTTTTTTCTTCAGGACAGATTGGCCTTGAGGAAGAGCCTCAGCTCAGAGGATGATCTGGTTTGTTCTCTGTTATCTGCCCTGTTTTGGAAAGGATCCTTTTCAGAAAAACAAAAAAAAAAACATCTCGTGATGAAAGCTTTAACCGTTCACTCTGTGTACCAACGCGTTCACGACCAACCCATCATTAATGTCTGTGGACGGTGGGAGGAAGAGGAACCCACAGAGACACAGGCAGGACGTCCTGACTCCACTCAGAGAGGAACAAAACCTCACCAACCACTCCAGTGTAAACACGCTCTGAGACAGCTTCCCCTGAAATAACCTTAAGAAAGTCTGTCTGTTCATGAGCAGCTTGGCACCGTTCACTACCAGCTTTTCATTACATTTTTGGCAACTAAAAACTCGCTCACGTCTAAATATTTTTAAAAGCGACAAAGAAATGTGTGTACAAGAGTAGAACGTCTCCTTCTGGACGTTATAAATCCATCTAACACCGTCTTCCACCGTCAGTGCTCTCCTCTCGGCAGCATGCGTGGCTTTTATTAAAAAAAACACCCAGAGATTCAAAAATAGAAATTGCACCTTCGTCCGCGTTGAAGGGGGAGGGGGTTCCATCTGCGAACTGTCACAAAAATGAGTGTCACTGCGAGAGATCTGCTGCTCTCACACCCGTCCTGCGCCCCACGTCCTCCGTCTTTAGGTGGGTAAGTGGCGCTTGAGGACGTCCTTGGCGTTGCTGGGTAAAGATTCGGGGAAGTTGACGTCGAACTCCACCACCAGGTCGCCCCTCTGCTCCGGGTTTTTGGGGAAAGGCAGGCCCTGTCCCGCCACGGTCTTCCTCATGCCCGGTTTGATGACGTCCGTGATTTTCATGTTGCAGGTTTTTCCGTCGATGGTGGAGACGGTGACGGAGCAGCCGCACAAAGACTGGAGAGAGAGAAACGACACGGACGTCAGAGGAGGAAGGTGTGGAAGTGAGGAGTTACATTTATTTGAGTCATTTTTACATTTTTTGAGAGTGTTTTTTTTATTTAAATATGTCTTATTAGGAGCTGTATTTTGTTTTTTAGTTACTCTTTTGTGTAAACATCTTGTGCTTCATATAAAGAGAGATTAACTTTCCAAAACATTAACCAACAATAACAAATACACGAGTAAAGATATCACGATGTCAAATTTTAGTGTCACGATTATTGTGAGATAAAATATTGCGATTTTACAATTTTCAGGAAACACATAGCTTTTTTTATTAAGCTTGATTCACACTTTTAACAAAACATTTAATGATCAGGTGTTTACTTTTTTCCTTTTTCCTTTCATGACTCAGTCTTTGACATTTTTATTTGTTTTTATTTTTATTAGTTATGCTGAAGGACTTTATAAACATGTACTAAGGGCTGGAGAAAAACCTCAACTTCAAAAATTCTTACGATTATTCTGCCGTGACATTTATATTTATATCGGTTAATCTTGACTTCCCCATACACGAGCGGACAATAATTAACACAAGCAAACAAAACACAAACAAAACAAAAACACATAAGTTCCCCACTCATTTTACTTTCACCCAGACGCCACAAAAGTTTATCACTGCAGATGAATCGTATGAGCTCCAAGTGGAATAACTCAGATATTTCTTGCATTTAGAGACGGATCTTCTTTCTTTTTCCGTAATCTCAGTATGGATATGAAATGAACAGTTGTTAGGAGGAGTTTAATTTAGTAACTTTTTCTGATGTACCTAGAATAATTGTTTCTGGATCCAGGTCAAATGGGCAATTAAATATTTTTGATAAAACACCAAATATTCCAGAACAAAATGAAAACAATTTATGACAAAGAATGCTGTGCTCTTTTATGGAGACTCTACCCACGTATTTTACTTCTTTCCTCTCCCGTTCCCTGGAGTGGCCTTCTCTGTTTTAGTGTGCCTTTCTGGTTTAGAGTAGGGCTGCACAATATATTGCAAAATTATTGTTATCGCAATATCAGCAAACACAATATCAGTATCGCAAGAATCTAAATATATCACAATAACGCTGTGGTCTTCCATCTGACAGAGATTTACACTGAAGAATCATTTTCCACCAAAGCCTTAAAAGAACATGTGTTGTGACTAAATAAAAATGTTTAAAAAGTCCAGTTTTAGTGGTAATTTAATTAATTTAGTCACAGCTTAGCCTTGATTTATTCCTGGTTTAGTCTGTGTTAAGTTTTGATTTTGTCGCTGTCTTGACTTGTAAATACAAGAACTTACATTTTTGTGAAATGTAGTGAATTTAACTTTTTAACTTCAAATATCGCAATAATATCGTTATCGCAATTTTCAACATAGTTATCGAATATCGCATGTTTTCTTCATATCGTGCAGCCCTAGTTTAGATTTGGTTTAATCCTGGTTTAGACCTGGTTTAGACCTAGTTTAGCCCATTAAAGATAATACTTAATACTTTCTGAGTTTGTACTTGGTGTGGAAAGTTTGAGTTTGGTCTAAAGTTGTCCCAGTGTGGCTTTGAGAAGCTAGGCCACTTTTAGCGCAGTCCCAGTGACACTAAATGTAACCCAGTGCTGGTGTTGCAGCGCCCAAGACCGGTCTTGGTCTGGACTCAGTCTCAGCTGGAGTTTTACTCGGTCTTGTCTCAGTCTGCGGTGGTCTCTGAGATTTTATTTACCAAACATTGTAATAAAAAAACCTGCTATTCTTCATAAGTTTGGATCTGTCTCTGTTTGTTTGTGCAGTCTGTGGCATTAAATCATTAAAATAATCATTTATGTATTTGAACCACCTAAAAGAAATGGTTTACTTTTCCCCTTTATTAGTTCACAGGGTTTGGTCTCAGCCTATTCTCGACCTGAGTCTCGGTCTTGACTTGGTCTCGGCCTTTAAAAGTCAAGCCTTGACAACAAAAGTACTATGTGCAATGGTTAAAGGATTATGTTGTGTACAAACTTGAAGAAAATTCCATAACACTGTTCGCTGATCAGAGAACAAATTTTTATAAAGCGTGGCGCCCCTTTCTGGCATTTTTTAAAGAACCCTGCCACTGTTGGCCCTGCCCTGTTTCTTTTTAACCCTTAACCCAAACAAACAACCCTGAGAACAAGATTATTCCACAGAAGAAGGAAGTGCTCAGGAGGTTTTTCTCAAATAATTATTCTGTACTGAAGGTGCTCTTCTTTGATTCCCAGGAACAAAAAATGTGAAGAAAAACCAAGGCACAAGATTTTTTTGCAGTACAAGATTATTTTTTGGATTTTTCCCATTTATTTTAACCTTTAAATTCAAGCCACATTTTTGTTACGTGTTTTTTATCGTCATGTTTGTGTTATTGTTGATGGTGTTCATGCTTGTGTTTAGAGCCATGTACAGACAGTGTATGCCATGTTTTTAGGCAGCTGTACTATGCCAACAGAAAATACCTAAACAGGACATGATTTATTTAATCCTTATACCCCAATTTTAAAAAGTTAACTTGCTCTTGTTTTTTTGTTTTTTTGTTTGTTTGTTTTTTTACACAAAAGTGTCCCGGTCACAAAACATAATAAAAAATGTTTACATTAAAAAAAAAAATCTCCTTTTTTGCATATTACCAACAACATTTGACATATTTTTTTCTGTGCTATGTAGAATCTAAAAAACAACTCCAACTAAAACACATTAAAACTGATTGTAAGTTTTTGTTAGCGCCAAAAAAATCCCAAATCCATCTAAATCATTGTTGTTGGTGATCTCTGACAGACCCAAGGCTGTAATAACCCTCCCTAGAAAAATCCACTTTGCATTGAGAATATTGAAAATATTTCATTTTTTGTGTGTTTTTTTATTTTACTAAAATATTGAAACACTATTACATACACTGGCATAAAAAGTGTTAAAATTCTGAAAATGATTAAATATTTGGTATTTACACTTTTGTCTGTGAACAGCAGCAGTGTCAGATTTAGTCAGAGAGAGTAAACATGAAGTAATATTAGATTTGTGTTTAGAAAATCAACATTAGTGATAAAATACACAGCTGAGATACAGAGAAGAGAAAAGAGAAGAACCACTGCAAAGTTATCAAAAAAATAAAATTTAAAAAGGGACACTTTTGTCTTCATTGAGGCCCAAGCATTTAGAAAACAAGTTCCTATTTTCTGTAAGGATTTTCTTTTGTCCAGTCATCTTTAAAATCACTTTTTCAGACCAAGACCAAAGGGTTACCACGTTAGTACGGCTGCACGATATGGAGGAAACATGCGATATTCGATAACTATGTTGAAAATTACGATAACGATATTATTTCAATATTTGAAAATAAAGCCTACTTTTGGAACATAGTAAGTTAAATTTACTACATTTCACAAAAATGTAAGTTCCTGTATTTACAAGTCAAAACAGCAATAAAATCTAAACTAAACACAGACTAAACCAGGAATAAAACAAGGCTAAGCTGTGACTAAATTAATTAAATTACCACTAAAACTGGACTTTTTAAACATTTTTATTTAGTCACAACACATGTTCTTTTAAGGCTCTGGTGGAAAATGATTCTTCAGTGTAAATCTCTGTCAGATGGAAGACCACAGTGTTATTGTGATATATTTAGATTCTTGCGATACTGATATTGCATTTGCTGATATTGCGATAATGATAATTTTGCGATATATTGCAAGCCCTTTTGTTAGTTAGTTAGTTAGTACTTGTGCTTAGGTTTATTTTGGGGACACCTTGTACCAGTTTACACAATGAACACTTAACTGTACTGTGCTGACCCAACCTGGCCTTCTTGAGAACATGTTGCTTTTAAAAACGTGACATTTCCGTCATAACCGTGCTGCAGAAGTGTATTTTCTGTGCAGTGTCCCTGTCTGACTGAGTGTTCCTGACTTCTCTCTGCTCTGAGTCACTGGGTGATGTCAACGCCACACTGATTCACCGAGATTGCACAACAGACGGAGTTAACGTCTTCTAAAGGCTCCTGTGTGAATTCTGTAGTTACACAAACGTTAGTCTCAGAGCTGAGTAACAGGTGGAAGTGTAGAGCAGTGGTTCCCAAGCTGTGGTACAGGTCCCACAGGTGGTGCACGGGCTTCTGCTGGTGGTACTCAGTCTTTTGCAAATCAAGTCCTGATTTTTAATTTTGGCTTGATCAAGTAGAGAAGATCTTGTTTAATCCTTATTTGGGCCTATTTAAAGTCCTGGTTTTGACATAATTTAGACCTGGATTAGTCCTGGTTTAGGCCTGGGTTAGTCCTGGTTTAGAACTAGTTCAGATCTTGTTTAGTCCTGGTTTAGGCCGGGTTTAGACCTAGTTTAGCCCTGGTTTAAGCCAATTTTAGTCCTGTTTTAGTCCAGGTTTAGACCAGGTTTAGCCATGGTTTAGCCCTGGTTTAGGCCGGGTTTAGACCTAGTTTAGCCCTGGTTTAAGCCAATTTTAGTCCTGGTTTAGCCCTGGTTTAGCCCTGGTTTAGCCCAGGTTTAGCCCTGGTTTAGCCCTGGTTTAGCCCTGGTTTAGCCCTGGTTTAGCCCTGGTTTAGCCCTGGTTTAGAGCAGGTTTAGACCAGGTTTAGCTATGGTTTAGCCCTGATTTCGGCCGGGTTTAGACCTAGTTTAGCCCTGGTTTAAGCCAATTTTAGTCCTGTTTTAGTCCTGGTTTAGACCTGGTTTAGCCCTGGTTTAGCCCTGATTTAGCCCTGGTTCAGTCCAGGTTTAGACCAGGTTTAGTCCTGGTTTAGGCCGGGGTTTAGACCTAGTTTAGCCCTGGTTTAAGCCAATTTTAGTCCTGTTTTAGTCCTGTTTTAGTCCTGTTTTAGACCAGGTTTAGCCCAGGTTTAGACCAGGTTTAGTCCTGGTTTAGGCCGGGGTTTAGACCTAGTTTAGCCCTGGTTTAAGCCAATTTTAGTCCTGTTTTAGTCCTGTTTTAGTCCTGTTTTAGACCAGGTTTAGCCCTGGTTTAGACCTGGTTTTAGACCAACACAACTCTAAATGTAACCAATGGGAGCTGACTGTATGAGTCAGTAAGTAAGACTATTGTTACTTCAAAATATATATTATAATATAACAAATATATATTATAGAATTACTCAAGTAAAAAGTAATGTTGCGATAAAACTACTGTACAGTTTATTCATTACATTTTATACTGAGCAGTAGGGTTGCACAATATATCGCAAAATTATCATTATAACAATATCAGCAAACACAATATCTGTATCACAATAATATAAATATATCACAATAACGCTGTGGTCTTCCATCTGACAGAGATTTACACTGAAGAATCATTTTCCACCAGAGCCTTAAAAGAACATGTGTTGTGACTAAATAAAAATGTTTAAAAAGTCCAGTTTTAGTGGTAATTTAATTAATTTAGTCCCAGCTTAGCCTTGTTTTATTCCTGGTTTAGTCTGTGTTAAGTTGTGACTTGTAAATACAGGAACTTGCATTTTTGTTTTCAGTGAATTTAACTTACTGTGTCAGAAAAGTAGGCCCTCTTTTCAAATATCGCAATATTTATCGCAATTTTCAACATATCGTGTGTTTTTTTCATATCGCCCTGTGGAGCAGTAAGAATCCTCTGCGTCTGTGTGAAGGAGCGTGGGAGGAGCGGCTTCAGTACATCTTGCAGAGCTGCGTGGGCGGCCTCGCTGCCACACCGCGTCCTCAGTCCTCGTTATCCCGTGTGGGTTTGTACTACGCTCCGTCAGCACACCTGTAATCTGCAGAGATATTTCAGCAGCTCTACCTACAGCTATTGACCGGAGAGGGGTATAAAAAGCATCCGAGGATTAAAGTCAGAGCTGTGTAGGCGTCGGCTGTGACTAAATAACCCCATCGGCTTCTATTAATATCATGGAGTGGAAAATATGTATTGAGTGGAACATTGTAGTCCTGAGTTTTAACATTCATCGTTGCACTTGTCTGGGAAAGCATTTAAAGTATTTGATCTGTCTGTTCCTTTCTGCCCCTTTATCTACAGCTGCTATTTAGTTGTACTTCAGCCATTTGTCCCTCATCTGTCCCACCTATTAAGACAATGTCCCACTTTTTCATTGCTGCTCAGTGGATCTTATCAGAAGTGAAATTAAAGTTAAGGCCTGGTTTTTATTTATTTTTTACTTTAATCCATGTATTTTTCCAGACTATAAGGCTCACTTTTTTTCATAGTTTGACTGGTCCTGCCACTTTTGATCAGGTGTGACTTATATATCAAATTTACCAGAAAACATTATCGTCTACAGCCGCAAGAGGGCGCTCTAGGCTTGTGACAACTACTGTCAGTGATGTAGAATAAGATTGAGAGCTCAGGGAACTTCCTTACCGGGAACTTTCTTGTTGGACTCCTGGCTTGTTTTGTTAATTTAACCTCTTCAGCCTCCCAGGTTTGTTCTGTGTGCTGTTGCGTAGCTGAATAACTTGCCTTTCCAGATTAAATGTCTGTTCTTGGTCTTGGATTTTGTGAAACATTTTTAAATAAATGTGACTTATAGTCCAGGGTTTTTTTCCTCTTCATGACACATTTTTTTATCAATGCAACTTATACTTCGGAGTGACTTATAGTTCGGAAAATACGGTAATGTTTTTTCCTCCTCAAAAAGAGACCTGTTTCATTCACATGTGTTTGAATAATCCTGTATGCTGATGCGCTGCCCTTCTCCAGAGCTGAAAACGCTCGGTCTCATGCCCTCTATGTAGACACATGAAACCAGGAAGTGCTCCTGCGTGTTTCTAAAGCCCGAATGTTGCGTTCATGTGCTCCTCGGGTCGTTTGTCGTCTTTCCGAGAAGAACACTTGTGTGTTTTTGTCTCAGAAAGTTGGGACGTTACCATAGTTACACCAAAGTTATTGTTTAGTAATGTTATTAATTAGCGTTTAACACAGCTAACTAGTCAGATTTAACATTAGCCTTCTCACTAAAAAAGCTGAACGTTAATACATTTTGCAAATATAGCTTTAGCCAAAGAACTTGTTAGTTAAGGGTAAAAAAAAATAACGGCAATGATTGGCATTTTTAACACAATTCTGTTACGTCTATGCCAGCGACAGCTTATAGTAAACTCATATTAATAGCAACATTTAGTCAAAGAGCTCATGTATAACACGCAAGTTCATTAATCAGCTAATTTTCTGCTCTGTCCATAAAGCGGATAACATCAGGAGGGGAAGTCCGGCGCAGGTTTTGACCCAAGTTCCTGAGCTCTTTTTCTTGACTTGTTCATGTGCATCGTTTAACTCGGAAAGACATTTTTCCCAAGTTTCTGAGGACGACATGAATGCACCAACACAACGTCACTGGACTCACGCTTAAACCTCCGTCACTACGAAGCAGTCAGATCATTAATCTGTTAGCCCCATGTTGCTAATAGCTGTTCTAATTAGCCATTTTATGCTCTGTCCATTCCCCACCGTTGCCAGCAGGGGGCGACAAACACCTATCCAAGCATAACAGCTTCCCAACAGATGATTTTTTGATGAAGATGATTTCTGTATATTATTTTAAGTTATAAAACCTGAAATACTAATGAAAGGTAACACTGTTTAAGAGCTGTATGTAGGACTGAACTTTTGTTCCTTGGCCTGTTCTCCCTGGGACACGACTGTTTTCAAAATGTGGCTTCAATTTATGTCAGTGAAGCAGAAATAAAGATGCTCCACTGTATTAAATGACAGTATGCTACAGGCCCAGAGTAGGTTTGAACTTAAGACTTTCAGAATTTGTAGCCCTGAGTGGTTTAAGTAGGACGTAGCTGTAACAGGACCCATGAAATAAAATAAAATGTAACTTAAACTGTTGAGTAGAACATTACTGAGTAAAATGATCTGGTTCTTCTCCACTCCTGCTGTATTGTTTTATTGTATTGAATAGTGTATAAAACTTAGGTATCCTGGTTAAAAATATATTATTACATAAGTGCGTTATCCTGCGGTTGAGTCAGTTGGTCAGAAATGATCATGTGATAAAAAAATAAGACTACGTGTGCAGAGGCTGTGGTGTGTAATGCCAACTCATTTGTACAGCTCTCCTATTTTCCACCTATGATATTCAACAGAATGTCCCTGCAGGGCTACCATAGCTGATACAGTTCTTAAATGAAACCTGGTTTATGATACCAGTGCCTGAGCGATACTTTTTCTGATACCTATGGTGAGCTACTTCATCTACAATCATAAAACACAATAATATTGAATAAAAGACACATTTTTGGAGCAAATTTCTTAGCTGTAAGTTAAAACCAGTAGTTTGTATGATTTATTCTGTTATTTTTTCTTATTCCTGCAACCCGCTAGGTAACTAACTAAAATATTTTTTCAGTACCAGTAGTATTGTAACTTTTCTTTCGATACCACAAAGGTATCGTTTAACAGTAATAAGCCCTATATAGCTGTAACTAGTGTTGTAGCAGCCAAGGCCTTGGTCTTGAGACCATTTTTTTACAGTCTAGGTTTCGTCTTGGTCTTGAATCAAATTTTAATCAGTCTCAGATGTGGCAGTCTCTGAGATTTTACTCACCAAACATTGTAAGAAAATGCTATTCTTCATAATTTTAGAGTCATTCATTTTCTACATCAGAAAAACCAGGAACAAGATCTGTCTCTGTTTGTTTGTTACATTTGTTGCATTAGATTTTGGTTTGGATTTGGTCTCGACCTGTTCTCGGTTTGCCTTGGTCTTGATCTCGGTCTCATCTCGAACCCTGAAAGTCTTGGCCTTGTCTTGGTCTCAGTTCACTCTGTACTTGGACTGGTCTTGGTGTTTAGTACAGTCCTGATTACAACACTAGCTGTAACTTTCACCCCCAGATGTCACAAAAACCTCTTTCTCCACTTTTAAACTTTCATAAAAAAACAACAACTCACCTGTCTTAAGCTGACTCGGACCGGATACACGATATTGGACCCCTCCCGTCTGAAATGCGGGTGCGGTTTGTCCTTGATCACAAAAACTATATCGGCCGGTATCGTGTTCGGCGACTCGTCCCCTTCTCTTGGGAAGGTGATTTTGGTCCCCTCTTTCCAGCCGCGCTTAATCTCTATCGTGAGAATCTTATCCTCCGCCCGCATGGTCCTGCCGTCCGGATTCATCCTTTTACGGGATATTTTCATCCTTTTGGTGCAGCCGTGAAACACCTCCTCCAGAGTAACGCGCAGTTCGTGAATAATGGGCGGGTCTTGTTTCCTCCTCTGCGGTCCGATGTGGCCGTCTCGCGGAAATCCGTTCATGTTGAAGCTCGGGAAAGACCCAAAACCGTCGCTGCCGTCCACGTCCATGTCGTCGTCCTCTCTGCCGTTTGTCTTACGCCCGAAAAACATCTCGAAAGGGTTGGAACCGCCGAAAAATGTGGCGAAAGTGGCATGGGGGTCGCCGTGGAAGGTGTAGGTGAAGGTGTTCCCCGGACCGTCACCGGTCGGTCCGTTGCCTCCTTTGAGACCTGATGGAGAATAAATAAAAACATGGATCATCAGAAATCTTTAACCGTGATGATTCAGCAGCAGGACAGATCTGACACGATCATCAAAGGCAATAAGGACGCTGAGTCACCGCTGACATTTGGAGACGAGATTTCTCACATAGCTGTCCATTTCACTGAGAAGATGAGCTGAGGACAGATTTAAACGTTAGGGGATACTCTATAGTCTCAGGAGGGAAATCTGTTCTCTGCTGGGGCGACCCGTGCAGCGCCTGGAGGACCCTTCTCCAGGTCTGAGCCAGAATCCGGGTCAGAAGTACCCAGCTCAGGGGTCTCCTGAAAGCTACTGCTACAAAAGTAAAATGGCAGAGATTCATTCATCTTCTTCCACTCATTATCATTAGGGGTATATGAAGTATATGTTTTTTTTCCTTAGCTTTTACAAAATGTTAGTGTCCACAACTCACATTTAAAATTAAAACAACCAAAATAATTAGTTCACCTGCATTTTGTGTGTCTGTGTGCAGTGGGGAGGCTTGCACCAAAGATCTGATGCACACTTATCGTTAAAACTTGTGTCTTCCATCGCCTTGACTCAAAAACTAATCTTCATGAAAATAATAATTCTTTACAAAAATAGTTGGTTTTTGAAGGGATACATCAGATTTTACTAACAAGCTGATGTGGGATTCATGAAGCCTTTGGGGAGCGACTTGGAAAGTAACTGAGAGCTGCTGGTAGTTCACAAGCCACTGGTTGGAGAGCCCTGACCTGGCTGAACCCTTCCCCAGATCTTGAGCCAGGATCCTGGTCAGGAGAACCTCTCTGGAGGATCATCCTGCTGTGCATGTTTTAGGTTGATGGGAGAAACCGGAGCACCCAAAGGAAACCCACACAGACAAAAGAAGAACATGCAAACTCCACACAGAAAGGCCACACCTCCCCGGTCCAGGAATCAAACCTGAGACCTTCTTTATTCTTTTTTTTTTTTTTTCCTTCTGTAAATGCAAATTCTAATTTTTTTGTGCTGCATTATGAGAGCTTGGAGGGTCAAAAATTGCCATCATGATTGATTTTATTAGATTTTTAATTTTTGTGTAGTGGCAGCTAAAACATTTTTAGTCACACATTTCTTCCTGAGGTGCAAAAAAATGTGCTGCCATAGAAAAATGATCTAATAATGAATTCATTTTTTGTTATGGTTATAATGATTAACTTGATTCTTCGCCATACATCGCAAAAATGTATTTTAAAAATGTCTCAGGGGTGTAGGAGGGTTAAAAAATCTAAGATTTAAAAACTCAAATGGACAGAAAGAGAAGCAGTGAACAGAAACTACCTAAAATGTTTTTGTAGAACAAGATGCCTTTTTGTTTATTGAAAACTGCCGCTGTGAAAGCAGACGCCCTCTAGTGGCTCCTTATGGTATGACAGTAGTCGTCTGTGGTGGGCCCCAGACTGTGGCACACTCTGTCAGGACGGCCCCCACAAAAGTCTCCTTTTAAGACCCACTTTTACTCTGTGCCTTTTAACTCCACGTGAATTCTGTGGCCCTGTGCCTTTTATTCTTTTGTTTTTACTTTATTTATTGATTGTACTGCTCTTATTTAACTGGTTCTTATTTTTAACGGGGACTGGTAAAGCTAAATAATGTAGTAATATTTATTTGTTTTTTATGTTTTGTGTGCTGCACTTTAAAAACTGTCTTGTTTGTAAAATGTGCAGAAATAAAACGAATTTGGATTTGAATATGGCTTCTTATGTGTTCCAACAGTGCGCACCTAGAGACCTTCAGCCCTCAGTCTCAGCAGAACCGCCCCTGCGCACCTCTACAAGGGAGTCATTACACGCCTCAGTGCGCTGTAATTTACTATAAATGCGTGTTCCTAAGTGAAGAAGACATGTGTGCTGTCCATCTGTCCATCTTTGCCCTGCTGTGGGCGAAGCGATTTCAACCCAGTGTGTGACCAAACAGAACATGACAGTGACAGCCAAATGCGTAAAAACACACGCCAAAAAACAAAAACAAAACACCGTACCTTCTTCCCCGTATTGGTCGTATATCTCCCTTTTCTTCGGATCACTGAGGACGTCATATGCCTCAGCGATTTCTTTGAATTTCTCCTCGGCAGCAGGAGACTTATTTTTGTCTGGATGCCATTTCAGCGCTTGCTTTCTGTACGCCTTTTTAATATCGTCCTCGGTCGCTCCTTTAGCGATTCCCAGCGTTTTGTAGTAATCTTTGCCCATTTCGGCCTCTGGAGCTTACACAAGAAGAGGAGAAAACGAGACTTGAACGTGTCCGGTCGTGTTCTGTGGTCGATGGATGGATGCGTGGCTTAAAACAGCGGCCCCTGAAGAGACTTGGTTATGGAGAGGAGAAAATGAGTCCGCGGGCGCTCAGAGTCACACAGAGCGGGGTGAAGCGCATTTAGAGGCGCTTAGTCAACGCCGTGGACCCTCTGATATTTATCCAGAACCAGATGACCCGCTTTAAATAGCCACTGCGCCCTCCTCTGCATCTACCGTCAGCCAGCGACGTCAAGTTACGCACGGCGCTCCGATCTGCTTCCTGTTGGCGCAAAGACCACCAAAGTAAAGGCGCTTATTTTTCTAATCTTCGTATTGTTGCTAATGCTTTCAGCCATTGTCACATACATTTGATTTGTAACTTGTTGGCACGCGGTTTGGAGAAGCAGACAGGAGCAAGGACTTTTCAAACCAAATATCTGGCTTTTCACAATGAGACAGATCTAAACTATGTCTAAATAGAACTAATCCAGGACTAAACAAGGTCTAAACCGGGACTAAACTAGGACTAAATTGGGACTAAACCAAGTCTAAGCCAGGGCTAAGCAGTGGTCTAAACTTCAAATGTAAGCTCAGTTGAATTTGTCCCAGTTTGGTTACTGTTGGAATGTAACAAAGTAAAAGTACTTGGTTACTTTACTGAAGTACAATTTTCTTGAGTAAATTTTACAAGGGATACCTTTACTTCACTACATTTTAGAGCAAGTATCTGTACTTTTTACTCCACTACATTCTGAGCTGGTTTGAAGTACAAAGTATTTTGAGTTTTGGTTTAAAATCCTGTGTTTTTGTCATGGCCTCATTGTAGACACACAGTACTTAAATATAACAGATGCAGTAAAGTAGTACTGCTTTAGAAACATCAGAATAATAAAGACCTCAGAGCTCAGCGACAGATTCAGTTTCTTCTACTGCAGCAGTTTGTTCATTTCGTCTGGAATCAGCAAAATCCCTCACATTTAACTCATTCATGAGCTGAGTCTGTGCCAAATACTTTTACTTTTTTACTTGCAAGCATATTTGAAAGTGAGTACTTTTATACTTTTACTTAAGTAGAAATTTTAAGGTGATACTTTTACTGGAGTAAATTTTTGCTCCTTTATCTGTACTTAAGTAAAGACATTGAGAACTTTTTCCACCACGGGGTTTAGACCTGGTTTAGTCTTGGTTTTGACTTGGTTTAGTCCTGGTTTACTCAGGATTTTGGCCACCAGACTCCCAGTTTGGAGAAGCACGTGTATAAATCAACATCTGTACAGCCTGCTTTCTTTCATGAGTATCCAACTTTAGAAGAGCGCAGACTCATGCTTTTATTGTGAAAGGCTCTGTCCGGCCTCTGGGACAGCTGTGTCTCGGGTTTGACAGACCTCGCTGGACTCCGGTGGCTCTTTCTGGAAACCCAGATGCTGAGGCACGTCATTCACTAAAGTGGGCTTTTTTTACGCGGCGCAGGTGAGAGGTCAGGGGTCAGGTCAGCTCTCAGTGACAGAGGCGGCGCGTAACGGCACGTGACACGCAGCACGCGCAGTCGAGGACAGAGCCCCCACAAAACCACTTCAATGAACTCCAGGCCAAAACATAAATAAAGAAAAAAGAGTTGAGATAAGGTTACGGGCGTCAGTGTCATCAAAATGTTATCTATAAACAGAAGAGGAGGAAGTAGGCTGCACAAAAGCTGTACTCAAGTAAAAATAAGAAGACTGAGTCACACTTCTTACTTTCCTGTATACATCTTGGGAGCTGTTGATCATAGAGTTAAAAAAAAAAAATACAAACCAAATGAAAGAGCAACATCTGAGCTACATTTTGTCCATTCATTTCATTTTTGTATTTTACGTCCACACAGAGTTAGAAGCATTCAAACACCAAGATGGAAGGGTGCTCCGCTAAAACTACAAAATCACTGTAATTTTCATAATTCTTCTGCAAACAAAGGACACCAGAGTCCTAATAAGTGATATAGTAACATCTAAAGTAAAGGCTGCTGCTCAGGCCTGGGCTTTAAACAGAGCAGCACTGACAAAATGCTGTAAATTGAGTTTTAGTGACAACTTACATGAGTGTGTGACAACTTGCCCTGCAGCCTCCTGTTGGACTGCTGCTATCTGCTCAACTTATCTTAACCCTCTGGGCACAGTAAACATTTACATACACTCGTTACCTTAGGGACCTCTCATAAAATAGCCATAAAAATGTCAAATATTATTATTATTGTTAAATCCTTTCTACTACTTCAGCTCTAACCATATATATGAAGTTTATTTTCATTTATTAATAATTTATATGTTTTTATGACCATTTTGTCATAAAAAATCCTGTTATTTTAGATGACAAAAACACAAAAACTGCCATTTTATCCAAAAATGAGTTGCAGAGTGGATCACTTGGGGTGAAGTTATTAGAGCCTTGACTAAGTCAATAATTAATAACAACACTGGTTTTGATGCATTTTTATTTTTGGTGCAAAGACAGGTTTTGGTAAAAAACTTACACTCGTTACTTCAAGTACGCGTTTGGGCCCATTAACGTCCATTATAATGACAGATTTTTGACATACTGTAATCCTGACACATTATAATACTTTTTTCATGAAAACCTAATAAATCTAAGCCTTTATCTTCAAAATAAAGGGAAATTAGGTTTTTGGTCAGAGTGACCCCCTAAACCACCAGGGGCAGCAGAGCTTTATTTTATACATTTTCAATGGAATTCTGTTGTCCTGCCTTGCAAAATGCATGGGAATAAAAACACTGAACACCAATAAATAGGTCTTGGTTTGTTAGAAATGTGTGAAAGAAACCATAAATGAATAAAAGCTGGCAGCAGACAGACAGCTGTATGGGTTACATCTCTGAAACACAGGAGAGATGGATTATCATTAAAGCATTTTAACATTCAGGAAATTAAATCAACATTCACAGTGAAGATATTCAATATGTAAATCATAATATAATTCAGAGGAGATTGGGTAACCATCAAATAAATTCAATGTTGTACCAACAGAAAATACTTTTCAAAATAAAAACAAACTTACCTGATGCATGCACGCGCTCTGGCAGCGAAGGGCAGAACAATGACCCGAGCCTCGATCACCAATGGATCCAGGTGTGGAGGGCGGAGCGGGGAAATGAAGGTGCGTTTCTTTCACTCACCTTCAGAAAGCTGCCTTCAATGATTGTTTAGTGTGGGAATTTCTGACAATAAAGTTTTTACTCTAAACCTGACGATTTTTACTTTCAACCTTAAAAATGCTTTACTGGAGCTGTCTCAGGTCAACAAAGATCATGATGTTCATGTTCAGGAACATAACAGCAACTCAGGAGAGACACAAAACTGCTATTCTTCTTTTGTAAACAACCCTTTGGTTTTAAACAAAAACTGCAGTTTGACAACTTCCCCCACGAGAACCACAAGGCACTGCCAGTTTATCTGTGTAGCACAGTTCATACACAGAGTGAGACAAGTTAAAAGTACATGGACAAGAATAAAAATCCTTTGAAAATAATTTCCAATATTTAAAAAAACAACAACAAAATACCCAGGGCACTCTCTGATAAAGTTAAAATGCCTTTATTATTTAGGGCAGGTCATAACAGACTTTAAAGAGCTCCAACATCAGGGGACAAACAGAGGTTAAAGTGCATCATGGGAGCTTTACAGATGGTTTCTCCACCTGTGTGAGGGAGCACGGAGTGAGCACACCTGTGTGGACATGCGCACAAACAGCCACTAGATGGCAGTGTTAACCAAAAAACTTTAACAATGGATTAAAAACAACCAACAGTGGAAAAACACAGATACCTGACATAAAACAGTCCAGCAGTCTATAACATTATGGAAATCTAAGTATTCATTTAATCCAAGAGGCTTTGTGGCCCTCAGTCTATAATCCCAGAAGGTCTCGTGCTGTTCAGTTTTTTATTCTATTTCTGGTCTGTGGCCTGGCTAAAAATGATCTGATCATGGTTTAGTTTCCTGTTGTGGCATAAAGTTCATTATGACCTGCCCTAAATAATAAAGGCATTTTAACTTTTATCAGAGAGTGCCTTGGGTATTTTGTTGTTGTTGCATGTCCCTGTCCCTTCTCTTGTTCTTCCTTCTGGAGGCCAAGGAAGCGCTCCTCCTGGCCTTTTTTGTATTTTCCAATATTTGTTTTATGTTAAAGTAAAAAGTGTACAACTGGTGCATTATCCTTCAGCTGGACAACGTTTATGGATACAGTAAGGTCCTGGGCTGTGATTTCTCTGTGACTCCTTGGCCTGTCCCGTCTGATCCCACCTCCCCTGCCCTTTCCTGTTCTGTGGCTGCACCTTATTTCTTTCATTCTGTATCTGCAGCTTTGCTTTTTGCCCTGCACCTGTCAAAATGGGATCAATTACAACTATAAAGATGATAAATAAGCATTGGTGAGACAAAAATATTGTAAATATTGTATTAATATGCACTGTACCTCACTGTCCTGTCTCCAGAATCTATGTTGTTTCATACCTGGAGTAGTATTTTGTTTCATTCACGCTTGATTGAGTGACCCTCTATCTCTTCTCAAGAGCTGAAAACGCTCACGTGAAACCAGGAAGTACTCCTCCACATGCAGAGTGACCGCCTCAAAAAGTACTAAAAGTGGGACAGACTCCAGAAATAAAAGCTTTGCAATTTGACATTATATAACTTACTGAGTCTAAACCTCATTTACATAAAAGATACAGCTGCTAAAAACACATTTAGCAAAGTAATGTCTTTACTGAGACTTTACTCATTGAAATAAAAAGGCCCCATGGAGAGAGGCATTTCCTCAAACACAGGGGCAGCAATAAACACCAACCATATCCTCAACCCAGCGGGACAGTCCCACAGATAAATATTCTACATTTGACAGAGCCACTGAAGAAGAGGGACATTATCTCAGTGGGACAGGGGGACAAATGCTGAAATGACTGTGCAGTACAACCAAAAGTGGGACAGGCGGTCTCTCCATCACATGGTGTACCTGGGAAAGAATCACAAACTTGATCCAGGAGACCGAGGACCTACAGCAGAGAGAGGTCCGGCCTCCAGGACCAAAGTTCCTGGAGTTCATTGTAAAGCCATGGGGATGCAGAACACTCCAGGCTGAGACCAGGGAGACCAAAAAGACCAACACCAGGAAACCAGTGAGTGTCTCTTGTTCTACTACAGAGATGAAAGCTCTTTACCACACACTCAAGTATCAGATACTTCTGTGTGAACGCTAACTCCAGTAGTTTACCTAAACTGCTTCATTGTTTTACTGCTGCTACCTGCTCCTGATCTCTGTCATTAATATTACATCTAAATGTAAAGTTAGAGGGTAAATGGAGAAGCTAAAGTGTTTAGCAATATAGTATTAGCTTTTTTAAATAGCAATAAACCTAACTATTTATTTCTCTCAGTTTCAGGCCCACTTTTCTATGGGCCCATGGGAAGCCCTCTTGCCCCAGCCTGCAGTGGTGGAAGAAGTACTCACTTTCTTTACTCAAGTAAAAGTAAAAGTATCACTTTAAAATTTCTACTTAAGTAAAAGTATAAAAGTACTCACTTTTAAATGTACTTATAGAATATTAAACTGTATTAATAATAGTGAAAGAACTGATTAGAGATATAGAATATTTGATAAACCAGAGGACAGAGGCTCACTACACCATACTTCCCCCAGCTTCTAGCTCCTAGAGCAGCCTAGCTTCAACTGTGGAGTTAACCCTGTTCCTGGCCTGGCCATAAGCTTTCTCAAAGAGGAACGATTTAAGCCTAACCTTAAATGTAGAGACTGTGTCTGCCTCTCTAACATGAGCTGGAAGCTGATTCTATAAAATAGATACTGTGGACATATCCTCTGCTTAAATGGACACTAAATACATTCACACATTTGCAGCTCGTTTAGTCTCTGTGGTGTTGCTCCCATCTGCTTCTCCAAAGTGTACACAGCTATGTCCTGTGGGGATATAATCAGGTGCAAACCACGTTTTCATTCAAGTAAAAGTCAAGATAAAAAGACAAACTGGATTTTTATGATGTTAAAGTAAGTAAGACCTAATCCACTGCGGTAAAACTGCACCAGCACAGAGTGTGGCGCCCTCTGCTGAAGCTCAGAGTCACTACCTCAGTCAGAGACAGGACAGAAGGGGTGGCGGGGCCAGGGTGCATGTGCACATGACACCAGGTGAACAGGTCCGACAGGTGCAGAGTTGCCAGGTTCGCAGTTTTCCTGCACAATTGGGCTATTTTGACTGCTGCTGCGGGGGAATTTTGTGAGCTGTGGGTTTTGGTTTTGTTGGGCTGATTTTCAAACGTGTCGCGGCCACAAAGATGTCTCTAGACAATGAGAAAAAAGAGGGGCAAACTTTTTATTTCTTCACAGTTCACTCTTGTTTTGTGTCTCTGCGCTGTGCCTGATCTCTCCGCCGTGTCTGCGCTCACCCCTCCATCCCCGTCACACAGAGCAGCAGCTCCTTCACAGCTGTGAGGTCCTGATCAGCGGCTGCTCTCACCTCACGCCGTTCTCATCTGGCGCATCGCGTACCTAGATCTATGGCAGAAAGTGCAGGAGGGAAGTACCATCATGCAGATGCACAACTGTAGTAAAAACTGTCTAAAGAAATGCAGCTGTTTAAGGGCAAAGAGAAGACTTTATCCTCTGACAATTATTACTCGGACATGTTTTCTTCACCTCAATAAGCGCAGAAATCAAGGAGATAGCCAAGATTTTAAAGTCGTTAAAAGGCTAAAGATATAATAGCCTAATAACACGCGTCTAACTCAAGATACACTATCAGGGAGCGCAGAGAGACAGAGAGCAGCGACATAACAGAAGGACCCCAGAGGTTCTGGGGGAAATAAATAAACAGCGTGGAACAAACAGGTATATAATTATACATTATGTTTGGCATTTTCTAAAGTGGCAAAGTACATATGAGAAAAAAAAAAAAAAAAAAAAGCCTATTTCTATTTTTTATATGTATTTCTTGAAAACATTTTGGCAACAGTCCAATTGTTGAAATATTTTTAATTATATTTTTTTTATTGCTATTAACTATAGTGTATAGCACAAACTGTTGAATTTCATAAGAACCTTTTCATTCATCTGGGTTAAAATCAATTAAAGCAATATTAATAAAAAGAACCGTGACATAATCAGTAAATGTGACATAATCAGCCATGTCTGCTGTAACGTTAAGTACAACGAGGGCCAAACGCATGCGCAACAGCTAAGGCAATTCACTGAGGTAAATACATCACAGTAAACTTGAAGATGTTTTGTTATTAATAATATAGTATAAAAGATTTTATTTTAGGTCTAATTTAGTAACACGGTCTGGTCTAGACAAATTGTGCTATTTTCCTTCCAATTGTGCTGTTTTTGAGCTCTCACTGGGCTGGAAATTGTTGTAGGACCTGGCAATCCTGGACAGGTGCGTGAGTGAAAGTATTTAGCGACGACGCTAACGTGGTACGTTTATCTGTTTATTACGTTATCAATTATTATGAGAAATATTATAAAACATAGGTCTGTAACAATAGCTGTGTCCAGGGCTGGACTGGGACAAAAAAACGACTTAGACAGGCCACTGATAATTACCGGAGCAGAGCCGACTAGTAATTTATGTATGTCTTCCAGGAAGCAATGTATTTTACTCTTGTTATGTCCTGGCCTAGGGGAAATGGTGCAACATTTAAAGCAAGAATCCCTTTTCATGCTTTTCAGCTCTCTGGTGGACATGTCTCCAGTCTGACATTCCAGTTATGAATATGCTGGAATCAGTGTCTTGCTAAAGGTCAAGCATACAAAACAGAATAAAGCATGAGGTTGATTACAGTACGTCAGCCACTTCCTGCTTGTGCCATCTTTGTTGGTGAACAACCGCTTAACTAAAGGGCTTGTAGCATCTTGCTTTGGGTGGTGATTTAAAAATGTTTGCATTCTAGCAGGCTTTGGATGGGGAAAGTATTTGGAACCACCTAGAAAAACTGGGCAACAATCTTAACCATCAAAACATATATTCCACTCTATTCAGGAATTTCAGTTTCCCAGTATTCAGTTACCCTTATGAAAAAAAAAAACTGCAATGTATAACATGAAAACTGCCGTTTTTTCCTGCAGTACTGCAATATTTCCGTGTCTAAAATATTGCATTATGCAGTATAATGCAGAAAAGTGCATTTTGCAGAAAATGAGAGAGAGAGAGAGAGAGAGAGAGAGCAAAAGCGCGCGCGTGAGAGAGAGTGCTGGAGTTGGCTACGGGCATTAGATAAGATAAGTTTATTGTCACATGCACAAAAAAGTACAGCGAAATTGTGTTTGGAGCAAGCCTCCGGGGCCGCAGCTGTTTGTCAGCGCCGCCACATGCTCTCCAGAAAGTTAAATACAGTTCTGCAAAGGCATACATACACAAACACAACAGTAATATAACATAACAAGACACAGTACATGTGGTCACGTGATGGAATTTTCGTTTGGACATGGGTGAGGGAGAGAGGAAAAAAAAGGAGAAGAGCAGACGGATGGAGAGGGGGCTGGGATGGGGAGGGGTGTGTATGATGCAAGTAAGAGTCTGAGCTTATGTTGTGAGAAATTGGAGCCACGACTCAGATGTTTACAGTTCAGTTCTGTGGCTTGTCCTTGAAGGGAGATCTGGTGGTGCGCAGGAAGAGAGAAGAAGACCCAGCTGTGGAGCTGACCTCCCAAACCAAGGGAGGAGATATAGGGAGAAGGTGAGGGGGGCAAACAATTTTTAATCCATTTAAGCTGATCTTCAGTTAATTTTGTCCGGATCATAATCAGTCAATCAGTTCTGGAGCTCAGCGTCGCTGGCGTACATCCGGTTGATGGAGTGACTTTGCTTCATGGTCAGTCCAGTAACAGTTCACCAGTCTGACCCCTGATGGTGTCCAGTCTCCACCACAGTCTGACCCCTGATGGTGTCCAGTCTCCTCCACAGTCTGACCCCTGATGGTGTCCAGTCTCCTCCACAGTCTGACCCCTGATGGTGTCCAGTCTCCACCACAGTCTGACCCCTGATGGTGTCCAGTCTCCACCACAGTCTGACCCCTGATGGTGTCCAGTCTCCTCCACAGTCTGACCCCTGATGGTGTCCAGTCTCCTCCACAGTCTGACCCCTGATGGTGTCCAGTCTCCTCCACAGTCTGACCCCCGATGGTGTCCAGTCTCCTCCACTGGGCTGAGATGTCACGGCCTCAGTCTGTGACCCTCTCTGATGTAATACTTTCAGTCACTCACATCCATGAAGCACCCTTTCATTTCCACAGACAGCGCTGGGTGAATTTGCTGGCAGCTGTCTTACAAATCTTCTGCTAGGTCAGGGCAGTCCCAGGGCCAAAATAGGAACCCCCGCTATCAAAAATTCCAAATATGAATAAATCCACATCCTCCGCGGACAGGGCTTCCAGGCACACGACCTGCCAGCTGGTCCAGGCGCCACGTGCACCGAAGGTCCCATCCGGGCAGGCAGGTTCCCCCGGTGCACCTCTCTTAGGGAGAAAATGTTGTCAATAGTGCTGAGCGACCAGTTAATCAATTCCATTTTGAGTATTTTCAGGAGCACAGCAAAGCAGGGGGTCAAAAAGAAAAGTCTGACAAGACAAAAAAAAAAAAAAAAGGAGCAAGCACTAGATAGAGTGGGAGCAGTGTGAAAACACATCTGCACTGTACAGAAGCAGGAAGTAGGAACTATTCTACTCATACTCATAACTACTCATTATCACAGTTCACAGTTCACATGAAACAACATGTCAACATCTAAATTAGATGTAAATTTACTTTAACACATAGTTCTGGCCTTGAAGATGGGCCAATGGGCCGGTCTCTAAGGTAAAATAAATACATAAAAAAAAAGTTGGACCGTCAGGCCACCGGGCTTTACTCTGTTTTGTATGCTTGACCTTTAGCAAGACACTGATTCCAGCATATTCATAACTGGAATGTCAGACTGGAGACATGTCCACCAGAGAGCTGAAAAGCATGAAAAGGGATTCTTGCTTTAAATGTTGCACCATTTCCCCTAGGCCAGGACATAACAAGAGTAAAATACATTGCTTCCTGGAAGACATACATAAATTACTAGTCGGCTCTGCTCCGGTAATTATCAGTGGCCTGTCTAAGCCAAAAATGCCGGGCCTGTTTTTTTGTCCCAGTCCAGCCCTGGCTACACCTTTGTGGGCTGCGACCTTTTTTAAAAAATTTGTAATTTTTTTTTATTTGAATGGGACAGCGTGTATTAATGAACAGCAGCTAGTGCTGTAAATACACTGGATTATAGCTCAGAGCTAATTTCCATCCGTAGTCCCCACTCACATTCACACCGGCTTCCTGGTGTTCCACAGCGGTCTCCCATCCAGGTACTGACCAGGTCCTACCCTGCTTAGCTTCTGAGGTCTGACAGGATCGGGCATCCACAAGATGTTATGGCCTCTTGAAGCCTTTGAAGCCTGCGGCCGTTGAATTAGGACACAGCTTAAGAGTACTTGTTTAAAACAATCCCGTCTGTTCTTACAGTGAATATAACTCCTGTCTTTGGACCAAACTGTCTAGATTTGGAGCCAAAATTAAAAGTGGATCAGGAAAATGCAATAAAATTCTATGAGCTGATTTTTACATCAGTTTGTGGAAGTCGTAGCTCTATTTCCTGAGTTTCTTAAATGGAATGGAAAGTATCAACAATCGAAAGGCATTTCTCCAAGTTAATGTTGTCTTTTCCCTGGAGCAGAGCAGACATGACAGTGCCTGTGCTGCTTCTGAAGACCCTGGAGAAACTGTCTAAGAAGGACTTAAAGAAGCTGAAGTATTTGCTCTCCACGAACATGCTGCATGGCTTCAAGCCCATCAGGAGATCCCACCTGGAGAAAGCCAGCCACGTCTGCGTCGTGAGAACAGTCATCGACAGCTATGGCGAAGACAAGGCCGTGGAGATCTGTGTGCACATCTTGAAGGAGATGGACCTGGACAACATTGCACGGGAGTTACAGGAGGAATACACAGGTACACCACCAGAGTACATCACCAGAGTAACGCTCCAGAGTACACCACCAGAGTAACACTCCAGAGTACACCACCAGAGTAACACTCCAGAGTACACCACCAGAGTAACACTCCAGAGTACACCACCAGAGTAACACTCCAGAGTAACACTCCTGAGTACATCACCAGAGTAACACTCCAGAGTACATCACCAGAGTAACGCTCCAGAGTACATCACCAGAGTAACACTCCAGAGTACATCACCAGAGTAACGCTCCAGAGTACACCACCAGAGTAACACTCCAGAGTACACCACCAGAGTAACACTCCAGAGTACACCACCAGAGTAACACTCCAGAGTAACACTCCTGAGTACATCACCAGAGTAACACTCCAGAGTACATCACCAGAGTAACGCTCCAGAGTACATCACCAGAGTAACACTCCAGAGTACATCACCAGAGTAACGCTCCAGAGTACACCACCAGAGTAACACTCCAGAGTACACCACCAGAGTAACACTCCAGAGTAACACTCCAGAGTACATCACCAGAGTAACACTCCAGAGTAACACTCCTGAGTACATCACCAGAGTAACACTCCAGAGTAACACTCCGGATTACATCACCAGAGTAACACTCCAGAGTACACCACCAGAGTAACACTCCAGAGTACACCACCAGAGTAACACTCCAGAGTACATCACCAGAGTACATCACCAGAGTAACGCTCCAGAGTACATCACCAGAGTAACACTCCAGAGTACATCACCAGAGTAACGCTCCAGAGTACACCACCAGAGTAACACTCCAGAGTACACCACCAGAGTAACACTCCAGAGTACACCACCAGAGTAACACTCCAGAGTACACCACCAGAGTAACACTCCAGAGTAACACTCCTGAGTACATCACCAGAGTAACACTCCAGAGTACATCACCAGAGTAACGCTCCAGAGTACATCACCAGAGTAACACTCCAGAGTACATCACCAGAGTAACGCTCCAGAGTACACCACCAGAGTAACACTCCAGAGTACACCACCAGAGTAACACTCCAGAGTACACCACCAGAGTAACACTCCAGAGTAACACTCCTGAGTACATCACCAGAGTAACACTCCAGAGTACATCACCAGAGTAACGCTCCAGAGTACATCACCAGAGTAACACTCCAGAGTACATCACCAGAGTAACGCTCCAGAGTACACCACCAGAGTAACACTCCAGAGTACACCACCAGAGTAACACTCCAGAGTAACACTCCAGAGTACATCACCAGAGTAACACTCCAGAGTAACACTCCTGAGTACATCACCAGAGTAACATTCCAGAGTAACACTCCGGATTACATCACCAGAGTAACACTCCAGAGTACACCACCAGAGTAACACTCCAGAGTACACCACCAGAGTAACACTCCAGAGTACATCACCAGAGTACATCACCAGAGTAACGCTCCAGAGTACATCACCAGAGTAACACTCCAGAGTACATCACCAGAGTAACGCTCCAGAGTACACCACCAGAGTAACACTCCAGAGTACACCACCAGAGTAACACTCCAGAGTACACCACCAGAGTAACACTCCAGAGTAACACTCCAGAGTACATCACCAGAGTAACACTCCAGAGTAACACTCCTGAGTACATCACCAGAGTAACACTCCAGAGTAACACTCCGGATTACATCACCAGAGTAACACTCCAGAGTACACCACCAGAGTAACACTCCAGAGTACACCACCAGAGTAACACTCCAGAGTACACCACCAGAGTAACACTCCAGAGTACACCACCAGAGTAACGCTCCAGAGTACATCACCAGAGTAACACTCCAGAGTAACACTCCGGAGTACATCACCAGAGTAACACTCCAGAGTAACACTCCAGAGTACACCACCAGAGTTCACCACCAGAGTAACACTCCAGAGTAACACTCCAGAGTACACCACCAGAGTACACCACCAGAGTAACACTCCAGAGTACACCACCAGAGTAACACTCCAGAGTACACCACCAGAGTACACCACCAGAGTACACCACCAGAGTAACACTCCAGAGTACACCACCAGAGTACACCACCAGAGTACACCACCAGAGTACACCACCAGAGTACACCACCAGAGTAACACTCCAGAGTAACACTCCAGAGTAACACTCCAGAGTACACCACCAGAGTAACACTCCAGAGTACACCACCAGAGTAACACTCCAGAGTACACCACCAGAGTAACACTCCAGAGTACACCTCCAGAGTAACACTCCAGAGTAACACTCCAGAGTACATCACCAGAGTAACACTCCAGAGTACATCACCAGAGTAACACTCTGGAGTACACCACCAGAGTAACACTCCAGAATAACACTCCAGAGTACATCACCAGAGTACACCACCAGAGTAACACTCCAGAGTACATCACCAGAGTACACTACCAGAGTAACACTCCAGAGTACATCACCAGAGTACACCACCAGAGTAACACTCCAGAGTACATCACCAGAGTACATCACCAGAGTACATCACCAGAGTACATCACCAGAGTACATCACCAGAGTACATCACCAGAGTACATCACCAGAGTACATCACCAGAGTAACACTCCAGAGTACATCACCAGAGTAACACTCCAGAGTACATCACCAGAGTAACACTCCAGAGTACACCACCAGAGTACACCACCAGAGTACACCACCAGAGAAACATTCCAGAGTAACACTCCAGAGTACACCACCAGAGTAACACTCCAGAGTAACACTCCAGAGTACACCACCAGAGTAACACTCCAGAGTACACCACCAGAGTAACACTCCAGAGTACACCACCAGAGTAACACTCCAGAGTACACCACCAGAGTACACCTCCAGAGTAACACTCCAGAGTAACACTCCAGAGTACATCACCAGAGTAACACTCCAGAGTAACACTCTGGAGTACACCACCAGAGTAACACTCTGGAGTACACCACCAGAGTAACACTCCAGAATAACACTCCAGAGTACATCACCAGAGTACACCTCCAGAGTACATCACCAGAGTAACACCCCAGAGTACACCACCAGAGTACACCTCCAGAGTAACACTCCAGAGTAACACTCCAGAGTACATCACCAGAGTAACACTCCAGAGTAACACTCTGGAGTACATCACCAGAGTAACACTCCAGAGTACATCACCAGAGTAACACTCCAGAGTACATCACCAGAGTAACACTCCAGAGTACATCACCAGAGTAACACTCCAGAGTACACCACCAGAGTAACACTCCAGAGTACACCACCAGAGTACACCTCCAGAGTAACACTCCAGAGTAACACTCCAGAGTACATCACCAGAGTAACACTCCAGAGTAACACTCTGGAGTACACCACCAGAGTAACACTCTGGAGTACACCACCAGAGTAACACTCTGGAGTACACCACCAGAGTAACACTCTGGAGTACACCACCAGAGTAACACTCTGGAGTACACCACCAGAGTAACACTCCAGAATAACACTCCAGAGTACATCACCAGAGTACACCTCCAGAGTACATCACCAGAGTACACCACCAGAGTAACACTCCAGAGTACATCACCAGAGTACACCACCAGAGTAACACTCCAGAGTACATCACCAGAGTACATCACCAGAGTACATCACCAGAGTAACACTCCGGAGTACATCACCAGTGTAACACTCCAGAGTACATCACCAGAGTAACACTCCAGAGTACATCACCAGAGTAACACTCCAGAGTACATCACCAGAGTAACACTCCAGAGTACATCACCAGAGTAACACTCCAGAGTACATCACCAGAGTAACACTCCAGAGTACATCACCAGAGTAACACTCCAGAATACACCACCAGAGTAACACTCCAGAATACACCGCCAGAGTACACCACCAGAGTACACCACCAGAGTACATCACCAGAGTACACCACCAGAGTAACACTCCAGAGTACACCACCAGAGTAACACTCCAGAGTACACCACCAGAGTAACACTCCAGAGTACACCACCAGAGTAACACTCCAGAGTACACCTCCAGAGTAACACTCCAGAGTAACACTCCAGAGTAACACTCCAGAGTAACACTCCAGAGTAACACTCCAGAGTAACACTCCAGAGTACATCACCAGAGTAACACTCCAGAACAACACTCCAGAATAACACTCCAGAGTACACCTCCAGAGTAACACTCCAGAGTAACACTCCAGAGTAACACTCCAGAGTAACACTCCAGAGTAACACTCCAGAGTAACACTCTGGAGTACACCACCAGAGTAACACTCCAGAATAACACTCCAGAGTACACCACCAGAGTACACCACCAGAGTAACACTCCAGAGTACATCACCAGAGTACACCACCAGAGTAACACTCCAGAGTACATCACCAGAGTACACTACCAGAGTAACACTCCAGAGTACATCACCAGAGTACACCACCAGAGTAACACTCCAGAGTACATCACCAGAGTACACCACCAGAGTAACACTCCAGAGTACATCACCAGAGTACACTACCAGAGTAACACTCCAGAGTACATCACCAGAGTAACACTCCAGAGTACATCACCAGAGTAACACTCCAGAGTACATCACCAGAGTAACACTCCAGAGTACATCACCAGAGTAACACTCCAGAGTACATCACCAGAGTAACACTCCAGAGTACATCACCAGAGTAACACTCCAGAATACACCACCAGAGTAACACTCCAGAATACACCGCCAGAGTACACCACCAGAGTACACCACCAGAGTACATCACCAGAGTACACCACCAGAGTAACACTCCAGAGTACACCACCAGAGTAACACTCCAGAGTACACCACCAGAGTAACACTCCAGAGTACACCACCAGAGTAACACTCCAGAGTACACCACCAGAGTAACACTCCAGAGTAACACTCCAGAGTAACACTCCAGAGTAACACTCCAGAGTAACACTCCAGAGTAACACTCCAGAGTAACACTCCAGAGTAACACTCCAGAGTACATCACCAGAGTAACACTCCAGAACAACACTCCAGAATAACACTCCAGAGTACACCTCCAGAGTAACACTCCAGAGTAACACTCCAGAGTAACACTCCAGAGTAACACTCCAGAGTAACACTCCAGAGTAACACTCCAGAGTAACACTCCAGAGTAACACTCTGGAGTACACCACCAGAGTAACACTCCAGAATAACACTCCAGAGTACACCACCAGAGTACACCACCAGAGTAACACTCCAGAGTACATCACCAGAGTACACCACCAGAGTAACACTCCAGAGTACATCACCAGAGTACACTACCAGAGTAACACTCCAGAGTACATCACCAGAGTACACCACCAGAGTAACACTCCAGAGTACATCACCAGAGTACACCACCAGAGTAACACTCCAGAGTACATCACCAGAGTACACTACCAGAGTAACACTCCAGAGTACATCACCAGAGTACACCACCAGAGTAACACTCCAGAGTACATCACCAGAGTAACACTCCGGAGTACATCACCAGAGTAACACTCCAGAGTACATCACCAGAGTAACACTCCAGAATACACCACCAGAGTAACACTCCAGAGTACATCACCAGAGTAACACTCCGAAGTACATCACCAGAGTACATCACCAGAGTAACACTCCAGAATACACCACCAGAGTACACCACCAGAGTACACCACCAGAGTACACCACCAGAGTACACCACCAGAGTACACCACCAGAGTACACCACCAGAGTACACCACCAGAGTAACACTCCAGAGTACACCACCAGAGTAACACTCCAGAGTACACCACCAGAGTAACACTCCAGAGTACACCACCAGAGTACACCACCAGAGTACACCACCAGAGTACACCACCAGAGTACACCACCAGAGTACACCACCAGAGTACACCACCAGAGTACACTCCAGAGTACACCACCAGAGTAACACTCCAGAGTACACCACCAGAGTAACACTCCAGAGTACACCACCAGAGTAACACTCCAGAGTACACCACCAGAGTAACACTCCAGAGTAACACTCCAGAGTAACACTCCAGAGTAACACTCCGGAGTACACCACCAGAGTAACACTCCAGAATAACACTCCAGAGTACATCACCAGAGTACATCACCAGAGTAACACTCCAGAATAACACTCCAGAGTACATCACCAGAGTAACACTCCAGAGTAACACTCCAGAGTAACACTCCAGAGTAACACTCCAGAGTACACCACCAGAGTAACACTCCAGAGTACACCACCAGAGTAACACTCCAGAGTAACACTCCAGAGTAACACTCCGGAGTACATCACCAGAGTAACACTCCAGAATAACACTCCAGAGTACATCACCAGAGTACACCACCAGAGTAACACTCCAGAGTACATCACCAGAGTACACCACCAGAGTACATCACCAGAGTAACACTCCGGAGTACATCACCAGAGTACATCACCAGAGTAACACTCCAGAGTACATCACCAGAGTAACACTCCAGAGTACATCACCAGAGTAACACTCCAGAGTACATCACCAGAGTAACACTCCAGAGTACATCACCAGAGTACACTACCAGAGTAACACTCCAGAGTACATCACCAGAGTAACACTCCAGAGTACATCACCAGAGTAACACTCCAGAGTACATCACCAAAGTAACACTCCAGAATACACCACCAGAGTAACACTCCAGAGTACACCACCAGAGTAACACTCCAGAGTACACCACCAGAGTAACACTCCAGAGTACATCACCAGAGTAACACTCCGGAGTACATCACCAGAGTAACACTCCAGAATACACCACCAGAGTAACACTCCAGAGTACACCACCAGAGTAACACTCCAGAGTACACCACCAGAGTAACACTCCAGAGTAACACTCCAGAGTACACCACCAGAGTAACACTCCAGAGTACACCACCAGAGTAACACTCCAGAGTACACCACCAGAGTAACACTCCAGAGTAACACTCCAGAGTAACACTCCAGAGTAACACTCCAGAGTAACACTCCAGAGTAACACTCCAGAGTAACACTCCAGAGTACATCACCAGAGTAACACTCCAGAGTAACACTCCAGAGTACATCACCAGAGTAACACTCCAGAGTAACACTCCAGAGTAACACTCCAGAGTACACCACCAGAGTAACACTCCAGAGTAACACTCCAGAGTACACCACCAGAGTAACACTCCAGAGTACACCACCAGAGTAACACTCCAGAGTAACACTCCAGAGTAACACTCCAGAGTAACACTCCAGAGTAACACTCCAGAGTAACACTCCAGAGTAACACTCCAGAGTACATCACCAGAGTAACACTCCAGAGTACACCACCAGAGTAACACTCCAGAGTAACACTCTAGAGTAACACTCCAGAGTACACCACCAGAGTAACACTCCAGAGTACACCACCAGAGTACACCACCAGAGTACACCACCAGAGTACACCTCCAGAGTAACACTCCAGAGTACATCACCAGAGTAACACTCCAGAGTACATCACCAGAGTAACACTCCAGAGTAACACTCCAGAGTACATCACCAGAGTAACACTCCAGAGTAGAATCCTGCAGCAGTCAGGAAATCCTGCTGGACCCAACCCAAATACTTCGGGATTGGGCGGTATTGACGTGGTCTCGTGCAGGAACGGGTGGTCAAGCAAAAACATACGGGGTCCTGAGCATCCCGAGAATTTTGAATGCACTAGTCTTTACGGTAGCAGTCAAATCTAAATGTGGACGAGTGTGTAGCTTACATGGGGCATTTCAGTGACATGCCACCATGAGAAGCAGAAGAGAAAGTAAAGAGACAGAACAGAGCATGGAGAGCAGCGCTGGGAGCCACGCTCTTTGTCCTCCGTGGTCTGAAACACAGGCTCTGTAGCCCAATAACAAACACAGCACATGAACCCAGAGCTTAAAAAACTCCTCTAGATTAGATTAGATTAGATTGAACTTTATTAATCTCACTAAAATTCATTTGTTCAGGCAGCTCTTAATACAGAATAAAATGCACAAAGCAAGAAAAAGAGAGCATGCAAAAAAAGGTGCAATATAAATTATTTACAAGAAAAAGCAAAAATGTGTAACATTATAAATATACATTATAAACTATAAAATTAACAGTGCAACACAACCACACAGGCTATATACTTATTTACATGATGATGGTGGAAGATGATGAATATGATGATACTGACAGTAATGGGGGGGGGGGGGGTATTGCACAGTATTATTACTATAAATATATGATTATAAATAAATATTGCACAGTTTTATAAGTATACAGATGGGTTGTACAGTCTGACAGTGGTGGGAATGAAGGACCTGTGGTAGTGCTCCTTTCTACACTGAGGTTGCCTCAGTCTGCTGCTGAAGGAGCCGCTCAGCCCCTCCACAGTCTGCTGCAGTGGGTGAGAGGTGTTGTCCATGATGAATGTGAGCTTGGCCAACATCCTCCTCTCACCCTCCTCCTCCAGAGTCCAGCGGGCAGCCCAGAACAGAGCTGGCCCTCCTGACCAGCTTGTTCAGTCTCTTCCTGTCCCGGTCAGTGCTGCTCACTCCCCAGCAGACAACAGCGTTGAGGATAGCAGAGGCTACTACATTGTCATAAAATGTCCTTAGCAGAGGCTGCACACTCCAAAGGACCTCAGTCTCTTCAGAAGATGGAGGCAAATTTGGCCCTTCTTGTACAGGGCGTCGGTGTTATGGGACCAATTTGTCAAATTAGCCACAAAAATTCTTTAAGTCATCCTGATCAAAAACTCCAATGTTGTATTTTTTACAGTGTTGCCATGGCAATGGTCGAATTCTGACATTTTATTTCAATGGGAATCCCATTCTACGCAGTGCTATGGAGTATTATGATGCTTTTGGCGTTTTTTAATTAAAAGGCACCAACTACAAAACTTTGCAAAATGGTTTCACATCCACTTTTATAAAATAATATTTGTTACTTCCACCCCCCCCGGTGTTAAACGGCCAAAGAGGAGTTAGAAAAAGTACGACGTGTGCAAAATTGCTGACTCAGCACTTCGCAGATTTCAATCCAAGATGGACAACTTCTGGTTTGTCAGGGGGCATGGCCATCATATTTTTTGTTTGGCTCCACCTGAGTAATGTGTGTACCAAATTTGGTGGGTCTATGACAAACTTTACGTTAGGCTGAGTCCCATTAGCGCAATGTATTTGCAATTTTGAGGGGGCGCTGTCGCGCCACTTGTGAATTCTTAATGATGGCACCTATATTTAAAAAAATTTGACACATGTGTACATTTTCAGAAATGTTCAGGGGGTCAGACTAGCAATGAAAGAGCTTATGTGCTGTGTACATAGGAAGGTGCTTCGCGCTTAGCTCTTGTGCGCTTCGCGCACTTTGGGGCAGTGTGTGTGCAGACACAATAGGCCCTGTGCCACCCTTGAGGCTCGGGCCTAAAAAATAATAATTTTAGCAAAAACAATATATCCGTTTGCATGGTACCCACAAATTATATGTTTTTTTAAAGCTCTCGAGGTCCCCCACGTGACTGTGGGGTCAAATGTTAATGCTCGTCATTTTCATGAACAACTTAAACTTCTCCTTAGTCACTGTGACAGAACCAAAGAAGTTATTGTGATAGGTGATTTTAATATTAACTAGACTGACAAGACAGAATGAAAAACTCTTAAACAAACTTCAGACTACTTCAGTCTAACACAAATGATAAAGAAACCAACCAGAATAACAAATCACTCTGAAACTTTCATTGATTTGTTATTTACTAACCATCCAGAGAGAATTATTAAAACATACAACCTTATTACAGGGCTATCAGATCATAATATTGTATTTTTTTCTAGAAAATTGATTAAAACATTATTTTGCAATACACCCACCTTCAAAAACCAGTGTAATTTTATCCCAAAAAATTAACACCAAAATATAGACTTAGCCTTGAATGAAATAAATTGGAATGAACTGTTAATGATGTTGAAAGTAGTTCTCAGCTGTTTAACTTAAAAATGTAAGAAGTCATAGAACCATTAAAAGAGTAAAAGGTAAAAGAATGGGGAACTATCTGACTTGGCTGAATTATTGAATGTAAAACACTGATGAAAAAAAGAGACACTTAAAATGTTTTTAAACTCTGGTCTCACGTCTGACAGACAGAGATTTACTTCCATGAGAAACAAAACTAAAAGTAAAAGGTGTTCCCCCTAAACACTGTGTGCCTATAGGTTTACATTGAGTATAATGCCCATTGGAATGAATGGGGACTTCTAGGCATTATATCTGCAACACTGTAAGGAACACAGCTTTGGGTGCCCGTAGCTTTTTTGACTGGAATGACCAAAGGTATTTATGTGCCAAATTGCATAAATGTCCAATAAACAGATTTGTTTTTATCCCTATAAAGATTTTTTCTTTAAATCCCATTGGTATAGAATAGGAGATGTTGATCATCGCCATGGCAACGCCATACAAAATATGACATGGGTCTCGTTGTCTTTTATGATCAGGGGTACATAACGTATGTTACTGCCAAGTTTAATCTCTTTCTGAAAAAATAATTTTTTAAAATCTCCATACAAAATTTTGTTTGTATTTGTAGGGGGCGCTATTGCGAGCATCATCCCAGTTTTGATGTTTATGTATCTAGGGCTCAGCAGTGAATAAGTGATTCAAATTTAAGCTCAGGTCGATAGAGCAAGTGCTGTTTATAAGGATTTTTATGCCATTGGCAAGCAATTAAGCGGTGCCACACCCAAACTGTGCAAAATAGGATGTGGCTCCAATTGACTTTTTTAATGGTGTTTCATATAGAATGTTTGTACCAAATATCGTGTATGTCGTAAAAAACGGCAATATTTCTTGTATTCGGCGCTATTGTGTTCACTGCTGTGCTAAAGAGCCTAATCTGTTTAGGCCAGGGAAGGGGAGAACTGATTCAAATTTGATATAAATAGGGCCATGCATGTGCAAGTGAGGTGTTGTTAAAATTACATCAAAATAATGTGATTTTTGACACAGCAATACAGCAAGAACATAAAGAATTTCTAAACATTTTTTATAGCTTCAGGTGCCCCCTGTATCTAGATGAACCTGACCAAATTTGAGCTCATTTGGTCCAAAGGCCTAGGAGGAGTTTGTTAAAATATGAGGTGTGGTGCATGAGGCGCCAAGAATTCAAACCAATATGGCCGACTTCCTGTTTGTTGAAGGGCGGAGCTATAATATAGTTTTATGTTTGCTTCGATGTGAACCATCATTGTACCAAATTTCATTGCCCTGTGCCAATTTAAGGGTGTCGCAAATCCCATAGGAGTTGAATTCCTGGGGGCACTGTTGAGCCATTTTGCCTTATGCATGTTTAATTTGGCTATTTTAATAAATTTTTCGCTGGACCTGATCATTGTACCAAGTTTCATGAGTTTTCAGCTATGTTCAAGGGGTCAAATTTGTGATCCAAAAGTCCTAAAAAAATAATAATTGTCATGTCCCATGTCTGTGTCCTGTTTTCTGTGTTTGTTTCCCTTGTATTTTATTTTGTAGTCTTGGTTGTCCTCGTGTTTTTCTGATTTACTTCCTGCCTTTTGTGTTTCCCACCTGTGTGATTGCCTGCTCCGCCCTAGTGTATTTCACTTGTGCCTCATCCCTGTGTGTGTATTTAAGCCTTGTGTTCTCCCCTGTCCTGTGTTGGTTCATGGTCGTGTATGGTCATGTTTTTGGTCGTGTCTTTGGTCGTGTCGTTTGTGAGCTCCTGCGTCTTGTCAACCTCGTGTTTTTTTGTGAGTACCATGGATTAAAGTTTGTTTTTGGGTCTGCATTTTTGGGTCCGTTTCCCTCCTTGTGTTCCTCAAACCTTGACAATAATAAGAAGAAAACAGACAATCACAATAGGCCCTGCGCCTGCTTAGCTTGGCTCGGGCCTAATAATAATTTTAGCAAAAACAATATATTTGTTTAAATTATACCCACAAATTATATATTTTTTGAAAACTCTCGAGGTCCCCATGTGACTGTGGAATCACGAATGGTTGACTTCCATTCATCCTGAGCGAATACAAGTATGTGTCTTCCACACCTGAGGCATATATGATTGTGTAGTACTTAATGCCATGAGTGTGTACATGGGACAGCTCTTCGCGCTTTGTTGTTGTTATTGTTATTGTGCAGACACAATAGGCCCTGCAACACCCATGGGGCTCAGACCTAATTAAAACAATAAAATCTCATTTAAAAAATATAATTAAGAATCCATTTAAAATTAAACTAAAGAGACAAGCACAGATAAAACACTTTCAGTCATCATATGCACAGCCAAAAATAAAAGTTTGAGATCTGGACTTGAACATTGTCAGAGTAGAGGTCTAACATCGACAGGAAGACTGTTCCAGAGTTTAGCTGCAGAAAACTGAAACACTGCTTCACTGAGTTTAGTCCGGACTCTGGGACCAGCAGAGACCTGTCCCTGAGGTCCTCAGAGTCCCAGCAGAGACCTGTCCCTGAGGTCCTCAGAGTCCCAGCAGAGACCTGTCCCTGAGGTCCTCAGAGTCCCAGCAGAGACCTGTCCCTGAGGTCCTCAGAGTCCCAGCAGAGACCTGTCCCTGAGGTCCTCAGAGTCCCAGCAGAGACCTGTCCCTGAGGTCCTCAGAGTCCCAGCAGAGACCTGTCCCTGAGGTCCTCAGAGTCCCAGCAGAGACCTGTCCCTGAGGTCCTCAGAGTCCCAGCAGAGACCTGTCCCTGAGGTCCTCAGAGTCCCAGCAGAGACCTGTCCCTGAGGTCCTCAGAGTCCCAGATGGTTCATATGGGACCAACAGGTCAGAGATGTGCTGTGGTGCTAAGCCATGGAGAGACTTGTACACAGCAGAGCTGTTTTAAAGTCTATTCTCTGAGCAACAGGAAGTCAGTGCAGAGACCTGAGGACAGGACTAATATGGTCGTACTTCCTGGTTTTGGTCAGGACCTGAGCAGCAGTGTTCTGGACGTCCTGCAGCTGTCTCACAGCTGGTTTAGTGAGTCCAGTGAGCAGTGTTACAGTAGTCTAACCTGCTGGAGATGAACGCATGAATAAGTCTCTCTAGGTCTGGTTTAGACAGTAAACCTTTGATTCTGGCAATGTTTTTGAGATGGTAAAATGCTGATGATGTTATAGATTTAATGTGACTGCTGAAGTTCAAATCTGAGTCCACCCCGAGATTTCTAACCTGACTTGGTTTTAGTGAAAGAGACTCGAGCTGACTACAGACACATTCTCTTTGTTTCTGTGGCCAAAGATTATTATTTCAGTCTTGTCTGTGTTTAGCTGGAGAAAGTTGTTTCTCATCCACTCATTGATCTGTTGGATGCAGTGACAGAGTGAATCCACAGGTCCATATTCACCTGCTGTCAGTGAGATGTAAAGATTGAACAAAAGAGGTCCCAGGATGGACGCCTGTATCAACTGTATCAAAAGCAGCACTCAGATCCAGCAGAACTAAGACAGAGACTTTGCCTGTGTCGGTGTTCAGGAGGATGTCATTAGTCACCTTGATAAGAGCAGTCTCAGTGCTGTGATGGGGCCTAAAACCTGACTGAAAATCATCAAAGCAGTTGTTCTGCAGAAGAAAGTCAGTAAGTTGCTGGTATACAACTTTCTCAAGGACTTAAAAACGGCAGGTTTGATATGGGCCGATAGTTGTTCAGTACTGTGGCATCAAGACTGCTCTTCTTTAGGAGAGGTTTGATGACAGCAGTTTTCAAGGCCCTTGGAAATGTTCCAGACTGCAGTGAGATGTTAACTAAATGAGAAAGTTGAGGTAACAAACTGCTCAGCACAGATTTTAGAAATCTAGTGGGTAACACATCGAGGCAGCAGTGGATGAACTCAGACTGGAGATGATCTCTTGAACTGTTTTGTCAGTGACGGGTGAAGTGTGTCAGCTCTGAGTCTGGATGGCTGCAGGGTTGTTATTTGTGTTGTGGAGTTTATAGCATGTTTAATACTCTGAACCTTGTCATTAAAAAATCTTGCAAACTCATTGCACTTAGATGTGGAAATGAGTTCTGAAGGCAATGGAGCTGGGGGGTTTGTTAACCTGTTTACTGTAGCAAACAGGACACGTGAGTTGTTACTGCAGTTTGTAATAATTTCCGAAAAATACCTTTCCCTTGTTCTATGCAAAAATTGATTGAACACATTTTAACATTTTTCTGTATATGTCATAATGAACCTGGAGCTTTGACTTGCGCCAATTTCGTTCGGCCCTCCGGCACTCCCTTTTCTGTGCCCTGACCGGGTCCTCATTTTTCCATGGCACCTTCTGCCTATTTCTAACCATTTTAACCTTAATAGGTGCAATGGTGTCCAGAACATTTACAACACAAGAAGTATAGGAGTCCAACAGCTGATCAACATTGGAACATGAGGTATTTTCAAACCTAATTATTTCCATAAACAGAGTTCCCGTGCTATCATTTATGTGTCTCCTCTGGACAACTGCAGGACCAGCAGCTGGTTTGGGAATAACAGCCAGGTCAAAGAAGACACAAAAATGATCAGACAAAGCAACGTCAGCCACAGTAACATTTGAGATATGAACACCTTTAGTAATGAGCAGGTCCAGAGTGTGGCCTCTGGTGTGGGGGGGCTCACTCACATGCTCAGTTCTTTAACATTTCTGTCACAGACGTTATCCACATGTACATTAAAATCACCTGTAATGACTCTACAGTCAAAGTCTGTGCAGACAACTGAAAGCATCTGAGTAAAATCATCAATAAAACTTTGACAGTGTTGGGGTGGCTTATATATGATTATAAAGATTATGGATGGAGATACTTTTAGCTCCATTTTGAAAGATACACACTCAAATGAGGAAACACCTCAAATGACTAACTATATCATTCTTAAATAAGGCACAAACAACAACCCTTTTTGTTTTCCCGTGTTTCTGATACAAAAGTGAAGTTAGGTGGAGTGGATTCAATAAGAACTGCATTACCCGTTTTGCTGTCTAACCATGTCTCTGTTAAAAACATAAAATCTAGGTTATAAGAGGGGATAAAATTATTTAGTAAAAATTATTTGTTTCATAAAGATCTGCAGCCTGGGTGAGGGGTGATAGTGATGACAGTACCCATGATTGGAGTAAGGGGTACCATTTTAATTCCTGATTTCACCAAGCTTTCAAGGTGCCACATATTGCCCTGTTAACAGTGTAGTAGCATGGTGTTTGTGTCGGCCTCACAAACTACCCTATATAAAGGGCGCTACTTTCCCATGTTCGCCCCCTCCACCTGACCTTTGACACCTGATGTCAGATGCCATTTAGGGCCACGAGACACGAGACTGACTAGGGCCAGAATGCGATTAGGCACACTACAGCCACTGTGTAAGGTGTAAAGCCAGGTGGCTAGTGTATAGTGTTGCGGGCATCGTAGGTGAGTAGAGAGTTTGTCTTGTCCACTTAATCATCTTGTGTATAAGATAATGGGCTATTGCAACAAAAAGTTAAAAGAGCAGTCATCTGGATTGGATTTTTAAAGTTGAAGACGTTTCACTTCTTATCCAAGAGGCTTTCTCAACTCTGAAATGAACTGGTAAGAGAGCTGGGTTATATTCTCCTAGGAAGGAGGAGTTTAAACCTGAAACTAAATTCTATTGGTCAAGGCGACCATGAATAGCCTGAGTGGTTTCGGGTCATTAGGAGTCCTTTGTCCTCAGCTGGAGTGAGAGTGGTTAACCCTCCCCAGCCTGGTCAGCTCCTTCAGATGTAAATGACCTGAGTGAAACTGGTTTGTTTTGTTTGGGTTTCAGGAGACTGTTGTAGACAGAAGGAAGGTTGTATCTGAGACCACCATTTCTGTTTAAAGAAGGTTTATCTTTTTTGACAAAGATTGCTTCTTTCACTCCTCGCTCAAACCATCCTTTCTCTCTGGCTAAGATTCGGACCTCACTGTCCTCAAAGGAGTGGTTTGTGGCCTTCAGGTGGAGGTGTACTGCAGATTCAGGTCCACTGGAGTTGGCCCTGTGGTGTTGGTATAACCGCTGTGCAGAGGTTGTTTGGTTTCTGCAGTGTACTGTTCATTACAGTTCTCACTGCAGTGGATGGAGTACACAACATTGCTCTGTTTGTAACTGGGAATTTTGTCCTTGGGGTGAACCAGTTTTTGTCTGAGAGTATTAACAGGTTTGAAATAAACCGGGATGTTATGTTGGCTAAAAATCCTTTTAAGTTTCTCAGACAGGCTGGAGATGTAAGGAATGACTACATTGCTCCTTTTTGGCTCTTGCTCCTGTTCTTTCCTGGCCTGTTTTCTTGTCATTCGGGATTTGGAGAAGGCCCAGTTGGGATATCCACAGGTTCTGAGGGCTTGGCGGACATGTTGCTCTTCTTTCCTCCTTCCCTCTGAGCTTGTGGGAACCTCTTGGGCTCTGTGCTGCAGTGTCCTGATCACACCGAGTTTGTGCTGTAGCGGGTAGTTTGAAATAACAAACAAACAAACTCAAATAACAGGTACTGGTCTGTGTGAGTGGGTTTCCTGTACACTTCCACATGGAGCCGCCTGTCTTCTCCAATGATAACTGCACAGTCTAAGAAGGCTAGGCTGTTCTCCGTGGCATCCTCACGAGTGAACTTGATGTTCTGGTCCACAGCATTAATATGCCCTGTGAAAGCTTCCACTTCCTGGATTTTGATCTACACCCAGGTGTCATCCACGTAGCTGAGCCAGTGGCTGTAGGTAGTACCTGGGAATGAGTCAAGAGCTCTCCTCTCAACTTCCTCCATGTACAGATTAGGCACAATGGGGGAGACTGGGGAGCCCATAGCACAGCCGTGTTTTTGCCTGTAGAAGTTTCCTCTGAACTGGAAATATGTGGTGTTGAGACACACCTCCAGTAGTTGGCAGATGTGGTCCGGTGTCAGGTTTGTCCTCTCCTGCAGTTCTCCATCTTGAAGCAGTCTCATCCTCACAGCCGTTACTGCCTCTGTGGTGGGGATGCAGGTGAACAGCGATGTCACATCATAAGACACAATAGTCTCATCAGAATCCAGCTGGAGATGTTTGACTTTGTTGGCAAAGTCTTGTGAATTCCTGACGTGATGCTCTGTGTTGCTACCAAGAGGGGCCAGGATTGAAGCCAAGTGTTTTGCTAAGTTGTAAGTGACAGAGTCTGTGCTGCTGACAATGGGTCTGAGTGGTATTTCCTCCTTGTGAATTTTAGGCAGGCTGTAAATGCAGGGAATGGCGTCCCCCGGGTATAGTCTGTAATACAGTTACTTGTCAATGACTTGATCTTTTCTCCAGCTTCTGTAAGTCTATAATCTTCAGTCTATAACCTTCTTCTTGTAGCCACTGGTTGGATCTCTCCTCAGTGTCTCATAGGTGGTAGCATCACTGAGTAAGCTGTTCATTTTGGCCTCATAGTCGACTGCATTCAGGATCACTGTGCATCTACCTTTGTCTGCTGAGAGATTGTTATTGTTTGTTATTGATGAGGTCTACTGTAGGCATCTGTTTAGGTGTTACTGAAAAATTGAGCCCCTTGGACAAAACCTCTTTGTTTGTGAGCTCGTGGTTGGAGAGGTTCTTAACCCACCTCTCTCTGTTTGCTGGTGGTTCTGTGTGGTTTCTCTCCTTCCTCTGGCTGGACCTGTCACTGGAGTTCTGTTGTTTGTTGGTCAGAATCTGAAATTTCTTGATCTGACGTTCCTTGCTTTTCTTGTGTTGTGAAAGCTGTGCAGTTAAAAAAGCAGTCATCTGGATTGGATTGGACGTTTCACCACTTATCCAAGAGGCTTTCTCAATTCTGAAATTGAACTGGTAAGAGAGCTGATTTATATTCTCCTAGGAAGGAGTGGTTTATATTCTCCTCCTACCTAGGAGAAGATAAATCAGCTCTCCTACCAGCGGTGAAACATCTTCAACTTTAAAAATCCAATCCAGATGACTGCTTTTTTAACTATTTGTTGTGATGCAATTACCCTGGACGAGCGAGAGTCTTCACAGACTAATGTGCTGTTGTTTTTAGCTTACTGGTAGCTCAGCACTGGACTTCCTTTCTCGTGTGCGTTTGGTGTTTGGGTGGCCACATTCAAAGTTGCATGTCATGACGAGCACTACTCCCGGTATGTCTCTTCTGTTTCATTTAACTGCGTTCTTAATCATACAATGTAAACTGACTATATAGCTGCCACCTATAGGGCCCTGTCGGTGGCGAACCTCCCCTTTTTGATGACCCCTTTATTTGCTCTCTGTGTCACTTGTGGTAGATGTCTTGCTGCCCACGGAGCTGTTGTTTTATGCACTATGAAGACACACTGTAAACTCCTGTTAATGAGCTGTATACAAATGTCAAATGTGGGAAACTGAAATAACTATACTGGTATATTAATTTAAAGCTGATATTTATTAATAAATGAAATGTAAAGTACTAATGTAAAGATGTCTCTGTCATCTCAGTTAAACAGACCTTTGTTGCCTAACATAGCGTGGGGTAAATGTATGTTTCTTTCCCTGGGTTATACCTAGGGTGGCGTTGTTGTTAATTGGGTCAAGGCTATTCCAGTCTGGCGTGGAGTAAGCCTTCATTCCACTGCTCCTTCTAACTGCCACACCAACATTCTCCTTTATCATTTGATGCCTCATTGGCATGGCACCAATTCTATACCAGTTTGCAGTGTTTCGGTCAGTTCCTAAACTTTTGATAGTTTAGCAAAAGACACAGTGTCATTTAGGTTGAAATAAACTGTAGCATTTTTGTCAGTAGCCTCTCTCCTGGTTGTAAATCTTGACTTCTTACCAATTGATGTCAGTGGGAGCGTCTCATGAAGTCCTTTCTCAGATACTAAAGTGGAAATCCTCGCTTGTAGTACACTGATTTCATGAAGATAAATCTGGCACACAGAGAGAATGTTATATTTTCCACCGACATGTAAAAAAATATTTCAAAGACTAGTCGCTTGGCTGGTCAGATAATTTGTTTAATGAGTAAGAGTATAAAACCATTTTGGGCTAAATCAGAAGATTTAAAAAGTAGCCTAATATAAAAAAGTCAATCAGGAATCAAGGAATAAAAAGTAAAAGGATTAAAAAAAGCAAAGTAAAGCAGGCCAAAGCAGGAGCAGGCAGAAAAGCGTCTGCACTCTTCAGAAGCAGGAAGCACTCACTCACTTCACCATTTATTGACGTTGTACCGTGGACTCATGAACATCAAGGCTTTTAGAGAAACTTTTGTTACCCTTTCTAGCTTTGTGCAAGTCAATAATTCTTGCACGAAGGTCTTCCGAGAGCTCTTTTGTGCAAGGCATGGTTCACATCATGTAATGCTTCTTCAGAATAGCAAACTCAAAACTGTTTTTTATTGGGCATGGTCACTTTAAGCCACTCCCCCAATCTTCTCACACTGATTGGGCTCCAGGTTGGCTGACCCCTAACTCCAATTAGCTCTCGAAGAGGTCATTAGCCTAGGGGTTTACATACTTTTTCCTTCCTGCACTGTGAATGTTTAAATAAATATTCAATAAATAAAACACATGAAAACATATAATGTTTTTGCAACATTAGTTTGACTATATTTGTCTATTTTTGTGACTTTGATAAAGATCAGATTACATTTTATGACTAAATCATGCAGAAATCCAAGTAATTCCAAAGGGTTTGCATACTTTTTCTTTCAACTGTAGATATGAGCCTTGGACCATCATGGTGATTTTAAACAGTGTCCTCTAATTGGATAACAGTTTTGTGATTGGCAGGTGGTTCGTCCAATCACTCCTTGTATTCATTTATAGTCCATGCCTTTTGCAAATGCTTTCTGTTGAGACCTACCACAAAAGTACTTCTGCGTCAGATCAGAAAACGTTATACAGAGGCTTAATCTTTAGGCATTTTATTCTGATATTCTGTCATCAGCCGGCACTGTGTTTTCTCATAAATCTGTTTGTTTCTGAAGCTGAAAAGGGAGCTCCAGCTGGTCCCGAGATTCCAGCGGCCTGTCAGATGGTGGCTCACAGCAGCAGTGTGGCCATGGCCCCCACAGTCACTGGAGGAAGTGGTAACAGAGTACCATCTGCAGGTAAACCACCTGAGTACACCACAAGAGTACATCATCAGAATACAGTGCTCCTGGTTGCCAGTCCACCTCTGTCTCAGTTAGTTTAGTGTAGGCTTCTTCCTTATGACCACGCCAACTACAGCTGTCTCTTTGGGGTCTAGGAAAACACAGGGTCTAGGATCATTTCCTTTGTGGACATTTTGATGTAAACTGACTGGGACTTATTTTAAAAATAACTGTTAAAAATAACTCTGATATCATCTTTGTAAATACGATAAACATATCTTCCCCTTTTATAGTGCTAGAATAACCCTTGAAAAAATTTACAATATAATGTGTGAGTTTCAAGACATTTAGGTCTATGACTCTGAAGTCTATGACTCTGAGGGTGAGGTCTATGACTGTAGCATACATATAAAATATATACTTAAGACAAAGATTAAGGGCCAGATTTATCAAAGGTTTGCGTGCACGCTAACTGAATAAGATGCGCTAAAATTGGAGCAAACCCAGACGCAGTTGAGATTTGCGTGTCTTACAGGAGCAGAGCGAACGCAATGCAGATGTTGCTCCTATGACCTAATGAATCTGTAAACTGAGGCGTTCTTCCCAGAGTGCGCAAAATGGAAGGCGGAGAAAATGCAAATTTATTAATTTGCCACCCGCTATATTATTTATCAAGGCTCACCATGACTTTGCGAGCGAAAATAGCATAAATGTAGCACGTTGGAGAAGGACGTGCTAATCTTTTGCACAGATGTGGCTGCTGTGAAAAGTTTATTTACAAAATTAGGCAGAATAGTATACTGAAAGGAACAGGTAAATATTGAAAAGGATGTAAAACAGAACCGTTATGTAGAATTACTGATTATTACTGATACTAATTGTAGTGGAGTAAAGTTATGGTATGACTTATTAACTTATTGGAGATTTTAGGGAATAAAGGTGGATATGAGACTGTAAGACTATTGATGCCAACTAGTGAATGTCACACACACACACTGCGGTTACTATACTCGGAACAGGAGGGAGAGAGAGAGGACAATGACGACAGACAGCCTCCAGGTTCAGTCGGGACTCACGACGTTGGTCCTTGTCCTTTTGGATCCGCGGGGTGTCACAGGGCTGGTCGTCCCGGTCCAAGCCGCAGTTTGTAGGTTTGGTTTTGGTTCTGGTCCTGTTAGGTTTAACAGCGATCGTGATGCCACTTATGGGAGAGTTTAGCTGTTGTTCAGCGTAAGGCAGCGTCAAAGTCTCAGAATATGGCAAATGTCTTTTTAATGCCAAAACATAAAATTTCAATAAAAACACCTTCACCTTTGGTCAAGGCAGCGATTGTTAAAGCTGGCGGAGGTTGCGCGATGCAAGGTTTTCAAAATAAACTACAAAAATGATATTTGAAAGCTATCAAATAAAAGTTTAGACGACTTATCATGAAAAGATATCACCGGCAAAGTAAAATTAACACAAACAAATGTAAGGTTACAACGAGAGAAACTAAGAGCAGCGATGAAGATGAGATGAAAACGAAGAAAACACAGACATAGTAGATGAAGAAGACCTGGACATAGAAGAGAGATAACAAAGGATCTGGGCGTATTTAAGTCTGTGTTAAAATGGGGGCAGCCTCCTGTCCTCTGCAGTGATAGTGGGGATATCGAATTAGCTTTGCTAGACGCAAAGTAAATGTCATAAAAGAAACGTGTTTTACTCCAATTTAACTAGATTTTAAGGCATGTTACATTTAAACTGAATGGAACATTTTGTAGCAACCAAGATAAACAATACTGGTGAATAATGATATTGAATAACCATATATTCAACCAATATTAAACATGATGATTTAAACAGTTTGCACAAAATACAGTTATGACATTTTCCTGTAAAGCAAAATATATATCCATGAAATCAGTCTCTTGAATAGATGAATGTAAGTAAATTCTTTGCTATTTATACCTTTATTAACCAAGATAATAGAGTATAGTGACCGCAGTCTGTCCTGGCCACTAGATAGCAGTATTGCTCCAAGTTTCAAGTCCTCCTGGAATTCGTAAAAGGTCAGTTTTAGGTTAGCTGTAGTGACGAGTGCTCTTATCTTCACATCTGGTAGAAATGAAGTTTATGGCGGATTTGGTCTATGACTCTGAGGGTGAGGTCTATAAACCTCTGTTTCATCAGATAATGCTTTGGTCTCCTCTAAGGCCTCTTCTGTCTTTGCTATGACAAAACTAGTTAAAATGTTCCCTGCTCTCTCTGCACCCAGTCTTTACACTGGGGACCTGCTCTGTGTGCTTTTCTGATCTTGTTTCTTTGTGTTCACAGCCATGATTGCAGAGTGTCAGGGTAAACTCAAATCCAAACTGAAAGAAAAGTTTCAGTTCCTTGTTGAGAGACTCACAGAATCAGGAGACGAGAAGCCCTTTAATGAGCGATACACTGAGCTGTACGTGACACTGGCAGACACTGGATATGTCAATACTGAACATGAGATCAGACAGATAGAGAGCTATTCCAGGAAACCAGTCGAGCAGAGAACCATCCAATGTCAAGACATTTTCAAAGGCCAAACCAGGAGAGGAAAACCAATCAGAACAGTGCTGACAAAGGGCGTGGCTGGCATCGGGAAAACAGTGCTGACTCAGAAGTTCATTCTGGACTGGGCTGAAGACCAGGCCAACCAGGACGTACAGCTGCTGTTCCCGTTCACTTTCAGAGAGCTCAATGTGCTCAGAGACACACAGTTCAGCCTGGTGGGACTGCTGCACCACTTCTTCAGTGAATCTGCAGGACTCTACAGCTTTGAACACCTCCAGGTGGTCTTCATATTTGACGGTCTGGATGAGTGGAGACTTCCACTGGACTTGACAAAAACCCAGGTCCCTACCGAGATGGAGTCCGTCTCAGTGGACGTGCTGCTGGTAAACCTCATCAGGGGGACCCTGCTTCCCTCTGCTCGCCTCTGGATAACCACACGACCCGCGGCGGCCAATCAGGTCCTGGTTAACTACATTTCCATGGTGACAGAGGTGCGAGGGTTCACCGACCCACAGAAGGAGCAGTACTTCAGGAAGAGGTTCAGAGATGAGCAGCAGGCCACAGCCATCATCTCCCACATCAGGACGTCTCGCAGCCTCAAAATCATATGCTACATACCGGTCCTCTGCTGGATCCTCGCCACAGTCCTGCACCATGTGATGGAGACCGGGGCCGCAGACCAGCTGCCCCAGACCCTCACCCAGATGTACATCCACTTCCTGGTGGTCCAGGCCAAAGCCAAGAACATCAAGTATGAAGGGCGCTTTGAGACAGATCCTCACTGGACTCCAGAGACCAGGAAGATGGTGGAGTCTCTGGGAAAACTGGCCTTTGAGCAGCTGCAGAAAGGAAACCTGATTTTCTACGAGTCCGACCTGAGCGAGTGTGGCCTGGACGCTGCAGTGGCCTCAGAGTGCTCTGGAGTGTTCACACAGGTCTTTAGAGAGGAGCCAGGCCTGTACCAGGACAAGGTCTACTGCTTCATCCATCTGAGTGTCCAGGAGTTTCTGGCTGCTCTTCACGTCCATCTCACCTTTTTCAGCTCGGGAGTCAACCTGTTATCCACACAACAAACCTCTGAGAGTCTTGAGTCTGAGTTTGAGCCTGAGTCTAAGCCTGAGTCCACACAACAAAGCTCTGGGACTTTAGCCTCCTCACTGCATCAGTGGTCTACATCTGCAGAAGCAGTTTTCTACCGGTCTGCTGTGGACCAGGCCTTACAGAGTCCAAACGGACACCTGGACCTGTTCCTGCGTTTCCTCCTGGGTCTGTCTCTGCTGACAAATCAGAGGCTGCTACAGGGTTTGCTGACTCAGGCAGAAAGTAGCTCAGAGACCAATCAGGAGACAGTAAAGTACATCAAGAAGAAGCTCAATAAGAATCTGTCTGAGAGAAGCTTGAATCTGTTCCACTGTCTGAATGAACTGAACGACCACAGTCTGGTGGAGCAGATCCAGAAGATCATGAGAGAAGGAAATGTCTCCTGGTTAAGTTCTGCTGCTCAGTGGTCGACTGTGGTCTTCATCCTACTGTCCTCAGACTCAGACCTGGAGGAGTTTGACCTGAGAAAATACTGTCCTTCAGAGGAGGCTCTCCTGAAGCTGCTGCCAGTCATCAAAGTCTCCACCAAAGCCATGTGAGTCCAGACTTTATCTAAACAGATCTGTAATGATTCTAGTCACTAATTACTATTCTAGTTTTCTAATTTCTCTCCTCTCTCCTCACTCACTAACTGTAACATGTTCTGTCTTCAGTCTGTCCTGGTGTAACCTGTCCCAGAGCAGCTGTGGTCCTCTGTCCTCAGTCCTCAGCTCCTCCAGTCTGACACACCTGGATCTCAGTAACAACAACCTCCAGGACTCAGGAGTGGAGCTGCTGTGTTCTGGACTGAATAGCGCCCCTTGCACACTGAAGACCCTCAGGTGAGTCTCAGAATAGCCACAGACCAGAGTCACCTGTCGAACAGGTAGAGACTCAGCAGCCATTTTGAACAGGCCTCTTGTTTATCAGTAGTTTCTCTCAGGATCAGCCACTCACCGGAGCTGCACCTGCTGCAGCTGCACTTCTGTCTGTTCTGTGTAAAAATGGGACTGGAACATTGTCAGATAGGATTAGTCAGTAACTTTAGCATGTTCTCTCTTCAGTCTGTCCTGGTGTAACCTGTCCCAGAGCAGCTGTGGTCCTCTGTCCTCAGTCCTCAGCTCCTCCAGTCTGACACACCTGGATCTCAGTAACAACAACCTCCAGGACTCAGGAGTGGAGCTGCTGTGTTCTGGACTGAATAGCGCCCCTTGCACACTGAAGACCCTCAGGTGAGCCTCAGAATAGCCACAGACCAGAGTCACCTGTCGAACAGGTAGAGACTCAGCAGCCATTTTGAACAGGCCTCTTGTTTATCAGTAGTTTCTCTGAGGATCAGCCACTCACCGGAGCTGCACCTGCTGCAGCTGCTCTTCTGTCTGTTCTGTGTAAAAATGGAACTGGAGCATTGTCAGATAGGGTCAGTCACTAACTGTAACATGTTCTGTCTTCAGTCTGTCCTGGTGTAACCTGTCCCAGAGCAGCTGTGGTCCTCTGTCCTCAGTCCTCAGCTCCTCCAGTCTGACACACCTGGATCTCAGTAACAACAACCTCCAGGACTCAGGAGTGGAGCTGCTGTGTTCTGGACTGAATAGCGCCCCCTGCACACTGGAGACCCTCAGGTGAGCCCGGGCCCATGATGGACTCCTGTCTTCACTGTGTCCCACATTAGTGGGTAATGGTGTGTGTCTTTAGGCTGTCAGGATGTCTGGTCTCAGAGGGGGGCGGGGCTTCTCTGGCCTCAGCTCTGCGCTCCGCCCGCTTCAATCTGAGAGAGTTAGACCTGAGCTACAACCATCCAGGACCCTCTGCAGAGCTCCTGACCGCTCTACGGGACGACCCCCACTGCCCCCTGGACACACTCAGGTGAGGACGCCTGAACACACTCAGGAGAGGACCCCTGGACACACTCAGGTGAGGACCCCTGGACACGCTCAGGTGAGGACCCCTGGACACTCTCAGGTGAGGACCCCTGGACACGCTCAGGTGAGGACCCCTGGACACGCTCAGGTGAGGACCCCTGGACATGCTCAGGTGAGGACCCCTGGACACTCTCAGGAGAAGACCCCTGGACACGCTCAGGTGAGGAACCCTGGACACGCTCAGGTGAGGACCCCTGGACATGCTCAGGTGAGGACCCCTGGACACTCTCAGGAGAGGACCCCTGGACACGCTCAGGTGAGGACCCCTGGACACGCTCAGGTGAGGACCCCTGGACACGCTCAGGAGAGGACCCCTGGACACGCTCAGGAGAGGACCCCTGGACACGCTCAGGAGAGGACCCCTGGACACTCTCAGGAGAGGACAGGGTCTACCACAGGTTGTTTCTTGGTGTGGTCCAGGTCTTGGTCTCTGGTCTACAGTAAACTGGACTTGTGTGTGTTTCAGGATGGATCCTGCAGGAGAAAAATGGATGGTCCCAGGTCTGGGGAAGTGTGAGTGTCTTTATTTCAGAGGGGCCCTCATCGGTAAGTCGATTTGAACAGGAAGTGATGTCATCATTGTGTTGTGTTTGTGTCCCTCAGATTCCTATGAAATATCTCTGGATCCAAACACAGCTCACAGATATCTGTATCTGTCTGAGGACAACAAGACTGTGAGACGTAAGAGGTGGGGCTTGCACTATCCATATCATGAGGACCGGTTCACAGACCAGCCTCAGGTCCTGAGTTCCACTGGTCTGACTGGCCGCTGTTACTGGGAACTGGACTGGAGCGGGGAGGCGGGAGTTGATATAGCAGTGAGTTACAGAGGAATCAGACGAAGAGGAGACATAAAGGACTGTAGGTTTGGATTCAATGATCAGTCCTGGAGTCTGAAGGTTGATGGTGGGGGTTATTCTGTCTGGCACAACAGGAGAGAAACACAAGTCTCCTCCTCCTCTCTCTCAGGGTCAATGATGGTATCCTCAGGTAGAGTGGGTGTGTTTCTGGACTCTGAGGCTGGATCTCTGTCCTTCTATAAGGTCCTCGATGGTGGACTATTGTCCCACATCTACACCTTCAGCTCCACATTCACTGAGTCTCTGTTTCCTGGGTTTGAGCTGAAGGATGAAGGTTCCTCTGTGTCTGTGGTGGATCTGAGGAGTGTGTCTAATAGAACTTCTATAGTGAGATACTGGACAAGAAGACAGTGTCAGGATCAATCAGTGAGTTGTCTTTATTTTACTTGAGCACAAAGAGAACACAGTACAAAGGAGAGACGCAGAGTGCCAACTCTACTTAGTTCATATATTCTGCTTTAGTTTAGGCCATTTCATTCTCTATCAATAAAGTTTGCTTAGTTTATACCATAATGATTTTAAGTTTCATGTACTGATGTATGAGTCTTATGTTAAACATATGTTTATGCCAGCTTTAGCATTTTAATAAACTTTATTTTAGTTATGCCATTATGTGTTAGGCATGTGGTGTTAACTGTGTTACTCTTGGGTCATTTTTCAACATTCAAACAAAAGATGGAAGAGTGTGACAACTTGCTCCGCTAAAACCACAAATTCACTGTAATTTTCATAATTCTTCTGCAAACAAAAGAAACCAAAGTCCTAATAAGTGATATAGTAACATCTAAAGTAAAGGCTGCTGCTCAGGCCTGGGCTTTAAACAGAGCAGCACTGACAAAATGCTGGAAATTGAGTTTTAGTGACAACTTACATGAGTGTGTGACAACTTGCCCTGCAGCCTCCTGTTGGACTGCTGCTATCTGCTCAACTTATCTTAACCCTCTGGGCACAGTAAACATTTACATACACTCGTTACCTTAGGGACCTCTCATAAAATAGCTATAAAAATGTTTTTACTATTTTCTCATGAAATCCTTTCTACTACTTCAGCCCTAACCATAGATATAAGGTTTATTAACATTTATATTTTCTATGTTTTTATGGCCTTTTGTCATCAAAACACCCATTTTTTTTAAGACCGCAAAATCACAAAATATGCCCCATTATCCAAAAATGAGTTGCAGAGTGGATCACTTGGGGTGAAGTTATTAGAGCCTTGACTGAATCAATAATTAATAACAACATTGGTTTTGATGCATTTTTATTTTTGGTGCAAAGACAGGTTTTGGTAAAAACTTACACTCGTTACTTCAAGTACGCGTTTGGGCCCATTGACTTCCATTATAATGACAGATTTTAATAGACACATAATACTTTTTTCATGAAAACCTAATAAAACTAATCCTTTACCTTCAAAATAAAGGGAAATTAGGGGCAGCAGAGCTTTATTTTATACATTTTCAATGGAATTCTGTTTGCCTTGCAAAATGCATGGGAATAAAAACACTGAACACCAATAAATAGGTCTTGGTTTGTTAGAAGTGTGTGAAAGAAACCATAAATGAATAAAAGCTGGCAGCAGACAGACAGCTGTATGGGTTACATCTCTGAAACACAGGAGAGATGGATTATCATTAAAGCATTTTAACATTCAGGAAATTAAATCAACATTCACAGTGAAGATATTAAATATGTAAATCATAATATAATTCAGAGGAGATTGGGTAACCATCAAATAAATTCAATGTTGTACCAACAGAAAATACTTAAAACAAACTTACCTGATGCATGCACGCGCTCTGGCAGCGAAGGGCAGAACAATGACCTGAGCCTCGATCACCAATGGAACCAGGTGTGGAGGGCGGAGCGGGGAAATGCAGGTGCGTTTCTTTCACTCACCTTCAGAAAGCTGCCTTCAATGATTGTTTAGTGTGGGAATTTCTGACAATGTTTTTACTCTAAACCTGACGATTTTTACTTTCAACCTTAAAAATGCTTTACTGGAGCTGTCTCAGGTCAACAAAGATCATGATGTTCATGTTCAGGACATAACAGCAACTCAGGAGAGACACAAAACTGCTATTCTTCTTTTGTAAACAACCCTTTGGTTTTAAACAAAAAACCCTGCAGTTTGACAACTTCCCCCACGAGAACCACAAGGCACTGCCAGTTTATCTGTGTAGCACAGTTCATACACAGAGTTAGAAGTTAAAAGTACATGGACAAGAATAAAAATCCTTTGAAAATAATTTCCAATATTTAAAAAAACAACAACAAAATACCCAGGGCACTCTCTGATAAAGTTAAAATGCCTTTATTATTTAGGGCAGGTCATAACAGACTTTAAAGAGCTCCAACATCAGGGGACAAACAGAGGTAAAGTGCATCATGGGAGCTTTACTGATGGGTTTCTCCACCTGTGTGAGGGAGCACACACCTGTGTGGACATGCGCACAAACAGCCACTAGATGGCAGTGTTAACCAAAAAACTTTAACAATGGATTAAAAACAACCAACAGTGGAAAAACACAGATACCTGACATAAAACAGTCCAGCAGTCTATAACATTATGGAAATCTAAGTATTCATTTAATCCAAGAGGCTTTGTGGCCCTCAGTCTATAATCCCAGAAGGTCTCGTGCTGTTTCAGTTTTTTATTCTATTTCTGGTCTGTGGCCTGGCTAAAAATGATCTGATCATGGTTTAGTTTCATGTTGTGGCATAAAGTTCATTATGACCTGCCCTAAATAATAAAGGCATTTTAACTTTTATCAGAGAGTGCCTTGGGTATTTTGTTGTTGTTGCATGTCCCTGTCCCTTCTCTTGTTCTTCCTTCTGGAGGCCAAGGAAGCGCTCCTCCTGGCCTTTTTTGTATTTTCCAATATTTATTTTATGTTAAAGTAAAAAGTGTACAACTGGTGCATTATCCTTCAAAACACCAGCTGGACAACGTTTATGGATACAGTAAGGTCCTGGGCTGTGATTTCTCTGTGACTCCTTGGCCTGTCCCGTCTGATCCCACCTCCCCTGCCCTTTCCTGTTCTGTGGCTGCACCTTATTTCTTTCATTCTGTATCTGCAGCTTTGCTTTTTGCCCTGCACCTGTCAAAATGGGATCAATTACAACTATAAAGATGATAAATAAGCATTGGTGAGACAAAAATATTGTAAATATTGTATTAATATGCACTGTACCTCACTGTCCTGTCTCCAGAATCTATGTTGTTTCATACCTGGAGTAGTATTTTGTTTCATTCACGCTTGATTGAGTGACCCTCTATCTCTTCTCAAGAGCTGAAAACGCTCACGTGAAACCAGGAAGTACTCCTCCACATGCAGAGTGACCGCCTCAAAAAGTACTAAAAGTGGGACAGACTCCAGAAATAAAAGCTTTGCAATTTGACATTATATAACTTACCGACTTACTGAGTCTAAACCTCATTTACATAAAAGATACAGCTGCTAAAAACACATTTAGCAAAGTAATGTCTTTACTGAGACTTTACTCATTGAAATAAAAAGGCCCCATGGAGAGAGGCATTTCCTCAAACACAGGGGCAGCAATAAACACCAACCATATCCTCAACCCAGCGGGACAGTCCCACAGATAAATATTCTACATTTGACAGAGCCACTGAAGAAGAGGGACATTATCTCAGTGGGACAGGGGGACAAATGCTGAAATGGCTGTGCAGTACACAGAATAAGTAAATGTATTTTTTCATTTACTAATTTAGAAAATATTTTAACAATTGGTCTTTTAATTTTCAGATGAATAAATGTTTTTGCCTCCTCCAGTTGTGGCTTGTGTAAAATGGGACTCTGCCTCCCTCTAGTGGCTCAGTACAGTACTGTATGGTGCAATAAATCAACAGAAAATACTTTGGAAGCCCTTTATTAGTTTATGGTCCAAAACCTGTAGCTTTTATTAATGTAAACAGTCCACAGACACTGCCAGACAGCCACAGACATGCAAGTGACAACAGCTGCACAGGGCTTTTAGTTTAGCCCTGCTCAAACAGAAACTGGAAAGACAGCACACAAAGTTAGAGTTGACAGGTTTAGATGACAGAGGCAACAGTCCGACTGGTTTAATGTTGATCTAAGACTTAAGTTCAGTAACAGCCGAGCGGAGACACTGCTCTGCTCACTCACTCTCTCCTGTGGGAATAATAACAGACAAATCCTCAGGTCTGTGGGAAAACGCAAAGGCTGGATCTCATCGCATTTGGACAAGTTACTGAAAACTTTTCACACCAAGCACCGCTTCAGAAAATATTGCTCTCTCCAGGTCTAAGCCAGGTCTGAACAAGAATAAAACCAGGTCTAAACCAGGTCTAAACCAAGACTAAACCAGGTCTGGCTCTAAATTAAGGTAAATCAGAACTTGCATTTGTGAGTCCCACCAGGAGAAGCCATGAACCAGAAGTAGTCCCGGTGTCATAGTTTGAGAACTGCGGATCCTGGTTACACCCAAAATGTAATTATGTTTCTCTGTCAATGTTTCTCTAACCTTTGTCTCCAAGTACCCCATAATATTTTAAATAACTGATGTCTTCCCCAACACCATAAGAAAACCACACACTGTAAAAAAAAAAATCTGTAAATTTTACGCTAAAAAATTGGCAGCTGTGGTTGCCAGAATTCTACCGTAAAAACTACAAGAGGCCTGTATTTCATTTTACAGTATAATTTTATCACAAATGTTGTTTTTACAGTTTTTGACTTGAGTTTTTATTATTATTTACTGCAAAATAAAGTTATTATCTTTCAAAAAAATAGGTTAATGTATGTTTTAGTTTGTGACTTATGTTTTAATCAACTTTTACTGTAAAATTTAAAGTTATTATCTTTTGAAAAGGTGTTAAACTGTAATAAACACAGGACTCAATTTTTTTAACAGTGCTATACTGTATACATTACAAAAAATAAAACTAAAAAATACAATTTTGCCTTATTTTTAATATTACAGTTAATTACCGTAACCAAAACAGTATTTTACCGATATATCAACTACTTTTACTGAGATTTTACAGATTTTTACCATGAAATCTACAGATATTTTTTACAGTGCAGACACTTCTGTATGAATATTGTGCTGCATACTGAAAGGTTCTTTCAGGAGGATATATTCTTCTAAGTGGACTTTTCTGAGTTTTCTCCCATGTTCTAATGTTGTTCCCTCATTAAAAACAGACCTGGAGTTGTGTTTTGTTTCATTCACGCCTGTTTGAGTAATCCTGTATTCTCTGGTGCTGAGTTTCTGAGGCCTCAGAACGCTCAGTTCCACAAAGCCCCGCCCACTCCAGGAAGCACTGACCAATCAACAACAAGCCCTCTACATCCATCTGCTCTCATTCATTTACAGTGTACAGCTCTGTTTCACTGATTCCTCGCAGATATTTTTAATTTTATGGTAAAATGGCATCAGACAAAAAGTTTAAGTAAATAAAAAGCTCCTTTTCTATGTTTCTGCTCAAAAGAGGATAACACAGCTGCACTCTTCACCTGTTTCTTTATGGTATTAGTGAAGTAATTATTGGAAACGTTCTCTTTTAGTCACAGTGTTTTTTAAAGGTTTTAAAATGTGCTGCTGTTCTAGAGGTGGCCAAGATTGGTTCAAAAATGTAAATAAAAGCAGAATATATCTCTTTAAATGTTGATTTTTTCCTCTTCTGTGCAATCAAAAACAATATTTCCAAATAAAACACTTGTTTTAATCCTGTAGCCTTTGTGTCAGTGCAAACAATTTCTATATAAAAGAATTTAGTCAATTGCAACTTTGTCATCATATTTTGGAGTTTTCGCTTAAAAATGACTCCCATGTTGTGTACCTTTCCCACAGCTTGAGAACCACAATTTTAGCTCGTATAAACATTTGAGAGATTGCAGTACAAATAATATTAAGTCACTACAATTTTACGACAATCAGTTACTGTATATGACACAATATATTAATCTTATTTTCACTTTATACAAAAATGACACAGTTACATCGATTTGCGAAGACATTTCTTTGGATAAAAATATGCATATTTATACACGAAATACATACATGCCTCGTTAGCTGCAGTAGAAAAAGGTTCACACTCAAACATAATAGTTTTTATCTTTTTTCTTGCTGGCTGTACACAGTTGTGCTGGTCCCAAGCCCAGGTAAATGGAGAGAGTTGAGTTTAGAAAGAAGGGGAGCAGATCAAAGGGACTTCTCTTCATTAATCCTTTTGTTCCCAATGGTCCGTGAGTGTGCAACAGTATACTTCTATGCCTGCTTTTTGTAATAATTATTACTATTTATTTACACCCTCCATAAACAAACAAACAAACCAAAACAAAAAAACAAAACAAAAAAAAAAACAAGTGAGAAGTGCAGAGGTTTAAGGAAAATTATTTCTTACATGGATCCACAACTTTCCTTTTTCTGTTTCTTAACAATTTGGAAAAAGATGCTGCTGTAAAAAATGGCTGTGTCGCAGCGTAATCCAGCCACAAGGGGTCGCAAGCCTCTGTCCCAGTCCCAAGGGTTGCATCAGGAAGGGCATCTGGCATAAAACCCTTTGCCAATTCAGTATATGAACTGTAGACTGGGAAACCGAAAGGAAAGTGAGTTGCAGAGTAGACTCTTGTTAGGATCCTGACTGTGGGACGGCGATGGCCTAGAGGACAAAAGTCTTGTTAGAGGTGGGACAGAGGACGTGAAGCATGTTCATCTATTAATTCAATTACATTTAATTTAATTTATATAGCCCAGTATCACAACAGGAGTCCTCAAAGAGCTTTACAGTTAATCAAACATAAACACAATCAGACATAACACACAATCACACACAAACAATAACTACACTAAACTAAACAGACCCACGACTCTTCTGTCTTTGGACTCTCCTTCTCTTAACCCTGTAGAACCCAGACATAGAAATATTTGTTGGAAAAAAATCAAAATAAATTTTAGTCAACGGGGATGGGTAAGAACAAAAATGTGTCAATATTTTTGGTAAGCAGCATTCATAAATTAGTTAATACATTAAAAAAAAGACTCCTACTTTTTTGCCATGACCTTTGAATTATATGCTGCATATTTGCAACAGAGGTTAATTTGCTACGGGGTTAAGGAAAAACTCCTAAAAAAACAGCTGTGGGGAAATAAAAGAAGAAACCTTATGGAGACCACACTGAAGGAGAGATCCTCTCCCAGGACAGGCTCTAAATGTGTGTGGGACTGTTAAATAAAGTCCAGTAGCTCATTTATCTGATCATAGTTCAGGTCTGTAAAGATCACACCCAGATGTTTGGATTAAAGGAGAAATACTGTGCTGTTTTTCCAGCCTCTTTAACGTTTTATATAACCTGTAATTTATATGCATTGGAAACATCTTCTTTTGGCTGGCTGTTACTCATAGAGGACTGAAGGACTGAGACCTTCCTCTGACTAAAACCCTCTACAGACTCTACTGCCTCTTAGCGTTCTCCAAAGAATCTGGGTGCCCTGCCCCCCATTTTCCATGGGATGGGGAATATATTTACTATGGAGCATTGGCAGGTCTGCATTCAAGAAAGTATTTGTTCTAGAAACCAGGAAACTTACCTGCCTGAGAAAGCTACAATGCCCTAACCCTAGTCCCAACCCAAATCCTAAACTCTTTCCCTGGGGAACATAGGGCTGACCCCTAACCCCCAATTTACACCAAAGCAGCAGCAGCAGCAGCAGCAGCAGCAGCGTCACATCAGGCGCTTAAACTGCTTTCTGTTTTATTCAATCTGAAAATTCATACGACTTGCTGCGATGCTATGCTCAAGATAGCATCTGCAGAGCAACAGCCGAGGAAACAGGCACCGAATGTCAAAATAAACTTCAGCTACACTTTCAAAATGAAGGCTCAGTGAAAACAGCGATAATGTAAACATCAAGAAGTTTATTATGCAAGTAATATTCAACACCAAGCAGCCATTTTACAAGGACAACATGCAGAAGAAGAAGGCCTGGGGATCAGTAGCCACAGCTTTCTGTTTAGACGAGAAGTCTGTAAAACACAGGGGGGAGACTCGTGCAGCGTAACAGCAGCAGCTCTGTCTGCCCTCAGTGAAAATTGACGCTTTTAAACACTCTTTTAAACACAAAATGACCTGCTGCTGCGACGCCCTTGTGACGTTCTTGGTGTAAATTCAGGGTAAGAGTGAATAAAGTTGGAAGGATTTGAGTTCAGACCTGAGAGGAGAATCTCCGGTGCTGGGACTGAACAGCGGGGGACAGACAGAGCAGGATATAACGGCTAATTAGTCCAGCTATTAGAAGAAGGGCTTCTCTTTTCTCACGTTTCAGCTCTTGAGAAGGGTTTCCCCTCAGCTTACAGTGCAAATGAAACAACTGGTCCAACATTATAACATGCTAAACAGCTCAGAATAGTGGAGTAAGCTTTAATACGACTTAAACCACTGCATGTGATTTAGGAAGGTTAAGAGTGTGTTACCTGTCCGCTCTGTTTGTGGGAGCTCGGCCTCTTCCTGCTGGAGTTTTTTGGAGATAAACTCGGGTCTTTGGGTTGCTCTAGAGACGCATCTGAAGAGGAGCTGGACCTGTCGCTCTGAGTCTGAGGGACAGGGACAACAACAGGGAGAGAGGCAGTTATTAGGAGCACAGAAGTCACTACAGGAGAGGAGGATTTCAACTGGAAAATAATGTCAATGGTGAAATGAAGAGACTGTGAGTAAATAAAGCAGAGGGCAAATTTCCCACAAAACACAATTAGGATTCATCTGACCTTTCAGCATCTAGGTTTTAATATTAAAGGCCTTATATTATGCTTTTTTTTTAGGCTTTCTGAAATAGTTTTGGACTCCTTTGCTTAAATTCTTAAAATAATGTATGGAAAACGTCTTCTTTTGTGGAGCTGTTAATGTGACTTTGCAGAGAACGCTTGGATTCGGTGTCTGGCGCCCCCTGCAGGCATGGTGGGAAATGGACAGAGCATAAAATGTCTTTTTAGTACGGCTATTAGCAACAAGATGCTAATATAGATTGATAAATGAGCTGACTGCTTTGTAGTGATGGTGGATTTAGAAACACACAGGAGCTCTTCCTGGTTTCACGTTTCTGTGTAGAGCTGTGTTTCCAGATTATTTAAAGAGGATGGGCTCAGAGAATAGGATTATGAGTGGACTATAAACTTAGCAAACTGCACACATGCGGTGGAGAAAAAGAAACCAAAAATGGTGAGCTCAAGGCAACACAGAACAGTTATGTGTTTGGACTGACTTTCACCGAGAGATCTAATGGCACCGACTCCGTGTGGTGTGCCAGGAAACTAGTGCCCTGCCCTGGTCCCAAGTAAATTTAAATGACGTCTCCAAACAAAACGTCACTTCAAAACGAGAGCACAGACCATAGGCGTAGTTTGACACAACCGTCTGTGAATACATAGTATGTTGCCTACTGCAGACTTACAGACTATCAACAGACAAAGCAGAAGTAACACGCTTATGATAACACAGCGCTAGAAATCCAATTCTGACATACAATATTCTAATCCAAAAAGTGAAATGCATGGCAGTTTGGTAAAAAAATAAAAACAAAAACACCACAATTTGTTTTAAACTGTTAAGCTTTTAAATCATGTAGTCATTGGCATAAACTAAAAATTAAAAACCATAAAACCATAAAACCTGAACAGCTTAAACCAAGAATACATTAACTAATGCTCTGCAACAAGAAAACTAGAGGCAATAATAACAAGAAATGTAGAAATGAAGTGGATAATAAGAAATAGAGTCACTTCTTGCAATAGTTTTTTCTTTTGTTGCATTACTTTATAGCATTTCTGTTTGTGTAGTAACATATTTGAGCCACCAGGGGGAAAACTCTTCAAACTCCTCAATGGCACAGAGTACTTTGTTTGCCTTTAAGAACACCAAATTTAATGAGAAAATATGTGAGTGAGACCACGCTTGAAGATGGCTAACAAGTTGTTGAACTCAAAAAGAGAAATCCAAACCAAAACATTGCCACCACAGGAGAGTACCACAGACCAGGCCACCAGCAGAGTACAACAGGAAAGTATAAGAGTACTACAACCAGACCACCACCACCAGAAAGTACTGCAGACCTGTTTAACACCGTCTCTCCCAGATCCTTGTCCCGGTTTGGGCCTTTTACTCTGCGGAGGCTGGGTGTCCTTCAGGATCTGTGGGGCGGGTCTCTTGGACGTACCGCTCTTGTCTTTACTCTCTCTGTGTGTCTCTGTCTCGTCGGGCGACTGAGGCGAAGACGACGGGATCCCGAAGCTGTCCACGCTGATCTCCAGCTGTTTTATGGACTCTTCCAGGCTGTCTATGGAGTCGAAGGCGTTTTGACACAGCTGTTTGGCCTGATTCTGAGGTCGGGGGGAGGAGATATGAATATTTTTCCGTTCTTTTCCGTTTGCATGCTTCATATTTTTGACATCTGTTTCTTTCTCTTCCGTTTTCTTGTTGGCTTTCGCACTGCCTGATCGAATCGCACGGCTAATCTGCACCAGCCTATTTTTAGGGAACTTAAGCTTAAATTTCTTCTTACTATCCGTCTTCTTGACCAAATCTGAATCTTGTTTGTCATTTTTAACCTCTCCCTGAAATGTAAACTGTACCGGCGGCCCTTCGTCTTCGTTCAAAACACTTTCGCGCGACTTAGCTAGCTCCTCTTCGCACTCGAAAATAGTGGAGAGTCGTTTGAAAGCCATCTCGATGTCTATGGGCTCATTCCAGAAAACAATAAAGGGTTCCTGGGAGAAGTCGGTGCAGAAATCTTCATATCCCTGGTTATTGAAGGCCATATCGGTGCCATTACAATCCCCGTTTCCAAGTTCGGCCATTTTGGTGGGAGAACCATCTTCCCTTGAGTTCTGTGTTGTAGTTTCTTGGATTGACAGGTTTGATGTTGGGTTTGAAGATGCCGTATGTTGGATATCTTCTGTTTGAATAGATTTTCCACTTATCTGCTCCAAAGAAACGATGTTGGCTGCGTACCTTTGTAAAACAGGAAGTGACTTAGTGTGGACAGTAGTGGGATCAGTTTTAGCCTGAGCATTTGTCATTTTGTTGACTTCAATCTTATCCTTTTGGACCATTTTTTGACCAGACTCCATGTCAGTTTGACAGATTTCTTCAGTCCCGGCTGAAGAATGACGTGTGTAGATTTGTGGCTGTGGTAATGGCAGCACAGTGTCTAGAGATGTTAGTTGCATGGGTTTATTGCGGTGATTCAAATCAGCATTACATGTATTCTCCACTGTCACCTCTGTCTGAAGTGATGCATGAACAGTCACCTGAGAAAATAGATTCTTCTTTGTTAGACACGTTATGCTTTTATTTGTCTTTTTTAACCAGTCTTTGTCACTGGGACAGCAGCAGCACGTTTTACAGCCTTTAAAAAACATTATGTGACTAAAATAAAGTATTTATTACTTTACTACTGTCATAAAGAAACAGGTGAAGAGACAAGCAGAGGGCAGCAGAGTGCAGAGAAAAGAAAAAAGCTTTTTACTTCCTTAAACTTTTGTATGATGACATTTTACTACCAAAGTAAAATTGTCCGTGAGGAATCAGCGGAAACAGAGCTGTACACTGTTTTTTATTTTATTTTATTTTATTTTTATAAATGACTGAGAGCAGACTGGATGTAGAGGGCTTGTTGTTGATTGGTCAGAGCTTCCTGGAGTGGGCTTTGTGGAACCAAGTATTTTGAGGTCTCAGAAACTCAGTGCCAGAGAATACAGGACTGCTCAAACAGGCAGGAATGAAACAAAACACAACTCCAGGTCTGTTTTTGATGAGGGAACAACATTAGAACATGGGAGAAAGAGATGAAAAGGGCCTTTAAATAATATTTCTATTATTTAAGTTAATTAATTGTCATGCCTATATTCCTGGATCATTTGTGGCTGGAGCCTATCCCAGAGACTGCACTTTGTGAAATGTGCAGTCCATACAGGCAGAATGACCCTATACAGAGGTACTAACCACTCTGCCACAGTGCACCGTGCCTCAGATCCATAGCTCCTGGAATAAGCTCCAGGTGCCTCAGCCTCTAGGGGTAAAATATAAACCCTTTCATCTGAAATTACATTTTAAATTTTGTAATAAAATCGTAGTGAAGAGTTTAAGGAAATAAACTCTGCTGCCCTCTGCTGGTCTCGTCACCTTTTTTGAATAACATCAGTAAAGAATTTATTCCGATAATGTTTTTAAAGTTTGTAAAATGTGCTACTGTTCAAGAGGTGACCGAGACTGAAGATACAAAAACCGTAACATCACCTTTAAATGTTTAGTTTTTGGCTGTCTGGAGTGAGTTAGCAGAGGAATAATAAATCCACAGTATATTTGTGTTCACCTGTGATGTGTCTTCCTTCAGAGCTCCTGTTGCTGTCACCGCTGTCCGTGTTGTGCCGTGAGCGGAGCCCGAGCTGCCAACCAGAGCGGGACACTTCTGAGGTTTGGGTTTGACCTCCGGAGGCTGTCGAGGAGGTTTAGGCTGAGGGGCCGCCGGGAGCACCTTCTCACGCTGAGCCTTAAAACATAAACATGTATATTTAGATATGTTTGTATATAAATGTGTAACTATTGGACAACATTTCTTTTCTAAATGACATAAATAAAACGTCTCTCACCTGTGCTCCAGCAGCTTCTATCAGCTCTTCTGTCTTCTCGCTAACAACACTGGAGCTGACTGTTGACCTGTTATAACAAACTGTATTAACTGCGCTGTCGAAATGAGAAATATCTATGCAGTGGTAACTAACTGTGAAACGGCACTGACCTTTGAGGAGCAGGAGACGCTGTGCTGACTTTGTCCGAGCTGGATTTCTTCTGTGTTGATGCTAAAAAAAAAAAAAAAGTGCTTAGAAAAGGCAGACCATCGCCAAGGCCTTACAGTTCTATGCTGTGATCCAGCTTCACAAAAAAATGTTAATTGCTTGCTTGCAATTTCGGAAGACAACTGGATTAGAAACTTGCAACTGGCTCATAGTTGTTCAGTAAATATTAGACATTGCTTAATTCACTTTAAAATATTACATAGACTATACTATTCTAACTCTAAATTGCACAAGATTTTTTCTAATATTTCTCCCAACTGTATAAGGTGTGGACTTCAAGAGGCGACATTAGCTCACAGTTTCATTTATTGTCAAAAACTGATGTCATTTTGAAATATTTGGTGTTCTATCAAAGATATTTAAGTGCCCATTCGACCCAGATCCAGAAACAATTATTCTAGGTACATCAGAAAAAATTACAAAATTAAATTTCTTCCAACAACAATTAATCTCATATTGCCTCATAGCAGCAAAAAAATGAATACTGAGATTCTGGAAAAAGGAAGAAGCTCCATTAGGGCTGCACAATATATCGCAAAATTATCGTTATCGCAATATCAGCAAATGCAATATCTGTATCACAATAATATAAATATATCGCAATAACACTGTGGTCTTCCATCTGACAGAGATTTACACTGAAGAATCATTTTCCACCAGAGCCTTAAAAGAACATGTGTTGTGACTAAATAAAAATGTTTAAAAAGTCCAGTTTTAGTGGTAATTTAATTAATTTAGTCACAGCTTAGCCTTGTTTTATTCCTGGTTTAGTCTGTGTTAAGTTTTGATTTTGTCGCTGTTTTGACTTGTAAATACAGGAACTTACATTTTTGTGAAATGTAGTGAATTTAACTTACTATGTTCAAAAAGTAGGCTCTATTTTCAAATATCGCAATAATATCGTTATGAATTTTCAACATAGTTATCGAATATCGCATGTTTTCTCCATATCGTGCAGCCCTAAGCTCCATCTTTGAGATACTTCACTTGGAGCGCATACGATACATCGTAAATGATGAGCTAATAGCTTTTGAAAAGATATGGCTACCGTTTATTGCCCATCTTGAATCAATGGGTGATGTCTGGGTGAGAGCAAAATGGATGGGAAGGGGATGTAACTTTTTTATTATTTTTTTTGTCTGCCTGTGTTGGTTTTCGTCTGCTTGTGTATTTGTTGGGTTGTGTTTGGGAGTTTGGCTTTTGTATATGGAAGAATGCCTAACATATTTAAATCATAAATTGTGATAAAGTCTTTTGAATAAGGTCGCTGCTGGATAATGTTCTGGAAAAGCTGAACAAGAAACTGGAGTTGTTTCCTGGGCTGACAGGAAACAAAGACAGCGAACACTGAGTTTGGTCACTGTGGATGATAATGACATGGGATATTGTTATGCTTCAGTATTTACACTGGATATTTGCAAAAGGTTAACTATAAAATGTGCAGACAGGAGAAAAAGACACAGCAGAATGCTTTAGAGAAATAAAGTTGATTGAATTTAGCTAAGTTCATAAGAAGATGGACAGTATTTACATCTTACTTTTGTAATAATAATAATTAGCAGACTGTAAAAAGTGCAATAATAAGTCAACCTACGTCTCTCTGGTCGTTTGAAGAGACGTGAATCCACCTCGTCCTTCTGTTTAGCATCTTCCTCTCTGACCCGGACACATTTATTCTGCTCTGCTCCTGCAACAAACACAACAGGGAACACATTAAGGTTAAAGTATACTTCACTGTCCCTGTTCTCTGCATTTGACCCACACTTTAACCTCTTAAACCTGAATAGAGCCCGACGGCGCCCCCTTGCGTCCGCTTGTTGGGACCATAGCGGGGAGATACAACGGCTGGCACACACATGTTTGACATCCTCGTGTTCGGACGATTCATGGCAACAAAACTATCTACTTCAATTTCTATTCAACAGTTGGATTCTGCCTGGATTTTTTAAAAATAAAACATGTATATCTTTCCATTACTTTGTTTATTTGGCACAAATTTTGCTGCAGTAGACCAAGATATGTGACATTTTCAATTTATGTTGTTATTTGCTTCACTACAGGAAGGAAAAAGGCTTTTTTGGAGGCAAATATGTGTTTTTTTTTCCAGGCGGAAATTAGAATAATCCATTTCAACCTCAATTTATGGTCAAACAATATAATTTATTAATATTATTTCTCTTCCACAGTAATCCCCAAAGTCCACCAATTAATTTGCTACCAAGGTTAGCTATGTACACCTAGTAAATGCTAAGTAAAATCTTAATAAATGTAGATATAGAATTTTCGGGAAAAAGGCCTCAGAGCTTAACAGGTTTTAAAGCCGCTTTACCATCGTGTTTTCTTATTTGAGCTTCTTTCCATGGGCACAGTGCAGCCACGATCAGTCCTTACCTGAGGACGTCTCCTGCTCCGAGGTCGGACGCTGACCCTGTGCAGGACTCTCCCCGGAGGCGAGGGGTTCCTGCAGAGACTGTGAGGACTCAGGCTGGTCTTGACCTCGGTCTGTCCCGGGCCGGTCAGAGTCCAGACTAACACTGCCGTCTGGGGTTAGTCTCTTTGTTTCCTGGAGGAATTTAAACTGTCACTCAAGTCACTTATGCAAATAAACACAATACATATTCATGGGTTATGCTGAGAATGAATGCCTTTAGGGTTTTAGCTCTGACTCACTGAGCCTTTGCATAACAAGCATTTTTACATAACAGCAGCAGAATTAGGCACAGTTAAAACGAGCATAGGTGCAAGATTTTAGGCACTGAGGTCAACGGTCCAGAGGAATGCAGAGAGTGGAAAAAGAGGCGTGTGCAGCAGATTGGAACGAGAAAGTGTCAGGTCAATATAGTTCCAAGGTAAAAAAACATTTGTGATCTTTTTATATTGAACTATTGAAACGAGAAAGACAAGCTCAACTGATAAAAAGAAGGCTTTGAATACAAATTATAAGAAATGTATATTTTGTTATATATTTTTATGAGTTTAATATTAATATTTATTTACATTTTTAAGCTCATTTGGAACATTAAAATATATAGAAAAATAATGTAATAGGAGTTTATATTGTACAGATCCTCACAGAGGAGCTAATGCACTTTACTTTACTGTCCCAGACACATTTAGAGCCTGTCCTGGGAAAAGATCTCTCCTTTAATGTGGTCTTTATAAGGTTTCTTGTTTTTTTTTCCACTGCTGTTTTTTTTTTTTTTTTTAGTTTAGTTTTTTTTTCTTTATTTGTCAGGGACCATGTACAAATACATTAATTTCACAAGAAAAGAGATGCTTTGTACCAGATTTATCTACAAGCTACTTTCCATCTGCAGCCCCTGGGAAACTGAGCACAAACAATAAAACATTACAGAATACAAAAATTAATATTAATTCATAGTTAAAATACCTACTATGTTACCAAGCTTAAAAATGCATTTTAGTCTTAATTCATAATTGACAAAAGTACTTACAAATGCAAGTTATTAGTAGCGAATAATGATGAACACAGGTAAGCACAGCGTTTGTTCGATTTATGTTGGCACAGTTGATTTTTGAGAATATGTTTTTAAGGTTTTGAGAAAAATGATGCAGATTTACAGACAACTTCAGTCTGGGAGCTGGTTCCATTGTTGGATAGTTTTAAATGAGAAGGCTGATTGTGCAAAGGGAGAGCATCTGTTCAGAACAAAGTTGAATAAACTTCTTCAATGAAGCTGGAGCAATATTATTAACAATTTTGAAAATGGCTTGTAAATTTGAAAATAGAATTTGTTTGTCAAAACTTAGCATTTTATATTTGCTGAGAATATTACTGTGGTGATATTGAAGTATTTTTTTGTCAAGTAAGTTTTTAAGAGAAGGAGGGTCTAAGGACAGGGAACGTCCTGGGACTGTTTAGTTTAGTGTATTTATTGTTTGTTTCATTGTGTGTTTATATTTTATTATCTGTTTGTGAAGCCCTTTGAGGACTGATGTTGTGATACTGGGTAATATAAATAAAATGTAATTTTTGTTAATTTTATATTTTATTTTAAAGGCAGGCAGATTATAATGTATTTAATTTTGAATTTGAGTTTTTCCCAAAGATGCAGAAGAATTTGCATTGCAGAATTTACAATAAATTAAGTTTAAAATGTCTATGTAATTGTACTAATAAACACATTTTTTTTTTATTACAGTTTTGAAGAATTATCAGCAGTGGAGGGGGAGTCATGATGTGACAAAAAAGCCCAGAGGGTACACGAAACAAAAAAGATTGGGAACAACTGGCCAAGAGGAAGACCAAAGAGGAGATTTAGTGAATTTAGTGAGATTTATGGCTGTAGTGAAGTTATTTGTTGTGAGAGAGGAGGTCAGAGGTCAGAGGTCAGAGGTCAGGTGGAGGCCTACCGTCTCTTTCCCTGAGTCCTCTTTAGAAGCCTCCTCTGTTGTCCTGGAGAGGCTCTGCTCGGTGGACGCTGTAGTTTTGGATCTGCGGGCCGTACCAGGAGAGGCTGATCCGGTCTGGACCCCCTCGGTCTCAGAGGAGCACAGTGTGACTCTGAATGAGGACCGGGGCAGGGGTTTGGGAGAGCTCTGGGTCTTCGTCTGTATGTGCTCTGTGTCTTTGTGAAGAGGGTCGTCTTTGGTCGGGGCGAGGGACTCGGACACGCTCCTGCAGGAAGGGGAACAGTTTAAGCTCATTCACGTTACATTATACCACTGTAAGCTTTTATGTTGTTTAAAGTTCCACTGTGTAACTTTTCTCCTAAATATGTGGGGCATACTGACTTGTTTTTGTGATTTTTTGAGCGATTATAAGGCCTGAGGTGGATCTGTTGCTCCGAGCGGGGCTTCTGTACTGAGAAACCGCCCTCGCAACTTGGCCGGGAGCGCTCCGCTGTTGAGGAAGAGTCACGTGACAGGGAACGACTTGAGGCGCAGTATAACCAGGAAGCTACTTTTAGCGTTGTTATTTTCGCCAGTTCGTCAGGGCCGAAGGACACAAGAAGATGAAGACAATGTCGGACGAGGCAAGAAAAAGAAAATGTGAAAGGGACCGCACCAGATCGCAGACAAGAGTCAACATCGAACAGACTTTTGCTCGCTGGCGTCAGATGAGAGACAGAGAAGGCTGCAAATCGGATCACGTTTTTGCTTCTTTATTGTTGGGCAGGTAAATTAGCCTCTTTATTTTTTCTTTAGAACGTGCTTTTTCATACAGTTATTAGTTGTTTTTACTGCGACCATTGCGCGATATTTGTTGATAAGCTAACGCTAGCGCTAACTCTATAGAAGATCCAGTCCAAACTTCCAAAGGTAGCAGCAGGTCAACTAAAGTTGAAACAATGATGGAAATAGACGCACGCTCGCACAGTTTCAGAAGGAGGAGGGGCCCTAGTGTTTACGTTTTGCGACGGTGCAGTGGCACCTGTGGCCTCTAGAGGCGCAAGACCGGGAAACTTACACAGTGTAACTTTAAAAAGACAAAATTGAATCCACTCCCCAAACAATTTTTCTTATACTTTATTGTGTCACAGTCACAGTACAATGCACAAAAACATCTACTTTAGGACACTTTATTTCACTCTGTGCATAAAAAACCCAAACAAAAACAAAACAAAACAAAAAAAGCAACAACAAAAAGATAAGTAAGTTAGTCTTGAGCGTATGTGACGTACCTGTGCAGTGTGCTCAGGTCCTCGGTCAGATTTCTGATCCTGGACAACATGGAGTCCATCTTCAGAGGTTCTTCCTTCAGGAACCGCACCACCTCCACCTCCAGCCTCAGCACTGAGCACATGCGACTCTGCAGCTCCGGGAACTGTCCTGCAGGAAAACACATAACGAGGAGTCAGGAAGCAGGAAGCAGAGGAAAACAAAAAGCAATGTAATAGTAACAGGAAAATTGTAGGCTTCCCCCAAAACACGGGACGTAAACAAACATGGCACTTATAAAGAACTGCTGCTGATGTAGGCACAAAATCTACTCAGGTTGCAACAACAGCTACTTAAAACTAGTTTGCAGAAGGCATTATTGCATAAAAAGACAGAATGCAGCACTTATAAACATGTACTCTTTAACAGAAAACACAATAATATAGTTCAATGACATCATCAACATGCGACGTTACTGACCTGAGTATAGTACAGCAGCAATTATTAAATTTAGTGGTTTTATTAGACACATTAAACTAAAGGGACATAAAAAAACAACTAATTATTAAAATAATTGTTATAATAATTAGTTAAATAACCACTTTGTGCAATCCTAACAAAAATAACATGTCACTGTTGTCTTTTTAAGTCCAGGCTTAAAACATATTTATTCTGACTAGCTTTCAACACTTAGCAATGCTGTGACACACTATTTTTATTTTGTTGCGCTAATGCATTTATATTTTTCTGATTTTACTGATTTTAATATTATTTTATTGGAAAGCACTTTGATCACCTTGAGTGTTGCAAAGGGCTCTATAAATAAATGTTGATTGATTGATGTTATGTGTATGAATCTTTGAATTATGCATTTCAACTTTAATAAACACCATTGCGTTATAAACATTGTTATTTATGTTTAACTCCTGAGTACTAAGCTCATGTAAATCAGTGCAAAATTATAGCCATCAGTGTCAGTGCAATAACTATTCGTCCAGTCAAATATTGTTAATTACATGGTTATAATTGCTCTATTACTGCGTTATAGTGATGAGTTGTAATATTATCTTTATTCTGAGTTGCTGTGTTTCGTGGTCACTCAGAGCAGATGCTTTTGACAGTTTCCATCTTTTGTTTTTTAGCATTAACTTATTTTTAAATGCAGGGTCGCTAATAATGACAGACATAGTTTTTAGTTAGGATCCCAGGACGATGACGAATGCCAAGTGCCCAATCTCACATTTGTTTTTGTTTTTTATTAAACCTAACTGTTTAATAGCACAGGCCACTCTCTTCTCCTGACGTAGTACGAACCTTTGAGCACAGCCATGGCCTGTCCCACTTTTCGGAGGTTGACCGCTGCCAGCTCCACGTCTCGGAGACTCACTGCCCCGGGACTGGACCGGACCATCCTCTGGAGACCGCTCACGTACTCCTCCAGCTCACTGAGGACAGAGACAGACCAGGACCTGGACTGTTAGAAGCTGTGGTAAACAACATTTCCTGCTTTTTCTTCTATTTACTTTCCAGCGGTTCTCAAGCTGTGAGACGGGTACCTCTGGTTCATTTCAAGTTCTGCTGTAGTTTCATTTAGAGGCAGGACTGTTCCTGTTTTAGTGTGGACCATTATTTTGTCATGGTTCAGATCTGGGTAGTCCTGGATTTGTCGTGGATTATTTTTAGTTCAAGACCTCCTGACCTGGTTTATTCCCAAATTAGTCCTGATCTAGTCCAGGTTTAGTTCTGATTAAAGACCTGGTTTAGTCCTAAATTGGTCCTGGATTTGTCCTGGATTAGTTCTGCATTAATGTTGTATTAGTTGTGGATTTGTTTGAGATTAGTCTTGGATTTGTCCCATTTAACCTTTGTTTAGTTCTTATTTAGTCCTGGCTTAAATCCAATTTAGTCCTGGTTTAGCCCTGGTTTAGTCCTGCTTCAGTCCTGATTTAGTCCTGGTTTAATCCTGGTTTAGTCCTTCCTCCAGTCCTGGTTTAATCCTGGTTTAATCCTGGTTTAGTCCTGCTTCAGTCCTGGTTTTGTCCTGGTTTAGCCCTGGTTTAATTCTGGTTTATTCCTGCTTCAGTCCTGCTTCAGTCCTGCTCCAGTACTGGTTTAATCCCAGTTTAGTCCTGGTTTAGCCCTGGTTTAGTCCTGGTTTAATTCTGGTTTAGTCCTGCTTCAGTCCTGCTTCAGTCCTGGTTTAATCCTGGTTTAGTCCTGGTTTAGTCCTGGTTTAATCCTGGTTTAATCCTGCTTCAGTCCTGGTTTAGTCCTGGTTTAATCCCGGTTTAGTCCTGGTTTAGCCCTGGTTTAGTCCTGGTTTAATTCTGGTTTAGTCCTGGTTTAGTCCTGGATTTGTCCTGGATTTGGATTTGTGCTTAGATCTGCTTTAATCCTGGTTCAGACCTGATTTAGTCCTGACTTAGACCCATTTTAGTCCATTAAAAAGAGTACTTAGAAGGCCAGATATTTCCTGAGGTGGTCCTTGGTGTGGACCATCAGAGAACCCGTGGTCTGGACTCGTTCGGGACGTCCTGTCTGAGTGCGGGGGACATGGTTGGTGATATTTTGGTGTTGATCAGAATAATTTGGCGTGAGATGAGAGAAATGCCAGGCCTCTGTCAGTCTAAAGTCCATCTGTGGCTCTGGGCCAGTCCTGCTCTTTTCAGATGCCAGCGTGTTATTTATGATGAAGAGAAAGTGAGTGAGGAGGCTGCAGAAGGAGCACAGCGGCAGAGTCGTTAGCACTGCCGCCTCTCAGAATGAACACATGCATGTAAAAGTGAACTGGTGAGTCTGAATGCCCCATTAATGTCAGCCCTGAGACTAACTGCCTATTGTCCACACACATGAAGGTAAGAGGATGATTACTGTCCTGGTTCAAGACCTGGTTTAATCCTGGTTTAATCCTGGTTTAGTCCTTCCTCCAGTCCTGGTTTAATCCTGGTTTAATCCTGGTTTAGTCCTGGTTTAGTCCTGGTTTAGTCCTGGTTTAGTCCTGGTTTAGCCCTGGTTTAGTCCTGGTTTAGTCCTGCTTCAGTCCTGGTTTAGCCCTGGTTTAATCCTGGTTTAATCCTGGTTTAGTCCTGGTTTACCCCTGGTTTAATCCTGGTTTAGTCCTTCCTCCAGTCCTGGTTTAATCCTGGTTTATTCCTGGTTTAGTCCTGGTTTAGCCCTGGTTTAGTCCTGGTTTAGTCCTGCTTCAGTCCTGGTTTAGCCCTGGTTTAATCCTGGTTTAGTCCTTCCTCCAGTCCTGGTTTAATCCTGGTTTATTCCTGGTTTAGTCCTGCTTCAGTCCTGGTTTAGTCCTGGTTTAGTCCTGGTTTACCCCTGGTTTAATCCTGGTTTAGTCCTGCTTCAGTCCTGCTTCAGTCCTGGTTTAATCCTGGTTTAGTCCTGGTTTAGCCCTGGTTTAATCCTGGTTTAGTCCTGCTTCAGTTCTGGTTTAGCCCTGGTTTAATCCTGGTTTAGTCCTGCTTCAGTTCTGGTTTAGCCCTGGTTTAATCCTGGTTTAGTCCTGGTTTACCCCTGGTTTAATCCTGGTTTAGTCCTGCTTCAGTCCTGCTTCAGTCCTGGTTTAATCCTGGTTGAGTCCTAGTTTAGCCCTGGTTTAATCCTGGTTTAGTCCTAGTTTTGTCCTACTTCAGTCCTGGTTTAGTTCTGGTTTAGTCCTGGTTTAGTCCTGGTTTAGCCCTGGTTTAATTCTGGTTTAGTCCTGCTTCAGTCCTGGTTTAGTCCTGGTTTAGTCCTAGTTTAGACCTGGTTTAATCCTGGTTTAGTCCTGGTTTAGCCCTGGTTTAATCCTGGTTTAGTCCTGCTACAGTTCTGGTTTAGCCCTGGTTTAATCCTGGTTTAGTCCTGCTTCAGTTCTGGTTTAGCCCTGGTTTAATCCTGGTTGAGTCCTAGTTTAGCCCTGGTTTAATCCTGGTTTAGTCCTAGTTTTGTCCTACTTCAGTCCTGGTTTAGTCCTGGTTTTCTCCTGCTTTAGTCCTGGTTTAGTCCTGGTTTAATCCTGGTTTAGTCCTGGTTTAGTCCTGGTTTAGTCCTGGTTTAATCCTGGTTTAATCCTGGTTTAGTCCTGGTTTAGTCTTGGTTTAGTCCTGGTTTAGTCCTGGTTTAGTCCTGGTTTAATCCTGGTTTAATCCTGGTTTAATCCTGGTTTAGTCCTGGTTTAGTCCTGGTTTAGTCCTGGTTTAATCCTGGTTTAATCCTGGTTTAATCCTGGTTTAATCCTGGTTTAGTCCTGGTTTAGTCCTGGTTTAGTCCTGGTTTAGTCCTGGTTTAGTCCTGGTTTTCTCCTGCTTTAGTCCTGGTTTAGTCCTGGTTTAGTCCTGGTTTAGTCCTGGTTTAGTCCTGCTCAGTAAACATTACCTGAGCTGTTTCAGTGTCCGGTCCTGGCTGCCCACGTAGTCCCTCCGGCCTCGCTCCACCTCCGCCCGCGGCCCGTAGGCGGCGTCCTGAGCCTGGAGCAGCTTCTCCCTCATGAAGTCCAGCAGCTCCTGTCCCATCGCCCGCAGCTGGGACCTCACAGAGTCCTGGTTCGACAGCTGCGGCGCACAGACCTCAGTCATAATCCGGCTTTAATCCTGACAGAACCCAGAACCCAGAGCGGAGTCGTACCTGCAGGGCCCTGAGCTGGTCCAGCTGCAGTCTCAGATCGGACACACTCCTCTGGGCCAAACTCAGCCTGTGCTTTAGACCGTTATCAGAGATCGGGACGCACTGAGTCACGGGACGCTTCTGACGTCCTGCAGGCACTAAACATGGAAAACAAAACGTTAAAATCCATTCACCGTCCCAGCAGAGTCCAGGTCTGTGGTCTGGGTCTCACCTGATCTGCTGTAGCTGAGACCGCGCGGGCCGTTCTCACTGGAACAGAGGACACTAACAGGATTTTAATTATATTCATTATATTTTACTGATAAAAGACTACTCCAGCTGAAGAACATCTGTCTCCTGACCTGGGAAAGTCGTGTATCTCAGGTATCTCCGCTCCCACCGACAGAGCGCGGTGCACCAGTCCGGCCAAACTGGCGATCTGCTCCTCCATCACAGAGATCCGCTCACTAATGACACAGGTTCATTAAAACTGAAGCATTGTCAGGAAATTTGTGGGTTCACAAACTCATGAACTCATGACTTCTTCTTGTCAGGTTGTGGCTGATTTATTTGGGTCAGTGGTGTGGCAGGACTGCTGTGACTGGGTTTCAGGTTTGTAGACAGTAACATGCTTTTTTAACAATACCTGTTATCAACATGGCACTGCAGGAAAACCTAACGTCTGCTGCTCGTAGCAGTTTGTTGTTTAGCGACGTAGCGGCGCTTCTTCCAGTCACCTCCAGGTGTTCTAGACAAAGTCACTTCCCTTTACAAACGTTTTCAACAGGAGCTATTCCAGACTGATATCACTTCAACATTATATCTGTCTGGTTTTTGCCAGGTTACGAACATTTGACTGTGAAAAAACATTTGCAGCTTTGTGTGATTAAGAAAATTGTTTGTTTTTTTATGCCTTTTTGGTAAAAGTCCAGTTGGCTGATAGTCAGTTTAGTCCAATTGGCTGAGAAGAATCTTTCCGTCAAATTCTCACTGTCAAATTCAAACCCATAATATTATTATAAAACAAGCCGTTATATAACAACAGAGAACAGAGAACAAGAAGACTGTAGAGAGGTGGAATTATTTCAGAAGTTCAATATAAAAACAAAATGCTTTTCTATAGATTCAGTCCACACACAGTCAAATTGTTTGTTACTCATTAACAAAATAAATGAATGCCTTTCTCTCTTTAAATTCATTCATTCATCTTCTTCTTCCACTTGTTCCTGTTATATTGGCCACTGGTCCTGGAGCAGATCCCAGCAACTATGGGCCTTAGGCAGGAGGCAGACCCCATTCACTCTCAGTCACAGTTTACAGTCACAAATTCACCAAACACATGTTGGGACGGTGTAAGGAAGCTGGAGAGAACCCACAGTAACACAGGCAGAGACGATCAAACCCACAACCTCCTTGCTGGGAGACAAGAGCACTAACCACTCTGCCACAGGCCCCCCCACTTTATAAAATGATGTAACTTATTTCTTGAGGTGCACCTGTAAATACCGCCGGGACTCACCTCTGAGAGCCGTTGGCCGTCAGGTGCCTGCTGAAGACGTTCTCCGCTTGGGCCAAAGGACTGTCCGCGAACACGGAGGAGTTGGAGGAGGACGAGCCGTGACTCCTGCCCCGGCTGTAGCTCTCCAGTGGGACCGGGACGCCGTTACTCTTACCGTTACTGTCCGGGGCGAGGGGGGAGACCAGGCCCAGTCCTCCGATGATCTGCCCCTCGCTCCGTCTCTGGGGGGAGGCGGGAGGAGAGCGGGGCCCCAGCAGAGGGAAGTCCCCGTACTTCTGACGCATCTTTGGTCTGGAGAGAGGAGGATGAGCTCAGTCAGAGTTCTTACACTTTTAATAAACTTTCAGGACGGTCCTAGGTTATGTTGGTACAAGTTAACGTTAGACCTCACCCTTTATTCTCACAACAACAGAGCAGCCTGCCAACAAACCACAGTGTCATGTTCTGTCCTGTCCTGTCCTGCGCCCAAGTCTGTGTCATTTTTATTTTTTTCACCCATTGTGCTTTTTGGGTTTGAGTATTTCGTCATACCTCGGTTTCTGGCTTTGGGATTTTTGTATTAGAGGGTTTTGGGTTTCTTTTTTTATTTAAGTTTTTCATTTTTGAGTCTTTTTTCCCCTTGTCTCCGCCGGTTTATGATGGTGAGTTGGACTAAACCAGTTCACCATCGTTAGTGTAAAACTCACCTCGGAGCTTACTTTAGCTTTGAGTTAAACGCCTACAACCCGAGTTTTTGAGAAAGCAAAAAAAAGTTGATATTTAAAAAAGCTCCTCCTCTGTCTCATATATTAATGTTTTATTTTGTTTAAAGCGGCTATTGGAGCATTTTTATTTTTTCCAATCAAGCCTCTATGAAAAACTACGCTGAGGAAACGCCCACCTCCACAAAAACGTTATACACAATACACGTGACCCATATAACCGGTGATATTTAGAGCTCGTCCTCATCAGAAATATTGTGGAAGTTCACAAATGAGACAAGAAGTGGTTTTTGAGTCTCTGCTTTATTTGCGTTGAAACTTCCAACAAGAGCTGCTAAGGAACATTTTCGTGGCGCTCAACAACAAACCTTGTGGTACAAAAACAACAGCTTCCGCCCCCGGACACTTGCCCAATACTTTCAGAATAAAAGTGTACATTCGTGTGTGAGATAAGTCTCTATAGTGTCCGCCACAGGAATACATTTTTGATTACATAGCCTACATTATCTAGGCCTAGATCATAATTTATTTTGAGTTTAGCTAAATTTGTCTTTTTCAAACTAAAGTCCGTGAATCTGATAAAACGTTAAAGGGGAAGTTGTAAAATAAGTGATTTTCACCTAAATGTAAGATAAAAGTGCAGGAGTTTATAAAGTGTTCAGGCAAATTTAGACCTTAGACCTGCTCCGGACGAGGCCCAGCTGCAGTCAGTGACTGAGTCTCAGGATGAGCCTGGTTTATGAAACAGAAATGATAACAAAATAAGGCAGACTTATCCAAATAAGCCTAGCTTATGGTTTTATGGAACAGCCCTCTGGTTCAGATCTGGTTTAGTCTCAGTTTAGTCCTGGTATGGACCTGGCTTCGTCCAGTTTTAGCTCTTATTAGTAATGCTAGTTTTGGGCCATTAAAGTATACTTTTTTACCTCTGTACCATCCCATTCCCGACACTCCTCACCTCTGTACCGTCCCATTCCCAACACGCCTCACCTCTGTACCGTCCCATTCCCAACACGCCTCACCTCTGTACCGTCCCATTCCCAACACGCCTCCCCTCTGTACCGTCCCATTCCCAACACGCCTCACCTCTGTACCGTCCCATTAACAACACGCCTCACCTCTGTACTGTCCCATTCCCAACACGCCTCACCTCTGTACCGTCCCATTAACAACACGCCTCACCTCTGTACTGTCCCATTCCCAACACGCCTCACCTCTGTACCATCCCATTCCCGACACTCCTCACCTCTGTACCGTCCCATTCCCAACACGCCTCACCTCTGTACCATCTCATTCCCAACACGCCTCACCTCTGTACCGTCCCATTCCCAACACGCCTCACCTCTGTACCGTCCCATTCCCAACACGCCTCACCTCTGTACCGTCCCATTCCCAACACGCCTCCCCTCTGTACCATCCCATTCCCAACACGCCTCACCTCTGTACCGTCCCATTCCCAACACGCCTCATCTCTGTACCGTCCCATTCCCAACACGCCTCACCTCTGTACCGTCCCATTCCCAACACGCCTCACCTCTGTACCGTCCCATTCCCAACACACCTCACCTCTGTACCGTCCCATTCCCAACACGCCTCACCTCTGTACCGTCCCATTCCCAACACGCCTCACCTCTGTACTGTCCCATTCCCAACACGCCTCCCCTCTGTACCGTCCCATTCCCAACACGCCTCCCCTCTGTACTGTCCCATTCCCAACACGCCTCACCTCTGTACCGTCCCATTAACAACATGCCTCACCTCTGTACTGTCCCATTCCTAACACGCCTCCCCTCTGTACCGTCCCATTCCCAACACGCCTCACCTCTGTACCGTCCCATTAACAACACGCCTCACCTCTGTACTGTCCCATTCCCAACACGCCTCCCCTCTGTACCGTCCCATTCCCAACACGCCTCACCTCTGTACTGTCCCATTCCCAACACGCCTCCCCTCTGTACTGTCCCATTCCCAACACGCCTCACCTCTGTACCGTCCCATTAACAACACGCCTCACCTCTGTACTGTCCCATTCCCAACATGCCTCACCTCTGTACCGTCCCATTCCCAACACGCCTCCCCTCTGTACCGTCCCATTCCCAACACGCCTCACCTCTGTACTGTCCCATTCCCAACACGCCTCACCTCTGTACCATCCCATTCCCAACATGCCTCACCTCTGTACTGTCCCATTCCCAACATGCCTCACCTCTGTACTGTCCCATTCCCAACACGCCTCACCTCTGTACCATCCCATTCCCAACACGCCTCACCTCTGTACCGTCCCATTCCCAACATGCCTCACCTCTGTACTGTCCCATTCCTAACACGCCTCACCTCTGTACCGTCCCATTAACAACACGCCTCACCTCTGTACCGTCCCATTCCCAACACGCCTCACCTCTGTACTGTCCCATTCCTAACACGCCTCACCTCTGTACCGTCCCATTCCCAACACGCCTCACCTCTGTACCGTCCCATTCCCAACACACCTCACCTCTGTACTGTCCCATTCCCAACACGCCTCACCTCTGTACCGTCCCATTCCCAACACGCCTCACCTCTGTACTGTCCCATTCCCAACACGCCTCACCTCTGTACCATCCCATTCCCAACACGCCTCACCTCTGTACCGTCCCATTCCCAACATGCCTCACCTCTGTACTGTCCCATTCCTAACACGCCTCACCTCTGTACCGTCCCATTAACAACACGCCTCACCTCTGTACCGTCCCATTCCCAACACGCCTCACCTCTGTACTGTCCCATTCCCAACACGCCTCACCTCTGTACCGTCCCATTCCCAACACTCCTCACCTCTGTACCGTCCCATTCCCAACACACCTCACCTCTGTACTGTCCCATTCCCAACACGCCTCACCTCTGTACCGTCCCATTCCCAACACTCCTCACCTCTGTACCGTCCCATTCCCAACACGCCTCACCTCTGTAGGGTGTTGGTATCCAGATGTTCTCCGTGGCTCAGCAGAGGTTTGACCGAGGCGCGGAACCGGGGCAGGACCTGTCCCGCTCCTGCGCCCCGCTCCAGGTCCACATTGAACGAGGGAGGGGCGCTGCACTGGGACGACCACCGCACGGAGGAGCAGCGAGAGTCCGGGGGGTTAGAGGGGGGCGTGGCTTCGGGACGGAGCACCAGAGACAGGCTGGGACCAGCGTCCTCGCCTGAGGGACGAGAGGACACGGGACAGGTTCAGGTTCAGAGCAGAGAGTTCCATTTTCTCATCTTAATAATAACAGTGTACCTTCAGGTTTTTTCTCGTGAAGTTTAAGACTTTTTTCTGACTTTTTAACGCCACTTAAAATAAAATTTAATGCCGGCAAAAGAACAATAATCTGTTTAAATTTGACACTACTAAAATATCAGTATTACTCTCTGAAACGCTTTGGTTTTATTTAAAAGAACACAGGTGAAATATTTCCAGTTCTGCATTAAAAATCTCAAAATAAAATCATAAATTTCAGTGATAACAGCATTTTCTGTTCTGTGGGGATGCTTTTTTGCCACAAATAAGCCTGCAACATTACACAGGTCATATAAACACTAGACTTAGATCAAAAACTTTAAAATAAAAACACATTCAAGTGGGTGACTCTAAGATATTTGTAAATCCACTATTGATAGAAAATGTTGCCAGATTCACATCCAAGACAGACTTCCCTGTTGTTATTTACAAAGTATTGGTCTTAAATATATTTTAGCAAGTACAACACTGAAAAACTTTACTGCAATTTGACAATTTAAGGTGAACAAAATGTATTACCTACTTTTAAGACCTTGAGGCTGCCCTGAATAAAGTTTGTGCTGAATAATCAGAAACAAACCATCCTCACATGTAACTTAAAGCAGAGATTCTTAAACTTTTCACACTGAGTACTACCTGTGAATACGAGGACAGCTTAAATGTGTCGAGGCGTGGCGTCACACTGATCGCAATCAACTCACAAAACCTGTGTTGACTTTCACTTCCTCTAAACTTTATGGTAAACAGTGGCACTGCAAAGTACAGCTTCCTAGTTTTTTTTCTTTTTTCTTTTTCAGATTTCTCAATTTCTGTTTGATTACTGCTCCCTACAAACAGCAGTGCACCTGAATCTTCAAACTCACTGGTTCTCAGACTGCGGTACGCAGGAGGCTCTTGTAAGCCAAGTCCTGATTTAGTTTAATTTAGATCAGTTTTTCCCTTGTTCTGTTTGTTCTGGTTGAGTTCTAGTTTAGCTTTGATCAAAAAGGTTCCCTATTCTGCCTAATCAATGTTTTTGTTATGTTGTCTCCTCCTCAAAAACAGTCCTGCAGTAGGATTCTGTTTGAGTAATCCTGTATGCTGAGGCGCTGCCCTTCTCCAGAGCCGAAAACGCTCGGTCTCACAGCTCTATGCTGACACGTGAAACCAGGAAGTGCTCCTGCGCGTTTCTAAAGCCCAGACACCGTCACCGGACTCGTTCTGATCATTTCAGCCTTAAACCTCCGTAGCACTCAGCTCAGAAATCTATCTGTTAGCCTCATGTCGCTAATAGCAGTGCTATTTTTCCCTTTTATGCTCTATCCCAGCAGGGGGCGACAGGCACCTAATCCAAGCGTTCTCTGCAGAGTCACAGTTACAGCTCCACAACAGAAGAGGTTTTCCACAGATACATTATTTAAAGTTATAAAACCTGAAATACTAATGCAAAGGAGTCCAAAACTGTTTCAAAAAGCCTGAAAACAGCAGAATATGGGACTTTTAAAGGTGCTATGAGCAGTATATATTTTTTATATTTCATAAAAATAACCCACATGTGTGCCCAGATATGACGTAAACATGTTTAAATCAAATATTAGTGTTGCAGTACTGTTTTCAAACCAGTACGAGCGCATGCTGTTAGTTTTAATTTAGTAATGCAGTGTTTCCTGCAAAATATTTGATTGTTAAGGTGTTAGCCAACTCGAAGTGCCTCCAAATTGTGAACCTACAAATTAATGTCTTTTATACACCCACTTACAACTCCTGAATGCCAGAAAAAGTAATTTAACATAAAAACTGCACCATAAAAGCATTAAAATGTGGTTTTGTGGGAATAAACTAAATTGAAATTTTACTTTAAAGAGCTTATATTGAAGGGTGGTTGGTAGTTAAGGTGGTAGGTGCTTATAGCCATGGCCACCTTAACTATCAAGTGCTGTGGGAAACTCTGTAAGGCTAATCTTAGTCCGTTGAAAACTTTGAAAGTCGAATATTTTCTGAAGTGGTACTTGGTGCGAAATGTTTGAGAAACACAAGCGTCGCCTCACAGAGCAACACTGGCAAGCTACTCACGAAAATCCCTTAAGTATCTGCTGAAACTACCTCTGACTGTCACTGGATAAACCACACACACAACCACTCTCACCGGGAATGACGTCTCTCCGCTCCAGGATGGCGCTGCTGTTGGAGCCGAGCTTAGCGGACCGCCCCGCCCCCTGGGGTCGCTGCCGTGGTAACGTGGCTGACCCCTGTCCCGATCTGGAGGGGGACGAGGGCACGGAGCGGACCACAGGGGGCGACATGGAGCCCTGGAGACCGTGCAGGGCCGGACGGTGGCCGCCGTACAGTAACTCTTTGGAGATCTGTGGAGAATAACACGAGAGAGAAAAAAGTCAAATACATTTCTGTTGTGAATGCAGCGTTTATGTTTCATATCCGTGACTGGTTTTAGCGTCCAAACGCAATTTATTACCTGCGCCAAGGAGGTTATGTTTTTGCCTGTGTTTATTGTTTGTGTTAAAGATAATGCTTATGGTAAAAAAAGTTATGTTTTTACAAAAATTCACTATAAAATAAGGAATAAATGAATAATTTTGGATCCAGGACACCGAATGGAACCAGGGGGACTCCAATCTTTTTGTGACGGTGTGGCAGCCTCTGCTGGGACACCACCCTGGTGACTTTGCAGCGCTGCTACACAAAAGACAGTCACATTTTGTTTTTTAGTTTCTGTTTGTGTTTCTGTTCCTTTAGTTTGTTGTTGTTTATTATTTGTTTAAAATAGTAACAATTATTCTTGAGGATTCCCATGAGAATCACCAGGAGACACTGTTATATATCTGTCAGTGGCACCGTAAGAGGAGGGTGATTCCAAGGGCGCACGACTGACAGGGGCCCAGGAAAATCTTAAAATGTTTAATATAAGGTTAGCTTGGGGCCCAGTGTTATATCATTTCAGGGCAAAACCTGGCAGTGCCTCTGTAACTGTCAGTGGTTGGACTCTTGCCCAAATTCATAATCCAGGAACAACTCTGAATGAAAATATGAAGAGATTAACTGAACGCGACCGCATTTTTCCACTGACGCTGCCAACGTCTCGTCTCAGGGATTTAAAGGCGCGCTGTTACATTCTTTCATTTAATCTCCAGTCGCGTGTGACCGTTTCAGATTCATCATCTGTACGTTTATGGTCACATGACCCACCCAGAGGTTTCGCTCAAGAATCTGATGATGTCGAAATCTCAGATGGAGGGCAGGGGTCAGTATCAGAGGATCTACAACCACACCATAATGGGCGAAGAAAGAAGGGTATGATCTAAGACAGAAAATTAATTTTAAGTCTGTGGGTGTGCAGACAACAAGAAAAAGTGTCTCAGTGGAATCAGACTCTGGAACAGTTTGTCTGGGAATAGAAAGAGTGTGTAAATATAACACAATTTAAAAGGAAATATAAAGAAACTATTTTTAAGAGATATATGGGTCCTGATAAAAGCTTATAATTATGTCTTAAATAATGCAATGCTTATGTTTAATTTACTCAGGAAATGGGAAGTTAAAATAATGTAATTTATGTTGAATGGTTATTCAGGGGTGAGACTAAATAAGTTTATACTTCCACCCACTCTTTTTCAAACATGTATTTAAATGTATATAATAACATATGGCCTTATGTCCTCTGGAAAAACTGCCTGCATCCGATTCTTTTTGTTGTTTGTTTTTGTTTTATTTATTGTCTTTATTGTCTATTTAAGTTTTATCTGCATGTTCGAAATAAAAAACAACATAACATAACATAATAATCTCATGGCTTAATGTAGAGTCTGCTGACAGTGACCACGCCTGTCTGTTTGAATAATATCACCACTTTTTGGCGCTAGAGTGAAGAAATAATGTGCATAAGCCCACTTCTTAAAGAGATATTTGACATAAACCAGGCCAAGACGTCTGTAGTTTGAGTCTTTAGCAGCAGATTCTACCACAGCCCAAATATTTGCAGATAAAGAGCACTACAGCACATAGACCTCTATTTTCCAATTCAAAAGTCTCTCCTTCTGTGGCTCTGCTGTGTCCTGCTGCTGCTCACTTCTCTCCCTTATGACTATCAAAAACGTTAAGGGAAGTAAACATCTCTTTTTGGTCGTTTTAAAAGTAAAACATCATTGATACGATCTGACGTTTGTAAGACTTCAGTGGTTTGTGTCTCAGTGAGTCCTGGGCCGATCCACCATCAGCTCTCGTGTGTTTCTACTCTTCCTGGTTTGGTTTCACACAGCTGCACGTTGCTTGGAAATGTGAATAAAGTGTAATTCCTGATGGCTACAACAAGCCTTTGACCTAACTAAGAACCACAGAAAGCCCGGACTGCTGCGTGCTGTTGTCGGGCCGCGCTCCGTCCTGCTCCGTGCAGACGTCACATATTATTTAGGACCGCAGTCAGTAAATCTGCAGAGTTTGTGTGAGAGCAGAGCTGCTGTCTGTTTCGGTGACACATGCACAGATTCAGCCCAAAAACAAAATGGCTGCTGTCACTTCACTGAGAGCCGAACAGTGAGATACAGAGCTGCACTTTTCCTCATGTCTCCGCCATCGGGTCTCACCAAAATGATTCGTGTTACACACTTTCTGCCCTTTAGCAGGACTTTTCCAACTCATCGAAGAAGTACAGTATATTCCAAAAATCTTCAGGTTTTTAAGGATTTAAGTCTCTGTATTTGGATGGTAGTGGGGCAGTAGCATGAATAATCCATCCAGGGTGCTCTCAGTGCTGGTCCCATGCCCACAAAAATGGAAAAGGTTGTGTCAGGAAGGGCATCTGGCATTAAAAACCTATGCCAAATTAGAGCAGGACACTTCACCCACCTGCCTGTGTGAGTGCGTCATTGTGGACTAATATAAAGTGTTTTGAGAACCTTGAGAGACTTGGAAAGCACAATATAAATCTGTCCATTGTTAAGTAAAAAGTCAGCATCAGTGAGTTTCATTCATGACACTTTCTTTTGTGCAAATCTGTACTTTAAAGATGCTATGAGCAGTGTATGTTTTTTATATTTCATAAAAATTACCCATCTGTGCCAAGATATGAAGTAAACATGTTTAAATCAATATTAGTTTTAATGGCCAAGTTGTTTTTGTGTACATTTGTTTTTTATCCTAAAACGGCATCGCTAGTCGTCCAGTCAGAAAAGCGGAAAGACTAGATAGATATATAGATAGATAGATATACTTTATTTATACTAAAGGAAATTAAATTAAACGGTAAACCAGACTGGTAACAGACTGGTAAACCACAGACCATTGTTTTGATTTTGGACGGTCGGCAATGCAGTTTTAGAACCAAAACAAAAAATGTAAACAAAAACAACTTCACCATTATGTAAACTATTTTTTTTATTGTGAATAAATCAGCTGTAACATTGTTATCAGTAAAACTAATATTTGATTTAAACATCTTTTCCTCATATCTCAGGACACATGTGGGTCATTCTGCTCATAGCTCCTTTAAGCCCTACGTAGGAGGATTTTTGGCATTTACCAATTTTTCTTAACTGAAAATTAGGGCTGCACAATATATCGCAAATTATCGTTATCACAATATCAACAAACGCAATATCTGTATCGCAAGTATCACAAAAATGTGACCATTTACCATTTTTATTTACCATTTATTTGTCTAAAGACTTGTCACTAATATTATAATGATCAATATCAATTAAATCATTATTTTTATCAATAAATTGTCATTAAAAATTCTAAACTTAAGCTCTAGCCTCATATTTTTAAATTACATGACAGAAAATTGTATGGTTTTCAGAAGCTTTTTTGTCTCTTGGTGAGTTCAAATGCACTGGGATTAGTGGTAAACATAGGCGTCCCAGTTTTTGGGTCCAAAAATCTGGTCACACAACTAGGGCTGCACAATATATCGCAAAATTATCGCAATATCAGCAAACACAATAACAGTATCGCAAGAATCTAAATATATCACAATAACGCTGTGGTCTTCCATCTGACAGAGATTTACACTGAAGAATCATTTTCCACCAGAGCCTTAAAAGAACATGTGTTGTGACTAAATAAAAATGTTTAAAAAGTCCAGTTTTAGTGGTAATTTAATTAATTTAGTCACAGTTTAGCCTTGTTTTATTCCTGGTTTAGTCTGTGTTAAGTTTAGATTTTGCCGCTGTTTTGACTTGTAAATACAGGAACTTACATTTTTGTGCAATGTAGTGAATTTAACTTACTATGTTCGAAAAGTAGGCTCTATTTTCAAATATTGCAATAATATCGTTATCGCAATTTTCAACATAGTTATCGAATATCGTGCAGCACTACTGAAAATGTTCTTCTGTAAGAACAAATGCCAAGAACAGGTCTGAGGACTCTGAAGTTTTATAATATTATCAAAATAATACAAAATAATACTCTTTAATAGAAAAAAACATTGATTATTGGTGATATGAGCATGAAAACACACACCAGTCCCTTAAAACAATTCCTGGATCCACCAAAAACCTCCTCCTTGGTCCATTTGCATTAATTATTTTGTGAGTAAACAAACCACCACAGATGAAACCATAACCGCACTGATGAAGGTAACAATTATTGGCTCATGTATCTGTTTGTTTCTTGAGGGACTTGTGGCTGACAAAGTGAATAAAGGGAGTGGCTGCAACATGTCAGGCGTAAGAAATACTGACACGTTTTGTTTGTTGTAATCATTAATCTGCCAATGGCTCGTGCAGCAGCAGCAGGACGGGCGTCTGCTCGTGGGACGGGCCCGAGGACTCTACAGTGCGGTGGTAAAAGCTAAATGTTGTTGGTGAAAGTGAAAAGACTGACCCAGGGCTCTGTGCTGCAGCTCTGCCCGGGTCTGAAGCCTGGTCCTGGGTCTCTGAGGTAAACCTTCAGGCAGCAGTGAGGAGAGATGGATCTGAGGGGAAACGGGAACAGTGTGATATAAACAAATGTAAATGAGTGAAGTGAAAGGTTTTCCCCTTCTAAAATTCAGTCAGCAGTGCAACATAGGGTCTACTACAAAACCTTCTTTTAGTTTTAAAGAGAAGTTGTGTGGGATTTTTGTTGTATTTTAAAGTTTAACTGTGAACATAATACAAACATTTCCATTTTCACAAGAGTCTAGGACAGTTTATAAAGTTTTTGTACTTTAATAAATCCTTTAATAAAACCTGAATCCTAAAATAAAATTAAAATCAGTTTAATCTTGTAATCAAATATTGTCCTGCGGTTTGACATAAAAAAATCTGTTTTTAAAAAGGCTACAACAAAACCATTTACAGAGCACAGAGTTAAGACTGGGAGGTGAAGGCCAAAAGGAAACTGTTATTTTATTATTCATTTTTGTAAAATCCACATTTTCTCAACTGTCAGCTGGATGTTAAAAATAATTTTTAGAGTGCGACAGGGATATTTTTATCAAGTTAGCCCCAAGTACATGACAAGAATTCAAATGGGCAAACTGTAATGAATAACAATGTCACATAATGAAGAAATAATGGAGTTATGCTTAAAAATTAAAATTATGAATTGCTTACGAAAAACTCTCCTTACAGTTTTTATAAATATAATATTCTTTGCATTTAAGTTGAAAGTTGTGTCACCCCTCAGGACAAAAAAAGGTGTTACGCCCCCAAACATCAAATACAACAGGGGGAAGTCGACCTAAACGTGTAAGAATGAAATCTTTCAACCCAGGACTATTTTGTGAGCTTTTATATTCTCTATGAGCTTTTCTTTCTTGGTTCATAGGAAAACAGTTAATGGTTTTATATCAAACTGTACTGCAGGGTTCATTTATGAAGAAACAACATCCTGAGACGTTTTATAAACTTCATGATCTGCTTCATGCTCCAAAAAGGGACGCTCCCATTGGCTGTTGAACTATTGGCTGCCAGAGAAAGTAAGACAAAAGTGTCTTTTTCAGCGCTGGATACATGTTGTTAAACAGAGAAACACACTGTAAAAAAAAATCTGTACATTTTACAGTAAAAAACTGGCAGCTGTGGTTTCCAGAATTCTACCGTAAAAACTACAAGAGGCCTGTATTTCATTTTACAGTATAATTTTATCACAAATGTTGTTTTTACAGTTTTTGATTTGAGTTTTTATTATTATTTACTGCAAAATAAAGTTATTATCTTTCAAAAAAAATAGGTTAATGTATATTTTAGTTTGTGACTTACGTTTTAATCAACATTTACTGTAAAATTTTAAGTTATCTTTCAAAAAATAGATTAATGTATATTTTAGTTTGTGACTTACGTTTTAATCAACATTTACTGTAAAATTTTAAGTTATCTTTCAAAAAATAGATTAATGTATATTTTAGTTTTTGACTTATGTTTTAATCAACATTTACTGTAAAATTTAAAGTTATCTTTCAAAAAAATAGATTAATGTATATTTTAGTTTGTGACTTACGTTTTAATCAACATTTACTGTAAAATTTTAAGTTATCTTTCAAAAAATAGATTAATGTATATTTTAGTTTGTGACTTACGTTTTAATCAACATTTACTGTAAAATTTTAAGTTATCTTTCAAAAAATAGATTAATGTATATTTTAGTTTTTGACTTATGTTTTAATCAACATTTACTGTAAAATTTAAAGTTATCTTTCAAAAAAATAGATTAATGTATATTTTAGTTTGTGACTTACGTTTTAATCAACATTTACTGTAAAATTTTAAGTTATCTTTCAAAAAATAGATTAATGTATATTTTAGTTTGTGACTTATGTTTTAATCAACATTTACTGTAAAATTTAAAGTTATTATCTTTTGAAAAGGTGTTAAACTGTATAAACACAGGACTCAATTTTTTTAACAGTGCTATACTGTATACATTACAAAAAATAAAACTAAAAAATACAATTTTGCCTTATTTTTAATATTACAGTTAATTACCGTAACCAAAACAGTATTTTACCGAAATATCAACTACGGTCTTTTACTGTTGAGATTTTACAGATTTTTACCATGAAATCTACAGATATTTTTTACAGTGCAGCATAAAAAAGAAAAACATAAGGCTTCTGGGTAATGGGACGGAGAGTTGGAGAAGATGGAAAAGATTTACATTAAAATTGTGAATAAAAGCATAATAAGTAAATGAATCCTGAGAGTAACAGCAGTTTGAGATCGTCTGACAGATACTTCCTTCACTCATCGCTGTTATCTGAGTTATTGTCAGTGAATGAATGTCTAGACTGAAAAACAAACAAAGTCTAGTGCGTCCCGCCGCTCTCACCTGACGTCCTCCAGAGCGTAGAAGCTGTTGCGGCTGCTGTCTTTAACGCAGATGACGGCGCCGGGAGACTGCAGCAGGTTCATGGTGAGCTGCTGAGGAAAGGCCTTGACAAACAGAGCACGAAGCGCGTCCAGGCCACAGAGCTCCGAGCACAGCTGCACCTGTTTGGTTTCCTCACCGAGCTGCAGGTACAGCACTCCTGAGAGCAAACACAGACTGACTTCAAACTGAAAACTAAAAACTGGAGCAGAAGCTAGATCTGAACCAAGACTAAACTAAGACTGGGATTTAACCAGTACAAAACAGGATTAAACCAGATCTGAACCAGGTCTAAACCAAGACTAAACCAGGTCTGAATCAGGTCTAAACCAAGACTAAACCAGGTCTGAACCAGGTCTAAACCAAGACTAAACCAGGTCTAAACCAGCTCAAAACCAAGACTAAACCAGGTCTGAATCAGGTCTAAACCAAGACTAAACCAGGTCTGAATCAAGTCTAAACCAAGACTAAACCAGGTCTAAACCAGCTCAAAACCAAAACTAAACCAGGTCTAAACCAGCTCAAAACCAAGACTAATTCAGGTCTGAATCAGGTCTAAACCAGCTCAAAACCAAGACTAAACCAGGTCTGAACCAGGTCTAAACCAGCTCAAAACCAAGACTAAACCAGGTCTGAACCAGGTCTAAACCAAGACTAAACCAGGTCTGAATCAAGTCTAAACCAAGACTAAACCAGGTCTGAACCAGCTCAAAACCAAAACTAAACCAGGTCTAAACCAGCTCAAAACCAAGACTAAACCAGGTCTGAACCAGGTCTAAACCAAGACTAAACCAGATCTGAACCAGGTCTAAACCAAGACTAAACCAGGTCTAAACCAGCTCAAAACCAAGACTAAACCAGGTCTGAATCAGGTCTAAACCAAGACTAAACCAGGTCTGAATCAAGTCTAAACCAAGACTAAACCAGGTCTAAACCAGCTCAAAACCAAAACTAAACCAGGTCTAAACCAGCTCAAAACCAAGACTAATTCAGGTCTGAATCAGATCTGAACCAGGTCTAAACCAAGACTAAACCAGGTCTGAATCAGGTCTAAACCAAGACTAAACCAGGTCTGAATCAAGTCTAAACCAAGACTAAACCAGGTCTAAACCAGCTCAAAACCAAAACTAAACCAGGTCTAAACCAGCTCAAAACCAAGACTAATTCAGGTCTGAATCAGGTCTAAACCAGCTCAAAACCAAGACTAAACCAGGTCTGAACCAGGTCTAAACCAGCTCAAAACCAAGACTAAACCAGGTCTGAACCAGGTCTAAACCAAGACTAAACCAGGTCTGAATCAAGTCTAAACCAAGACTAAACCAGGTCTGAACCAGCTCAAAACCAAAACTAAACCAGGTCTAAACCAGCTCAAAACCAAGACTAAACCAGGTCTGAACCAGGTCTAAACCAAGACTAAACCAGATCTGAACCAGGTCTAAACCAAGACTAAACCAGGTCTAAACCAGCTCAAAACCAAGACTAAACCAGGTCTGAATCAGGTCTAAACCAAGACTAAACCAGGTCTGAATCAAGTCTAAACCAAGACTAAACCAGGTCTAAACCAGCTCAAAACCAAAACTAAACCAGGTCTAAACCAGCTCAAAACCAAGACTAATTCAGGTCTGAATCAGATCTGAACCAGGTCTAAACCAAGACTAAACCAGGTCTGAACCAGGTCTAAACCAGCTCAAAACCAAGACTAAACCAGGTCTGAACCAGGTCTAAACCAAGACTAAACCAGGTCTGAATCAAGTCTAAACCAAGACTAAACCAGGTCTGAACCAGCTCAAAACCAAAACTAAACCAGGTCTAAACCAGCTCAAAACCAAGACTAAACCAGGTCTGAACCAGGTCTAAACCAAGACTAAACCAGATCTGAACCAGGTCTAAACCAAGACTAAACCAGATCTGAACCAGGTCTAAACCAAGACTAAACCAGGTCTGAACCAGGTCTAAACCAAGACTAAACCAGATCTGAACCAGGTCTAAACCAAGACTAAACCAGATCTGAACCAGGTCTAAACCAAGACTAAACCAGGTCTAAACCAGCTCAAAACCAAGACTAAACCAGGTCTGAATCAGGTCTAAACCAAGACTAAACCAGGTCTGAATCAAGTCTAAACCAAGACTAAACCAGGTCTAAACCAGCTCAAAACCAAAACTAAACCAGGTCTAAACCAGCTCAAAACCAAGACTAATTCAGGTCTGAATCAGGTCTAAACCAGCTCAAAACCAAGACTAAACCAGGTCTGAACCAGGTCTAAACCAGCTCAAAACCAAGACTAAACCAGGTCTGAACCAGGTCTAAACCAAGACTAAACCAGGTCTGAATCAAGTCTAAACCAAGACTAAACCAGGTCTGAACCAGCTCAAAACCAAAACTAAACCAGGTCTAAACCAGCTCAAAACCAAGACTAAACCAGGTCTGAACCAGGTCTAAACCAAGACTAAACCAGATCTGAACCAGGTCTAAACCAAGACTAAACCAGATCTGAACCAGGTCTAAACCAAGACTAAACCAGGTCTAAACCAGCTCAAAACCAAGACTAAACCAGGTCTGAATCAGGTCTAAACCAAGACTAAACCAGGTCTGAATCAAGTCTAAACCAAGACTAAACCAGGTCTAAACCAGCTCAAAACCAAAACTAAACCAGGTCTAAACCAGCTCAAAACCAAGACTAATTCAGGTCTGAATCAGGTCTAAACCAGCTCAAAACCAAGACTAAACCAGGTCTGAACCAGGTCTAAACCAGCTCAAAACCAAGACTAAACCAGGTCTGAACCAGGTCTAAACCAAGACTAAACCAGGTCTGAATCAAGTCTAAACCAAGACTAAACCAGGTCTGAACCAGCTCAAAACCAAAACTAAACCAGGTCTAAACCAGCTCAAAACCAAGACTAAACCAGGTCTGAACCAGGTCTAAACCAAGACTAAACCAGATCTGAACCAGGTCTAAACCAAGACTAAACCAGGTCTAAACCAGCTCAAAACCAAGACTAAACCAGGTCTGAATCAGGTCTAAACCAAGACTAAACCAGGTCTGAATCAAGTCTAAACCAAGACTAAACCAGGTCTAAACCAGCTCAAAACCAAAACTAAACCAGGTCTAAACCAGCTCAAAACCAAGACTAATTCAGGTCTGAATCAGGTCTAAACCAGCTCAAAACCAAGACTAAACCAGGTCTGAACCAGGTCTAAACCAGCTCAAAACCAAGACTAAACCAGGTCTGAACCAGGTCTAAACCAAGACTAAACCAGGTCTGAATCAAGTCTAAACCAAGACTAAACCAGGTCTGAACCAGCTCAAAACCAAAACTAAACCAGGTCTAAACCAGCTCAAAACCAAGACTAAACCAGGTCTGAACCAGGTCTAAACCAAGACTAAACCAGATCTGAACCAGGTCTAAACCAAGACTAAACCAGATCTGAACCAGGTCTAAACCAAGACTAAACCAGGTCTGAACCAGGTCTAAACCAAGACTAAACCAGATCTGAACCAGGTCTAAACCAAGACTAAACCAGATCTGAACCAGGTCTAAACCAAGACTAAACCAGGTCTAAACCAGCTCAAAACCAAGACTAAACCAGGTCTGAATCAGGTCTAAACCAAGACTAAACCAGGTCTGAATCAAGTCTAAACCAAGACTAAACCAGGTCTAAACCAGCTCAAAACCAAAACTAAACCAGGTCTAAACCAGCTCAAAACCAAGACTAATTCAGGTCTGAATCAGGTCTAAACCAGCTCAAAACCAAGACTAAACCAGGTCTGAACCAGGTCTAAACCAGCTCAAAACCAAGACTAAACCAGGTCTGAACCAGGTCTAAACCAAGACTAAACCAGGTCTGAATCAAGTCTAAACCAAGACTAAACCAGGTCTGAACCAGCTCAAAACCAAAACTAAACCAGGTCTAAACCAGCTCAAAACCAAGACTAAACCAGGTCTGAACCAGGTCTAAACCAAGACTAAACCAGATCTGAACCAGGTCTAAACCAAGACTAAACCAGATCTGAACCAGGTCTAAACCAAGACTAAACCAGGTCTAAACCAGCTCAAAACCAAGACTAAACCAGGTCTGAATCAGGTCTAAACCAAGACTAAACCAGGTCTGAATCAAGTCTAAACCAAGACTAAACCAGGTCTAAACCAGCTCAAAACCAAAACTAAACCAGGTCTAAACCAGCTCAAAACCAAGACTAATTCAGGTCTGAATCAGGTCTAAACCAGCTCAAAACCAAGACTAAACCAGGTCTGAACCAGGTCTAAACCAGCTCAAAACCAAGACTAAACCAGGTCTGAACCAGGTCTAAACCAGCTCAAAACCAAGACTAAACCAGGTCTGAACCAGGTCTAAACCAAGACTAAACCAGGTCTGAACCAGCTCAAAACCAAAACTAAACCAGGTCTAAACCAGCTCAAAACCAAGACTAAACCAGGTCTAAACCAGCTCAAAACCAAGACTAAACCAGGTCTGAACCAGGTCTAAACCAAGCTAAAACCAGGTCTGAATCAGGTCTAAACCAGCTCAAAACCAAGACTAAACCAGGTCTAAACCAGCTCAAAACCAAGACTAAACCAGGTCTGAACCAGGTCTAAACCAGCTCAAAACCAAGACTAAACCAGGTCTGAACCAGGTCTAAACCAAGCTAAAACCAGGTCTGAACCAGGTCTAAACCAAGACTAAACCAGGTCTGAACCAGGTCTAAACCAAGACTAAACCAGGTCCATGCTTTCTCTCAGAGGTCAAATCATTTCCATGTTATAATGATGTAGACAACCGTCTCCATTTTGTCTGGGCTTGGGACTGGCCCCATGTGTGCAGCACCCACCTAGCGCCCTCTCTCTCTTGGGAGTGGAGTGGCTCAGAGGGAGACTGGA